>CM019706.1:21222700-21822700 GCA_009760885.1 Achatina immaculata | reverse complement strand
TCTCTAGCTTTTAGAAGTGGTTATACATAGTCTGTCATGTTCTCTGACTGTCATGGATACCTGTATAGTTTATCATGTTCTCTGACTGTCATCAATACCTGTATAGTTTATCATGTTTTCTGACTGTCATGGATACCTGTATAGTTTATCATGTTCTCTGACTGTCATCGATACCTGTAAAGTTTATCATGTTTTCTGACTGTTATGGATACCTGTATAGTTTATCATGTTTTCTGACTGTCATCGATACCTGTATAGTTTATCATGTTTTCTGACTGTCATCAATACCTGTATAGTTTATCATGTTTTCTGACTGTCATCAATACCTGTATAGTTTATCATGTTTTCTGACTGTCATCGATACCTGTATAGTTTATCATGTTCTCTGACTGTCATCAATACCTGTATAGTTTATCATGTTCTCTGACTGTCATCGATACCTGTATAGTTTATCATGTTCTCTGACTATCATGGATACCTGTATAGTTTATCATGTTCTTTGACTGTTAATAAAATTGGTCACTTGAACATTGACAGATAGCACTATCATCATCATCATTGTGGTGGTAGTCGTAGGTGTCCTCCTGATCATAGCCATTATCATAGGCATAGTCTGCTGGAGAAGACGACGTTCCAGGAAGGGAAGTGATGGTAAGGGCAGTTTTTGTTTTCTCCACATTTGGATATGAGAATGTGCTGGTTTGTTAGGGTTGTTTTGTTTTAGTATATTAAAGAATGTAATGTTAGAATGTTTGAGCATCTTTGATACAGACTGAGGTTGAATAAATCTGACAGTGAAAATCTGAGTGTTTGAAAAAATATCTGATGACTGAAAATTTAATGAAAATATCTGACAAGTAAAAATCTTATGAAAAAATCTGACAAGTAAAAATTTAATGAAAATGTCCAACAAGTAAAAATTTAATGAAAATATCCAACAAGTAAAAATTTAATGAAAATATCCAACAAGTAAAAATTTAATGAAAATATCTGACAAGTGAAAATCTGAGACTTATTACAGAAAAAAATGTGAGTGATTTTGACTCTGCTGTTCCTGAGTTATTATTTCCTGTCTAAAGAGGGTCCCTTTTTTTTTCTATCCTTTCAAATTCTGCAGCTCAGCATGTCATAAAAAGGATGGAGCATGGTAATAGATGTTTATTTACTTTCACATTCACAGTCTCATTTGATGTTGTCTGTGTTCTTTATGTTCTGACATTTTTAATTTGGTAGTTCTTCAAAATATTTTGTTCACAATTATTATTTGTTTCATTAACTGTTGTTTCCTGATTATTGTTTTTTGCTCTTGGAGAAAGTAATGTTTTGTATAGAAGAAAAACATGAAGAACATAACTTGTATTTTTTTGGGGTGCTATGACATATAATTTATATTAATAGAATAGATACTATCAGAGAAGTTTTACCTGGACAGACTTGATAGCTTGGACAGTGTAGATGAAAAATGACAGACTGTGTTAGGAAGTGATTTGAGTAAGAAAGCAGCCCGTATTAATTTTTTGTATAATGAAAGGGAAGGACATAAAAACATCTGGAAAATCTGCCATGATGATTTTTAAAAAAAAATCACTTAGCTAATTTGATAATTGGCATCTCTGGACAAGCATGATGGCCAGCATGTATCAGTACACTAACTGCAATGATTGATGGAAATTTAATCTTATGTGAAAGTGTATGGGTAAAGTTAACAGAAAATATCACAAGTCATGTGTGGTCATATATGCATACTGGTACTGGTGGGGTTCATGACGTATCCACGCACAAAAAGATAAATTGTTTGCTTATTCTGTCGTCACTTGTGAAAACTTGGCTGAAACGCAGTTATTGACAGACAGACTGAAAGTGTTTTGACTTTTTTATTTTTTCAGGGTTCTGTTTTTTTCCTTCCTTTCACATTATGTGAATTCAAGTGTAATGCTTTGTACAGGCAGCATTGTTCTTCTTTCAGTACAATTTGAAAATCTGTTGTTGTCCTGAGAACTTTGATGAGTTTGAGCAGTGTTTTCTGATGACTCTCATCTCGTAGGCAGATATCTTTCCCAGCACAGCTGTCAGTTCTGTCACCCTTTCTTACATCTTGTAGGCAGATATCTTTCCCAGCACAGCTGTCAGTTTTGTCACCCTTTCTTACATCGTAGGCAGATATCTTTCCCAGCACAGCTGTCAGTTTTGTCACCCTTTCTTACATCTCATAGGCAGATATCTTTCCCAGCACAGCTGTCAGTTTTGTCACCCATTCTTAGATCTTAGTTAACCTGCCCACAACCTACCATCTCATTCATGTGAGCAACTGGTTAATTTTGTGTGTGTGCTATGCTCCCTCTTTCCCCAAAGTTAACATTTTTCCTAGTTTCTGAAATTATAAACATGTTTTGTTTCATTTCATTCACTGTCTGATTTTTTGTTTGTTTGTTATGCTTTTCCATTCACTCAGGGGCTATAGAGAAACCTTACAAGTAAGTAAAGATAGTTGGGTGTTAGATCTGTTTGTTGTAGTATCTTTATGTCTGGCAGTGATGGTTCTAGTGGTTGTTGTGATATCTCATGTGTGTGGTAATGATGGTTCTAGTGTTTGATATCTTGTATGTCTGGTAATGATAGTTCTAATGTTTGTTGTGATATCTTGTATGTCTGATAATTTAAAATTCTAATGTTTGTTGTAGTATCTTGTGTATCTGGTAATGAAAGTTCTGATGTTTGTTGTAATGTCTGATAATGAAAGTTCTGATGTTTGTTGTAATGCCTAGTAATGAAAGTACTGATGTTTATTGTTATGTCTAGTAATGAAAGTTCTGATGTTTGTTGTAATGTCTAATAGTGAAAGTTCTGATGTTTGTTGTAATGTCTAATAGTGAAAGTTCTGATGTTTGTTGTAATGTCTAGTTATGAAAGTTACGATGTTTGTTGTAATGTCTGGTAATGAAAGTACTGATGTTTGTTGTAATGTCTGGTAATGAAAGTACTGATGTTTGTTGTAATGTCTAGTAATGAAAGTTCTGATGTTTATTGTTATGTCTAGTAATGAAAGTTCTGATGTTTGTTGTTATGTCTAGTAATGAAAGTTCTGATGTTTGTTGTAATGTCTAGTAATGAAAGTACTGATGTTTATTGTTATGTCTAGTTATGAAAGTTACGATGTTTGTTGTAATGTCTGGTAATGAAAGTTCTAGTCTGGTGATGATAATCCCAGCACTGTGTTGCATTGCCTTGTGCATCTGATAATGGTAAATATAGTGTTTGTTGAATTTTTGTTTTCATCTGGTATTGATAATCCTAGTGTTTTAATTGCTATAGTTATCGTCCCAGTGTTTTAAGTTTTATAATGATTGTCCCAGCGTTTTAAATTTTATAATGATTGTCCCAGCGTTTTAAGTTTTATAATGATTGACCCAGCGTTTTAAGTTTTATAATGATCATCCCAGTGTTTTAAGTTTTATAATGATTGACCCAGCGTTTTAAGTTTTATAATGATCATCCCAGCGTTTTAAGTGTTATAATGATTGTCCCAGTGTTTTAAGTTTTATAATGATCATCCCAGCGTTTTAAGTTTTATAATGATTGTCCCAGCGTTTTAAGTTTTATAATGATTGACCCAGCGTTTTAAGTTTTATAATGATCATCCCAGCGTTTTAAGTTTTATAATGATCGTCCCAGCATTTTAAGTTTTATAATGATCGTCCCAGCGTTTTAAGTTTTATAATGATCGTCCCAGCGTTTTAAGTTTTATAATGATCATCCCAGCGTTTTAAGTTTTATAATGATCGTCCCAGCATTTTAAGTTTTATAATGATTGACCCAGTGTTTTAAGTTTTATAATGATCGTCCCAGCATTTTAAGTTTTATAATGATCGTCCCAGTGTTTTAAGTTTTATAATGATCGTCCCAGTGTCTCTGTTACACTGTCAGAGAAGTATCAAAGCAAGCACAAGATTCAGTAAGAAGCAGAAGAATGTAGTAGACGTGATAACGGCAGCTGTAGGCTGAGTGAAGCTAGCAGAGCATGTTCAGACAAGAGCTTTTCTGTGTCATTTCTTTCTATTTAGTCAAACTTACATTCACATATATATATTCCACAAATCTATTTTTAAAAAAAACAAACCTTGTGTTAGCAATGTATGGCACACATGCTAATGTATGGCACACATGCTAGCAGATTTTTTATTCACAAGACATATAGCTTGCTTACAAATCGTTTAATAATAAATTTCTGCTGTCCTCAGATTCACCGAGAACACTAGATTAATTGATAATCACATTGAAAATATTTTCTTTAATTCTAGCTGTCTCCCTGAAATACCAGAAACATTTTTATTTATGTATAGTTACTAATTTACTGTATCTGTAAAATACTTTGAAAGATAAGGCACAGAGGCTGATGTTTTAAACATAACCTCTTATTTATCTGTCCAGCAACAGGACCAACCCTAGCTACCAGAGCTCCCAGCCTGACCTGGTGGCTGACAAGAAGTTGCATGCACTTAGCCTGGACAGTGTGGCAAAGTCATCTCTTAGTGGCAGCATTCCTGTAAGTAACACTTGTATCTTCATCTGTCAGAATTACTCTTTCATCTGAACAAAGTAACATTAATTAAAGTATTTAATGAAGGTCTTTCAGTTTTGTAGATTGTGGTAAAAAAAGTTTGTGTACAAGTTAGTTTCTTATTTTTTTAAAAAAATCAATTAATATTTACATTTTAAATAATCAGAAATCATAAAAAAAGATATTTTTCATGAACTTTTATGAATGATAGATGTCACATTTCAACAAATGGTTTTCTTTTTCATTCTGAACCTTGTTTCCAGCAAGGATAGGGGGGAGTGGGGGATGAATGTACTAAGTAGATGGTACAATAACTAGGGCTGGGTGAGTGTTCTAAATAGGTGGTACAATAACTAGGGCTGGGTGAATGTTCTAAATAGGTGGTGCAGTAACTAAGGCCGGGTGAATGTTCTAAATAGGTGGTGCAGTAACTAGGGCTGGGTGAATGTTCTAAATAGGTGGTGCAGTAACTAGGGCCGGGTGAATGTTCTGAATAGGTGGTGCAGTAACTAGGGCCGGGTGAATGTTCTAAATAGGTGGTGCAGTAACTAGGGCCGGGTGAATGTTCTAAATAGGTGGTGCAGTAACAAGGGCCGGGTGAATGTTCTAAATAGGTGGTGCAGTAACTAGGGCCGGGTGAATGTTCTAAATAGGTGGTGCAGTAACAAGGGCCGGGTGAATGTTCTAAATAGGTGGTGCAGTAACAAGGGCTGGGTGAATGTTCTAAATAGGTGGTGTAGTAACTAGGGCCGGGTGAATGTTCTAAATAGGTGGTGTAGTAACTAGGGCCAGTGATGCAAATCTAGAGTGATGATGGCACTTATCTTGGAAAACTAGAATCATGGCAGGATAAACTCCAGTGTGATGACAGTTATCTGGAAAATTACGATCATGCCAGGACTAACAGCTCAGAGTGATGGCACAGTTATCCAGAAAGCTAAGCACCATGGCAGAGAAACATGAACACAAGCTTTAAAGATCAGAAACTTCTGTTAAACCCTTAAAGAGACAAGAAACTGTTATTGAGAGTGAAACATCTGTATGGCTCGTGTCATTACAGGTAAGGAGCACACTCTCGTTCCACTTCAGCCGAGTAGTTTGTGATTTTAAACTCTGGAAACTGTCCCTGAACAGGACTTCCAAGAGGTTGCTTTGCGCCTCTTAATCACTCTTCCATTGTGGAGTTATGAGAGAGCAGTAGTATAATTTGACAGGCATATTTCATTAGTGTTTTATTATCTTACTCATGCTAGATCATGAGATGTGAGTGTCTCTCTAATGAATATGCATAACTTTGAATGTATTGTGTTGTGAACTTCCACAATGTTTATATTTTTGTTCTTTTATTTTCTCATCTCTCCATCAGTCTTTCAATGAGAAGAAGGAGGATGGACTTGTATATGCAGATCTTACTTACGAGAACATTCCTAGAAGCCGAAAACCCATGGCTGTCAGTGATTCATCGTCGGAGTTCTCAGATGTTCAGATGCCACAAGTTTGAAAAAAATATATTTCTGATTTTTCATATTTTTATTTTACAAAATGAGGATGTTGATCATCTAGTGTAGACTTAGATTAATTTTTTCGAGGATTGGAGGAACATATTTTTGCCGTCATCTTTGCATTGTATCTCTAACATAAACTGTTTTCTCGTAATAAAAGTTACCATCTGCTTGGGGGTGCTGAAAGTTGCTCTTTTCTCCTGAAGATAAGATCAAGTGATAGTAATGTTTGGACAGTTTCCACGTGTTAGCCTCAACTTTGGACAGTACTGTCACTCCCAAGATTGCTGTCATGTGTCCTTATCAGAAAAGTTATGGTTGTGATTGCAGCTTGTGAGGTTTGTATGATTGGGTTGGCTATCTGTGAGGGCCAACAAAGTGTGATAGGACAACATTGCCATTTGTTTGATAAGTTTAAAATATGCTTGTGACCAAAGCGTATAATGTTAAATATATGTAAATAGACCGAGCAATTCATCATGTGAGGGAAACAAAAATATTAAGTTTATTAAGTCGGAAAGTGACAGTGACTTGTTACACCTTAATAAGCATTTTATTTTTAGTTTTTCACAGACAGGTTTAAAGAAAAAAATTCATATATTTCATGATTTATGAAAAAAAAATTTTAATTTCATGGACTGCTGTTGACTGCACTTTTAATGGCCACTTTTAAATTCTACGTCTGTTGAGTGACTAAGTATAATGTATGAATAATGATCCACAAAAAATGTGTGAATACTTTGATTGTGACTGTGAAAGGCAAATATATCTTACAGAATGTGTCAGGGGTGGTCTTCTAACACAAGGTTAATTCTGCTCATTAAGGTTAGTGTTTTTACATGTTACGCCATGAGAATCAAGTTTGTGGAGAGTTTATATGCAACCAGTAATTTGTTAATGCCTCTATTGTTTCTGTACACTTGCATGGTTTTTTTTTTTCCTTGTAATTGCAAATGCTGCAGCATTTGCCAGATAACAGATTATACAAATGGTTGTGGTTTGAATATATGTATACATTTAAGGTTGTGTTCACATCACTTTGGTGAGCTTTACACATCATGAGATGGTAGTTGAGAAAGATAGTAACTGTATTTATATAGCTATGTGCTTGTGCCAATGTTCTGTTGTGGAGATGAATTTCAAAATTCTTGCCATATCACTTTCCAGATTTTATAACATTTTGCCGTTACAATTAACTTTTTTTTTTTTAATCCATTTTCAGAAAGTGGATATTAACCATTTTTGTCCATATTCAAAACTATTCATTAACCCATTTTAAAAAAAGACTAACTATAGAGAACAAGTTATTTATAGCTGAAATGTCTTACTTGTTTTGTGATTTAACTGTTATATTGTTTCACTTTATTACATTTGCAGTGTGAAATACCTAGAAATGTAGCAATACCATATGAATTTACACGTAGCCTAAATGAAAAGTTTTTCCCATACATCATTGCTTATCATGTGTTTCTGAAAAAAAAAAAAAAGTGAACCTCTCTGACAGAGGATTTGGACAATGCAACTAGTTTTGTGTAAAAAATATTTGATGAAGAGTAGGAAAGAATTAATACACAAGATGATGGTTGTGACAGTGTTGGAACAGAATGATGTTTTTTTTTCTTTATTCTGTGCGTGAAATGCTGTTTTTCTTTTCCTCAGTTTTGATACACAAAGTTATTGCAGAGTGTTTATATTTTGGATGTGTAATTTTTTACTTGTTATCTGGCCATTTGTAAGAACCTGCCAGGTTTATGTTCCTGGTTATCATGAATGTTACCAACTTATCATTAGTTTTTTTTTTGTTTTGTGTATCTTGCATGTATCTGAAATTCAATATTTGACTGTATCAGTTTTAACTGTTATCATCATATCATAAACAATATTGCTTTAGCAGAATGTTAACAAAATAACTGTACAGTAATTTTTATATTCTAAACAAATGTTAATGTGGTGATTATGAGATATCCAGACTGGTTACTGCTTGTGTTTATTGCTGAACTTTGTTAATGTAAAACACTAGTCATAAGTTGGAGCCATATCCTTCTCTCCTGGCACAGCTATCTTCTTCTCAGACCGTAGTTGAAATAGGACCATCAGAAATGTCTTATGTAGGGAATCTTGATGATCCATATCTTTGTCAGTTTCAATATGTTTGTCAGAATATACAAAAGAGGCTAATGGCTCTATTACATCTAAAGAAAGTCCAATCTTTTAGCAAAACTGAAACCATATTAACAAGACCAAAAGCAAAGATGGCCCGAACACTTCCAGGAAATACTTAATTGACCACATCCAAAGGAATAAAGGGAGAAGCTGTCTCGACCAGATCTTTACTCTCAGAATAATACTTGAAGAACATACTGAAAAGCAGAAACCATTAATACTGAATTTCATAGATTTTAAAAAGGCATTTGATAGCATACACAGAGATTCATTATGGAGAATTTTATGTCTATATGGAATACCATCTAAAATTGTCAACATCATTAAGGACTTATACAATGGATATGGTTGTGCAGTCAAGACAGAAGAAGGGATGAGTGAATGGTTCCAGATTGAAACAGGCGTGAAACAAGGATGTATACTGTCTCCTTTACTTTTTGGGATTACAATAGACTTCATAATGAAAAAATGCTGCACAGGTAACACAGGTATTGACTGGGTACATGGGACCCAACTAGAAGACCTTGATTTTGCTGATGACATAACTCTTATCAGTAATAATGTGAATTCCATGCAAGAAAAAACAGATAGCCTATCTTCACTGGCTAGCAAAATAGGACTTGAAATTAACAAGGACAAAACAAAAATAATGAAAATTCCCATCAATCAAAATGGAAAAATACACATAGAAGGGACAGATATTGAAGAAGTCAATCAATTTGCATACCTTGGCAGCTACATAGACCAGGATGGTGACACTAGAAAGGAAGTTAGGATCAGAATTGCAAAAGCAGCATCAATCTTCAAGAATCTTGAGAACATATGGAATTCAAAAGTTATAAGCACAAAAACCAAGTTAAGACTATTCAATTCAAATGTAATATCCACCCTCATTTATGCATGCGAAAGCTGGAAAACAACTAAAGAAATAGAAAAGAAATTAGACTCTTTTGAAAACAAATGCCTAAGGAAAATACTCGGCATCAAGTGGAATGAATTCAAGAACAATGCAGAGATAAGACAGATGACTGAACAACAACCAGTCTCACGGGTGATCAGGAAAAGGAGATGGACATATGTTGGTCACTTGATGAGAAGAAATGATCAGAGAATCCCAAAACAAGCTATCAAGTGGAACACAACAGGCCGAAGAAAAAGGGGCAGACCGCGTGAAACTCTGAAGAGGACATTATTAAGAGAGGCCAAGTTAACAGGCATAAAATCCTTTGTTGAGGTTGAAAGACTCGCCGAAGACAGGAAAAATTGGCGAACTACTTTGCGAGCCCTATGTGACGTCTAACGGCACGGGAAGGATATAAGATATAAGATAAGATAAAGGAATTGATAATCCTTGAAACCGACTTACCAATCCAACAACTGAACATCAACCTAGATGAAATTACATTGCATGAAAACAGCAGTAAATCTAATGACTAACAACAAAGTTGCAGGTGAAGATGAAATAACATGCGAAATGTTAAAAGCTATCAATAGTGACAACATGAGACAACTACAAAGAATGTTTAATAAGATTTGGAAAGAAGAAAAGGTCCCTTCTAAATGGAAAAAGGGAATTATACAAAAAAAAAAGGCAACCTCAGTGACTGCATTAACTGGAGAGGAGAGGTGTAACCTTACTATCAGTTGTGTCAAAGGTATTTTGTCAAGTTATTCTGAATAGAATTAAGGGTGTAGTGGATACTGCAATGAGAGAAGAATAGGTAGGATTTCGAAAAGGGAGAGGATGTCTCAACCAGATCTTTACTTTAAGAATAATACTCGAAGAACATATAGAAAAGCAAAAACCATTAATGCTGAACTTATAGACTTTAAAAGGCATTTGATAGTATACACAGAGATTCATTATGGAGAGTTTTAAGAATATATGGAATACCATCTAAAATTATCAACATCATTACGGATCTCTACAACGGATATATTTGTGCAGTCAACACAGAAGAAAGAATGAGTGATTGGTTCCAGATTGAAACAAGCGTGAAACAAGGATGTATATTATCTCCCTTGCTTTTTGGAATTGCCATAGACTTCATAATGAAAAAATTCTGCACAGGTATTGATTGGGTACATAGGGCCCAACTAGAAGATCTTGATTTTGCTGATGACATAACTCTTATCAGTAACAATGTGAAATCGATGCAAGAAAAAACAGATACTCTGTCTTCACTGACTAGTAAAATAGGTCAAAAATAATGGAACTTCCCATTAATCAAAAAGGAAAAATATACATAGAAGGGATAGCTGTTGAAGAAGTCAGCCAATTTGCATCCTTTGGCAGCTACATAGACCAGGACGGTGACACCAGAAAGGAAGTTAGAATTGTAAAAGCAGGATTGACCTTCAAGAATCTTGAGAACATATGGCACTCAAAAGTTTAAGCACAAAAAACCAAGTTAAGACTATTCAATTCAAATGTAATATTCACCCTCATTTATGCATGTGAACGCTGGAAAAAACTAAAGAAATAGACAAGAGGCTATGGACTTTTTAAAACAAATGCCTAAGGAAAATATTATGCATAAAGTGGAACAAATTCAAGAACGACGCAGAGATAAGGCAGATGACTGAACAACAACCAGTCTCATGGGTGATCAGGAAAAAGAGATGGACATATTTCGGTCATGTGATGAGAAGAAACAGAGAATCCCAAAACAAGCTATCAAGTGGAACACAGCAGGCCGAAGAAAAAGGTTGACCACGTGAAACTCTAAAGAGGACATTGTTAAGAGAGGCCAGTTTAGTAGACATAAAATCCCTTGATGAAGTTGAAAGCTCGCCGAAAACAGGAAAACTTGGCGAATTACCTTGCAAACCCTATGTGACATTTAATGGCATGGGAAGGCTATAAGATATAAGATAAGATAAGAATCATCCAATAAAATCAGTCTTACACATTTTTAGAAAAAAATAAGTTGTAAGAAATATTTTAATGTATAGATTACACAGATAAAACATGTATTGATTTTAATTAACTTGATATATGAAGACAGTTTTACGTGGGCAGAAATTTCATGCTACAACTTTTCAGTTCTAAAAATATGACATGAGACGGCTGCGAATGATGGGTTCAGAGATCTGTGTTTGGATAAGGTGTTGTATTTCCTGCCAGTTTTGACGAGGTCATTTTCATACTTGTTTTGATTCCACAGTTTGAGGGCAGTCACAGATAGCAGTCATTGATGACCTTTTAAGATTTGTTTTATCCAGGTTTTTTTTATCTTCACTTCTATATTCTCTGAACTTCTGTACACTTCTGTATTCTCTGAACTTCTATATTCTCTTCATTTCTAGTTCCCTCCTTTTGATTCTCACATAAATCTGGAGTCAGTGTAGAGCATTATCTTGTAGCCCCACCTTGCACATGCCAAGACAGCCTGCAGGCTCCAGAACACTAACTGCTGACCTACATCCTCTACAAGAACTTAAGAACCTACACCTGCTTCTGGGAGAAGAGACTGAATGGAAAACTGTAGAGCATTTATGAGGAACTGTTGAAAGTAGGATTCCTGGAGACAGGTCACCCCTTTTCTGGACAGCAGGACATAAGAAACTGAACACAGAAGACACTTAGTACAAGGAGCTGTTCGTTGATTCTGTCCTGAAACCAGAGATGTCTCTATATAAAAATACTCAATCAGTGTATAAGTGGTTAGTCAGTTTAAGAAGATTCATCTGTAAGATGTGTTAAATTCTGTCACATTTTGTTATGCTTGTATTTTAAAAAGAAATTCAGAATTGAATATATATTCCTTGCATTCTGGCCACTAGAGAAAACCATTTATAAGTTCTAGTTTTGCATTTCTAATGTAGTTTGTTATCTCAGATTCAGCAGCTGATTGTTGAATACATGTAAAATTCAGATGTTTCATCATGTTGATCAATCATGGAGTGTTTACAGTCTGTCAGCCGACAGTTATCTTACATATGTGGACTTCTTTATAGAGTCAAGGAGTGAGAAACATAGAAATACAAGAGTATAGCAGAATAATGGCATGAACTTTGTAGATAAAGCAAAGCAAAAACTTCTGGTCAGAACACTGGCTGATGGTGAGACATATTGTAAACATTTCTTAACTTGTACTTAACGTGTGTGTGCTGCAGTTGCAGTCCTGGGTTTATAGGTTATGGTGAGCACAGGTTTTTGTCTTCCAGATTGTTTTTCTTAAGTTGACTTTTTGATGGAGTCTGTGTGAATCGCTAGTTTGATGTGGATTTTTTGTGTATTTATAAATTATAATTAGACTGCTAAGACTGTCCTGTAACAAAATGTAATGAAAGTTGTTTGGATAGACTAGTTGGTATTCACTAAAATGTAGTGCAGATCCATGTAATTGTTTGCTTGTGGTATTTTCCATGTACAGTTTCCACAGTGACAAGTCATGTGACAGGTCTGCTACAGTGAGAGAGAAGTGTTGAAACCAAAGTTAGGTTTTCTAAAAGCTTGTCTGAAAATAATGTTCAAGGTATTCACTTTCACTAGTAAGGTCCCGGCTGTTTTAGGGTGATTACTGCACCCGGAGTTAACCCATTCACTTTCAGAAATGAGGGAACTGGGTCTTTTAGAATGATTACTATATCCAGAGTAACTCTTATCTGACTCAGTTTTGAAAAATGAAGGCACTTTAAAACTCACTTAATCTTTGGGTTTGTTTCATGTCACACTCACTTTTTTTCTTTGACACATTCATAACACCAAGAAAACACAACAGAGGACTGAAATGTCAGTGGTAGTTTATTGAAGGTAAAGTACAGTAGAAAGAACTGGGGACAGGTGAACCAGTGGGAGTCAAAGAACATAGAACAAGCAGACTTAAATATGACTAAACCCAGAGCTAGAGGACAGTAGACCCAGTACGCGGACCCAAGGGATCCAGAGGAAGTAAAAACGATCTTGCCTACTTGAAGAAAGTCTACTATAGCAGACCTCTTTTTTTTTTTTCTGTCACTTGTTTATGTAAACTTGTTCTTGTGATGTTCAGACATATTGTAAACATTTCTTAACTTGTACTTAATGTGTGTGTGCTGCAGTTGCAGTCCTGGGTTTATAGGTTATGGTGAGCACAGGTTTTTGTCTTCCAGATTGTTTTTCTTAAGTTGACTTTTTGATGGAGTCTGTGTGAATCGCTAGTTTGATGTGGATTTTTTGTGTATTTATAAATTATAATTAGACTGCTAAGACTGTCCTGTAACAAAATGTAATGAAAGTTGTTTGGATAGACTAGTTGGCATTCACTAAAATGTAGTGCAGATCCATGTAATTGTTTGCTTGTGGTATTTTCCGTGTACAGTTTCCACAGCGACAAGTCATGTGACAGGTCTGCTACAGTGAGAGAGAAGTGTTGAAACCAAAGTTAGGTTTTCTAAAAGCTTCTCTGAAAATAATGTTCAAGGTATTCACTTTCACTAGTAAGGTCCCGGCTGTTTTAGGGTGATTACTGCACCCGGAGTTAACCCATTCATTTTCAGAAATGAGGGAACTTGGTCTTTTAGAATGATTACTATATCCAGAGTAACTCTTATTTGACTCAGTTTTGAAAAGTGAAGGCACTTTAAAACTCACTTAATCTTTGGGTTTGTTTCATGTCACACTCACTTTTTTTCTTTGACACATTCATAACACCAAAAAAAAAAAATTTTTTTTTTTAAGCTAAGAAAACACAACAGAGGACTGAAATGTCAGTGGTAGTTTATTGAAGGTAAAGTACAGTAGAAAGAACTGGGGACAGGTGAACCAGTGGGAGTCAAAGAACATAGAACAAGCAGAATTAAATACGACTACACCCAGAGCTAGAGGACAGTAGACCCAGTACGCAGACCCAAAGGATCCAGAGGAAGTAAAAACGATCTTGCCTACTTGAAGAAAGTCTACTATAGCAGACCTCTTTTTTTTTTTTTTTTCTGTCACTTGTTTATGTAAACTTGTTCTTGTGATGTTCAGACAGGCTTAGTTTCTTGTTTACCTGTTTCTTGAGTTGTGTGCATGCAGCGCGCTGAAATGAGATTCTTGCTTTATCTTATACACAAATATAATATATATTGTTTTAATTTTTTAATACATTTTTTTGTATTTATTACATAAATATGTCATAATTCTGTGGGCTAGTAAATGATTTGAGCCATGAAGTGTGGTTTGTTGTGCCAGGTTGTAAAATATTGTTGAAGTGCTGCGGTTCTTTTTTTGTGTGTGTCATCCTGTTAGGTCAGGTTAGCCAAAGCTAGATCTTGTTTATTTCTGTGCTAACCTTGTGCCAGGAGAAAACTGTTAGGTCAGGTTAGCCAAGCTAGATCTTGTTTGTTTCTCTGCTAACCTTGTGCCAGGAGAAAACTGTTAGGTCAGGTTAGCCAGAGCTAGATCTTGTTTGTTTCTCTGCTAACCTTGTGCCAGGAGAAAACTGTTAGGTCAGGTTAGCCAAAGCTAGATCTTGTTTGTTTCTCTGCTAACCTTGTGACAGGAGAAAACTGTTAGGTCAGGTTAGCCAGAGCTAGATCTTGTTTGTTTCTCTGCTAACCTTGTGCCAGGAGAAAACTGTTAGGTCAGGTTAGCCAAAGCTAGATCTTGTTTGTTTCTGTGCTAACCTTGTGGCAGGAGAAAACTGTTAGGTCAGGTTAGCCAAAGCTAGATCTTGTTTGTTTCTGTGCTAACCTTGTGCCAGGAGAAAACTGTTAGGTCAGGTTAGCCAGAGCTAGATCTTGTTTGTTTCTCTGCTAACCTTGTGCCAGGAGAAAACTGTTAGGTCAGGTTAGCCAGAGCTAGATCTTGTTTGTTTCTCTGCTAACCTTGTGCCAGGAGAAAACTGTTAGGTCAGGTTAGCCAGAGCTAGATCTTGTTTGTTTCTCTGCTAACCTTGTGCCAGGAGAAAACTGTTAGGTCAGGTTAGCCAAAGCTAGATCTTGTTTGTTTCTGTGCTAACCTTGTGCCAGGAGAAAACTGTTAGGTCAGGTTAGCCAAGCTAGATCTTGTTTGTTTCTGTGCTAACCTTGTGCCAGGAGAAAACTGTTAGGTCAGGTTAGCCAAAGCTAGATCTTGTTTGTTTCTGTGCTAACCTTGTGCCAGGAGAAAACTGTTAGGTCAGGTTAGCCAAAGCTAGATCTTGTTTGTTTCTGTGCTAACCTTGTGACAGGAGAAAACTGTTAGGTCAGGTTAGCCAAAGCTAGATCTTGTTTGTTTCTCTGCTAACCTTGTGACAGGAGAAAACTGTTAGGTCAGGTTAGCCAAAGCTAGATCTTGTTTGTTTCTCTGCTAACCTTGTGACAGGAGAAAACTGTTAGGTCAGGTTAGCCAAAGCTAGATCTTGTTTGTTTCTCTGCTAACCTTGTGACAGGAGAAAACTGTTAGGTCAGGTTAGCCAAAGCTAGATCTTGTTTGTTTCTCTGCTAACCTTGTGACAGGAGAAAACTGTTAGGTCAGGTTAGCCAAAGCTAGATCTTGTTTGTTTCTCTGCTAACCTTGTGACAGGAGAAAACTGTTAGGTCAGGTTAGCCAAAGCTAGATCTTGTTTGTTTCTCTGCTAACCTTGTGACAGGAGAAAACTGTTAGGTCAGGTTAGCCAGAGCTAGATCTTGTTTGTTTCTCTGCTAACCTTGTGACAGGAGAAAACTGTTAGGTCAAGTTAGCCAGAGCTAGATCTTGTTTGTTTCTCTGCTAACCTTGTGACAGGAGAAAACTGTTAGGTCAGGTTAGCCAGAGCTAGATCTTGTTTGTTTCTCTGCTAACCTTGTGCCAGGAGAAAACTGTTAGGTCAGGTTAGCCAAAGCTAGATCTTGTTTGTTTCTCTGCTAACCTTGTGACAGGAGAAAACTGTTAGGTCAGGTTAGCCAAAGCTAGATCTTGTTTGTTTCTCTGCTAACCTTGTGACAGGAGAAAACACTGGCATAGCATAAAATTGTATCAGTTTCTGTCTGCTTTATTGATACGTGAAAATTATAAAAGTCGTGAATTTGTTTTTATTGCCATTTTATGATTGGTTGTAGTAAAGAGACAAGTAATGTGAGTCGGTTGTAATAAGAGTAGTTTCTTACAAGATAACAGAAATCTAAAAGTGGTTTTTTTTTTTTTTTATGTAGAACTTGATTATTGTATGATCTGATCTGCATCTTTGTGCGAGACTGGGTTTTTTTTTTAATGTTTTTTTTTAGTTTTTTTTTAACAATTTTGTGGGCACTTAAGGTAATCAGTTTTATGTATTTTCTGACAAAATGTCTTTCTTAGTTCACAGACATTACAAACCTGAGAGTGCTATCACATTTTCTTATCATAAAAATAGAAAATTAATTTTTGATTGGCATCAAAATAACAAGAACCTGGAACATTTTTTAGGTATAACCATATTCAGTGCACTTTGCCATAGATAATCAGCATTTATTCAACCGTACAATGCTATTGTTCTGGGTTTTTTTTTTGTAGTAACCTCCCTGATCTGACATGAAAGTGACATTAGAAGCTGTAACTGAAAGCAGTAATTTACTAGTGTAGATTCTGTGAAAACAAATGATATAACAATAGAACTTTTTGTTTCTGTTGCAAGTCAGTAAAAAAGTCACAGAAATGTGTGAATTAAAACTATTTTTAGACTGGGGATTGTGGAGAAAGATTGATCACTTACTTCTGCCTGCCCAGTTACATGCCCCTGTGTATGAGCACTCTGTTGCTCAAGACTTCAGGCCAGTAGAAATCTTCAAAAAAAACTTTTGCAACTCCACAGGATTATAGAACAGAACCAATAATTTCTACCACAGAATAAAGGCTGTATATATTCAAATGTTTTTCTTCATCAGACTGTCACAGTTGTTGAGTTGATCATAGTTTTCTTGACGACCTAACATTTGAATGAAATATTTCAAACATATTTTATGTTTATTAATTTTTTCTTTTGTCCTTAACATTTCACAAATGTCGAACATGTTTTTTTTAATCTGTGTAAGTATTAAGTAATGGATGCATCAGCAGCAGGCCATCTTGCTCACAACCAAGAGGCCTACAGGAGTGCTGTTAGGGAGGCAAAGTTCTGCAAGGGACATGCAAATGAATGAATGAAGTATTAAGTACTGTTTTTACCTGCAGAACTGTTTGGGATTTAGTTGATATGTGTGTTTGACAAGTCTGTCCACGTAGATACAACATTCCTTTATACTATATATAGTGACCTCATTAATGAATTTCCAGACTGTTTCTAATCATTTGAGCCAACATTCCTTGATTTTCCATAACAGAAATTCCAACAGTTTTCTGTGAAAGTACCTCAAGCAACTTTAAAAGGTGTAAGCTGTGGTTCTGCACACTTCAGGTACTTGTAGCTAACTGTTTTATTTTTTTAAGACAATCCTTTTCCTTTTTTTTTAATAAATTTTTTTGTAAAAAAAAAAGAGTCACTGACTGATTTACCATTCATATTTCTGTCACTGCCACTGCGGTCTTGTGTACCATCATCTTCTCTTATATAAACACTGGTAAGTGTGGATCTCCAGCTCTGGGTGGCTTACAGGAGTAGGAGTGGATTTCAGATGTCAGCCAGAATATAAAATATGCAACATTTGTACTTTTAGTGAGGCTTTGGTGGAAGATACTGAATTTTAAGGTTTACTTTCATCTCACAATCTGGTAACTTTATCTTCATGCTCAGGTTTTCATGCTCAGACACATTTGTTATTTTTTTTTATTGGTGAATACAATATTCAGAAATAGCATGTAGTCCTTGTTGTCCCTCCACAACTGTTACAATGAATGCCTTAAGAAATCTTATACATTAACATTCCATTATCAAGCTTTATCAGAGGTGAATATTTTGTCGTACATGACAGCTTTATAAATTGCCTGTTGTCCTTACAAAATAAGTGAAAAAAAAAATCTGCTGAAGATGAAAGTTTGCTATTTTTTTTGTGAATTAAAAAAAAAAAAATTCTAATTGAGAACACTGAGATACCACTGAAGCATGTTGTCTCAAATAAGTAGACAGGTCGTTTACATGTTCCCAAAGCCTGCATTGTGATTGGTTGGGAATTATTGTACAAGTTTTTGCATTTGCCAAAGACATATGTGAATGTGCATGTAAAAATTGCTGATTTCTCATTTGATTTGACCTCTTCCCATTGTCTGAAAGAAAGGTTTCTCTTAAGCTGTAGTTCCCTTCTGTTCCCTATGAGGAATATATGTAAAGAAATGTTCTGTTCTTGCAGTAAGATGCCTTGTGTGAAGAGTAAGAAATAATCATTTTAATAGGAACTATGTCAACAGTTTTAAACTTCATTAATTGACTGTGCCACAGAAATACTCGGTTCACACTGGTTAGCTCAAAGCACAGACTCGTTTTATGTTCATTTGTGAAAGAAATGATAACTTTGCTCTTTTATGAGAAGAAAGTTTTCTGCATTCAGGCAGAGTTGTGGTTCTTGAATTAGTGCAATCTTGAAAAATCAAAATTCTGAGATGGCTGATGCCAAGTGATACCAAGAACTGTCATTCTGTCTGTGTATAAACACATGAAACTTGGGGATCTCTTCCCATCATGCAGAAGGGACAGGAAAAATAGATTATTTAGTACATCCTATCACATATAGAAAAATTATGTTGTAAGAATAGAGATGGAGTGTCTGTGCTGAACAGTGCTTTCTAAAGTCATTGTATACCACTTCTTTATATTCTAAATGAAGTACCAATGATCAAACAGAATAAAATAACTGATAATCTCTCTCTCTCTCTCCCTCCCTCACAAGCCAAACCTGGATTTAGATTATCACAGTTATTTCGTTTTTAAATTAGCTATCATCATCTCATGTTACATAGATCTGTGTGTACTTTCATGACATTTGGTGCTGCTACCAAGATGTGTCCAGAATGCATGATAAAAGAAAATAGTAGAAAGTTAGATAACTGGCATGTGTTTCAGTGTAAAAGTTGCATAATTCATTAACAAAGGGGTTGGTTTTTTCTTGAACCTATTTAAACTGTTCATCATCTTATTACTTTAGTGGTTGTGTGTCTGTATCATGCCTGACCTGAGATTGTAGTGAGTCAGCGTCATATAACATCCAAGTCCTTATCTTCAGACTTATTGACAATGTCAGTATTTTACCATCATTTTTGAATGTATCATTTCTTACTTGTTCTAGCCATTGTTACAGATAAATCATTATGATAGTCACTTACATTACAAATGACCATCATCTTTTCGTACAAGTAGCAGCACTAGACTGATCTTCATGCAAATTTGGAATTTTATGAGTTTAAAAAAAAGCATATTTTTTCCCCCTCAAAATCTGGACAAGAAAAATATAGGAACAGTGAGAGAGGGAGGGAGAGAATCAGCTGCTGGTCTCCACTGTGTGTCAGATTCTGTGCTTCCAGAAATTTTTTTTTTTTATGCATTGATAACTTTGTTAAGCTTTTTCAGTCAAGTGCAAGATCATTTTTGAGCACAATTTTCAATCATCTTCATTGTTTAGTTTCATTTTCTAATGTCTTGGAAAAACAGAGAGAAACCACACAGTGGTCATACATTACAACATCAAATGTAAATCTGTACATAGCCCAGATTTTATATGCATGTCTCCCCCACCACCCATAATTTACATTTATTTCCCAGTACCTGCACTGTACATAATTCTTCCATTGTTTTCTCTATAGGTCAGACACATTTCACAATATCATTTATCTGTTTTAATTAAAAATCTGTAATATTTTACCTTTGTTGAAGATTTGCCTCTGTGTATGTCAGCATTGAAGTTTGCTCTGTTTAATGATGTATAGATGGGTATGACACTTTTTTCTTCTTATTTCTAGAGTCTCATTTATAGTTCATGTGTATGGGACTTTTTACATCTTAATCTTTCCCGTGCCGTTAAACGTCACATAGGACTCGCATAGTTGTTTGCCAAGTTTTCCTGCACTCGGCGAGTCTTTCAGCTTCATCAAGGGATGTTATGCCCACTATGCTGGCTTCTCTTAACAATGTTCACTTTAGAGTTTCACATGGTCTTCCTCTTTTTCTTTGGCCTGTTGTGCTCCACTTGATAGCTTGTTTTGGTATTCTGTAATTGTTTCTTCTCATCACATGGCCTATATATGTCCATTTTTTTTCTGATCACCCATGAGACAGGTTGTTGTTTGCTCATCTGTCTTATCTCTGCGTTGTTCTTGAATTCATTCCAATTTATACAGAGTATTTTCTTTAGGCATTTGTTTTCAAAAGAGTCTAATTTCTTGTCTCTTTCTTTAGTTGTTTTCCAGCTTTTGCATGAATAAATGAGGGTGGATATCACATTTGAATTGAATAATCTTAACTTGGTTTTTGTGCTTATAACTTTTGAATCCATATGTTCCTAAGATTTTTTGAAGGACAGTGCTACTTTTGCAATTCTAACTTCCCGCCATTTATAGTTTGTGTTCTGGTGCTTTATCTTTCTCTTGGATATTTTCCTTATTTAAAAGTTTTCTCTCACCATCAGTGTTGTAGCAACACATAAGGAATTTATATGTATGAGTTTTGCTACAGTCACTTGCAGTAACAAAGTTATTTGAGTAGTAGTTCTGTTAAATATGCTGTAAAAATGGGTACATAACACACTCATGTTTGGAAGGTTGTCTCTGGAAGGAATCTGCCCGTCCACAAACATATGACACTGCTGTGTACTTGTCAGTGCACCGAGGAAATGATGGACGTTTGGGTTAGAAAAGAACAAAAAAATCACAAGGGCTGGCGTGACTCTGATTTATTGTATAAGTTTATGGATCAAGAAAATCTCACTGATACCAAGGACATGATAAATCACAAATTTCATATACAAGATGATAAATAAATATTTACGACACAAAGAAAAAAAAACAGGAGAATTAAGAGACATGAACACAATAAACATAACACTGAGATTCTGTTAGCATGCAAGAAATGTTTGCATGATTTCTTCAAAACAACAGTCCACTCTAGACACAGCACAATAGCTGTCATTTCAACATTTACTCTTTCTATGGCTAAAATCTTGCCTGGGAGCAAAGATGAAGTTGCATTTATCATGACCTGATCTAATTTGTGATTCTTGAAATTACATTACACCTTCTACATAACCCACTTTTGAACAGTAAACTCACAAACAGTTCAGTCAGCATCAGTATTTTCCATTGCAAGAAACGTCCTTGTTAACACAACAGGAAGAGTAACAGCAGCATGAAACTACTTCCAACATCATGGCACAGTTCACATCCCAAAACTTCAACTACTCAAGATCCAGAGATACTTTCAGTCATAGAAGTAACCACCACATTGTCAAGAAAACCAGGTAGGGTTTGGAAAGCACATCGCACATAATTACTGACATCGTAGATGGTAAAACCACATGGGTTTTTGAAGTACATGGCAGCGTATGCTTTCACAAGAGTGAGGAAAGTGGGCAGAAACACGACTGGCGGAAAGTAAAATGAGCATGTATAGACTAAGAACATACAACAATCAATATTTTGGCAGAAGCCTTCATGTTTAACAAGAAAAAACATTTACAGGCATCCGCATTCTTCCCAGATTAAAAAGGTTCACCAAAAAAAACCATTCTGTTGATGTCATGTGATGTAATGAGCACATTGTCGCATTGAAAACAAGTAGGCAATAAATATACATTTATCAAATGCTTCAGTTTCCTCCCACATAACATTTTTCTTATATGGAGGGGAACCCAAAAGTTTATGTAATTTGAATCTCCTGTATGGAAGTTCAAATTCAGGAAAAAATCTGAGTTCCCCTTCGTATGCAGGCAGTACGTCACTGAAATAATTGTTCTTTTTAGATAATTTAAAACTCCCAAGTCTAGAGGGATGAAATCTGCAATGCCTTTTTCTTGATGTTGACAAAACAAAGTACGAAGATATTGCTGTTACAGTTCCAATTTGGGCTCCTTCCCTACTTCAGCTGATCCTTCAGCATCTGAGAAAGAAAGAATTTAATAAGTGTTAATTTTCTACCAAGAAACCCATATCTCAGCCAGTTTGGCAGATGAAGTTAGATTACAGAGAACTGCAGCTGCTCACATTTCTTTGTGTAGCTGCTTGTGATATGCATAAGTCTGGCTAATTAGCAACATCTGTTCCATGATCAAGGTACCTGTTGAGAAATCTGCTACTTGACCTGTCATTGCAAGCCACTTTCTTTCATTTGTCTCATTACTTGGCTGTCATTGCAAGCCACTTTCTTTCGTTTGTCTCACTACTTGGCTGTCATTGCAAACCACTTTCTTTCATTTGTCTCATTACTTGGCTGTCATTGCAAACCACTTTCTCTCATTTGTCTCATTACTTGATTGTCCTGTGAGCCACTCCCATGCATTTATCTCATTAGCTAAAAATACTACTAACCATGACAGCTGTATTTATGATAACCTACTTTATCCATCACCAAAATGATCAAACATACCCCAGACTTCTTTCAACAATAAGAAATAATTATGAGATAATGAATGTGATACACACACAATTCTCTGACTATAATTTTCTACATAAAAACATTCGTGAATACAGAGAGACAAACTTGAATATAAAAACATTCGTGAATACAGAGAGACAAACCTGAATATAAAAACATGCATGAATATATAGAGACACACTTGAATGACCCAAGAGGATGAACTCATGTCTGAGTAAAGAGTCTACAAAGAAAACCGCAAGCTGCTGTGAGGCAGTCTAAGATAAGCTGTACAGTTCAGAGATGTGCTGAGTCTGTCAGACTAAAGAAGACAGTGATGACCCAGTTAGCTGCCCCTCAGTTGTTCCAAGTCTCTCATGCAGCATGCCACAGAGGGGAGAGTTTTAGTGCAGTGAATGTTTGTGGAGATCCATCCTCCAGTGCTGGGAAGTCCAAGGTCTCACAATCAAGCTCATAAGATGGGGTGATCACTGGATGATCACTGGATATCCCTTTTTTCATGGCACAAACAATTATAAAACTAATTTACTACAAGTGGTATAAGTCAAGAAATGAGTTTTATGCTGAAAAAGAAATAGACAGATTTGTCAACAATAACTATACCATCTGAGCAGTGAGAAAGATGTTGCAGTGTGTCTCTCAACACAACAAAATAAACACAAGAAAACCACAATACCTTCATCATTATTTTCATCTCCTTTTTCTTCTACTTTTCCCTTGGTTGTTTCCCTGACGGAGCCAGATTCCTCTTGTGACGTGTTACTCATCTTTGCCATTAGTCCATCAGCACCATCTGGTTTTCAAGTAAGAAAATGAAAACTGAAAATCTCAATTTCAAATGCAGGAACCTGTCACATTTAAAAAAAAAAAAAAAAAGCAAGAAACTAAAAAAAAAAAAACCAAAAAAAAACCTAGGGCAGTAGCATCTCTCAACAAGGAAACAAGTGTCTCTCAACAAGGAAACAAAACAGTGTCTCTCCACAAGGTCTCTCAACAAGGAAACAAAACAGTGTCTCTCCACAAGGTCTCTCAACAAGGAAACAAAACGGTGTCTCTCCACAAGGTCTCTCAACAAGGAAACAAAATGGTATTTCTCTCAACAGGGAAACAAAACTGTGTCTCTGAACAAGGTCTCTCAACAAGGAAACAAAACAGTATTTCTCTCAACACAACAATATATGCACAGTTCTCAACAAAACAAAATGACAGAAAAGAAATAATAAAGACCAAAACAAAAACAATTCACCCAGATCTGAACACTGACAAATGAACCATTTTTTTTTCATTTATTCTCCAATGAAAGTGCTATTATCACAACACAGTCTAGTCATCCAAACTTGATGATATTTCTCCCACATGACAGATCCAAAGTATCTCTGAGATAATGTATGAATGTAAGTTGTAAAAGCACTCAGTGATGAAATATAACCAAACACAGACCGGGTTCCTGACTGAAGTCTGCATTATCTTAAACAGCACACAGCAGTTTTCTTACCAAACCTGATTCAGCAGCACTCTCATCATGCAGATCCAATGAAATAATACCCAACTTTGAAAGCAGTAACTTCAGCCAGCCCCTGGCATGTATCCTATAATGGCTGCTATGTTTATAAATATCTCGTCCTCTTTCTGAAAATCTATGGGTGAATCTCCATGGAGATTTTGCATAGTTAACCTTGGCAGGGTAGAGACTAGTCAGTGATGAGATTCATAAATGGAAAAGGACTGGTTATAAAAATTGATGATAAAATAATACAGCTATATACTTACCCTTTTTATACTTTTCTATTGCCTCTATAATCTATGGATGGAAAAAAAATGATATATTTAATTACACCTAGCAAATGGAACATTTCTAGTAAATGGGACACATCCAAAGCAACTTTCTTGTGTTGTTCAGCTGTAAACAATATTTTGATAGTAAAATCAGCTATACTGATTTTTTTTTATGACATAGTTGTAAGAAACAAGTCTCAACACAGTAGTAGCACAACCAGCTTCTTCTTCTTCTTCGTTCGCTTCTACCACCAAGACCGTCTTGTGATCCTACTGAATTTACCCCTGTGGTCCTCTATAGGTCATGTGGTCCTCTATAGGTCATGTGGTCCTCCGTGTGGTCCCAGGACAAGAGGTTCAGAGTATCACACGGCTTGAGCCTGTATTCTTGGTGGGTCTCAGAAGCGGGACTGCGTGACACCGTGGTTTTTGTTGCACCAGTTTGATCTGAGTTGGACTTTCTCACCGGAAAACCTCGGCGTGTTTTGGATATGAGTATATCCCCGCTGGGTGAGAGGTGGTAGCACATGTGGGCTAGAGTTGAACTTTCTCATCGGAAAACCTCGACGTGTTTTGAGATACTCGTGTATCACTGCCGGGTGAGAGGTGGTTGCCCCTCCATTCTGGCATTGGACTTTCTCACTGAAAAACATCAGTGTGATTAGGATATGCATACATCCCAGCAGGGTGAGAGGTGGTTGCCTATCTAGAATGCCCTGTTCCAGCGTCTCCGACTTCACCATTTTGTGGTCGTGGCCGCTACCTTTCCTAGTTGTGACCAGGACGGAGCTTTTGTCCAGGAGGATGAATCCTCACCACTAGTGACTTCCACCCCTTGCTTGAGACGGTTTAGGCATAATATCCCAGTATGGGTGTGTTTAGGACATGACCGACCTCTAGAGCAGAGGTACCATGACATGCATAGCCATCAAGTTTCACCCCTGGTGTAAGCCGGTTTAGGCACATTCTACCAGTATGGGTGTATTTTGGATGTGGACGACCTCTAGAGCAGAGGCGCCATGGTATGGGTAGCCCTCGCCATGATACTACTGGACAGATTAAGCTTCACTTTGTCCTTTCCATCACCTTTTTACATCGGTGCCAAACAGCAACCCTGATTGCTTTTCCGCATTTTCTTCCTTGGCCGGGAGGAGCTTCACTCCACGCGCGGCTTCCGAAGAATCTCGCCAGCAGTGTCTTAGACAGTTCAGGCATTTCACCCGATATGAGCGCACTTAGGACGTGGCCGACCCCCAGACCAGGGGTGCCATGATTTGATTACTGTTTAGTTCATTTATTCTTTTCTTTCACCTTCTCCACCGTCGTGCCACACTGCAACCCCATTTGCTCCTTTCTTCATTGGCCGGGAGGAGCCCACTCCATGCACAGCAGCTAAAGAATCTCGCCAGCAGCAGGCACAACCGGCTGAGATGTCATATCTCAACACAGTGGTAGAACAACCGACTGAGATGTCATATCTCAACACAGTGGTTGAACAACTGATTAAGATGTCATATTTCAACACAGTGGTTGAACAACTGATTAAGATGTCATATCTCAACACAGTGGTTGAACAACTGATTAAGATGTCATATCTCAACACAGTGGTTGAACAACTGATTAAGATGTCATATTTCAACACAGTAGTGGCACAACCGGCTGAGATGTCATATCTCAACACAGTGGTAGAACAACCGACTGAGATGTCACATCTCAACATAGTGGTAGAACAACTGGATGAGATGTCATATCTCAACATAGTGGTAGCACAACCAGCTGTATGTCATATCTTTGTGGACGGAAAAAGCAAACTTCATAACCACTGAGACAAAGTTAACCATGCCATGTCAGCAAAGCTGATCTCATTAAATTGCATTTCTTATTCTATTCTAAGCAAGTTTTCTAGGTCTCTCATTTACTTCAGCAACTCTTTCCTAACTCTACTCATTTGATCATTAAAAACATTATATCTTCTATTCATGATAACAATGTTTTAACTACTGTATAGTCTATATTGTTTACACATATGGAGAAAAAAAAATCTAAATATTACAAGTTACCCCAGATTTATTTAAAAGATGCATTGTTGCTTCTTTCAGTTTGACAGTTTTGCCAACAATATCCTTCTTCAAGAGGATGGGATTCTCATAGTGCTGTAGCTTCTCCTGGGCTGCCACTTCATGCTCTCTCCATTGCTGTTAACAAATACACCATGAGATGTACTAGATAAGTAAACCATGACATCTTGATAATAGCAGCAGTGTATGAGAACAATGTGTGTTTGTGCTCTCTCTGTGCACTAGTCTGTGTTTGTATATATGACGGGCGTTCAGAAAGTAATGCTCCAAATCGTTTTTTTCAGCTAGTAATGAAGACAGAAGCATGAAATTTTGCACACTTTAAATATGGCATGTGCAGACTGTGTGAACTAAATTGCACCACAATTTAAGGAAACCAAACAGTGGATGTTAGAACAATGAGGCAGTGGATGACATGTTTCAGTGGTGCTGACAGCGATGTGAAACACAAGCAACGTCACACCAATCAAATGAAGAGTGTCTCGATCAGCTCATTCACACAAATCATCACATTATTATCAGGGAACTGAACAGAGCTTGATATCAGCTTCAGTGCTTTAAAAACGGCAGTGACAAAGTTGGAATATTGCTGAGTGTACGGCGAGAAGAAAACAACCTTTCTCTTGCAACAAGCAAAATCTCTGAAGACTGGTAAGCACATTACCAAGCTTGGCTGGACTGTGCTATCACACACACCTTATAGCCTGGATCTGGCACCTTCTGCGTCCATCTGTTCAAACCCATGAAGGATGGACTTCATGTTCTTAACAATGATGCTATCATAGCAGCTGTGAAACAGTGGGTCACCTAAGTTGGTGCAGAGTTTTATGAGCATAGCATACACTACACACTCATTGTTGGCAGAACTGCATAACGAATGGTGGTGGCTATGTGGGGAAAATAGTGATATATATATCTATAAATAATATGTTCTATTCTATTCTTTATTTTGAATTTCTAGACAGGAAAGAGTCTTGAGGTAGGTGAAGACTGGGATGTTTGAAATGCATCCAGAGCTTCTATCACCAATGAGGACTTGGAAGAGCTTGTGAAAGAAGGCTATATAAAATTCATGTATCTAATATACTATACAAACATTTGCCTGGCGAAACTGGAATTCAGAAGGAAAAACCATATTACATAAAGCGCATGAATCTAAACCCAAAGTAGAATAGCTGTTGTCTGATAAAGGACATCTAAACAATAAGTCATACTGTGGTTATTCTTATGTGACCTACAAAACCCAGGGTTCATATACATGCACTGAACGTTCATTAGATTCCTTCAGTAACAAATGACACCACTGAGGCTGAATGAGATTTGCCAAAAGATGCTTTCAGTCCAAGTGAGAAGTGTTGGACCAAAAGATGCTTTCAGTCCAAATGAGAAGCGTTGGGCCAAAAGATGTACAACTGAACAGTGCAACCAGTGCCCTTCTGTGGGCAAACAACAAGAAAGAAGAATAACAGCAATCAGGAATATTGTGTATTTTACCGTGCCCTGCCTTTGAAACAAACGTCTCATTTCTTTTATGAGGCCATCCACCAGATCCCAGCACAGAAGTCTCATATATCAGCAAAGCTCAGACAAGAAACTGCCACGACCTTACACCTTCCACCCAGATCACAAAAGCAAATAATTCAAGTTCAACTTTCTTTAAAACATCAGAATACTTCATTGAAACAAATGTTAACATGTTAAAGTTTTAAAAATTAATAATTTCTATTTTACAACAGCAATAATACTAATAAACCCAGTTATGGTGAAGATATTGTAACATTACCAGAGCTATTAAGAATGTTGCTGGTTGTGTGAAATTCACGGGAGTTAGAACACAAGGCAGTGTGGACTACTCTGTTTGAGAATATGTACCAGGTTACATAACTATCAGGAACCTTTACTTATTTTTTTTTCTTCAATATACTGACATGTGTGAGTAAACTGTGCATGCCTCACTCTGAAGACACATCCTGAACCTTCAGAAGCAAACTGTGAGCACAAGCATTAGATAACAGCTGCTACATCTTGGTGACGCTCACTCCTTACTCTGTATAATGACAGGTTGGTCTCCACATTTGAAATGATTTGTTACAGATTTTGTGAGAATAATGCTCAACAACTAAAGAGTATTGCATATGTTGAAAAAAATCTTTGTTTCATTAAAAAAGAATAGTGACAGACACTGCAGAAAAATGTTGTATTTAAATATATACACTAGAAATAAAAACGACAGAGACTAATAAGGATAAAAAGATATATACACTAGAAATAAAAATGACAGAGACTAATAAGGATAAAAAGATATATCCCAACAACCTTTGTTTTGTTGATCAGCCGTTCCAGATTATACAGATCATCCTGTATGGTTAAAAATTGTGGAGTATTTAACATTTTCTTTAAAGCATCTACTGTCGCACTGGACGCATTCAATAAATCCTTCAGGTCATTCAGTGCTTTAGGTCTCTGCACCATTTCATCAGCCCTCATAGTAATATCCCTAGTTTTCTCTTTCAAGATTCTCAGCCTCTCTTTAAAATCCTGTTAGTAAAGAGAACAGCCTGATAAATCTCTATCAAACATGGGGGGAGGGGGGGAAAAAGATGTGCACGATTATTTATATTGTAAACTTTAACCTTTTCAACTCTGACCCTAGCCTTTCACTTATCCACTCTTGCATCCCCATTTATTCACATCACTTTTTAAAAAATTCACACAAAGGTCCAAACACAAAGCATATCATCATAGTAACTTTGAGTGACTTTGGAAATAACTGATAAAATTAATTCTAGAAAACTTGTCTCAAAACATTCAGAAAATTCGCTTAAAATGTTTTTTTTTTTTTAATTTTAATTGACTGCTTCTTCAATGAAGAAATATGAGTACTCATTCTACAAATCAAGCAAATGAAATTTTTAAATATCTGTTTCTGGCCATCCCAATATTCTATAGACCAATGAAATCAGATGACAGACCTCAAATGAATACTGCAATGATTAACTTAGTTATAATCATTTCTTCACAGTCAGTAACAGTTATCACATTTGGCAACTGTGCCAGCAGGCCTAAAACAAAACAAAACTATCACTAAAGACAAAGATTTTATGGATTATATGGATCTAGATTTTAAATATGGATAATATGTTCAAAACATAGAAACAACTTTTGTTTTCATGAACATCATATGGCAGGTCAAAGAAACTAACTTGAGGCTGTTCCAATCTTCCAAAAGAAATTACAGGCACAAGCAGATTAGTTTTACAGCTATGAAAGATTGCAGGGGGCAGTGCTACAGCTAAGAAAGATTACAGGGGGCAGTGGTAAATCTAAGAAAGATTACAGGGGGCAGTGGTAAATCTAAGAAAGATTACAGGGGGCAGTGGTAAATCTAAGAAAGATTGCAGGGGGCAGTGGTAATTATTGAAGAAAGACGCTGACGATGGTTGGGACATGTGCTCCGAATGACTGACAACTCACTACCAAAAATAGCTCTAAGATGGACACCACAGGGGAATAGAAGTAAGGGTAGACCAAAAGAGACATGGAGAAGAACAACAGAAAGGATGTTGAGCAATAGAGGGCTCACCTGGGCAAGAGCAGAAAAAAAGGCAAAGGACAGGCATTTGTGGAAAACCTTTGCGGAAGCCCCATGTGCCCTGGGCACTTAAGGTTCAGAGAGAGAGTGGTAAATCTAAGAAAGATTGCAGGGGGCAGTGCTACAGCTAAAAAGACTGTGTTAAGAAAGCACATCTGCTTCTGTAATCATTTTTTAACTAAAGGTCTGTCATAAATGAAACTGCAGAGACTGCTCAAGCATCCTTGTGAGTCAAGCTAAAGAGTGCTATCTGTATGACATCACCTCCAAGGCGCTTGTGCTGTAAAGCAAGCCATATAGCAAACTATAATGTGAATTTCTTAATCTGGCATTGTCTACAAAAGAGTCTGCTACGATCATCATCATAAGAAGAGATACCGATTTTCTGGCACCGCTAGACTGCTCATAGTACCAGATGGAGGTCTCTCTAAGCAGGTTTTGTACATCTTCCCTCTCCTGTTCAGTGGAGCACACAACAAGGGGACCATCACGGAGCTTATCCTGGTAGTCAATGAGGAAGGATTCCAATTCATTTTTGACTTTTGCCAGCTCTCTACTTTTATGATCAGCACGCTCAAGATCTATCAGTCTAGGAAAGAAAAATGAAAATGGTATTACATTGAAATCTTCACTTTAATGAACTTGTGTTCTTTATAAACCAAATAGTGCGATGACATACAATTTTATCACTTTTATTTTTTGTTATCTCCAAGGTGAAGGATGTGTGATTTGGATTTCTCTTCTCTATTTTCAACATAGACATGTGGCCAACCTGCCGCACGTCCACTCATTTGTGGTGCTGCTGGCACCTTGCTTTTTTTCTTGCTGCTTCAACTTAAAAAGGTCCTGGGGTCCATCTAGCCTAAAAAAAAATGGCTACCTGAGAAATCTGGGAAGGTAGATGTGGCCAGGTGTCATACTGACCATGTCACACTTTCATGTGCTGATGGTCTTGGAAATAAGAGCCTAGCACCATGTCCCCTGTATGCCTTAACTCTTCCCGTGCCATGGTCGCCATAGTAAGAACTTCTGGTTACTGCCATTGGTGCCAAAGTTGTTATAGTGATAATTCAGCTGTTTAAAACACGATTCGAGTAAAATACGATTTTAATTTCTGCTCGCAAGTTATCTGCCCATGTCAGAATTACCCGGCATCCTTTTCGCTCGCGTAACCGGCCGGTAGCCATTTTTTCCTACGTTTCTCTTCAAATCTGAAAATTTTTCTAACGCTAGTCGAGAATGGACAAGCCTTCAGACAAGACACATGTTACTGGATGTTCACTAGTTAGGTCTTTACCAGAAAGAAAGGCTAAAACAGGTGCTAGGCAGTTTTTTCATATTGTGGTAAGAAATCTTCTGACATTGTTTCTGACCATGCTTTTGACCGGCAATCTGACAATGATTCTGATAGTTCGTCAGACAGTGTCTCAGACAATGGTTCTTATAGCTCGTCTAATGTTTTCTGTTGTGTTTGTGTTGTTTGTTTGTTTCTGCAAATTTGTGCACGAAGTGATCAAGTGATTACATTTCATGTGAGGATTTCCATTTATCATCGATTTGTGATTTCCAAGTGGATATTAACAGCTCCAATGGTAAGTAGAAAATAGTTTTATTTGTGTTTCATACATTTTTTTTCCCTTGGGGGGCTGAAAATGTTGTCTTATTTTCTCACCAGTTATTTTTTTCTGAACAAACTCTGCATTTATGGAATCTTCATTCATTTTTAATTTTTTTTTATGTATAATAAGTATATTTGTGTAAGATGGAAATAATTGTTAAATCACTTTTTAAACTGTACCCCAAAAATATCGCGACACCCGCGCATTTTGCCTGGCACCAACGCGACGTCCGCGTTTTTTACCTTAATTTCTTGAAACTTTGTGTTTAATCTTACATTAACCTGATCTACAAACCCACCTAATATCAACTGTGTGTTTCAAGTATTTGTACCTTATGCTGAGAACTTATCAATCACCTCTCATATTTTTCTTCTTATGTTTCTTTCCTGAGTCACTTGTTCTGGATCTTGTTACTCATCTTCTCTAAGTCCACTAAAGACAAATTCTTGCTATGAACGGCTCTGAAGTGGACTCCACAGTTAAGAAGATTTGGATGACTGAAAAAAGACAAGGAGACATACAGCAGGGAAATTATACTCACATGGGAGGCGGCCAAGAAGATTCTGAAGGGAGACATACAGCAGGGAAATTATACTCACATGGGAGGCAGCCAAGAAGATACTGAAGGAGACATACAGCAGGGAAATTATACTCATGTGGGGGGCAGCCAAGAAGATACTGAAGGGAGACATACAGCAGGGAAATTATACTCACATGGGAGGCGGCCAAGAAGATACTGAAGGAGACATACAGCAGGGAAATTATACTCATGTGGGGGGCAGCCAAGAAGATACTGAAGGAGACATACAGCAGGGAAATTATACTCACATGGGAGGCAGCCAAGAAGATACTGAAGGAGACATACAGCAGGGAAATTATACTCACATGGGAGGCAGCCAAGAAGATACTGAAGGAGACATACAGCAGGGAAATTATACTCACATGGGAGGCAGCCAAGAAGATACTGAAGGAGACATACAGCAGGGAAATTATACTCATGTGGGGGGCAGCCAAGAAGATACTGAAGGAGACATACAGCAGGGAAATTATACTCACATGGGAGGCGGCCAAGAAGATACTGAAGGGAGACATACAGCAGGGAAATTATACTCACATGGGAGGCGGCCAAGAAGATACTGAAGGGAGACATACAGCAGGGAAATTATACTCACATGGGAGGCGGCCAAGAGATACTGAAGGGAGACATACAGCAGAGAAATTATACTCACGTGGGAGGCAGCCAAGAAGATACTGAAGGGAGACATACAGCAGAGAAATTATACTCACATGGGAGGCAGCCAAGAAGATACTGAAGGGAGACATACAGCAGAGAAATTATACTCACATGGGAGGCAGCCAAGAAGATACTGAAGGAGACATACAGCAGAGAAATTATACTCACATGGGAGGCAGCCAAGAAGATACTGAAGGAGACATACAGCAGAGAAATTATACTCACATGGGAGGCAGCCAAGAAGATACTGAAGGGAGACATACAGCAGGGAAATTATACTCACATGGGAGGCAGCCAAGAAGATACTGAAGGGAGACATACAGCAGGGAAATTATACTCACGTGGGAGGCAGCCAAGAAGATACTGAAGGGAGACATACAGCAGGGAAATTATACTCACATGGGAGGCAGCCAAGAAGATACTGAAGGGAGACATACAGCAGAGAAATTATACTCACATGGGAGGCAGCCAAGAAGATACTGAAGGGAGACATACAGCAGGGAAATTATACTCACGTGGGAGGCAGCCAAGAAGATACTGAAGGAGACATACAGCAGAGAAATTATACTCATGTGGGAGGCAGCCAAGAAGATACTGAAGGAGACATACAGCAGAGAAATTATACTCACGTGGGAGGCAGCCAAGAGATACTGAAGGAGACATACAGCAGGGAAATTATACTCATGTGGGGGGCAGCCAAGAAGATACTGAAGGAGACATACAGCAGGGAAATTATACTCACATGGGAGGCAGCCAAGAAGATACTGAAGGAGACATACAGCAGGGAAATTATACTCACATGGGAGGCGGCCAAGAAGATACTGAAGGAGACATACAGCAGGGAAATTATACTCACATGGGAGGCAGCCAAGAAGATTCTGAAGGAGACATACAGCAGGGAAATTATACTCACATGGGAGGCAGCCAAGAAGATTCTGAAGGAGACATACAGCAGGGAAATTATACTCACGTGGGAGGCAGCCAAGAAGATACTGAAGGAGACATACAGCAGGGAAATTATACTCACATGGGAGGCAGCCAAGAAGATACTGAAGGAGACATACAGCAGGGAAATTATACTCACGTGGGAGGCAGCCAAGAAGATACTGAAGGACTGGTACAAGTTTTTTTTTTTTTCTACAAGCAGCCCCATGTATCTTGGGCTAAGAGGCATAAGACAATGTCTACAAAATATCTCACTCTTCTGTAGGTTTACACTTAAGGGGCTTTCATTTTTTTCCCCATTTTTCTCTAGTTTGTATCACATTTTCTGAACACACACACACCTTGAAAATAACTAAGTTACAAATTATAAGTGTTATAGCAATAAGCCTACAAGACTAATGATGGTCACATACAGCTCATATGAGAAAATAGTGATATATTGTAGCAATAAGCCTACAGGACTAATGATGGTCACATGCTTACACTTTTCTAATATAAATGACACATACTGTTAGAAGCTTCTTACTTCAGTCTGGAAGCCTCAAATCTCTCACTGGTCAGATCTTTCACATCCAAGAAGTCCTGCTGGGTATAGATGAACTTCTTTATTCTGATGGCTTCTGGCTTGTCTTGAGTCTGTCTTCTTCTCTCTGCTGTACTTTTTTCCTGCAATATTTAATATATAAAACAAAGTGACATCACTAAACACTGTATGAAATAATGGGAGAACAAAATAAAATGACCATAAATATATGAAACAGATCTTTATATTGTTGAAAAAAAAAACTACAAAAACAAGATGCTAATAGCAGGTGAAATGAAACAAATACATGAAGGTTTATTGGGAGTGTACTTGTGTGTTTGTAAGATAAAACTTTCATCAAGGTCACCAATCTAGTAGCAGCCAAGTTAGTAGCATCTGTCAACATTGATGTAGCAGCTAAGCTAGTAGCAACTGTCAACATTGATGTAGCAGCCAAACTAGTAGCAACTGTTAACATTGATGCAGCAACCAAGCTAGAAGCAACTGTCAACATTAATGTAGCGGCCAAACTAGAAGTAACTGTCAACACTGATGCAGCAACCAAGCTAGAAGCAACTGTCAACATTGATGTTTGTGTGGGTAATGCATGAATGGATGATGTTTAGATGGGTAATGTATAAGGTGTTTAGATGATGTTTAGATGGGTAATGTATAAGGTGTTTAGATGATGTTTAAGTAGGTAATGTATAAGATGTTTAGATGATGTTTAGGTGGGTAATGTATAAGGTGTTTAGATGATGTTTAGGTGGGTAATGTATAAGTTGACTACATGCTGTGCTGGTAAGGCATGAGCAGATTAAGTGATTTCTAATACAATGAAATAAAAGCTATCAATAGTGACAACATGAGACAACTACAGAGAATGTTTAACAAGATTTGGAAAGAAGAAAAGGTCCCTTCTAATTGGAAGAAGGGAATCATTGTGAAAATACCAAAAAAGGGCAACCTTAGTGACTGTAACAACTGGAGAGGAGTAACCTTAATATCAGTTGTGTCAAAAGTATTTTGCAAGGTCATTTTGAATAGACTCAAAGATATAGTGGATACTGCAATGAGAGAAGAACAAGCAGGATTTCGAAAAGGGAGAAGCTGTCTCGACCAGATCTTTACTCTCAGAATAATACTTGAAGAACATATTGAAAAGCAGAAACCATTAATACTGAATTTCATAGATTTTAAGAAGGCATTTGATAGCATACACAGAGATTCATTATGGAGAATTTTATGTCTATATGGAATACCATCTAAAATTGTCAACATCATTAAGGACTTATACAATGGATATGGTTGTGCAGTCAAGACAGAAGAAGGGATGAGTGAATGGTTCCAGATTGAAACAGGCGTGAAACAAGGATGTATACTGTCTCCTTTACTTTTTGGGATTACAATAGACTTCATAATGAAAAAATGCTGCACAGGTAACACAGGTATTGACTGGGTACATGGGACCCAACTAGAAGATCTTGATTTTGCAGATGACATAACTCTTATCAGTAATAATGTGAATTCCATGCAAGAAAAAACAGATAGCCTATCTTCACTGGCTAGCAAAATAGGACTTGAAATTAACAAGGACAAAACAAAAATAATGAAAATTCCCATCAATCAAAATGGAAAAATACACATAGAAGGGACAGATATTGAAGAAGTCAATCAATTTGCATACCTTGGCAGCTACATAGACCAGGATGGTGACACTAGAAAGGAAGTTAGGATCAGAATTGCAAAAGCAGCATCAATCTTCAAGAATCTTGAGAACATATGGAATTCAAAAGTTATAAGCACAAAAACCAAGTTAAGACTATTCAATTCAAATGTAATATCCACCCTCATTTATGCATGCGAAAGCTGGAAAACAACTAAAGAAATAGAAAGAAATTAGACTCTTTTGAAAACAAATGCCTAAGGAAAATACTCGGCATCAAGTGGAATGAATTCAAGAACAATGCAGAGATAAGACAGATGACTGAACAACAACCAGTCTCACGGGTGATCAGGAAAAGGAGATGGACATATGTTGGCCACTTGATGAGAAGAAATGAGCAGAGAATCCCAAAACAAGCTATCAAGTGGAACACAACAGGCCGAAGAAAAAGGGGCAGACCGCGTGAAACTCTGAAGAGAACATTATTAAGAGAGGCCAAGTTAACAGGCATAAAATCCTTTGATGAGGTTGAAAGACTCGCCGAAGACAGGAAAAATTGGCGAACTACTTTGCGAGCCCTATGTGACGTCTAACGGCACGGGAAGGATATAAGATATAAGATATAAGAATACAATGTAATGTCACAGGATGATGTGTGAGGTTAATGTGATCAGGTAAGAGAGAAGCACATGGTGATGTGTGGGGGATGTCACAGGATGATGTGTGAGGTATAATGTGATCAGGTGATGTAGGAAGGAAGTCACAGGATGATGTGTGAGGTATAATGTGATCAGGTGATGTAGGAAGGAAGTCACAGGATGATGTGTGAGGTATAATGTGATCAGTTGATCTAGGAAGGAAGTCACAGGATGATGTGTGAGGTATAATGTGATCAGTTGATGTAGGAAGTCACAGGATGATGTATGAGGTATAATGTGATCAGGTGATGTAGGAAGGAAGTCACAGGATGATGAGTGAGGTATAATGTGATCAGGTGATGTAGGAAGGAAGTCACAGGATGATGTGCGAGGTACAGTGTGATCAGGTGATGCAGGAAGGAAGTCACAAGATGATGTGTGAGGTATAATGTGATCAGGTGATGTAGGAAGTCACAGGATGATGTGCAAGGTACAGTGTGATCAAGTGATGTAGGAAGGAAGTCACAGGATGATATGTGAGGTACAGTGTGATCAAGTGATGAAGGAAGTCACAGGATGATGTGTGAGATACAGTGTGATCAAGTGATGTAGGAAGGAAGTCACAGGATGATGTGTGAGATACAGTGTGATCAGGTGATGTAGGAAGGAAGTCACAGGATGATGTGTGAGATACAGTGTGATCAAGTGATGTAGGAAGGAAGTCACAGGATGATGTGCAAGGTACAATGTGATCAGGTGATGTATGAGGGAAGTCACAAAGTGATGTAATTTTGAAGCTCTCTGATATGAACTAAGTTGAAAAAAAAAAAAAAGGTTTGTGAGATAGAGAAAGAAAATGTTAGACAAAACACCTTTCAAATTCTCACATACATACATAAAAGGGCTCAGCAATTACCTTATCCTCTCTGTTAGGCAAATATTTCCCCTTTTCTTCCTCTGTCTCTGTGTTCTCTCCTTCCACTTCTATAACAACACCATCTTCATCATCATCTGTTGGTACAGCACATTTCCCAGAGTCAGAATCATCATCTGTTGGTACAGCACATTTCCCAGAGTCAGCATCAGATACATCCACCTTTAAAATGAGTCAGTGATAAATGTGTTGATAGTCTGTGTTCATATTGTCAGTTCCACAAACACATTTTGCTTATTCCCCTTGTTTATGGTGTTAACATGATATTCATTTTAGTTTCATGCACCAACAGTCACACACAGTAATCCGGTGCGCTTCATACTGCAGGAAGTTATTTCCTATTTTCAGATGTAGCTTTTAAAACAGTGTGTCCAAGGTTGAAGAGGAAACTTCAACACTTTCATTAAGTTTTCTAACAACTGTACATGTCAGTCTATAACACTGGTAACACTGTAAATAATGCCTTTCATGGTAAATATAGATTTATTTTGTCTTTCACTCTGAATTAATTTTTAATCTTATAAAGTAATATAAATCAGATGATTCTCAATAGCTTTAACTTATTTCAAAGCATACATAAGCTTCAGAATAATCAACCATACACACAATTGCAAAATATGTGAAGCAACTCCCTCCAGGTTTTCCACAGGTTAAAAAATTGATTTCTTTACTACGATTCTAGTTCTGATATTTTTCTTTTCTTTTCTATTAATTCTGTGTTCTAGAGAACATCAACTGAAGTACAGAATACATGAATGGAGCTGGTAACTCTGTGGTAAAGAGAGAAAATAAACCACAGCCCACAAAATATTTACACAATAAAAAAGAAATCGCAAGGCACGCACACATAAGACCAGGAGAAGAAAGTACGCAACTAAAATCCACCACCACATAAAAATTAACTGCAAACATCTATCCAGAATATATCTGATGATAGCAGCAAAAACTAGATATTCTTTTTTCACTAGTCACAAAGCTTTGCTTCACTTGACTCTTTCTGGTAGAATGAGACATTCTTCTGTTTTGTTTTATGGAGATCTTCCATGATGTACCTGTAGTTGTAGCTTTGCGATGGTGCCTGTGTCAGTTTTCACTCTGGAAGTATCCAAGAATCTGCATCGCCCCAGAATCTCTGAATACAAAAAATCAGCAACAAAATAAATAAGTGGGAGAAAGCAACAAAATAAATAAGTGGGAGAAAGCAACAAGTGATGTAGGAAAGGGAAACAACAAAATAAAGGAAATGGGGAAACACCAAAATAAAGGAAATGGGGAAACAACAAAATAAATGAAATGGGGAAACAACAACAAAATAAAGGAAATGGGGAAACAACAAAATAAATGAAATGGGGAAACAACAACAAAATAAATGAAATGGGGAAACAACAACAAAATAAATGAAATGGGGAAACACCAAAATAAAGGAAATGGGGAAACAACAAAATAAATGAAATGGAGAAACAACAACAAAATAAATGAAATGGGGAAACAACAAAAGTAACATCATAAATGCAAGGAGAGAACATCAAGAAAATAGGAAACCATAACATGTTAAATAATTCTTGCCTTGAAAAAAAAAATCATAAACAGAACACGACAAAAGCAGTCATCACTTGAACAACTCATATGACTAGACCAACATATTGGCGCTGGTAGTCAGACCTCTAACAGCACCTGTTATGTTAGAGATATATCATCCCATTGGTCAGACAAAATAATTGTTATAGAATATTGTTTTGTAGATTATTGTAGCTAAGTTTCAATGACAATTGTATGAACATTCACATAAACAATCATTGGTATCATTAAAAACTGTATTCCATAAGGTATATAAGGTATGCATTAAAAAAACATCACCCTGCATCTTACACTCCAAAGGATTAGGTCTGTGTAGGACTTGGGTTAGAGGTTATCAGTACTAAGACACCCAAGTTTAACATAAAAATATAGCAATTTAATGCAAGAATCATGTCTAAAAATATCATTACACCCAGGATTAAACATAAACACCAATTATAAATCTCAGAATTGCAGAAACAGACAAGAAAATAAAACTTTTCATTAACACAAGCAATAAATGGGTACCAACTTATCTCCTTGAAACTAAAAGTTTGGGGAAACATTCACAAAGGAAAGGACAAAGGCAGAAACTAAAAATCAAATCCATACCTCCTGAAACTCTTCTTGCTCTTCTGAATCATCGCTGGAGTCCTCATTCATTTCTGAGGCTGATGAAAATATAAATAATACATGAAAATTCTTGGAAGTATCAGTTCATACTCTCAGAGACATACTAAACAGCAAGTTCAAGGATTTGGTTGATAAAAGTAACAAATTTTCTGGTTAAGCCACCACAACAAGTAAGAACATTCAACTCATTAATGTAAAAATATGAAAAGTGATACTGTGATTAATTTCAAAAACTTACTTTCTCTCTCTCTCTCTGAACCTTAAGTGCCCAGGGCACATGGGGCTTCCGCAAAGGTTTTCCACAAATGCCTGTCCTTCGCCTTTTTTTTCTGCTCTTGCCCAGGTGAGCCCTCTATTGCTCAACATCCTTTCTGTTGTTCTTCTCCATGTCTCTTTTGGTCTACCCTTACTTCTGCTCCCCTGTGGTGTCCATCTTAGAGCTATTTTTGGTAGTGAGTTGTCAGTCATTCGGAGCACATGTCCCAACCATCGCCTTTCCTCAATAATTGTTGTCAGTGGTTTCATCTGCATTTCTGCTAATAAGATGTTATTTCTTATAGTGTTTGGCCAAAATATTTTTCTAATTCTTTGTAAACATTTAGTCTGGAAAGAATTCAACTTGTTTTCTATGGTTTTGGTGATTTTCCAGCATTCGCTTCCATAGAGTAGTACACTTAGAACATTACTCTTAAATATCCTGATTTTCATATTTATGCTTAGTTTTTTGGATTTCCATATATTCTGCAGCATTGCAAAAGCCTGGTTTGCTCTAGTAAGTCTGCTGTTGATGTCCTCTGTGCTGTCTCCATTTTCTACTACTCTACTGCCAAGGTATACAAATTCGTTGACCTCCTCCACTAACTTGTTATCTACTCTGAGTACATTTCTGTTGTTCACATTTTGCTTCATTAACTTTGTCTTTCCTACGTTGATCTTTAGTCCTATGTTGTTTGCATTCTGAGTTAGCTTGTTTATTTTATCTTGCATATCTTTGTGACTGCTTGATAATAGACAAATATCGTCCGCAAAGTCAAGGTCCTCCAGCACTGTGTCAAGGGTCCATTGTAATCCTCTGCGTTTGTCTGATGTTGCCTCCTTCATTAACCAGTCTACTGCCAAGATAAATAATATTGGTGATAGTACACATCCCTGTTTCACTCCTGTTTGTACCCTAAAGCTGCTGGAGGTATGTTCTCCACAGATAACTTTGCACTGAAAACCCTCATATAGGGCTTTGATTACATTAACTATTTTATGGGGGAGGCCATGCCATCTTAGGATTTTCCACGGTGCATCTCTGTTGACACTGTCAAAGGCTTTCTCAAAATCTATGAATAATGCATATGTTGTGCTATGCCACTCATTTGCCTGTTCTAATATTTGTCTAAGTACAAATATGTGGTCTATGCATGATCTTCCTTTCCTAAATCCTGCCTGCTCTTTCCGAAGTTTTTCCTCAAGTGTTGGTACAATTCTGTTGATGATTATTCTGCAAAATACTTTACTGGTGAGAGGCAGTAGGGTAATGCCTCTCCAGTTCCCGCAATCTCTGTCACCCTTCTTTGGTAATTTTACTATAAGACCAGTTTTCCACTCCTCTGGGGCTTTTTCTAAATCCCAAATTTGTTGTAATATCTGGCAAAGTTGTTTTGGTGTTTCTGTTTCTTCTGCTTTCAACATCTCCGCAGTCACTTCATCTTCACCTGGTGCCCTGTCTGATTTTAGCTTCTTTATCGCCTCCTTTACTTCATTTATTGTTATTGGTCCTGTATTGATGTTTAGTTCCGTTTTTGCTTCAGGTATGTCTATTGTTTGTGCTGCTTGTGTTCTGTTTAGTAGGGTGTTAAAGTGTTCCCTCCATCTTTCAATTTTTTCTCTTTCACCACTGACCAGTTGTCCATTTTGTGTTCTTACTGCACTTTCACATCTTGTGTTGAAGTTACCTGTCATCTGCTTTGTGATTTTATATATGGTTTTCATGTCATTTGTATATGCTGCTTTCTCTGCTGTTTCTGCTAAGTTGTCATAATATTGACGTTTATCTTGACGGCATGATTCCTTCACTTCTTTGTCTTTTTGTGCATAATTACTTAAAACTCGTTCTTTAAGCCGTTGTGATTTGGTGTTCAGTAATTTTTTCTTGATTTCTTTTCTTTGCTCTATCTTTTCCCATGTGGTCTCGCTTATCCATTCCTCTTTTCTCCTTTTCCGATATCCCAGCACCTCTTTTGCTGTTTCCTGTAGTTTTTTATTGAACTCTAATATGGACATTTCTGCTTCGTCTTGTAGGACACTGAAGCGGTTCTTAAGTACTATTAATTCCTGATTTAATCTATGAAAAATGTGTTAAACATGTCAATTCCTGATCAGATCTAATCTGATTAAAGTGTAAACTTCCTGTCAGTATTGGTCAACCCTGGGGAACAGTATTTGAAATTTTACTATTAAAATTATCTTCATTTATAGGCCAGATATGCACTGGAATCAAATATTTTGTACATCATACTTATAAATAGAACATTGTTTGTTTTCATCATCTTAAAGTACTGACAAATTTAAACATCACACACTCAGATTTTAACAAACTGTCACAAACGCAGAAGAAATGGAATAATAAAAAGTCATAGGGACAAAAGAAGTGGAAGAATTAGGTACCTATTCATTAAACCATCTCACACACTTTATATCACAAGACGACAGATACAAGTTCCTGACAAACTTACTGGACCAAGTAGCAACTTCTTCATCTTCTGGTGAGAAATTATTCCCAACAACAGGCTCCACCTGGTTAGACAATGTAAACCTTGTTTCATAATGTAACAATTAAGCAGGTATAAAGTGACAAACTCTGGCATACATTTTTTCATATCAGCTGTTGTCTGGATACACATTAAGGTGCTGTCAAGGGCTAGGATGAGAGATCATACTCATCTAAAAATACATTGATTTATCTCAAGTTCCTTTCTGAAAACTGATTTAGTTAAGTAGATTATTAAGTCATAAGAAACTAAACCCAACTAGTCAGGACCAGAATGTGACGATACTCAGATATTTATATCTTTGTTTTAGTCATTATATGAGCAGAAAAGTGGCTAGTTCATCCATCTTTGATGATGGAAGAGACACTCCAGCTAAGTATAAAACTAAGTGCCTGACTGCTAGGAAAGGCAGACAGAAATGTTGCTGACATCATCACTCTCCAGAGTACAGAAAGCTCAATAAAAATATAAAAACAAATACTTGTCTTTATCTAAATACCTGAACAGCATACAAGACCAGCATTCACTTTGTTTTATTTGTCTTGTACGTCTTGGTATGAGACTTGCAGTCTAGCTGACTTACACTATAAGTAAACTTTCTCCAGTTTCAAATTCTGTTTATCTAAACAAGTATGCAACAAACCCTATTTAACAGCTTGAACGAAGAAAAACATTCTAGAATTTAAGATCATAGAATAAATTCAACTTTTTCTCAAACCAAGCAAGTAAATTTTAAAATTTGCTCACTTCACTCACATTTGTAAATGTTGCTAGTTTTATTGTTGACAGCCACAGATCTTTTGTTTCTCTGCTTAGTAAAGGCGACTGTAGATGTCAAAGTCAGCCTAACATTACTTTTCTCATGTTCAAGTGCACACAAAATGTCCTCCCACCAAGGATGCAATGAAGAGCTTCTTAGTAAGCTCCATCACATTAGGATCACATCAATCCCAACCTCTTTCTCATTCTCAAGGCTGTTGCTGACACAGCCTGTTTATATGTAGCAGGAGATGAGGTTGCTCAGCATCAGTCTTCAAATCACTTTCAACTATACAATCTTACACCACCTAGAGTGTGTATATTCTTACACCACCTAGAGTGTATACAGTCTTACACCATAGCATTACACCTTATATCATAGCATTCAGCACCCTGACTTTGACATCTATACTCACAATCAGCTGTGTATCTTACACCACCTAGATTGTATACAATCTTACACCACATTAGAGTATGTATAATTTTACACAACCTAGAGTGTGTACAATCTTACACTATCTAGAGTGTATACAATCTTACACTACCTAGAGTGTATACAATCTTACACTATCTAGAGTGTATACAATCTTACACTACCTAGAGTGTATACAATCTTACACCACCTAGAGTGTATACAATCTTACACCACCTAGAGTGTGTACAGTCTTTGACTACCTATAGTAAGTACAGTCATACAGAATCTATAGTGTTCTATTTTACCCCATCCAGTGTAACTATTCCACTTTCATCAATCTGAAAGGTGGCTCTGATTCCTTGAGAGGCATGGTACCTTTTCTTTGAGATAACCTCCTTAACTCCCAACAGGGTGTACTTGCTGATCAGCTGATTCCCAAAGGACCTGGAAGACAAGGCTGGATGTAAGACTGGGAAACTTCAGGCCTAACAGCTCAGACAATATATCATACTAATACACACCAGTAATAATCATAGCATTCATCTATTTTTTAATCTCAAACTAAATTCAACATGAATAATAACAGGGATTACACTATGTAGCACTATTAATTGTAACAACAGTACTATATGACACTATCAATTTTAACAACAATACTTCAGTACAGTAGCATTAAAAAAGGTAGATGATGTGTAGTTACATTTTTTTGGGATGGGTGTGTGGGGTTTGGGGAAAGCAGGGGAAAGAAATGAGAAAGGAAAAAAAAAGGCTAAATAAATAAACGCAAAAGAAAAACATCATTCCTCTGACAGGTAAATGATTTTTCACAGCAATATTTTAACTGTTATCCTCCTTTTTTTTATATCTTCTTCTTCTTTCGCATATTTTTTTTTATATGTGTTGTTCTTCATCTGTTCTTTGCCTCCATTTTTCCTTCTTCATTGTATCTTTCTACTTTTGTGTAAAAGACCTCATCTAATACATCTACCTGTACTCCACATCACTTGATTAACTTATTATCTTTGCATATATTGTGCACTAAATGTTACAACAGTTGTGGATCCTGTTCTACCGTTTCTTGCTGAACGACAAACGAGCATCAACTTACTTCCTGTCTGTGTCACTGAGAAATGTGAGGTCACCGTATGTCACATTAAATGTGAAATCATCACTGACTCTGGCAAAGGTCATCACTTTTGTCCGAGGATAGGAGCTTATCCTAGGGAACAATAAACTTCTGACCAGTTTGGCTTTGACCTTTCCTTTTCTCTCTGCCATTTTCTTACTAAATAAAACCTGCGCCACAACAACAAAAAAAAGCCACTGACATGCTCAAATATAAACATGGCTTCATATAAATATAACCACACCTTCATACAAATATAAACACACCATATAAACTTTTATTTGTTACGTTTCAGCATCCAAAGATCTTACTACAAACTACAGCAACAGTTCCCAATAGTTTTCAGGTATGGGTCCATGAAGACTACGATAATTCATCACACCACCAATCACATTACTCCAAATATTTTCAGAAATAATGGGTCTTCGCTTTATGTGATCTTTTTTCTTTTCTTGCAAACATAACTATAAAACTCAAAACATTTTATGCAATAAAGCTCTGTTGATGACTACCAGAAAGAGTTATTCAATGTTACAGTGAACTTGTATTGTTATATGGATGTGAGGAATGGTTCCCAACTGCAAGCTGGGACAGAAATTTTATACGAAGGTGTGGAGGAAACAAATACTTAACCAAACAAGCTGCCACATTTTGAAAGGATTGTTCAGTTGAAGAAAATTATCATCGATGTTGCTGCAAGTATTAAGCAAAATTCTTTCTTCAGCTAAGGAAATTAACAACTTTAGTACTGATATCAGCAGGATAAATGTTACATTCCTTCTAGTACTTACGCCAGCAGGATAAATGTTACATTCCTGGACTTGAAACTTCCAGTACTTACGCCAATGGGATAAATGTTACATTCCTGGACTTGAAACTTCTAGTACTTACACCAGCAAGATAAATGTTACATTCCTTCTAGTACTTACACCAGCAAGATAAATGTTACATTCCTTCTAGTACTTACACCAGCAAGATAAATGTTACATTCCTTCTAGTACTTACACCAGCAAGATAAATGTTACATTCCTTCTAATACTTACACTAGCAGGATAAATGTTACATTCCTGGACTTGAAACTTCTAGTACTTACACCAATGGGATAAATGTTACATTCCTTTTAGTACTTACACCAGCAGGATAAATGTTACATTCCTTCTAGTACTTACATCAACAGGATAAATGTTACATTCCTGGACTTGAAACTTCTAGTACTTACATCAACAGGATAAAGATTACATTCCTGGACTTGAAACTTCTAGTACTTACACCAGTGGGATAAATGTTACATTCCTAGACTTGAAACTTATAGTACTTACATCAACAGGATAAATGTTACATTCCTGGACTTGCAACTTCTAGTACTTACATCAACAGGATAAAGATTACATTCCTGGACTTGCAACTTCTAGTACTTACACCAATGGGATAAATGTTACATTCCTGGACTTGAAACTTCTAGTACTTACACCAGTGGATAAATGTTACATTCCTGGACTTGAAACTTCTAGTACTTACACCAATGGGATAATGTTACATTCCTGGACTTGAAACTTCTAGTACTTACACCAGCAAGATAAATGTTACATTCCTTCTAGTACTTACACCAGCAAGATAAATGTTACATTCCTTCTAGTACTTACACCAGCAAGATAAATGTTACATTCCTTCTAGTACTTACACCAGCAAGATAAATGTTACATTCCTTCTAATACTTACACTAGCAGGATAAATGTTACATTCCTGGACTTGAAACTTCTAGTACTTACACCAATGGGATAAATGTTACATTCCTTTTAGTACTTACACCAGCAGGATAAATGTTACATTCCTTCTAGTACTTACATCAACAGGATAAATGTTACATTCCTGGACTTGAAACTTCTAGTACTTACATCAACAGGATAAAGATTACATTCCTGGACTTGAAACTTCTAGTACTTACACCAGTGGGATAAATGTTACATTCCTAGACTTGAAACTTATAGTACTTACATCAACAGGATAAATGTTACATTCCTGGACTTGCAACTTCTAGTACTTACATCAACAGGATAAAGATTACATTCCTGGACTTGCAACTTCTAGTACTTACACCAATGGGATAAATGTACATTCCTGGACTTGAAACTTCTAGTACTTACACCAATGGGATAAATGTTACATTCCTGGACTTGAAACTTCTAGTACTTACACCAATGGGATAAAGATTACATTCCTGGACTTGAAACTTCTAGTACTTACACCAGTGGGATAAATGTTACATTCCTAGACTTGAAACTTATAGTACTTACATCAACAGGATAAATGTTACATTCCTGGACTTGCAACTTCTAGTACTTACATCAACAGGATAAAGATTACATTCCTGGACTTGCAACTTCTAGTACTTACACCAATGGGATAAATGTTACATTCCTGGACTTGAAACTTCTAGTACTTACACCAGTGGATAAATGTTACATTCCTGGACTTGAAACTTCTAGTACTTACACCAATGGGATAATGTTACATTCCTGGACTTGAAACTTCTAGTACTTACACCAGCAAGATAAATGTTACATTCCTTCTAGTACTTACACCAGCAAGATAAATGTTACATTCCTTCTAGTACTTACACCAGCAAGATAAATGTTACATTCCTTCTAGTACTTACACCAGCAAGATAAATGTTACATTCCTTCTAATACTTACACTAGCAGGATAAATGTTACATTCCTGGACTTGAAACTTCTAGTACTTACACCAATGGGATAAATGTTACATTCCTTTTAGTACTTACACCAGCAGGATAAATGTTACATTCCTTCTAGTACTTACATCAACAGGATAAATGTTACATTCCTGGACTTGAAACTTCTAGTACTTACATCAACAGGATAAAGATTACATTCCTGGACTTGAAACTTCTAGTACTTACACCAGTGGGATAAATGTTACATTCCTAGACTTGAAACTTATAGTACTTACATCAACAGGATAAATGTTACATTCCTGGACTTGCAACTTCTAGTACTTACATCAACAGGATAAAGATTACATTCCTGGACTTGCAACTTCTAGTACTTACACCAATGGGATAAATGTACATTCCTGGACTTGAAACTTCTAGTACTTACACCAATGGGATAAATGTTACATTCCTGGACTTGAAACTTCTAGTACTTACACCAATGGGATAAATGTTACATTCCTGGACTTGAAACTTCTAGTACTTACACCAATGGGATAAATGTTACATTCCTGGACTTGAAACTTCTTGACTCTCAAAGCCACATTAAATGTAGCTGCTTTGTATACAGCACCCAGCGCAGCAGCTTCGTCTGTGTTGATGCTTTTACCAAGATCTGTCCTGGAGTGAGGGTAGAAGAAAAAAATAGCTCAGAACAAAATCAGAACAGATCATGAAAAAAATAAATAAATAAACTGCATGTTCTTTGCCCCTTCATGACTGACCAAATACATCACTCTCTAATTTTTTTCATTTTCTGAAGGTCATGGTCATAGAGAAGTTAAGAAAAACATTCACAGCAACTCAGCACACCAAAGCTTGCGACCAGTGCAGTGCAGTTTCATGCAGCAGGTTTGTCCGAGAATGATCTATCTTTTGGTGCTCTTACTATCATCATGAGGTCAACAGCCACTGACAGCTTACCTTCCCAGGTACTTCAGGAGCAGCTCTTGCACCTTGGGCACGCGGGTTCCTCCACCCATCAGTATCACATCTTCTATCTCAGACTGTTGGGGGAAAAAAAGAACACATTTTCTCAGCTACATGAACCGAACCACCACAACTACTGTTTTATATTATCCACCTCTCGCTCACTTTCAACATGGACATACTGCTGTAGAAGCTGAAATTTGGCTGAAAAGCTTTTACGAATGCCATGATAACAGTTATGTCTTTAATGAATACCATTGCAACCCACCATGCAAGAACACATTCTCTTCTTTCTGAATGCAGTTTTTTACAAACAGTGCAGAAGTACTCATTTTTTACAGCTGGGTCAACTGGGACACAGTAACAAAGGGTCTTTGTCCGAATGAGTTCATATGAATTGTTGATTTCCTATCATTTCAAATGCTCTCATACTCTTATAATTTTAAACGTGTGCATCTTAAATAATATATTTAAAACGTTTGGATGTGAATGATACACAAACAGTATTGAAGATCTTGTTATATGAGATGGGAAGTGAATTACAGATGATAGACTGAATATAATAGCACGTTTCTGAGCTTGTCTATCATCAATGAACAAAGTGAGCATCTGACAGTGACCTGCATTCCCATGTAAAGGTTCTAGGCTGAAAACCCAATATGAGTAAACAATGAGCGAACATCTGTAAGCCAAGACACAACAGCCTGTTTCAGTGATCAGATACCCTAAATACTGTCATGGCTGAGCAACACTGACATATGAAGATGAGTGCAGAGTAGTCACAAGTGAAGATATCTGAACAAAACTGATAAACGAAGATGACTGAAACCAATTACAACTGCCAAAGATTGACCATTGGTAAACCTGAGAGGCCAAATTTGGCCCCAATAAAAAGAGCAAGGATGGAGAACTGTAGGGCACACATCAAGCACTGCTGATGATGGCAATCATGGTGACTCACCTGAAGAAGACTAGTAATGAAGGTGTAGCATTTATTACATTGAAGTAATGACTGACAGTACAGGCATGACATCAAACTGACAAGGAAAGACAGGGTCCTAATAAAGATATGTAGAGATATCTTCACAGAGAATGGCACTGGCAAATATAAAGACAGTGTGACAGTATCAAATCATATTTTCACAGCTTCATATTAAACAAACAAAAACCGAGACACTTTTTGTCCATTCATCTGCTATGTAACTGTATGCGTTCTATTTGCAAGGAAGACAATTTTATCTGATATCCAGCTTACCCTTCATGCACTTAAATTCATCTACAAGGGGCAATCCAGTGTTTCAATCTCTTCTGGGCAAATATTTGTCACTTTCTGAGACAGTAATCAAGAAAAGAAGGATGGCATATGTGGACCATATGATGAGAAGAAAATCAAAGAATCACAAAGCAAGCCATCAAATGGGAAACGCATCAAATCCCTTGATGAGATTGAGGTCAACAAGATAGAGACTCATGGGAAGACGTGAGCCTTAAATAACACCTGACAGCACAGGAATGATGTAATCACATTCCCCCCACCTTCCCCCAAGTTTTTAGATCCATTTTTACACCTGGACCTCCATCCACCAACCTCCAGCCACCAACCATCAAGCTTTGAGCACTAATGACTGTAACACCAGAATCCTCAGAAAGCCTGGATGTGTTTATCGTCTTTCCTCTGCACACAGCAACAAATAAGTGAACCAACACCATCATCCCATGGCATAAATGTGACAGGACCCACTGTTACAGCCTGCAGCTGTCATGTTTTCAGGTCTGTTACAGAGATGAATCACTAAGTAAATTAATATTATAACGGTGAGATTTCTAGAATCTGTAAAAAGTATCTCAGACTAACCAGACTGAGACCTGAGGATTTCAGTGCCTCCCCCACAGGTTGTGTGACTCTCTCCAGTAAGTCTTGGCACATTTTCTCAAACTCATTTCTTGTGACAGTGGCATGGAAGTCTTTCCCATCCAACAGGTTTTCTATCTGTCATTTTACAAGAAACCAGAGTCAATAAAACCAGTGAATAAATTTATGAAATTGTTTTCTATACTACGTCACTATCTTGTGTCACTAAAAAGTGGAATCTAGTTACAATAAATCTCAACTGTGTCCTGTCTCATGCCAGGACAGTATACATCCTTCTTTCACTAAGATGTGCCAGTTTGCTCTTTCAACTTTTCCCTTTCAATATATTGTACATAAATTTAGAGTTTCACACTTTTCTTCAATTCTCTTCAAATTTTGGCTATTCTATCACACAAGTTAAGGCACAGTATACACTTTTCTGAGAATATGAAAACCTAAAATGATGTTGGAAATCACAGTAGATGCCACAGACAGAAGCAGAAGTTTTGGTAGAAGACTGATGCTTTATGATAGCATCTGGTATCTGCAACAGTAAAGCTGCAGCAGTTCTTCACCGACGTCCTAGTGAAACTTGTAGCAGAGATGCATTCTTGGACAGGAAGTGCTGCACAAGTTGTTACCAGCAGCAGCACATGAAGGAAGGATAAGGCCTTGACCAGTTTTGGGCTAGTGGCCTTAGTGGTGACATCATCTCTGACCAAGACATCTAAGTTCTGTATAACACATCTGGAAGAGTATGATACACCCTTCATCATTTTCAGCTGTGTGCTCAAGAGGAAGAAAAAAGAACTGGCTGCTTTTCTATCTCTCTCTTCAATGATGCATGAAGTAAAGCTGTGTCCTATAACAGGTAGATAGAGGTGTATGGTGCAGTTTTACAAAGTGAGGGAGGAAGTGAGCAAGGTGAGAAAAAAACGAATATAAAGTATGAGAATGTATAAATGAAAAACATACAACATCCGATATTTCGGCGTGAGCCTTATTCGAGGATACATACAAAACGAAATACAACATATATAACTTATCTGAAGCGTCTTGCTCTCAGTAAAGCGGAAATGTGTGTGGAAGAAGGAGGAGGAGGAAAAAAAAAAATGTTTATAAATATCGGATGTTGTATGTTTTTCATTTATACATTCTCATACTTTATATTCATTTTTTTCTCACCTTGCTCACTTCCTCCCTCACTTTGTAAAACTGCACCATACACCTCTATCTACCTTATTTATATTAACCAGTTTTACTGCAGTCGCCATCCCTTTTATCTGTCCTATAACAGTATCCATCCATCCATATCCATCAGTTTCCTCTTGCTCTTTTACTGACATTACATTTCTAAATATGATCAAATCTCATTGTTTTGTTTAATTATATTTTCACTTTCAGAGGTTGCAATAAAAGTACCCTTGTCTTTTTTTTTCCAATCATGAAATATACCTTATTTATAAAAAAAAAATCTGTATTCCACCAATGTCACAGTTTCCCTGCAATGTCTTGTTTAATATGCTAGCCTCCTCATAACAGATTTGTATTAGCTTTTGTCTGCGTTCACCTGCAAACAGTTTCATATTCACTGATTTGATAGTCACATAAATTTCTATTCATATCCTTCATGCACCAACGACCTTGCGCACAGTGCATTCTGGTACTCCTGGTCCTACAGACAGATATTCTCTGGTTTCAGAGTTATTCTTTAACATCGTGTCAAGGACATATTTTTGTGGCTGTACAGACTGAAGCTAAAACGCAGAGGTTCTTCTCATGTTCATCTATTTAGCTGCACTTAGACCAGGATGATATCCAATATTTTGATACACAGAGAGTGAATCTAGGTATCTGACAACAACAATAAATACACTGAAAGTACTGCCTACCTGAGCACTGTGATCAACATTCACACTCAAGACCTTCTTAACCCTCTCTGCTTCCTTCCACAGTTTTGCCATAGCTTTATTACTTCCTTCAACATTTGCTGCTGGACTTGTCTTACTCATGAATATTTGAGCCAGATGTGAGCGAAGTCTCATGGTGAACTCCAGACCTCCCAGTGTGCGATCAAACCTGGAATGATGAGATATAATCTGCTGAGTGATTAAAGCTCTCAAATGATGATATCTTAATGAAGTTCACACTTTGAAAACATGAAATAATGCTGGTATTTTAAATGCAAAAAAAAAAAAAGAACTAATGAGAACTAAAGCATAAAAAAAAGTCTGTGATGTGATTCAGTGTGCTCATAAATATATAACATATCTGACGGAAGGTGGATAGCAGGTTCAATATATGCAACACAACTAAAGTCCAAAAAAATAAAAATTGTGGAATACAATGAACAATCCAATTTCTTGTAAATGGGGGCACTTTACAGCTTTACTCTGAACTTTCAGTCTTGAGCCAGGCAGTGGAATGTAAGTCTTTTTCAGTTACTCTGTATCTCCAATCAAAGAAATATAGGGGTTGAGCTGGTGTTTCATGGATTCACTTTCTTTCCACGCATGCAGGAAGGTGTGTGTGGTCAGTCAGTGTTTACTGAGGATGGTGAAGGCTGTGAACTGGTCCTCAAGACTTGGTATTAAAACACACACAAAAAAACAAAACTTCTATGAAACACTCCTAGCACATGATGCTGCAGGAACTAACTTGGAACTTTTAATCTGATGGCAGTTAGCTTTGATGTGCAACTGGTTGAGTTTACTATGAGAGACCTGAAGTCTAGTGAAGACAGAACATGTACATTCATAAAGTGCTGTACATAAGATTTTTAAGGGCATGCATCTTTCCCATAGCAACATATGCCTGAGAGACCTGGACACTTAACAAAACAGCTGAGAAACATATAAATGCCTTTGAATGTAAATGCTATAGAAGAGTTCTCCAAATATCGTGGACACAAAAAAGAACAAATATATCTATACTACAGGAGCTTAATATTGAAGAAGGCTGGCTAGTGAAGAGGATTAAAGAGAGAAAACTGAAATATTTTGGACACATTAAACGTCATGATAATTTAGAGAAGACCGTATTGGAAGGATACATAATGGGAAAAAGAAAAAGAGGAAGACCAAGACGAAGATGGCTGCAAGACATCATTGACGATCTGGAAATGGATGCAACAGCAGCAGGCCATCTTGCTCACAACCGAGAGGCCTACAGGAGTGCTGTTTGGGAGGCAAAGTTCCGCAAGAGACATGCAAATGAATGAATGAATGAATGTACATAAGAAACCAGCAGTCTAGTGAAGACAGAACATGTACATTTATAAAGTGCTGTACATAAAAAACCAGCAGTCTAGTGAAGACAGAACATGTACATTTATAAAGTGCTGTACATAAAAAACCAGCAGTCTAGTGAAGACAGAACATGTACATTTATAAAGTGCTGTACATAAGAAACCAGCAGTCTAGTGAAGACAGAACATGCACAATTAAACAATGAAAACAAACACAGGTGAACACTTACCCAACACCCACAACTTTAAGCTGAGGAACTGATTCTGAATCTTCTTCACCTTTTGTTTTCAACAGCTGGTAGCCTGGCAGAGAAAATTAGTATCACTGAATCCATCAACAACGTAAATCTAGGGTCTAGATAAATTGTAACAATTTATCACATGTCCATCAACACTTTCTTCTGTTTCATTTCTAAGTCAGATTTATAAACATGTACCAATTCTCTCGTTCTCTCCTACCTTTTACACACAGACAAATTCATGATATAATTCAACAGTCATTGCTCTTAGTCTTCCTCTCTCTCTCCCCCTCTACACAAAATCAACAAAAGTTAATGGCTTACAAGCAACTGTGGCCTTGGTGCTGAGGGCTCCCATGTCATAGAACATGTAACATTGTTTAGAAGTGTCAAAATTATTAGATTTGAGCACACCATAGTTCAAGGCAACTAGGGAGAAAATAAAAATAAACCATGTTTAGTTGTGAAACAGGAGTAAATGACCAATTTGGCTTTTCAAGGATACTTCCATAACAGAAGGGTGATGGATTTGATTTTCAGATCCCTTCTCACATGATCTGGAAAATACCACTTTGTTTTTATTCATGTTACCATGTTACTTTTGGTCAATGATCAATAATTACAGTATATATAGACTGACTGCTGAAAGCAGAGGAAATATCCTTTCTGAAAGACCATTAAACTTCATAAAGAAAGTTTCTACAGTTTTTTTCTTTGACCCTAGTTTTGAAAGGGTTAATCTTCTGACCTCAATCATCATACTTCATTTTAAGATCTCAAACGTCCTGGGAAACTGACACAAAAGTGCGCTGGCACTATGAGGCTATAAAACAACCCTGGGAGCCAACATTTGATATAAAGGCAGCATGATCTTCACTGGCATCAACCATTTTACTAACCAAGCAAGCCAGTTTGTGGGGACATTATGGAGCATACAGATGCAGACACAGTGGAAACAACCAAGTTCTGCAGAATTTCGGAAATTTGTACATATATTATTTGTGTAATTTAGCACTCCAGAGTTTAAAAATAATAACTAATTTCTTGATCTGCGCTCCTACATTATTTTTTATTATTTTTAGTATCTTACTGTGTGTCTCAGTAACAGATCTATTTTTAGCACCTTAATATGTGTCTCTATCACAGATCTATTTTTAGTATCTTGTTTTACAGTTCTAGACTCAGTCAGTGCCACATTATTTATGAAAGAAAAAAATAATGTTTTCCTAATAACATGATGTGTTAAAGCTAGAAAAAATGCATTTAAATATAAAGAAAGGCACCCCAAAATAAAAAAAGTATTGAAAAATAATACACAAGGGATGCTCTGACGGACCCCAAGAAGCAAAGAAACTAACCAGCAGCGTTATCACTCATGAGATGCTGAACATTGATTCCTGCCAACTTGGCAGCAGACATCACAGCTCTCCTTTCTGCCTGGTTGTAGAAAGCTGGCACCGTTATCACTGCATCTGTAATCTCCTGTCCTGGAGGGGTTACATTTTGAAATATAGTTAAAAGAAAACTTGCCTGCTAAATAAATCGGCAGTTACAAACAGACACAGAAATTATGACTCCTCAGTAAAACATCTTGGAACTTCTAGCTTCAAGGTCAGACAGAAAACAAGAATGCAGGTAGGAATACTTAAAGTTTTATCACTGATGATGTCAGTTTACCATCTAGTAATGTTAGTTTATCACCATTCACATTATTACATAGAGGAAATGAATCATTTACTGATTTCATTTTTCAGCATGAGACTTATAACTCCGAGATAACATCACTGCATGATTCAGCATGAGATTTGTAAGTCCAAGATAACATCAGTGGATGATTCAGCATGAGACTTATAACTCCTAGATAACATCAGTGCATGATTTAGCATGAACCTGTAGCAGAAACAGTAGTTCATGCTTCAGGCCCTATCCACCTGGTGTGTGTGTGAAAGAGTGTGACTGCATGTATTCTAAGATGACGGTATTAAAGATAGGTATACACTTTAACAAAATTACATAACAACATGCCAAGTTTTATATATAAAATTAAACCAGAACTGTTACTACAGTCTGTCCATAATCCTTCTCAACACAGGCATCCCAGGAACATATTTCACGCAGTCAGCAACACTGAATTTTTACCACAAGAACAAAGCAACATCAGTGAAAAACATGTCTGACTTAATAACACATGCACGCATTTGAGAATTATTGAACCAGCATCTTGGCATTTATGCCAGGCAGTGGTAACATTTCAACAACTGACTTGTAACAGAATCAAGCATGACAAACTTCAGAACCTACCAGCAAAACTTTGTGCGTAAGCTTTGGCTTTCTCCAGAAGCATGCCTAGAAGCTCTTCTGCGCTGTACACTGCATCCCTGAAAACAATATAAGAGCTCAGTGGTCAACTAAGTAGCATCTGACACTGATATTTCATATTCAAAACACTTTGTATGAATGCTTGCTTCAACTATAATATTACACTGGGATCAGTCATGTACCATTATGGCATTATACAAACGACATTCCACAGTATATATTTTATACTTCAACTGGCTATAACAGTCAAAAAAAGAAAAAAAGACAGGAGAAGAAATTAACGTGTATGTCTTCTGTTACTCTGGTGTGGGGATACTGTCAGTTTCAAGTACAGATATCCTTGGTGCCTTGTGAGTTAGTGTAGACTGGCTAGCAGAAAAAAACTACATAAATAGATGGTAAAGGAAACTACCATCACACTTTTACCCAAAATAAAGTAAGCATCATCAGTCTCTTAACCTTTTCGCTGGCTTCACTGACCTACTTTCACCCAGTGATGAATTCTTTTTTGTGGTCGCATATTCTGACACACTGGCAGCACTGATAATTTTATCACCAGAAAATATAAACATGTTGTAACTCTTAGATTCTTATTACTTTAAGTTACATTATAAAGCTCATTGAAATATATCTTGTACTTGTACGAACTCCCTGTAACTATGAGTTGTTCTGTGCAGCCGATGCTGTAGAGGTGTTGAGGCACAGCATCGTATTGGTGTGGGAGCGGGTTATGGCAGCTAATTTTCTAGGCTACAGGTCGCTAACCCTGACAGTGGCATATCAGCTATGGTTCGATAACTCTGACACTGGCATAACAGCTATAGATCGCTGATTGCCTCATTGGACAAGCATCTTCACCTCCCATTGAAATATATGTCAATGAGGAAAAATTGGAAGAGGTGGAGAGTTTTGAATATCTTGGATCACTACTAACTAATAATGGAGATACAATAAGGGATATTAAAAGGAGGACATTATCACTCTTCAAAAAATAAAAATACTAAGGAAATTGTGGAGAGGAACAGACAAAACTACAAAAATATGATTTTTAAGAGCATGCATCGTTCCCACAACATATGCCTGTGAGACCTAGACACTTAACAAAACAGCTGAGAAACATATAAATGCCTTTGAATGTAAATGCTACAGAAGTCCTTCAAATATGGACACAAAAATGAACAAATATATCCATACTACAAGAACTTAATATTGAAGAAGATTGGCTAGTAAAAAAGATTAAACAGAGAAAACTTTAAATATTTTGGACACATTAAATGTCACAATAATTTAGAGACAAGTCTTGGAAGGGTGCATAATGGGAAAAAGAAAGACAGGAAGACCAAGGTGAAAATGGCTACAAGACATCGTTGGTGATCTGCAAATGGATGCATCAGCAGAAGAGCATCTTGATTACTGAGAGGCCTACAGGAAAGCTGTTAGGGAGGCATAGTTTCGCAAGGGATATGCAAATAACTGACTGACTGATATAGCTCATAACACATTTATTTTTCATAATCATTGTTACGCAGAATCAAACAAAAAGACAGCAAAATGAAATGTTTATTCTCACCGCTTCCATCTAACCAAACAACAAGTGCTCAATTTATCCTTTGACAGTTGTCGTAACATTTAGCAAGTCAACTCCAGAAATCGCATGTTTGTGAAAATAGAGGAAATAATTACAGTACAAAGAAATGATGGACGATCTGCTGTTTCCCCCATCTCTAACTTCAGGTATAATATATCTCAGTGGCTCTCAGTTTACAAAGATGGACCCACTGCTGTTAAAAATCCAGGCCACAGACCCCCATACTTTGAAAAGTTCCATATCTATATGGCAGCTATATGCTTTGAGTTTATATTACAAGATTTTCTTTTTTATACTCCTTGTGTCAGGTGAAGGTACACAGAGATACATGTGTCAGGTGAAGATAAACAGAGATACATGTGTCGAGTGAAGATAGAGGTACACGTGTCAGGTGAGGACAGAGGTACATGTGGGTGAGTCTAGTTTTCATCATCATCATATCATTTCCCACCCTTCAACTCAACCAACAATCTTTGCACCTGCTTATTTCATAACTCATGCTTACTCCAGCAATCCCATTACAACCACAAACTGAAATGACACTACAGATGCAGCCACAAACTGGAGCAACCAATAGTTTTCATCTTGTACCGATGGTTAAAAAAAACAAGCAAAGAATGAACTCTTACTTGTCAATTTTAAACAAAACTGTTCCCCTCTCCCTGTCTTTCAGGATGTTATAGTGCGGGAACCTCTTTTTGTGGAGCTGAACTTGAGGATCATTGTATCGTCGACCAATAACCTGCATGAGATAACCTACAGCCTTCTCTGGGAACTTCAGTGCCTGTATGGCCAGAAACATCAAATAATGATAATTATATTAACTGCTAGTTCACCACTACAGACAAACCATCCATCAGCGTCATATCTTACTATAAGAAATCACACATCCTGCACAACAGGAGGACCACACATCCTGCGCACTAGAAGGACACAGAAAAGATGTTCAGGGCTGGACTTGTATTCTCAACGCACCCCATAGAGAAATGGTTTCTAAACAGTTTCTTCCCACCTCTCTTTTCTCTCACTGCTGCAGGAGTTTCTGATCACTCTCTTTTATTTCATGATTCAGAGCACATTTCTTCTAGGGATAACTAGCAGGACATAGCTAAAAGCAAAGCTCTCAGATATTGAAATCCTCATGGTGATACAGCTAAAACCCAAGCTCTCGTAAGATATTGAAATCCTCATGGTGATACAGCTAAAACCCAAGCTTTCATCAGATACTGAAATCCTCATGGTGATACAGCTAAAACCCAAGCTCTCATCAGATATTGAAATCCTCATGGTGATGTAGGAGTTGGATCTCAAAACATCATCATCTGAGACATTATCTTTATTTTGTCATGTTCTAATTATTCTTCTTCCACACTCAGCTGCACAAATTTAACCATCTTCAGAAGACAGTTGTCTCTCTCAACCCTAGTTCTAGATGCGCTCTACTTAGCATTATAATGCGATCTTATTCTAATTCTCCAGTAATATTCTAAGTGATGCCCAGTTTGATGGACATGAACATGCCAGCATAGCCTGCACCATCCAGACTCCGTCAATTCTAGGAAGGTTATGAGTTAATGCTGTCTTTAACAAAAATGTTAACAGACTCGTCAGGTAGGACAAGCATACATTTACTTGACATGGTCCAAATTTCCTGCCTCTTTCCCCTCACATTACAGAAGAATAAGAAAGAAAGCAGCAACTTATCGGCAGGGAAAAATGAGGACAAAGCTGCTAATGACAGATTACAGCTTGGAAACAACTACTTAAAAGTTTTCATTTCAACTGATCCTATGAGGTAAATTCATCACTATTACCACAGCATGCAGTCTCACCCACTGTAGCAGAATGTGACAGGGGTAATGATGAGTGTTACAAAGATGATACGGATAATAAGAAACAAACAAAATCCTGTCCAACAATATCTAGCCACCATCCTCAAAACTGCATGTTGTGCTAATTAAGCTTGACCAGTGGGCTGACAGATATTTTCTATAAGCTTGACCACTGAAGTGACAGATAATATTTTCTATAAGCTTGACCACTGAGGTGACAGATAATATTTTCTATAAGCCTGACCACTGAGGTGACAGATAATATTTTCTATAAGCCTGACCACTGAGGTGACAGATAATATTTTCTATAAGCTTGACCACTGAGGTGACAGATAATATTTTCTATAATCCTGACCACTGAGGTGACAGATAATATATTCTATAAGCCTGACCACTGAGGTGAGGGATAATATTTTCTATAAGCCTGACCAGTGTGGTGACAGATAATATTTTCTATAAGCCTGACCAGTGTGGTGACAGATAATATTTTCTATAAGCCTGACCAATAGGGTGATAGATAATATTTTCTATATGATGGAAGAAACTGTTGATGCTTGATTTAGTGTCTGATCTGGGAATTAATGAGTGTCACTGAAGTCATTTCTTCATCTAAATTCAATCCTCATGTTCCAAGATCCTCACTGAAGTTCACAGTGACAGACCATTGTTCTCACTTGGAACTGTAAGATTTCAGCAGCTGATAAAGCAATGCATCTTATGACATGAAAGTTGTTTACAGTGGCTAGCTTGAAGATCCTAGTGGACATACACACAAAAAAAAACCTCAACGGTTTAATCATTACTGGCACCAAGGTGAGCCCTGTCTTGTTAGAAAGGCTACTTGGAGCAGCAGAGAGGTGGGACATGATTGTGGTAGTTATCTTTCTTCCCACAGCACTAAGCAGACACAACAAAAGAACCTCTGATCTTACTTCTCATCTAACGGAAAAAAAAACCTTCCTATATCTCACACATTTTCTTATAGCAAACACACACACAACCACTGAAGCTTACGATGTTCTCAGCCTGACTGCCAAAATGTCTCTCTCCGTCACGAAAAGCAATGAGAGCCGGCGTCTTCCTGTCTGACTCACTAGCACAGAAAAAGAGGGTCTTGGTCAAATGACAAACGACAGACTAACATATTCCAGGACATATTTTAAGCAACTGTATACAGCAGTGCTAGTTTCAGTACATATATAACATATAGCCTTGATTACCACAGTTCTTCAGCTTAAGATGTTTAACATCAAGACAAAGATGCTGTTTGATTTGGCAATCAGCAGTCCATGTCTGATGTCTTATTACTTACAAGGTCACTTCTGACATACAATGGTATATTTGACTTTCATAACCACTCACATGTATTTAAAAAAGCTTTATACTTTACTTCTCACATGTTATTAAAGTTCAGTAGTTGAACAATGAAAAGTCAGGAAACAGCGGTCACGATATTTACAAGATTTTTTTACGATATTTACAGGTCGACCTCATTTTTAACAGCTTCTATATCACCTATATAAAGGGTTAAGTGGATTAGGTTATTACAGCATAAACCACACCAGATTCTTACCAAGACAATGCACCTGCTACTTTCTTGTCATTTAAATACACTGTTTCTGAAAACGAAGCTCTTTTCAGATACTAAAATCCTCATGCTGATACACCTAAACCCACTCTCGGACACTAAAATCCTCATGCTGATACACCTAAACCCACTCTCAGACACTAAAATCCTCATGCTGATACACCTAAACCCACTCTCAGACACTAAAATCCTCATGCTGATACACCTAAACCCACTCTCAGACACTAAAATCCTCATGCTGATACACCTAAACCCACTCTCAGATACTGAAATTCTCATGGTGATATAGCTAAAACTTAAGCTCTCAGATATTGAAATTCTCATGGTGATATAGCTAAAACTTAAGTTCTCAGATATTGAAATTCTCATGGTGATATAGCTAAAACCCAAGCTCTCATCAGATACTGAAATCCTCACAATGATATAGGAGTTGGATCTCAAAACATCATCATCTGAGAAATGTGCATGACAAGAAAATAAACACACTGTCCTTATATATTAATCAACTTAACAGTCAGCTTTCATTCATTCATTCATTCATTTGCATGTCCCTTGCGGAACTTTGCCTCCCAAACAGCACTCCTGTAGGCCTCTCGGTTGTGAGCAAGATGGCCTGCTGCTGTTGCATCCATTTCCAGATCGTCAATGAACAGTCAGCTTTAACTTCCTTAAATATCTGTCTGGCATTCATTTTACTGGGCAGTTTATTCAGACGTCTACAGCATTCATGTTGCATGAAACTGACAGGTGTAACCTTACCTGTTTAGAGCAATCTCCATGCCAGAACCAGGCTGGAGAACAAAACAAATTTACACAAGGTGAATTTATAATTAAACAATGTAACACAGACGTGCATACAGTGAATTTACAACACAGAAAATTTTAAAAAATAAAATAGATGTGCATAAAATGAGTTTATAACTAAGCAAAGAAATAGATTTACAACAAAAATAGATTTACATAAACTAAATTTACAAATAAACAAAGAAATAGATTTAAATTGTAAAAAATCACTGTAATGTTAGTTTCAGTTTTTAATGATCTAACTAGCAAAAATAAATATAGCTGAAGTCAGGTAAAGATATTTTTAAAACATTATCCCTGTCCAAAACTGAACTTTCAAACTTAAAGAATCTCTCTCTCACTTACTCTCACAGACACACACAAGGTGAATAAATATAATAGTAAAAGGTAAGAAGGTATTACCTTCACAACTGCAATCTTCATGTTCTCTCCGCCTAAATCAACTGACATTATAGATCCCATCACTGCCAAATATAAATCCACATTTTATTTTATCTCTCAAATATACAAAACAAAATATGAATAAATAAATGATACAAATATCCAACACTCATGACAATTTATCACTTTCTATTCATCACAGAAATCTCACTGTTATTAATTTAGTTTTCACAAAAACATTTTCAGTTAGAATAAATAATACATTCATGCTCAAGCAAGGAGAATGTTACTATAGTCACACTCGCTACCAGTCACAAATGACAGATACACTTCCTGACATCTCATTTTGAATTTTAAAGACACAACAGTTTGCACAACGGACTTAGGAAAAAAAAACAGAACCTGTACATATTATTTAGTCTATCATTCTCATATGAGACTGAGTTTGTCAAATATTTACAGAATCTATGCAGAAATATAAAGACACTATCTCATAATGTGTGAGAGTGTATGTAGTTTGTGTGTGTGTGTTAACATCGTAAGAAATGTAACCGTTAACACAAGTGCCCGGCATCAGTCAAAACTGGTAAACCTGATGGTAGAAAATCTATTTTCGTAACCTGCAGATGAGCAACAAGCAGCCACAACCAGCAACGGGACCAACAACCCACAGGAAACCTCCTTCCTCCTCATTATTTTGTCTAGATGTTTCTGCCAAGAAAAATGACAAACAGATTTCAGACAGTTTGCAGAGACACAAATAATAATCTAAGAAAACTTTTCACACATTCATGTTCAAACATCAGAAATATCAATGTGTAATTTTTGTGTCCTGAACTCCAAAGTATCCTTCACCATTCTTGAAGGTACCCAAGTTCCCCAGCTGTTATATTAGGTCAGTATGTTCATCTCAGTACATCGCAATGTGAACAGTGGCCAGTGCATACATCTCAAGGTGTCATAAAGTGGACATTGGCCAGTGCATACATCTCAAGGTGTCATAAAGTGGACACTGGCCAGTGCACACATCACAAGATGTCATAATGGGTTGTTGACCCCTGCATATATCTCAAGGTGTCATAAAGTGGACACTGGCCAGTGCATACATCTCAAGGTGTCATAAAGTGGACACTGGCCAGTGCATACATCTCAAGGTGTCATAAAGTGGACATTGGCCAGTGCATACATCTCAAGGTGTCATAAAGTGGACAATGGCCAGTGCACACATCACAAGATGTCATAATGGGTTGTTGACCCCTGCATATATTTAAAGGTGTCATAAAGTGGACACTGGCCAGTGCATACATCTCAAGGTGTCATAAAGTGGACATTGGCCAGTGCATACATCTCAAGGTGTCATAAAGTGGACATTGGCCAGTGCACACATCACAAGATGTCATAATGGGTTGTTGACCCCTGCATATATCTCAAGGTGTCATAAAGTGGACACTGGCCAGTGCATACATCTTAAGGTGTCATAAAGTGGACACTGGCCAGTGCATACATCTCAAGATGTTATAAAGTGGACACTGGCCAGTACACACATCTCAAGATGTCATAAAGTGGACACTTAGATAAATATTCTTTCATGTTTGTATGTACTGTCCACAGATACATGAGCTGTAAACTGGCTGTGACATGTCTACGTCCAGTGCCTTGACCATGTCATTCTGAGAAAAAAAAAAAACATCTTGGACAAGGAAATCTGGTAAAGTTCCCATCAAGAGCTGATGTTTGCTTGCACATCTTGATCATGGCTTTCTTGATTTTAGTGTCTAGCATTAATCTTATCACCATCCTATGTCTAGCATTAATCTCATCACCATCCTGTATCTAGCATTAATCTTATCACCATTTTGTGTCTAGCATTAATCTCATCACCATCCTGTATCTAGCATTAATCTTATCACCATCTTGTGTCTAGCATTAATCTTATCACTATCTTGTGTCTAGCATTAATCTCATTACCATCCTGTCTAGCATTAATCTCATCACCATCTTGTGTCTAGCATTAATATAATCATCATTTCTAAATGTTTACATTTTATTGTAAACCTAGCACTAATCTTATTGCAATTTTCTGTATGCTTAAATAGAAGTAAATCTAAAAACAACACATGGGAATGATGTAACATCACAAACACGGCAGCAGCAACAACAAACTCAAGCTCTCATCAGATACTGAAATCCTCATGATGAAATAGGAGTTGGATCTCAAAACATCATCATGTGAAAAATTAGAGTAATCAGTTGGAACATGTAACAAATTTTAAATTATATTACACGTTTGTATGCAAGTTATCTACCCTTTAGTTTAACTGCTAGCTCGTCTTTGCTCGCACGCTAAATATCTATCCCGGGCTGTTCTATCTATAAAACACTCTTCTAGTTTCTTGCAGATCTTTAGTATAAGCTAGCATTTTGTGGCAGATGCAGAGAAATAATGTCGGCAATAAAATATAGTAAGTATACTATGTGACGTTTAACGGCACTGGAAGGATATAAGATATAAGAAGATACAGAAACACAAAACAGGCAAAGAAATAAAGATAAATGAAAGTGCATACAAAAAATACATAAAGAATGCTGAAGAAAAGAATGACCGAAGATGAGAATGAGGAAAATAAGTGACCGGGGTAAGAAGAAGTAGAGAACTGAGCGATGAGAATGGGAGATGAAAATGGCGACGTGGGAAAGGATAGAAGAGAAAAGAAGAAAAATGATTATCCACGTGCGCATATGTAAAACAAAAACCATAATTAACGATATCTGAAAAAGAAATGTTTCTCCATATAGCATATATATATATATATAGTTTACATACTAATCGCTCCTAGTATTACAGTAAAATAATATATACATATACAAAAAATAATTCCCAGGCAACAAGTCATCAAAACCTACGTGAAGAGACCTAACTCGCGACGTTCCAACTACGCGGGTCACTGATGGCTACCGGCCCGTGGAGAAGCGCGATTGGTCGAAACTGACTTTCCGCTTGCGTTCATCCCAGGATTCCACGTACACTTCCGGTTGTTTCATCGCATTTCTATTACTTTGGGGAATCATACTTTAACACTTCGCTTGTCATTAGATGCACAGATGTTGCTTATATTTATCTTATATCATCATCAGGTGCCGTGTGGCTCGGCGTTGGCGGTCATGTTTCTCCTTGATATTTTCCATCAGCTCAGCTGGTGAATGTCTATTGTGCCATCGTGTTAGACTACTCATTTGTCCCCCCTTGGCCTCCTGCCTCTGTTCTCATTTATCTTTCCTGTTGTTATATTTTCAGGTCCTTATGGGACAAAATTATTTATGACTTAGAAACTAGGCTATCTGTCCAGCATTTTCTCTCTCGGTCTCTGTTGCCTTCTATCTTTCCTGTTGTCACAATGTACTCTAGCTTGCCTCACCGTAGAACGTGTCTTAGAATCCGGATTGTCTTTTTCTGACTTTTGTTATCGTTTGTCTCGTCTCTCTAGCCCCTCTCAGAACCTCCTCCTTTGATTTCTTTGATGTCCATGGTATTCGCAGAAATTCTTCGAAGAAACCAAATTTCAGTGGCTTCCAGGTGGCGCTGTACTACATTAGTGACTGACCGTGCCTCACATCCGTAAAATAAAACTGGCTGGATGTAGCACTTGAGTACTCTTCTCCTCTCTCCCAGTGACAGAGATTTATTACTCAGAATGGCATTCATTTTCTGAAAATCATTTTGGCTCGCATTATTCTGCTCATTATCTCTGTTAGGGCATCTTCCATCTGAGGCCAGTAATGTCCCCAAATATCTAAACTTGTCCATCTGTTTCAGTATCGTGCTGTTTACTGTTATTTTACATTCAGGGATCACTTTTTTCTTTGAGATGACAATAACTTCTGTTTTCTTCAAGGTAAGAATCCTGTTTTCTCTTTCTTTCACTTAGAAAACTATTAGAAAACTCATTTAATCGGCTTTTTTTTTTAACTTGAAAGACGTTTTTGGAGCAAGTAGATCGTTGTTTGTGAAAGTTGCTAGCGACATTTTGCTGGGCAACTAGTATGTCTGTTTCTACCAATGTTTAGCAGATAAACTCGACTCCAGTCACACACAACAATTCGTGTAAGTTTTAGACAGTTCAGTCTCTTCGTGCCTTTTTTTTTTTTTTGTCTTCAAGTTTGACTCTTGCAGAATGCCTAATCATGTACAGATGAACGTATCAACGATGTATTCTTTCACTGCACAGAGGCCAATGTCTGAAGAGAGTAGGGGCATTTATGCGACCTACAGTCTGCTCTATTTTGACCTAAAAACTACCAGGCCTTGATAATGGCATTTCATGTGTTCGTGGGATGAAACAGTCACCTTAAATAATAATTGTAAACCAGTTTTCTCTAAGACTTAATGTGGTCCAGGTCTGCCTCTAGACATGTAGCCTCTTAGTTCAACGACAAATGAAAAAAAAAAAACCTTGCAGTATACTTGACGTCAAGGAGAAGTCGTCAAGATTTGTCACTTTGTTGTTCTTTCTAGACCCTGAAGTGGGTACAATCTCTCGGTTATCTCTCTTGTTTTGTACATTTCCGTCCATGTAAATAGGAATACTGGGAGTATGTTATGTGTTATTTAACTGTAAGCTTGATAATGATATAACACAAAGGTTAAAACACTATCATTGCAGTATTAATGTTTCGCCAACAACAAAACAGCATTCCCCCACATGCAGCAAACATGCTGAAAATCTAACGGATTTCGGACAGCAAAAACACGATGAGAAGAGATTGCTCCTAACAACTAAAATCTTCATCGTTATTTTCTGCACCTTCGTCTATCGCTGATGTCCTTCAAGAAGTTCTGCAGAGAACTGTTTGAGCTAATTTAAGAGATTATAAGAAACGAAATGCTGCCGATAAAGCACAAAGACACGAGAAACTGAAAACAATTTAAACAACCATAGAGAATCTGTTCTCGTACTCCAGGATAGCGAGCAACCATTAACCACGACAGGACAGCACACTACCAACTCGGCCACATAAAATGCTGTCGCATATACCTCTTTTTTTCCAACTGACTACTAAATTATGTTATATAAAATAACATACCGTGCCTGAGAATTACCATAAGAAAACAAAATGATGTTTAGTAAAGCTGGCGTGCAGTGTGCTCCTTCAGACCTTAATGAACACGTGCTGCAAGGAACAATGTCACATTATATTGCAAAGTTCCTCATATGTAGATTAGTTTTCCTCGTCTGTTATAGATGACGCGTGTGCCAACAGCTTGTGTCTGTGTTTGTGCATTGAAGCCTACATTTTTTAATATACATTTGGTCATAGACGCGGAGTAACGCATTTTCTGTATAAAAGATCAACTCCTCCATTGTGTACACCCTTGAACATATCCCAGAACACAAAAAACAAAAACAGCCAAATAATCGTAGATTAATCGGCGTACAAGTACTTTTATCAGCGCCACACAGGCCGGGGGTCGGCGTACAAGTACTTTTATCAGCGCCACACAGGTCAGGGGTCGGCGTACAAGTACTTTTATCAGCGCCACACAGGCCGGGGGTCGGCGTACAAGTACTTTTATCAGCGCCACACAGGTCGAGGGTCGGCGTACAAGTACTTTTATCAGCGCCACACAGGTCAGGGGTCGGCGTACAAGTACTTTTATCAGCGCCACACAGGTCGAGGGTCGGCGTACAAGTACTTTTATCAGCGCCACACAGGTCGGGGGTCGGCGTACAAGTACTTTTATCAGCGCCACACAGGTCGGGGGTCGGCGTACAAGTACTTTTATCAGCGCCACACAGGTCGGGGGTCGGCGTACAAGTACTTTTATCAGCGCCACACAGGTCGGGGGTCGGCGTACAAGTACTTTTATCAGCGCCACACAGGTCGGGGGTCGGCGTACAAGTACTTTTATCAGCGCCACACAGGTCGGGGGTCGGCGTACAAGTACTTTTATCAGCGCCACACAGGTCGGGGGTCGGCGTACAAGTACTTTTATCAGCGCCACACAGGTCGGGGGTCGGCGTACAAGTACTTTTATCAGCGCCACACAGGTCGGGGGTCGGCGTACAAGTACTTTTATCAGCGCCACACAGGCCGGGGGTCGGCGTACAAGTACTTTTATCAGCGCCACACAGGCCGGGGGTCGGCGTACAAGTACTTTTATCAGCGCCACACAGGCCGGGGGTCGGCGTACAAGTACTTTTATCAGCGCCACACAGGTCGGAGGCGTGATAGTGGAAGAGCTTGGGTTCTACCCCTGGGAGCGGACGGCCCTGTTTTCCTCCTCTTTTCATGTTAGAGATAAAATTCAGGAAAGCATTATAGCTTTCTGAAAGGGAGTGGGGGTGGGGGCGCTAGTAACTGACCTCAGGACCCAGCCTATGTCTATATCGCCCTAATACCACAGTTGACCACATTACGTCCTGTACCACACGTAAACATAGTTTTATAGTTACCACACGTAAATACAGTTTTATAATTACCACACGTAAACATAGTTTTATAATTACCACACGTAAATACAATTTTATAATCACCACACGTAAGCACAGTTTTATAGTTACCACACGTAAACACAGTTTTATAGTTACCACACGTAAACACAGTTTTATAGTTACCACACGTAAACACAGTTTTATAGTTACCACACGTAAACACAGTTTTATAGTTACCACACGTAAACACAGTTTTATAGTTACCACATGTAAACACAGTTTTATAGTTACCACATGTAAACACAGTTTTATAGTTACCACACGTAAACACAGTTTTATAGTTACCACATGTAAACACAGTTTTATAGTTACCACATGTAAACACAGTTTTATAGTTACCACACGTAAACACAGTTTTATAGTTACCACATGTAAACACAGTTTTATAGTTACCACACGTAAACACAGTTTTACAAGTATCAAACTTTGCACATATTATTTCCAGTAAATCTATTACTCATGCTTTATTAGCCCAGCATGCATCTCTAATGTTCTAGCGCTTTATTAGCCCAGCATGAATATCTAATGTTCTAGCGCTTTATTAGCCCAGCATGAATCTCTAATGTTCTAGCGCTTTATTAGGTCAGCATGAATCTCTAGTGTTCTAGCGCTTTATTAGGTCAGCATGAATCTCTAGTGTTCTAGCGCTTTATTAGGTCAGCATGAATCTCTAATGTTCTAGCGTTTTATTAACCCAGCATGAATCTCTAATGTTCTAGCGCTTTATTAGGTCAGCATGAATATCTAATGTTCTAGCGCTTTATTAGCCCAGCATGAATCTCTAATGTTCTAGCGCTTTATTAGGTCAGCATGAATCTCTAATGTTCTAGCGTTTTATTAGGTCAGCATGAATCTCTAATGTTCTAGCGTTTTATTAGGTCAGCATGAATCTCTAATGTTCTAACGCTTTATTAGGCCAGCATGAATCTCTAATGTTCTAGCGCTTTATTAGGCCAGCATGAATCTCTAATGTTCTAGCCAAGTTTACTCCTGTAAAAATGTAATAATTAAAGTAGACATAGACGCGTTATACAACAGACCAATATTTGAGCAAAAATCTTTTTTCAAGGACCACATACAAAAACAACACAGAAGACAAAAAGCACGAAAAATAGATGAACAAATGAAACACTTACTTCCTTCTATATTCTTGTAATAAAGACCAGCACAAAACTATTCTTGAAAAAGGCTATTGCCGGAATATTGGGTTGTTGTATGTTCTTCAATGGCTAACAACAAAGCAGCAGGTGAAGATGAAATAACAGCCGAAATGTTAAAAGATGTTAGCACTGACAACATGGGACAATGGCAGGGAGTGTTTAATAAAATGTGCAAAGAAGAAAAGGTCCCATCTAAATGGAAAAAAAGGAATCATTGTTAAAATATCCAAAAAAGGCAACCTTCAGTCAGTCAGTCATTTGCATGTCCCTTGGGGAACTTTGCCTCCCTAACAGCATTCCTGTAGGCCTCTCGGTTGTAAGCAAGATACCCTGCTGCTGATGCATCCATTTGCAGATCATCAACAATGTCTTGCAGCCATCTTCGCCTTGGTCTTCCCTTCTTTCTTTTTTACCATTATGTACCCTTCCAAGATTGTCTTCTCTAAATTATCATGACGTTTAATGTGTCCAAAATATTTAACTTTTCTGTGATTAATCTTTTTTTACCAGCCAACCTTCTTCATATTAAGTTCTTGTAGTATGGATATCCCCCGTGTGGTACCCGGGATCTGCAAAGAATAGGACCACTGTACCCTACCATGCATGATCGTAAAAGGCGACTAAAGAGGGTTCAGCATAGGGCCAGCAACCCTATCTGGTAAAAAACTATCAGACTGCTACAGAAACAGAAGCAAGGGAAAAAGCAAATGCAGGTGGAAGGAGAAATGCGTATCAGGAAACTGAGCCCATGAAGGTTGTGGATGAAAGCCAGCCACTAGAAGTCCCCAGCCCGACTGCAGACCTCCTGGAACCTAAACAAAAGATGCAAATAGGCAGCTGGAATGTAAGAACACTAAACCAGACTGGAAAACTAGCACAAACCATCAAGGAAATGCACAGATACAAACTAGACATACTAGGAATACAAGAAGCAAGATGGACAGGACAAGGCAGAAGGAAATTAACAACACAGCACACAGAAGATACAATAATATGGTCAGGTAAAGAAGATCTTCATGAAGGAGGAGTAGCATTGATTATAACAAAAGAAGCATCAAGAGCATTGCTGAAATGGACCCCAATAAATGAGAGATTATTATATGCACGGTTCAACTCAAGATTCACGAAGCTGTCTATTATAGTTTGTTATGCACCAACAGAAGCAGCTGAAGAGGAATTAAAAGAAGATTTTTACAACAGCCTCCAAGCAACAGTAGAAACAATACCCAAGCATGATATGCTACTCATCTTGGGCGACTTCAATGCAAAAGTAGGTGAAGGAAATGAAGATAGAAGAAGAATCATGGGAAGAGAAGGAATCGGAGAAATAAATGAAAATGGAGAAAGACTGCAGTTTCTGCGAAGAAACATGATGACCATCGGAGGGACAATTTTCCAACACAAAAACATCCATAAGGTGACTTGGAGGTCACCAGATAAAACCACAGAAAACCAAATCGATCACATACTAATAAACAACAAGTGGAAACGGTCACTACAAGATGTGCGAGCAAGGAAAGGAGCAGATATAGGAAGTGATCACAACCTTCTGGTAGCAAAAATAAAACTAAAATTAAGGAAAGCCAGAATCGGAGAACACAGAAAGATACATTTTGATACAAGAAAACTGATAGACCAGCAAACAAGAAATGAATTCTCAATAATACTTAAGAACCGCTTCAGTGTCCTACAAGACGAAGCAGAAATGTCCATATTAGAGTTCAATAAAACACTACAGGAAACAGCAAAAGAGGTGCTGGGATATCGGAAAAGGAGAAAAGAGGAATGGATAAGTGAGACCACATGGGAAAAGATAGAGCAAAGAAAAGAAATCAAGAAAAAATTACAACGGCTTAAAGAACGAGTTTTAAGTAATTATGCACAAAAAGACAAAGAAGTGAAGGAATCATGCCGTCAAGATAAACGTCAGTATTATGACAACTTAGCAGAGACAGCAGAGAAGCAGCATATACAAATGACATGAAAACCATATATAAAATCACAAAGCAGATGACAGGTAACTTCAATACAAGATGTGAAAGTGCAGTAAGAACACAAAATGGACAACTGGTCAGTGGAGAAAGAGAAAAAATTGAAAGATGGAGGGAACACTTTAACACCCTACTAAACAGAACACAAGCAGCACAAGCAATAGATATACCTGAAGCAAAAGCGGAACTAAACATCAATACAGGACCAATAACAATAAATGAAGTAAAAGAGGCGATAAAGATGCTAAAATCAGACAGGGCACCAGGTGAAGATGAAGTGACTGCTGAGATGTTGAAAGCAGAAGAAACAGAAACACCAAAACAACTTTGGCAGATATTACAACAAATTTGGGATTTAGAAAAAGCCCCAGAGGAGTGGAAAACTGGTCTTATAGTAAAACTACCAAAGAAGGGTGACCTCAGAGATTGCGGGAACTGGAGAGGCATTACCCTACTGCCACTCACTAGTAAAGTATTTTGCAGAATAATCATCAACAGAATTATACCAACACTTGAGGAAAAACTTCGGAAAGAACAGGCAAGATTTAGGAAAGGAAGATCATGCATAGACCATATATTTGTACTTAGACAAATATTAGAACAGGCAAATGAATGGCATAGCACAACATATGCATTATTCATAGATTTTGAGAAAGCCTTTGACAGTGTCAACAGAGATGCACTGTGGAAAATCCTAAGATGGCATGGCCTCCCCCATAAAATAGTTAATGTAATCAAAGCCCTATATGAGGGTTTTCAGTGCAAAGTTATCTGTGGAGAACATACCTCCAGCAGCTTTAGGGTACAAACAGGAGTGAAACAGGGATGTGTACTATCACCAACATTATTTATCTTGGCAGTAGACTGGTTAATGAAGGAGGCAACATCAGACAAACGCAGAGGATTACAATGGACCCTTAACACAGTGCTGGAGGACCTTGACTTTGCGGACGACATTTGTCTATTATCAAGCAGTCACAAAGATATACAAGATAAAATAAACAAGTTAACCCAGAATGCAAACAACATAGGACTAAAGATCAACGTAGGAAAGACAAAGTTAATGAAGCAAAATGTGAACAACAGAAATGTACTCAGAGTAGATAACAAGTTAGTGGAGGAGGTCAACGAATTTGTATACCTTGGCAGCAGAGTAGTAGAAAATGGAGACAGCACAGAGGACATCAACAGCAGACTTACTAGAGCAAACCAGGCTTTTGCAATGCTACAGAATATATGGAAATCAAATAAACTAAGCATAAATATGAAAATCAGGATATTTAAGAGTAATGTTCTAAGTGTACTACTCTATGGAAGTGAATGCTGGAAAATCACCAAAACCATAGAAAACAAGTTGAATTCTTTCCAGACTAAATGTTTACGTAGAATTAAAAAAATATTTTGGCCAAACACCATAAGAAATAACATCTTATTGGCAGAAATGCAGATGAAGCCACTGACAACAATTATTGAGGAAAGACGCTGGCGATGGTTGGGACATGTGCTCCGAATGACTGACAACTCACTACCAAAAATAGCACTAAGATGGACACCACAGGGGAGCAGAAGTAAGGGTAGACCAAAAGAGACATGGAGAAGAACAACAGAAAGGATGTTGAGCAATAGAGGGCTCACGTGGGCAAGAGCAGAAAAAAAGGCGAAAGACAGGCATTTGTGGAAAACCCTTGCGGAAGCCCCATGTGCCCTGGGCACCTAAGGTTCAGAGAGAGAGAGAGAGAGTATGGATATATTTGTTCTTTTTTGTGTCCATGATATTTGAAGAACTCTTCTGTAGCATTTACATTCAAAGGCATTTATGTGTTTCTCAGCTGTTTTGTTAAGTGTCCAGGTCTCACAGGCATATGCTTCGATAGGAAAGATGCATGCACTTAAAAATCTTATTTTTGTAGTTCCGTCTGCTCCTCTCCACAGCTTCTTTAGTTGTTTTACTTTCTGAAGAGCGATAGATGTCCTCCTTTTAATTTCCCTCATTGTATCTCCATTATTAGTTAGTAATGATGCAATATATTCAAAACTCTCCACTTCTTCCATTTTTTCCTCATGGATAAACGTTTCAGCTGTTTTGTCAGTTGTCATCAATTTAGTTTTCTTTGCATTAAGATAGAGGTTCTGCTTTTCGCTGTTCTTACGGACTAACATAATTAGTTTTTCAACAATTTTTTTGTGTTGTAGACAGTAATACTGTGTCATTAGCATATCTAATCTCTGGTATTTCATAACCTTCAATTGTTATGACATCGTAATATTCTTTGTCTACATCTTCTATAACATTCCTCATTATATTTTCAGTATACAAGTTAAATAAGTAAGGCGACAATATGCAGCCCTGCGGACCCCATGTTTTATGTCAAACCAGGTTGTTGTTTCACCATTTATTCTTACTGCTGCCTGTTGGTCTAGATACAGCAGTTATATTAATTGTATCAAATGTGTTGGAAATCCCATTTTTTCCATTATTTACCAACGTTTATGGTGTTGTACACAGTCAAATGCATTTGAATAGTCTATAAAAGATAAATATAGATTCACATTAAACTCTCTCCATTTCTCTATTATTAATCTTTTATTGAATATATGATCTCTTGATTCTCTTCCTTGTCTAAAACCAGCTTGGACCATATTGATTTTTTCTTCTGTTTTCTTATGAGGTCTGCCCATTATGATTTTTAATAGAATTTTACTGGCATGACTAATCAGGGCAACAGTTCTGTAGTTTGTGCATAATTTCAAGTTACCATTTTTTGGCAGTGGTATGAATACAGTTAAGGCAACCTTAGCGACCGCAATAACTGGAGGGGGGGGGGGGGGGTGGGGAGTAACCTTACTATCAGGCGTGTCAAAAGTATTTTGCAAAGTTATTCTGAATAGAATTAAAGATATCGTGGGTACTTCAATGAGAGAAGAACAGGCAGGATTTCGAAAAGAGAGAAACTGTCTCCACCAGATCTTTACTCTAAGAATAATACTCGAATAACATATTTATAAACAAAAAACCATTAATCCTGAGTTTCATAGACTTTAAAAAGGCATTTGATAGCATGCATAGAGATTTAGTGTGGAGATTTTTAAGAATATATGGAATACCATCTAAGATTGTCAATACCATTAGAGACCTCTACAATGGATATTTCTTCAGTCAACACGGAAGAAGGAATGAGTGAATGGCTCCAGACTGAAACAAGCGTGAAGCAAGGATGTATATTATCTCCCTTGCTTTTTGGAATTGCCATAGATTTCATAACGAAAAAATGTTGCACAGGTAAAATTGGCTTTGACTTGGTACATGGGGCTCAACTAGAAGATCTTGAATTTGAAGATGACATAACTCTTATCAGTGACAATGTGAAATCGATGCAAGAAAAAAAAACAGATAGTCTGTCTTCACTGGCTAGTAAAATAGGACTTGAAATTAACAAGGGGGAAAAAAATAATGAAACTTCTCATCAACAACGAAGGACAAATATACGTAGAAGGAAAAGCTGTTGAAGAACTAACTCATTTTACATATCTCGGCAGCTACATAGACCAGGATGGTGACACCAGAAAGGAAGTTAGAATTAGAATTGCAAAAGCAGCACTGACCTTCAAGAATCTTGAGAACATATGGCACTCAAAAGTTATAACCACAATAACCAAGTTAAGATTATTCAATTCAAATGTAATATCCGCCCTCATTTATACATTTGAAAGCAGGAAAACAACTAAATAATTTGACAAGAAATTTGACTCTTCTGAAAGCAAGTACCTAAGGAAATACTCGGCATGAAGTGGAACGAATTCAAGAACAACACAGAGATCAGACAGATTAGCAAACAACAACCTGTCTCATGGTTGATCAGAAAAAGAAGATGGACATATGTCGGTCAAGTGATGAGAACAAACAATCAGAGAATCCCAAAACAAGCTATCAAGTGGAACACAACAGGCCGAAGAAAGAGGTCGACCACGTGAAACTCTAAAGAGGACATTGTTAAGAGAAGCCAGTTTAGTGGGCATAACATCCCTTGATGAGGTTGAAAAGCTCGCCGAAAGCAGGAAATCTGGCAAGCAGCTATGCGAGCCCTATGTGACGTTTAACGGCACGGGAAGGATGTAAGATGCATGTTCTTTCATTGCACGGGTATCTTACATTATACGTATTCATCTTATTTTCTGCCATTCATGTTTCTGCCCGCTTTCCCTGCTCTTGTTTTCTTTTTGTAAGACTGAACCATACACCTCCACCTGTCTGTGTTACTAGAACCAGTTTTACTGCAGTCGTCGTTTCTGTTATCTCTAGGAAAATATAGGCACCAACTCCATACTCACTATATGGCTCAATGCTGCGACACAGATGTTACGAATACCATCTGGAATGTTGCAAGCACCACAAGAATATACTTATGTTTGAGGGAGAGTATGAGGTCATGGAGAGTACAAGTAGAGGTAGAGTATGAGGACATGGAGAGTACAAGAAGAGTAAGAATATGAGGACATGGAGAGTACAAGTAGAGGTAGAGTATGAGGACATGGAGAGTACAACTAGAAGTAAAGTATGAGAACAGGTTTAGATGAAGCGATATCTGGAATTTGATATGTGTACTCTCGGAACTCCACAACTAAATAAGGAGTTTTTAAAGACTGGGCTATTTTTAGTGTCTAAACAAAGTTATCTGTCGGCTGTCACGTGGCGGTCTAACATTCCCCCGTGGCGGGGAGCGCTGATGAGGTTGGAGGCTAGCTTAGATGAGTAATGTGAGCTACAGTAGAAAGATTGGCGGATATAAATTACCCAACGTGAGATTCGTCTCCTCCAGTACTGACTGCAAGTAGATAAGTTTGATCTGTGCTGTGTAAAGTATCGGGGCTGTCTTATATGCTAGTGGATGTGGACTGGTTGTATTATACTGCATGTAGAGTGGTTAAATTACGTAGTGTTGATGGTTATATTAATACCATGTGGACTGGTTATATTACACTGGTGTATGCTGGTTATATTACATAACGTGTAGACTGGTTATATTGCACAGCTTGTAAGACTGGTTATATTACATAGCGTTCAGACTGGTTATATTACATAGCGTGTAAAGCGACTATATTACATGTAATAATGGCGTGTAAACTGGTTATATTATACTGCGTGTAGAGTGGTTAAATTACGTAGTGTTGATGGTTATATTAATACCCTGTGGACTGGTTATATTACACTGGAGTATGCTGGTTATATTACATAACGTGTAGACTGGTTATATTGCACAGCTTGTAAGACTGGTTATATTACATAGCGTTCAGACTGGTTATATTACATAGCGTGTAAAGCGACTATATTACATGTAATAATGGCGTGTAAACTGGTTATATTCCTTAGGGTGTAGACTGGTTTTATCACAGTGTTGTATCACTCTACCTGTAGACCGGCTGCATCACACTGCCTGTAGACCGGCTGCATCACACTGCCTGTAGATCGCGTGTACCACATTGTGATACCTGGCGTGTAGACTAGTTATGTTACAATGTGAAGATGTCCTTGTGTTGGTCTTTGGACGTCCTGGGACAAGGGATGCAACTCACCGAATTAGAAATAGTACATTTCTTTAGTTTTCTCCCCTATATGTTACCCGCCGTGTTGGCTGTGTTTGTGACATGTTCACACAGAACAAATAAACAGATGTGTCGTTCTACCTATCTGCACTGGGTCGCTTGAAGTGGTTGTTATTGTTTTCTAAAAAATTAATTTTCGTTTTATTTATAACAATTATTTTTATTTAACAACTACACATTGTGGTTGACATATTCACATTTTGTTTAACATGTATACATTTGTACAGACAGAACTACAAAAATAAGATTTATAAGTGCATGCATCTTTCCCATCACAACATATGCCTGTGAGACCTGGACACTTAACAAAACAGCTGAGAAACACATAAATGCCTTTGAATGTAAATGCTACAGAAGAGTTCTTCAAATATCATGGACACAAAAAAGAATAAATATATCCATTCTACAAGAACTTAATATTGAAGAAGGCTGGCTAGTAAAAAGGAATAAAGAGAGAAAACTTAAATATTTTGGACACTTAAACATCATGATAATCTAGAGAAGACCGTCATGGAAGGGTACATAATGGGAAAAAGAAAGAGAGGAAGACCAAGGCGAAGATGGCTGCAAGACATCGTTGATGATCTGCAAATGGATACATCAGCAACAGGGCATCTTGCTCACAACCGAGAGGCCTACAGGAGAGTTGATAGGGAGGCAAAGTTCCGCAAGGGACATGCGAATGAATGAATGAATGAATGAATGTATACATTTGTGTTAACATATACATTTTGACAAGGAAAACGAACAGAAATTACTGTTTATTTTGAATGACATATATAAGTTACAGAGTTTGTTGGTGATCATATAAGTCAGAGAGTTTGTTGGTGATAATATAAATCACAGATTTTGTTGGTGGTAATATAAATCACAGAGTTTGTTGGTGATCATGTAAGTCACAAAGTTTGTTGGTGATCATGTCAGAGTTTGTTGGTGATAAAAGTCACAGAGTTTGTTGGTGATAATATAAGTCACAGAGTTTGTTGGTGATAATATAAGTCACAGAGTTTGTTGGTGATAATACAAATCACAGAGTTTGTTGGTGATCATATAAGTCACAGAGTTTGTTGGCGATCATATAAGTCACAGAGTTTGTTGGTGATCATATAAGTCACAGAGTCTGTGTGTGAACGTAATGTTTATAGATGAACATATAAACCACAATGTTTGTACTGAGTAAATAACTTACACTGCGAGTATACTAGTTATATTACATAACGTGTAGACTGGTTATATTGCACAGCTTGTAAGACTGGTTATATTACATAGCGTTCAGACTGGTTATATTACATAGCGTGTAAAGCGACTATATTACATGGCGTGTAGACTGGTTATATTCATTAGGGTGTAGACTGGTTTTATCACAGTGTTGTATCACTCTATCTGTAGACCGGCTGTATCACACCGCTTGTAGGCCGGCTGCATCACACGGCCTGTAGATCACATGTATCACATTGTGATACCTGGCGTGTGTTACAATGTTAAGATGTCATTGTGTTGGTCTGTCGACGTCCTGGGACAAGGGACACAACTCACCGAATTAGAAATAGTACATTTCTGTAGTTTTCTCCCCTATATGTTACCCGCCGTGTTGGCTGTGTTTGTGACAGGTTCACACAGAATAAACAGATGTGTCATTCTACCTATCTGCACTGGGTCGCTTGAAGTGGTTGTTATTGTTTTCTAAAAAATTAATTTTCGTTTTATTTATAACAATTATTTTTATTTAACAACTACACATTGCGGTTAACATATTCACATTTTGTTTAACATGTATACATTTGTACAGACAGAACTACAAAAATAAGATTTTTAAGGGCATGCATCTTTCCCATCGCAACATATGCCTGTGAGACCTGGACACTTAAGAAAACAGCTGAGAAACACATAAATGCCTTTGAATGTAAATGCTACGGAAGAGTTCTTCAAATATCATGGACACAAACAAGAATAAATATATCCATTCTACAAGAACTTAATATTGAAGAAGGCTGGCTAGTAAAAAGGAATAAAGAGAGAAAACTTAGATATTTTTGACACTTAAACATCATGATAATCTAGAGAAGATCGTCTTGGAAGTGTACATAATGGGAAAAAGAAAGAGAGGAAGACCAAGGCGAAGATGACTGCAAGACATCGTTGATGATCTGCAAATGGATACATCAGCAGCAGGCCATCTTGCTCACAACCGAGAGGCCTACAGGAGAGTTGATAGGGAGGCAAAGTTCCGCAAGGGACATGCGAATGAATGAATGAATGAATGTATACATTTGTGTTAACATATACATTTTGACAAGGAAAACGAACAGAAATTACTGTTTATTTTGAATGACATATATAAGTTACAGAGTTTGTTGGTGATCATATAAGTCAGAGAGTTTGTTGATGATCATATAAGTCAGAGAGTTTGTTGGTGATAATATAAATCACAGATTTTGTTGGTGGTAATATAAATCACAGAGTTTGTTGGTGATCATGTAAGTCACAAAGTTTGTTGGTGATCATGTCAGAGTTTGTTGGTGATAAAAGTCACAGAGTTTGTTGGTGATAATATAAGTCACAGAGTTTGTTGGTGATAATACAAATCACAGAGTTTGTTGGTGATCATATAAGTCACAGACTTTGTTGGTGATCATATAAGTCACAGAATTTGTTGGTGATCATATAAGTCACAGAGTTTGTTGGTGATAATATAAATCACAGAGTTTGTTGACGATAACATAAGTCACAGAGTTTGTTGGTAACCATATAAGTCACAGAGTTTGTTGGTTAACATATAAGCCACAGAGTCTGTATGTGAACGTAATGTTTATAGATGAACATATAAACCACAATGTTTGTACTGAGTAAATAACTTGCACTGCAAGTATACTGGTCATAGTCCTAGACTAGAACTGTTAGACTAGAACTGTTAGAGTAGAACTATTAGAGTAGAACTGTTAGACTAGAACTGTTAGACTAGAACTATTAGAGTAGAACTGTTAGACTAGAACTGTTAGAGTAGAACTATTAGAGTAGAACTGTTAGACTAGAACTGTTAGAGTAGAACTATTAGAGTAGAACTGTTAGACTAGAACTGTTAGAGTAGAACTATTAGAGTAGAACTGTTAGACTAGAACTGTTAGAGTAGAACTATTAGAGTAGAACTGTTAGACTAGAACTGTTAGACTCGAACTCGAGTCAGTTTAAAACTAGAGGATGAAGAGAACCTTCGACCCGCGGAATGAAGATCTGAGACTTGACTGAAAACTTGACCAAAAACTTGACTGCAACACTAAATTTAGGCGAACATAAAGCAAACACTAAATGTATGCGAACATAAAACAAACATTTTGTTGATGATTCTGTAATATGAAAATCTGGTAGCAGGCATCCTCAGAAACAACACTACATTTCATGCGGCGAAACCAAAACAACGATCAAACATCGCTGCATAGACAGACCAGCACAGCTCAAGCACATAACGACCAGAATAGCAACTATCGCATCAAGGGCAAACCACTATCTTTAAATTACTCACGGGACACTGGTGTTGCTACCACACCTGTTTCACTTCAGCCTGTCATATACCCCTAATTCCACATGGAGACAGGTAATCAGGCTCACATACTACTGATTTCACATGCGAGACAGGTAATCAGGCTCACATACCCCTGATTCCACATGCAAGACAGGTAATCAGGCTCACATACCCCTGATTCCACATGCGAGACAGGTAATCAGGCTCACATACCCCTGATTCCACATGCGAGACAGGTAATCAGGCTCACATACCCCTGATTCCACATTTGAGACAGGTAATCAGGCTCACATACCCCTGATTCCACATGCGAGACAGGTAATCAGGCTCACATACCCCTGATTCCACATGCGAGACAGGTAATCAGGCTCACATACCCCTGATTCCCCATTCGAGACAGGTAATCAGGCTCACATACCCCTGATTCCCCATTTGAGACAGGTAATCAGGCTCACATACCCCTGATTCCACATTTGAGACAGGTAATCAGGCTGAAGAGCACAGCCTGCAGATCTGCTTCCTCTGATGAATGCCTGGACCCAGCTCTGGACCCAGTGACATTGGAAGATACACTCTGGGACGCAAAGCATGACCTGCAAAAGACTGCACAGGTTATCTGGACATTCAGTACAGACGTCGGAGGCTAGAAGTATGGATGTCGGAGGCTAGAACTATAGACGTCGGAGCCTGCATCATACTGCCTGTAGATCGGGTGTATCACATTGCGATACCTGGCGTGTAGACTAGTTATGTTACAATGTGAAGACTTCCTTGTGTTGATCTATCCGATATCGTATGACAAGGAGTGTAACTCACAGAATCAGAAGTAGTACATTTTAAAATTATTAAATTAGAACTGTTAGACTAGAACTATTAGAGTAGAACTGTTAGACTAGAACTATTAGAGTAGAACTATTAGAGTAGAACTGTTAGACTAGAACTGTTAGAGTAGAACTATTAGAGTAGAACTGTTAGACTAGAACTGTTAGAGTAGAACTATTAGAGTAGAACTGTTAGACTAGAACTGTTAGAGTAGAACTATTAGAGTAGAACTGTTAGACTAGAACTGTTAGACTCGAACTCGAGTCAGTTTAAAACTAGAGGATGAAGAGAACCTTCGACCCGCGGAATGAAGATCTGAGACTTGACTGAAAACTTGACTGAAAACTTGACTCAAAACTTGACTGCAACACTAAATTTAGGCGAACATAAAGCAAACACTAAATGTATGCGAACATAAAACAAACATTTTGTTGATGATTCTGTAATATGAAAATCTGGTAGCAGGCATCCTCAGAAACAACACTACATTTCATGCGGCGAAACCAAAACAACGATCAAACATCGCTGCATAGACAGACCAGCACAGCTCAAGCACATAACGACCAGAAATAGCAACTATCGCATCAAGGGCAAACCACTATCTTTAAATTACTCACGGGACACTGGTGTTGCTACCACACCTGTTTCACTTCAGCCTGTCATATACCCCTAATTCCACATGGGAGACAGGTAATCAGGCTCACATACTACTGATTTCACATGCGAGACAGGTAATCAGGCTCACATACCCCTGATTCCACATGCAAGACAGGTAATCAGGCTCACATACCCCTGATTCCACATGCGAGACAGGTAATCAGGCTCACATACCCCTGATTCCACATGCGAGACAGGTAATCAGGCTCACATACCCCTGATTCCACATTTGAGACAGGTAATCAGGCTCACATACCCCTGATTCCACATGCGAGACAGGTAATCAGGCTCACATACCCCTGATTCCACATGCGAGACAGGTAATCAGGCTCACATACCCCTGATTCCACATGCGAGACAGGTAATCAGGCTCACATACCCCTGATTCCCCATTTGAGACAGGTAATCAGGCTCACATACCCCTGATTCCACATTTGAGACAGGTAATCAGGCTGAAGAGCACAGCCTGCAGATCTGCTTCCTCTGATGAATGCCTGGACCCAGCTCTGGACCCAGTGACATTGGAAGATACACTCTGGGACGCAAAGCATGACCTGCAAAAGACTGCACAGGTTATCTGGACATTCAGTACAGACGTCGGAGGCTAGAAGTATGGATGTCGGAGGCTAGAACTATAAACTTCGGTGGATAGAACTATAGACGTCGGAGCCTGCATCATACTGCCTGTAGATCGGGTGTATCACATTGCGATACCTGGCGTGTAGACTAGTTATGTTACAATGTGAAGACTTCCTTGTGTTGATCTATCCGATATCGTATGACAAGGAGTGTAACTCACAGAATCAGAAGTAGTACATTTTAAAATTATTAAATTATTTTATGGCTAGAACTACAGACGTCGGAGGCTAGAACTACAGAACACAGAAGGAGAATATGAGCATAATGTGCTTATATTTAGTTGGTTGATTAGTTAGTTAAGAAGGACAATCATCCATGCGCTCTGGACACATCCATGGGTGTTGCAATCTCCTCTTCATTACATCCTTCAGCGTAATGTAACAGATTTCACCCGTTCGTTGTTGGGTGATCATCCGTAAAATGAGCTCTTGATGAATCACACGGGGACATTTCACCCCCAACATTGGCACATTTCACCCCCAACATTGGCACATTTCACCCCCAACATGGGAACATTTCACACCAAACATGGGGACATTTCACACCAAACATGGGGACATTTTACACCAAACATGAGGACATTTCACCCCCCCCCCCCCAACATGGGGACATTTCACACCCAACATGGGAACATTTCACACCAAACATGGGGACATTTCACACCAAACATGGGGACATTTCACACCAAACATGGGACATTTCACCCCCCCCCCCCAACATGGGGACATTTCACACCCAACATGGGAACATTTCACACCCAACATGGGGACATTTCACACCCAACTTGGGCACATTTCACACCAAACATGGGAACATTTCACCCCCAACATAGGAACATTTCAGACCCAACATGGGGACATTTCACATCCAACATGGGCACATTTCACCCCCAACATAGGAACATTTCAGACCCAACATGGGGACATTTCACACCAAACATGGGGACATTTCACCCCCAACATAGGAACATTTCAGACCCAACATGGGGACATTTCACATCCAACATGGGCACATTTCACCCCCAACATGGGCACATTTCAACCCCAACATGGGGACATTTCAGACCCAACATGGGGACATTTCACATCCAACATGGGCACATTTCACCCCCAACATTGGCACATTTCAACCCCAACATGGGGACATTTCAACCCCAACATGGGCACATTTCAACCCCAACATGGGGACATTTCACCCCCAACATGGGCACATTTCAACCCCAACATGGGGACATTTCAGACCCAACATGGGGACATTTCACATCCAACATGGGCACATTTCAACCCCAACATGGGCACATTTCAACCCCAACATGGGGACATTTCACCCCCAACATGGGCACATTTCAACCCCAACATGGGGACATTTCAGACCCAACATGGGGACATTTCACATCCAACATGGGCACATTTCACCCCCAACATGGGGACATTTCACCCCCAACATGGGCACATTTCACACCCAACATGGGGACATTTCACACCCAACTTGGGCACATTTCACACCAAACATGGGAACATTTCACCCCCAACATAGGAACATTTCAGACCCAACATGGGGACATTTCACATCCAACATGGGCACATTTCACCCCCAACATGGGCACATTTCAACCCCAACATGGGGACATTTCAGACCCAACATGGGGACATTTCACATCCAACATGGGCACATTTCACCCCCAACATGGGGACATTTCACCCCCAACATGGGGACATTTCACCCCCAACATGGGGACATTTCAACCCCAACATGGGCACATTTCACACCAAACATGGGGACATTTCACCCCCAACATAGGAACATTTCAGACCCAACATGGGGACATTTCACACCTAACATGGGCACATTTCACACCCAACATGGGCACATTTCACACCATACATGGGAACATTTCACACCCAACATGGGAACATTTCACACCCAACATGGGCACATTTCACACCCAACATGGGCACATTTCACACCCAACATGGGCACATTTCACACCCAACATGGGCACATTTCACCCCCAACATGGGCACATTTCACACCCAACATGGGCACATTTCACACCATACATGAGCACATTTCACACCAAACATGGGACATTTCACACCAAACATGGGACATTTCACACCAAACATGGGCACATTTCACATCAAACATGGGACATTTCACACCCAACATGCGACATTTCACACCAAACATGGGACATTTCACACCAAACATGGGGACATTTCACACCAAACATGGGGACATTTCACCCCCAACATGGGGACATTTCACCCCCCAACTCTTTCATTCTTGAAAATGAGGCTGATTCACATTTGTCAGTGAAGTCATTTGTTCAGTTTCTCTTACAGTGTTGTAAAATACCTGTGAACATAAATGTAACGTGATTATAATATCCACGAATGTAGATATAGTGCTATTATGTAATACCTATGGCTGTAAATATTAAATCTTTTTTTTTTCAAGCAGACCAATACCTTTTACCAAACTTTTTTTTAAAATGTGTTTGGAAGTGGGAAAAAAATGTAGGGCACTCATACCTGGGCAGCTAGAAATGTGTGCCAGGTTTTATAATGTTCTAGCAGACTCCTAGAACATTTATCTTGTCTGCAGAGATTTTCTCAATGATTGTGCTCTAACTAATCGTAGTATTTCCGTTGATTTATTTCACACCATGCTCCTCTTAAAAAATCTAGGTCGCATCCTGTCATAAAACTTAATCTTGCCTCTAGTAGGTCATATCCTGTCATACACCTTAACCTTGCATCTGGTAGGTCACGTCTTGTCATATAACTTAACCTTGACTCTGGTAGGTCACATCCTGTCATAAAACCCAACCTTGACTCTGGTATGCCACATTCTGTCATATAGCTTAACTTTGACTCTGGTAGGTTACATCTTGTCATACACCTTAACCTTGACTCTGGTAGGTCACATTCTGTCATATAACTTAACCTTGACTCTAGTAAGTCACATCCTGTCATATAACTTAACCTTGCCTCTAGTAGGTCACATCCTGTCATATCTTAACCTTGCCTCTGTTAGGCCATATCCTCTCATATAACTTAACCTTGACCCTGGCTTTTAACATTTGTTGTATTGAGAAGTGAAGGTGGCAACACTGGTCCTTGTTAAACTATTAAAGTATGAAAGGAGATAAGGCAACGAAAGAATTCCAGCGCTGGCGATAATTATAGCAAAGAGAGATTGGAAATCAAAGAAACGTCTGGAAATCTTCCTAGCACAGTACTAGAACGAAAACAAAACACCACAGTTGCGTGTTATCCATACTCCTCTATAGAGCAGAATCTTTGAGAACAACTGGGAAGGAAATTGACACTTGACCCTTATTTCAAAGAACCTGGCTCAGAAAGATTATGAATATTTACAGGCCGCAGACAATAAATAACAAGAGACCTACTTGCCCAGTGTGAACTAGAGCGTAGAAGATATGCAAGCCATAGCACCAAAAAGAAAAGAAAAAAAAGCTGAAGTTATCCTCCAAAGGTATCGCAGGAAACAGTAAAGCAGGCATGAGGTTGACACCCCGAAGACAAAGAGGCCGACCATAGACTACCTGGCGGAGAACTCTAGACGCACGGATGAGCAGCGTGCAACAGAGCTGAGGCATAGCACAAAGGCTGGCCACAGACCGTGAGAAGTGGAGAGAATTTGTTGCTGCCCTCTTTGATGCCATAAAGCGTACAGGGCGTGGTTGCTTGACCGATCGCCGACCAATGGATGGATGGATGGATGGGTGGATGGGTGGATGGATGGATGGGTGGATGGATGGATGGATGGATTGGTGGATGGATGGATGGATGGATGGGTGGATGGATGGATGGATGGATGGATGGATGGATGGATGGATGGATGGGTGGATGGATGGATGGATGGATGGATGGGTGGATGGGTGGATGGATGGATGGGTGGATGGATGGATGGATGGATGGGTGGATGGATGGATGGATGGATGGATGGGTGGATGGATGGATGGGTGGATGGATGGATGGATGGATGGGTGGATGGATGGATGGATGGATGGATGGATGGATGGATGGGTGGATGGATGGATGGATGGATGGATGGATGGATGGGTGGATGGGTGGGTGGATGGGTGGATGGATGGATGGGTGGATGGATGGATGGATGGGTGGATGGGTGGATGGATGGATGGATGGATGGATAGTAGGTCGCATCCTGTCTAAAACGTAACCTTGACTCTGGTAGGTCACATTCTGTCATATAACTTAACCTTGCCTTTAGTAGGTCGTATCCTGTCATATAACTTAACCTTAACACTGGTAGATCACATCCTGTCATAAAACCCAACCTTGACTCTGGTATGTCACATTCTGTCATACACCTTAACCTTGACTCTGGTAGGTCACATTCTGTCATATAACTTAACCTTGACTCTGGTAGGTCACATCCTGTCATATAACTTAACCTTGCCTTTAGTAGGTCGCATCCTGTCTAAAACGTAACCTTGACTCTAGTAGGTCACATCCTGTCATATAACTTAACCTTGACTCTAGTAGGTCACATCCTGTCATAAAACGTAACCTTGACTCTAGTAGGTCACATCCTGTCATAAAACGTAACCTTAACTGTGGTAGGTCATATACTGTCTAAAACGTAACCTTGACTCTAGTAGGTCACATCCTGTCATATAACTTAACCTTGCCTCTGGTAGGTCACATCCTGTCATATAGCTTAACCTTGACCCTGGCTTTTAACATTTGTTGTATTGAGAAGTGAAGGTGGCAACAATGGTCCTTGTTAAACTATTAAAGTATGAACGGAGATAAGGCAACGAAAGAATTCCAGCGCTAGCGATAATTATAGCAAAGAGAGGTTGGAAATCAAAGAAACGTCTGGAAATCTTCCTAGCACAGTACTAGAACGAAAACAAAACACCAAAGTTGCGTGTTATCCATACTCCTCTATAGAGCAGAATCTTTGAGAACAACTGGGAAGGAAATTGACACTTGACCCTTATTTCAAAGAACCTGGCTCAGAAAGATTATGAATATTTACAGGCCGCAGACAATAAATAACAGAGACCTACTTGCCCAGTGTGAACTAGAGCGTAGAAGATATGCAAGCCATAACACCAAAAAGAAAAGGGGGAAAAAAAAAGCTGAAGTTATCCTCCAAAGGTATCTCAGGAAACAGTAAAGTAGGCATGAGATTGACACCCCGAAGACAAAGAGGCCGACCATAGACTACCTGGCGGATGGATGGATGGATGGATGGGTGGATGGATGGGTGGATGGATGGATGGATGGGTGGATGGATGGATGGATGGATGGATGGGTGGATGGATGGATGGATGGGTGGATGGGTGGGTGGATGGGTGGATGGATGGATGGATGGATGGATGGGTGGATGGATGGATGGATGGGTGGATGGATGGATGGATGGATGGATGGATGGGTGGATGGGTGGATGGATGGATGGAGGGATGGATGGGTGGATGGGTGGATGGATGGGTGGATGGATGGATGGATGAGCACATACACATGACAGAAAACCATAAGACAATGACAAATAACAGTAGCATTAGTTCACGAACCCAGTCCAGAGCCCAGAGCCCTACAAGGTGATGCTGAAAACCTGAGACTACCGCATTTGTGAGAGACACTGGTGTGGATATCTGAGCGAACACCGAAGAAGAAGAAGATTCGCAAATTTAAAAAAAAGCATGTGTGTGAGTGTAGAAGAGCAGCCAGTACACAGCCCTCGCGTGCGCTGGAGTTTGCCTTTCCTCAAAATCTGACTTTCGACTGTTTCATTCTCTTGCGATATTTCATTCATTATGTCTGTACGCTGTGTGAGAATTATGTCTGTACGCTGTGTGAGAATTATGTCTGTACGCTGTGTGAGAATTATGTCTGAACACTGTGTCAGAATTATGTCTGTACGCTGTGTCAGAATTATGTCTGCACGCTGTGTCAGAATTATGTCTGCACGCTATGTCAGAATTATGTCTGTACGCTGTGTCAGAAGTATGTCTGAACACTGTGTCAGAATTATGTCTGCACGCTATGTCAGAATTATGTCTGCACGCTATGTCAGAAGTATGTCTGAACACTGTGTCAGAATTATGTCTGCACGCTGTGTCAGAATTATGTCTGTACGCTGTGTCAGAAGTATGTCTGTACACTGTGTCAGAATTATGTCTGCACGCTGTGTCAGAATTATGTCTGCACGCTATGTCAGAAGTATGTCTGAACACTGTGTCAGAATTATGTCTGCACGCTGTGTCAGAATTATGTCTGTACGCTATGTCAGAAGTATGTCTGAACACTGTGTCAGAATTATGTCTGCACGCTGTGTCAGAATTATGTCTGTACATTGTGTCAGAATTATGTCTGCACGCTGTGTCAGAGCTGCTCAAGGTTGTCTATACTTATATTCTTCTATTTTAAATCTTCGCGCCCGTGACCTAGATGCAGATAACTCTGGATAAGTTACAATTTCACATTTTCTGCCTTTTTCTCACAATTTCTCCCTTCTCCTCCTCGCCTAGGTATTCGTGTCTGGTGAAGATGAATGCCGAAATATTATATTTTAGTAAATTGTGTGTGTGTGGGGGGGGGGGGGGGGGGCGGGGGAGAGTTGTAGTAATACGATAATAGTGCACTGCATTTTCATGTTAACGATGTAGGGGCGGAGGGTTATTTTAATACAGTAATACAGTAACAGTGCGCTGTATTTTCATGTTAACGATGTGGGGGGGGGGGGGGTTATGTTAAAATATAGGGGCGGGGGGTTATGTTAAAGAATTAGGGGTGGGGGGTTATATTAAAGAATTAGGGGTGGGGGGGTATGTTAAAGATATAGGGGCGGGGGGTTATGTTAAAGATATAGGGGCGGGGGGTATGTTAAAGATATAGGGGCGGGGGGTATGTTAAAGAATTAGGGGCGGGGGGTTATGTTTAAGATATAGGGGCGGGGGGTTATGTTAAAGAATTAGGGGTGGGGGGGGGTTATGTTAAAGATATAGGGGCGGGGGGTTATGTTAAAGATATAGGGGCGGGGGGTATGTTAAAGAATTAGGGGCGGGGGGTATGTTAAAGGTATAGGGGCTGGATGTCCAGTTGTCTGATGTGTAAAATAAGGTTGTCTGGTCCTGGATGTCCAGTTGTCTGATGTGTAAAATAAGGTTGTCTGGTCCTGGATGTCCAGTTGTCTGATGTGTAAAATAAGGTTGTCTGGTCCTGGATGTCCAGTTGTCTGGGGTGTAAAATAAGGTTGTCTAGTCCTGGATGTCCAGTTGTCTTATGTATAAAATAAGGTCGTCCCGGTCCTGGATGTCCAGTGAGACTTGTGATAAGAAAAGCTACGTCTAGAAGCGGCCAGTATCTCATCTCTCATTTCCCAGCACTGGGAGACGCACTGGATTAAAATGCACACATCGTCAGTCAGTGCAGGAGGGAAAATAGGATAATAACAAAAATCCGTCCCATGAATACGGGACTATTCTAAGGCCACAGCAAATGAAGATTCGCAAATTAAAAAAAAGCATGTGTGTGAGTGTAGAAGAGCAGCCAGTACACAGCCCTCGCGTGCGCTGGAGTTTGCCTTTCCTCAAAATCTGACTTTCGACTGTTTCATTCTCTTGCGATATTTCATTCATTATGTCTGTACGCTGTGTGAGAATTATGTCTGTACGCTGTGTGAGAATTATGTCTGTACGCTGTGTGAGAATTATGTCTGTACACTGTGTCAGAATTATGTCTGTACGCTGTGTCAGAATTATGTCTGCACGCTGTGTCAGAATTATGTCTGCACGCTATGTCAGAATTATGTCTGTACGCTGTGTCAGAAGTATGTCTGAACACTGTGTCAGAATTATGTCTGCACGCTATGTCAGAATTATGTCTGCACGCTATGTCAGAAGTATGTCTGAACACTGTGTCAGAATTATGTCTGCACGCTGTGTCAGAATTATGTCTGTACGCTGTGTCAGAAGTATGTCTGTACACTGTGTCAGAATTATGTCTGCACGCTGTGTCAGAATTATGTCTGCACGCTATGTCAGAAGTATGTCTGAACACTGTGTCAGAATTATGTCTGCACGCTGTGTCAGAATTATGTCTGTACGCTATGTCAGAAGTATGTCTGAACACTGTGTCAGAATTATGTCTGCACGCTGTGTCAGAATTATGTCTGTACATTGTGTCAGAATTATGTCTGCACGCTGTGTCAGAGCTGCTCAAGGTTGTCTATACTTATATTCTTCTATTTTAAATCTTCGCGCCCGTGACCTAGATGCAGATAACTCTGGATAAGTTACAATTTCACATTTTCTGCCTTTTTCTCACAATTTCTCCCTTCTCCTCCTCGCCTAGGTATTCGTGTCTGGTGAAGATGAATGCCGAAATATTATATTTTAGTAAATTGTGTGTGTGTGGGGGGGGGGGGGGGGGGAGTTGTAGTAATACGATAATAGTGCACTGCATTTTCATGTTAACGATGTAGGGGCGGAGGGTTATTTTAATACAGTAATACAGTAACAGTGCGCTGTATTTTCATGTTAACGATGTGGGGGGGGGGGGGGTTATGTTAAAAATAGGGGCGGGGGGTTATGTTAAAGAATTAGGGGTGGGGGGTTATATTAAAGAATTAGGGGTGGGGGGGTATGTTAAAGATATAGGGGCGGGGGGTTATGTTAAAGATATAGGGGCGGGGGGTATGTTAAAGATATAGGGGCGGGGGGTATGTTAAAGAATTAGGGGCGGGGGGTTATGTTTAAGATATAGGGGCGGGGGGTTATGTTAAAGAATTAGGGGTGGGGGGGGGTTATGTTAAAGATATAGGGGCGGGGGGTTATGTTAAAGATATAGGGGCGGGGGGTATGTTAAAGAATTAGGGGCGGGGGGTATGTTAAAGGTATAGGGGCTGGATGTCCAGTTGTCTGATGTGTAAAATAAGGTTGTCTGGTCCTGGATGTCCAGTTGTCTGATGTGTAAAATAAGGTTGTCTGGTCCTGGATGTCCAGTTGTCTGATGTGTAAAATAAGGTTGTCTGGTCCTGGATGTCCAGTTGTCTGGGGTGTAAAATAAGGTTGTCTAGTCCTGGATGTCCAGTTGTCTTATGTATAAAATAAGGTCGTCCCGGTCCTGGATGTCCAGTGAGACTTGTGATAAGAAAAGCTACGTCTAGAAGCGGCCAGTATCTCATCTCTCATTTCCCAGCACTGGGAGACGCACTGGATTAAAATGCACACATCGTCAGTCAGTGCAGGAGGGAAAATAGGATAATAACAAAAATCCGTCCCATGAATACGGGACTATTCTAAGGCCACAGCAAATGAACAGGGAAAATAAGAAAAAACGTGTTGTGTTAACTGAGTGAAGTTTGGTCCCAACTTTCTCTGCACGTTTAGGTATGCATGCGTCACCGACTCCACAAACAGCTGACATTTACCTGTATCCCCCCCCCCTCCCCGCTTCCCAGGTGGACGTAAATAGATGTATGTTGTATTAACGGTACAGGTGCTCAGATGTCACGTGGGTCCTGGGAGAGGACTGAATATCTGAAATGGGCTTCACGTTCGCACGACAGTATAGATTTATGGTTCTCGCTCGCACAAGTGCTTAATGGTGGTGAAAGATGAGAGACGTGACGACATCAGTAAAACAGGAACTAGTTATAAAGGTAGACAGAGGCGTGTGGTCCCATTTTACGAAGAGACAGAAGGAGTGAAGAAAATGAGCAGAAGCGAGAGTGACAGAAAGTTCGTGTCAGACTTTCTTGCGAGGAGGATACAGAAGAGCAGCCTTTAGTTTTCTTTTACTTATCTGATGTGTTATTTGTGTGTGTGTGTGTGTGTGTGTGTGTGTGTGTGTGTGTGGTCCTTGACAACACCCATATGCCAAAATATTGAAGTGTTGTACATTCTTCACTTATCTTACTTGCTGCCACTCTAGTTCCTGTACACTTTATCTCTCTCTCTCTCTTTCTTGTGAAACCGAGCCACACACCTCTGTTCACAAGTGCCTAACCCTTGTTAAAATTATGACTACCTCCGGGGATTTTGCGACCTGCCAGTGACAAGCAAGGCCTAGTTAAACAGCCACCTTGCCCGTCGGACACGTCACAGTTTTCACGCGGTGTGTGTGTGTGAAGTGTGTGTTCTTGCTTCGTTCAGCGTTCGTGTTGCCTGTAGCCAGTGTTCTTACTGGAGGAGATGTAGTAAGTTGGAAGTGAACGCACGCCACTCGGAGCTAAAGATCCAGCAGAGCTTAACACTGTGAGATCCTCTATAGGGATCAATTCTAGGATTGTACCGGAGTCATGAGATAACCTAGGGATTACTAGAATCAATCATATCAGAAGTAAGTAATGTTTAGGATTACAACAAACAGTCATAATAGAAGTAAGTAAGGTTTAGGATTACTACAATCGATCGTAATAGAAGTAAATAACGTTTAGGATTACTACAAACAATCACAAGTAAGTAAGGTTTAAGATTACTACAATCAATCACAACAGAAGTAAGTAATGTTTAGGATTACTACAGTCAATCATAGTAGAAGTACATAGTGTTTAAAATTACTACAATCACATTAGAAGTAAATAATGTTTAGATTTCTACAGTCAAGCACAACAGAAGTAATAAATGTTTAGGATTACTACAATCATTACAAAGAAATAAGTAATGTTTATCTCTTTAAAACTTTTTTTTTTGCGTGTAAAATTCTGTTTCAAAATGGCCAACGAATTCAACATCATTACTTTATCACGGTCGCCAGTATAAACGGTAGCGTAGAAATTTCTCCGTATTACCCGGTCTTTAGCCTGTTTCCTTGTTCTCCATATCATCTTCCTTGTATTAAGACTTGTCCCCATGTACTTCCGAAAGTTATTTGTTTTCTTTCTTCCTGTGAAGAGTTCATTGTTTTTTGTTTGTTCTAGTTTTTAGCCTGCGCATCCACAGAAATCTTCTTCTTCTTCGGACGCTTCTTTTAAGAGACGCGCGGACCTGGGTGTTTTAATGTTTTACAGAAGGCGGCGGACCTGTTGATTCACTGGCAAAATATTTCGTGCAGTCGCCAGTTAACATAAACCCTGTGACAACGGGAGGGGTTTCTCACTGCATCTCCTTTAAATGTGTGTGTGTGTGCGCGCTTTAAGATAGGGAGTAGGGACAAGTTGTTTGTTTGTTTGTTTGTTAAGAGGGGTGGCGTGATGGAGAGAGAGAAGAAGATTGCTCAAGGCGGATGAGACTAAGGCCAGCGACCAACATTTCTTGTGTCAGGGTTGGCGACCTACAGGCCCTGTTCTGCCTCCCAGTGCTGCCCACGGAAACAGTCTGACCACGTGAATAGGGACCGAAATAAACGAATGAACCTGGTCCCCATAAAATACTCCCAGCCGAAGTCGGATGTGTGGGCCGAAAGCCGCATGACTGCGACACATCGCATCCAACAGCGAACGGCGACGACAAAGAAGAAAAAAGAAAAGAAAAAGCAAACTTTGTTCGCCCTGCTTATGAAGATCGAAGAAGACTCACATGCTTTCTATAACAAGCTTTGTGAGACAGAAAAGATCTTAAGAGAAAGATTTTCTTGTAGGAAAAAAAAATCCATGAGTCTGAGCATTTTGTCAGCGTGAAAGAAAGATAACTCTTATTTCGTTAGCTGGGTCGCGGAGCTCATGAAATCAAAGCAGCTGTAGATATTGTGGACGAAATTTAAGGAATGAAAAATAGTAAACACAAGAGATTGATGAAGAAAAAAGTAAACACAATACATTAATAGAGATGAAAAGTAAACATAAGAACCTGGTAGAGATGAAAAGTAAACACAAGAAACTGATAGAGATGAAAAGTAAACACAAGAAACTGATAGAGATGAAAAGTAAACACAAGAAACTGATAGAGATGAAAAGTAAACACAAGGAACTGATAGAGATGAAAAGTAAACACAAGAAACTGATAGAGATGAAAAGTAAACACAAGGAACTGACGAAACAGAGCAGGACATTACAATTTAGATAGCGTAATAGTCTTAACTTTGAATACAAAGACAAGTCATCTAGGCTGTGCTCGTTGACTAATGTACACTCACTGACAATAACAGGACCACCTTCTACCACCACCACCACCCCCCCCCCCCCCAAACTGAACTTATCTCTGATTCACTTATCCAGACAAAGTCTTCGTCCTGTCTGATCATTCATCAAAATGTCCTGGTTTACGACAGAGCTAGACAGTCTAGCAACAGCAATAACACGTGTGCCACTCGATGCCGGCGTTTTAAGAAAGAAAAAAAAACAACTAGAGAAATGACGACTGCGATAAAACTGGTTCTGGTAATAAAGATAAACTGAGATTAGTGCTTCGATTTTTTTTTCCCAAGGAAGAATATGAGTTCAGACAATGGCCAAATCTAATGGGAAAATTGATCATTTTTGTGTAGGAAACTACGCATGTTTGTAAAGAGCACTTCTCATCAACTGGGATAAAACTATCATTTCCCCGCGAAAAACCAGGAAGGAAACTTTAAACCAGAGAGATAATACTGTAGTATTGATCTCTATTGTAATAGTATAAAGGGACTGTAACGTAAGGAAATATTGCTTTTTGAAAGGTATTATCTCTATGTGAATATTGCTACAATATTGTGAAGGGATATGTAAAACATATTACAGATTCGTTGGCCATGGGATCAGAAGGTAGAGAGCCTGATATTTATTTCTGAAAACTCATGGAAAGAAGAAAATGAAGGAGATTCAGGTAAAAGAAACTAGTCTAAGTGGGACAAAGGAAGAAAGACAACTCATCTAAATAGGCAAAGTGGGACAAAAGAAGAAAGACACCTCATCTAAATAGGCACAATTTTTTTTATAAATAGGAAACTACGAGGTTTTGGTACGGTAAAGTAAGAGAACAAATATTGTAGGATTAAACCTCGAAAAAATCGTAGACAAAGCACTTTAGTGAGACGTGAGAGAAAGAAAAATCACAAGAGAATTACCTGGGATTCGAACCGGAGTCCGTGTTCGAATCCCAGGTAATTCTCTTGTGATTTTTCTTTCTCTCACGTCTCACTAAAGTGCTTTGTCTACGATTTTTTCGAGGTTTAATCCTACAATATTTGTTCTCTTACTTTATCTAAATAGGCAAAGTGCCACAGAGACAGCTTATCTAAATATGCTAAATGGCACAAGGAAAGAAAGATAGCTCATCTAAATGGTCTTAAGTGGCACAAGTAAAGAAAGGCAGCTCATCTAAATAGTCATAAGTGCCACAAACAAAGAAAGGCAAATTATCTGATCAGAAATACATAAGGATTGTACAGTGCAGAAAAAAAAGATCGCCAGTGCACCTGTTAGCCAGGGTGTCTCATGAAAGAATGATTTATAAACTGGTGAAAGATGGAGGAATGTTGCCACAGTATGACTGAATGAGAACATAGATAGTTACAATTAGATGCCAGAATGTTGTTACATCTCTGAATGTTGTTACATGTCAGAATGTTGTTATATGTCAGAATGTTGTTAGATCTCTGATTGTTGTTACATATCAGAATGCTGTTACATCTCTGAACGCTGTTACATGTCAGAATGCTGTTACGTGTCAGAATGTTGTTACATGTCAGAATGTTGTTACATCTCTGAATGCGGTTACATGTCAGAATGCTGTTACATCTCTGAATGCGGTTACATGTCAGAATGTTGTTATATGTGAGAATGTTGTTACATCTCTGAATGCTGTTACATGTCAGAATACTGTTAGATCTCTGAACGTTGTTACATGTCAGAATGCTGTTACATCTCTGAATGCGGTTACATGTTAGAATGCTGTTATATGTCAGAATGTTGTTACATCTCTGAACGCTGTTACATCTCAGAATGCTGTTACATGTCAGAATATTGTTACGTCTCTGAATGCTGTTACATGTCAGAATGTTGTTACGTCTCTGAACGCTGTTACATGTCAGAATGTTGTTACACTCTGAACGCTGTTACATCTCAGAATCCTGTTACATGTCAGAATGTTGTTACATCTCAGAATGTTGTTACATCTCTGAATACTGTTCCATGTGAATGAGGAAGAAAATTAACCAGGAAGGTGTAACTGACACTGTGTAAGTGGTAATGGTGAGAGCAGTTGGTCAGAGCCGGCAACTAAAATACAAACTAGCGAATGTGAAAGCCATGCACTAATCCTAAAAAAGCCTACATGATCTTTTCCACGTTGGTGTCTTCATGTTTAGTTAGTTCATTAAGTCTTGCCACGTTTTCACTGTTTTTTTTAATTAAGTACCAGGATGCCATACTTCCTTAAGTATTTAAGTTTCTATACCTTCTAGACTTGGTGGTTATCAGAATCTCCCCCTCGCTATTAGCTTCCGGTGAATTGCCTGGTTGTGTTCTCCAACACAGGTCGTGAGACAGCCATATGTAGGCCAAAAAATTTAACAGTTAACCTGAAGGAGATAGTGATCAGGGACCAGTAAGTAACTACTTGCGCCAGGGTTAACCAAAGCTGACCAAAGACCCTGCTCTATCTCCGCTGCTGCAGATAATAACCTGGGTGAGATGAAATGATTAAACAGGGCGCGGACGTCGAAGTCGGATGTATCGCTGGAAAGGCGTAGAGATCACAGCCTAGCTGTGGGCTGTGGTACAACGCATTCAACTCCCTTAGCGAAATGAGAAGAAGATACCCAATTTTCACCTGCACTGACTGGACCAAATCCTGAGAATGGATTGAACCGAAACCTTTCAAGACGGCAAGCCAGAGCTGTAACCCTGTATCTACATGTGAGGGGGAGGTTCTCAAAATTTCTGCTACTGATGGTTCCTGGTGCCTGTGGTGTCGCCTTCACCCGGTGAGGCATGACGGGAAAAGGCAGGGATGTGGGGCATCATAATAAACTGAGGAACCTGTGTTAATATGTGAGTCTGTGGAAGCGCCAGGGATGCTCTCTGGGAGGCAAGGGGGCAGCAGGCTGAAATAATATGAGAACCCCTGTTGCTAGACGAAGATTTGAAAATCATTCCTGGTTCCCGTGTAAGCAAAATAACAGATAGAAAAAAACCCCAGAAACTGACAAGTTCTGCACCAAGTTGGTCCCAGAGTGACCCATTTAGTTTAGAGATTTGTTTTACTTATATCGGAGCCAAACATTAAATCCTTCCTATCCATTGCTGTTTTAATGAAGACCATTTTTGTTTAATGAAGACCATTTTTGTTTTAACGAAGACCATTTTTGTTTTAACGAAGACCTGTTGTGGTATCCATCTTACTTGTGGTGTCCTGCTTTAAGCATTTTCTTTCTTTTGATTGTTATTTTTTACCGTCCTTGACTAGTAATTTTTTATGTAACATTTATAAAATTCACTTCAGTGGAGTTTTTTCGTTTATTTCAGTACAAATTATTATTATTATTATTAGCTTGTCTACGAAGCTTAAGAATTTTACAAACCTGCCTGGTTTATTTCAGGTTTAAGCGAATGGTACAAGGGGCAGTAACTCTTGATATCTTTATTAGTTAGAATCGTACAGGATCCGTATCTGTTATATATTACAAGTAATATTCACATTATATACTACTTCAATTATATACTACAACCCCCTTCTCCCCCAAAGCGCGCAGGAGGTGTCAGAACCATTAAGCGGGGGGGGGGGGAAGTTTTATGGGTGGCTAGGGATGCAGCTTGGGGCGCCAGGCCGATAAAGTTTAAGAACCTCTGTACACGTTTTTTTCTGGTGAAAACTATTGTCAGAGATTTGTAGCAGCTAAAGGCCCGCTATTATAACCCTTACTGTTACACTAGGGTTTTCTCCCCTGCTAACAACGTGTCCATTGTTTGAACATGTTATTGTGTTTTCATGGTCATGTTTTCATGTGTTTTCAGATTTGTTGAAGTGTTAATTCAGGGCGCCAAGACTACAACTGCTTTTCAAGTTTCCACGTTTTTTTAATGTTTGCAAACGAAGCCATTGTTCATTTTTGTTTTGTGTGAACCCTCGGCATCTGTTGTTTTGCCACAACTTCTCTTCATATTCTGATTTTGTCTGATGAAGGAAGTAAGCTGAAATATTATTGTCTTCTTGCCGGGTTCTGTTTCGTTTTATCCATTGTTTTATTAAACCATTAATCTATTGACTTCAGATGTATTTAGTCTCAAATATAAATATATACACAGTTTTACCTCGAAGTTTTTTACTTTGACTTTCCATTTTCTTTATTTTTATCTACATTTCACCTTATCTTTCCTGTATCAAGTTTATTTCACCTGTCCGCCGAATTTTCTTTTGTCGTATTCGCCATTTCGCCTTCCAGGGTTTGGATTAATGAAATGAGAGGAGGTTTCGCATTTCCTTGTGTATCACGTGGCCGGGTTTTTGTGTGAGTGTGTGTGTGTGTGTGTGTGTGTGTGTGTGTGTTCCGCAAGTGCACTGCTGTACTGTTGTTATAATTGTTGTAGATTAGAGAAAGTACTTGTGTAATATTGCAGAATTCAAGCCCCGCCCACACCTATAATATGGTATAGATGTGGGTTGGCCATGTAGTACTTGAAATAGTCGGGCTGGCAGTTGGTGCCCGGACTCGCACGTGATATATTCTGTTGTGTACGTATTTTGGGGTCTTGTAGCCATATTTTTGCTAGACTAAAAGTTTTAGCTGTGACTTTAGGAAACTTGTGTGTGTGTGTGTGTCGAGAGAGACAGCATTCACAACAGCAGCCCGACAGCCGTCGCCATTAGCCTGTGCCATAAAGGTGTGTTAAAATGATGGCGAGCTAGTGTGACGTTTCTTCAACGTTCTTACACATTGTAGTCAATAATATGTGATGACGTAAACATGCCTTTGTTTTCGCATACTTGCTGTCATGGAGTTTTTGGTAGTATCGATGCTTCGTCCGCTGTCAGTACAGCTATAGCCGTGGCCAGCTTTGTTTATAGTGGCAGTCATGATAGTTAGAAGGACGAGCAGGACTACTCTGACAGTCGGGCTAAACAGAGTAACAGGATAGTTAATATGAGTCAAGATGGTTAATATGGATAGTTATAATGACAGTCAGTACAGTCATTTCGACATCAGTGATTATTATTTTCACATTAAAGATAATTACAGTGATAAGGACAGTTCATATGACAATCAGGATAGATATGATGGCAGTCAGGAAAGCTGTGATGACAATCTGGATGGTTATAATGATAGCCATGATAATTATAATGGTATTAAGAATGACAGTAATAACATCAGAATCATTATAACGGAGTTAGGACAGTTAGTAAGACAGTCAGGATAGTTATAACGGAGTTAGGACAGTTAGTAAGACAGTCAGGATAGTTATAACGGAGTTAGGACAGTTAGTAAGAGAGTCAGGATAGTTATAGCGGAGTTAGGACAGTTAGTAAGAGAGTCAGGATAGTTATAGCGGAGTTAGGACAGTTAGTAAGACAACGAGGATAGATAAAATGGCGCTCGGGATACCTGCACTGACAGTTATACAGATTTTACTTGCTACAGTAACTGGTCGCCATAGTTACAGTGGCAGTTTTATCTCAAATTGTGATTTTATTTGTAACAGTATACATTTCTGAGACCGTTATAGTAGTTTTTGTAGTAGTAGTAGTAGTAGTAGTAGTAGTAGTAGTAGTAGTAGTAGTAGTAGTAGTAGTAGTAGTAGTAGTTGTTGTTGTTGTTGTTGTCTTAACATCAGCAGCAGTAATAGATTTATAGCGATGGTATTAGTGACAGTATTGATTGTAGTAGTAAAAATAACACAAGTTGTAATAAGAAAGTTGTAGTAGTAATTGTGATAACTATTGTAGTAGTTGTATTATTGTTGTATCGGAAGTCCGAACAATAATCGGACATGTCTGGCTGTGTTTCAGTGGCTGCGACCAAGATGAACATCAAGTGTGTTGTCGTAGGAGACGGGTAAGTACAGGCCATCACACACAGCGCGGGTAGAGAGTGAAACAGGGAAGTTATATAAGTTCACGTTTGTTTTTGTGCCAGTTAGTTGGTGTAAGTGTCTTTAGCTTCTGTGTCGCTCTGAAGATACTGAAAATACTTTGACTTTGTTCTCTCCGCGCTCTCTCTTATCGTCTCTCATTCCCTGTCTGTGGCTTCAGATTAGATGTTTGTCCAGATCTTCACATCACCAGTCAAGACAGAATGTTCAAAGTTGCTGGAAAGTCTACATATAAACAGCTTTTTCTTCCTTAATATCTATAGCGTTATATTCTATATTTATATCTATTATATATTATATTATATATCTATATCTAATCCTTTGATGAGGTTGAAAGACTTGCCGAAGACAGGAAAAATTGGCGAACTACTTTGCGAGCCCTATGTGACGTTTAACGGCACGGGAAGGATATAAGATATAAGTTAAGATCTATAGCGCTTCCACACAATCTACAGTAGTTATAATACCAAAGTATCTGTAGTAAAGTGGTTTAGCGCAGTACTCTATGGTTAGCATTCGAAAAAAATAGACAAAGCATTTTAGAAGTTTTGATAGATTCAAGTACTTAGGAACAGTTATAACATCTGATGGGGAAATGTCACAGTGAAATAAAAATCAGACGTGCTCAGGCCAAGTCAGCATTCCAGAAAATGAGAAACATCTTGTGCAACAGATCCATATCAATGGAAACAAGATTCCGAGTATTTAAATGTTACATCGAGCCAAATTTGTTTTATGGGTGTGAAGCATGGTCTATGAATAAGAGAGTACAGCGAGAAATGGAGGCCATGGAAATGTGGTTCATAAGAAGGATGTTGAAGGTGCCATGGACAGCTAAGAAAACCAATGAAGAAGTCTTAAGAGAGGCTGGAGTTAAAAGGCAAATTACAGCAAAGATCAGAGGCAGACAAGCGAGATTTGTAGGACATTTCCTGAGAAGAGGAAAATCGGAACACATTGTGGCAACTGGAAAAGTTGAGGGAAGAAGAGACAGAGGAACACACACACACATACACATACACAGAGAGAGAGAGAGAGAGAGAAGTTACTGGATGGGTTGTCAGTGTGGCTAGGAAGAAAGTCACCAACGGATCACATAACCAAGTCTAAAGACAGGGAATTGTGGAGAGAAATGATCGCCTACGCCACGCGGCACGGCACTTGACTGATTGACTTTTGAAGTTAGAAAAGAAAAAAAAATGACTTAGGACTCGAACCACGGATTCTAGCAGAGCGAGTAGCCACCTAACCATGAAAAATGGGCTCACTATCCACTCGGTCATCTTACACCTTAAAAAAGTTGCTTGAGTGGCCAGGTCTTTAGTGCAGCTGAAATCCCAGGTACCTCAGGAAAGGAAACGAAGTCATGACACAGAAGTTCGATCGCTGAAGTTCAGACTCTCGCAGGTACAAAAACTGAGAGACACAAACACACACACACATGGTCTGCTGCAAATGTCTAGTAATAACTGGACAGCAATAACAACAAATAGACAGACAGTTCTTTACACATGGATATCATTGGAAAAAAAATACACAATATCTGCAGTAAACTATGATACCAGAATATCTGCAGCAACTGTGATATCAAAATATCTGCAGCAAACTGTGATATCAGAATATCTGCAGCAAGCTATACACTGCAACTACAGCACCAGAACATTTACAGCAAATGTTCCACGGAAAGTGATTTTGACTTTTTTACTTTCCCTGACCCGCGGGGGTTGCGAGTTTTCTCCCCTTGTGTCAGACAATGGAATGTACAACCCTTCTTCTGCTGCTCTGTCGGTGATGGATTTTGGTGGTATCAAGTCCTTCCAGTGATCTTTCAGAGCACTTCAGTCCAGCAGATATCAGTATATATCTTCTTCTATCAGATTATGTACAGTAACTATCCTACAGAATATTTACAGCAGAACTAAAAACACTAGACATTTACATCATTAAAAAAAACCATACAGGGAAAAAAAAAACGAAACAAAACTGAAAGCAAATAACAAGCCACGATGTGACTTCTAATCCTAATTTAAACCGTAGAACAAATTTATTTGTTTTGTGCTTGCTTTTTTTCATTTCTTGATAAATTCTAAGATTCCCAGTCTTCTGGAGAAACATACGCTAGTATTTCGCCATCAATAGCGAGCCTAATGTGGCCTGCAACCAGAAATGAGTTCTCCATCGCCATGTTGCTTGTCAGTGCCTGCTTTCTGACACTCAGAGCACACAAAGCCTGCCCTTGATCTTGTGGGGGGGGGGGGGGGAGGGGAGGCTAAACATGACTGCAGTCGTAGAGAATAAACGTGACTGTACTAGCGTATGCCAGATAAAAACCTCCACACATAAAACGTGTTTGTGCATGGAGATTTCCGCTGATACACATTTCCCAGCATCCTTCTCTTATGAACTCTATCTAATCCGCTTCCTCTTTCGTTTCCACTCTTAGCCATGTTGTCTGGCATTCTACCACATGTTTGTGTGGCCGGTCGTCCTTGTTCTGGTGTCTTCCTCCACTTATATATAGGGTAATTCATGGAAGGCCAAAGTCCAGAGTCCAAATAATAAACCATGGTTATTTCCTGTTTATGTTTATCAGTTATTGTTATCTTGTTTCATCATCATCATCATCACCATCATGTCCCATTTATTCTGTGAAGGCTGGCGACAGTGGGTCCCTAGTTCGCTCTTTTCCTTTCACAATGTGTCCACGTTGAGTTCTCTTCATCTCTTGATGTTGTCCTTTCCGTCTTTGATGTTGTACTCCTGTGTCTTGATGCTCACCACCCGTTTTTTTATGCTGTCCACCCATCTTTTGATGTTATCTTCTCATATGTTACCCTCACATCTCTTGATGTTGTCTTCTCATCTCTGTATGTTGTCCTCCCATCTCTTGATCTTGTCTACCCACCATTTGATGTTAAGTTCAATCTCTCGATGTTATCCACCAGCCTTTTGCTGTTGTCCTCTCATTTCTTAATCTTGTCCTCCTATTTCTAAATATTGTCCTTCCTCTTACTCTAAATGCTGTCCTCTCATTTATTAATATTGTCTTCTTATTTCTAAATATTGCCCTCTTATCTTTAAATGTTGTCTTCCTATCTCTAAATGTTGTCCTCCTTTCTCTAAACGTTGTCTTCCTATCTCTAAATGTTGTCCTCCTATCTCTAAATGTTGTCATCCTATCTCTAGACGTTGTCCTCCTATCCCTAGACGTTGTCCTCCTATCTTTAAACGTTGTCCTCCTATCTCTAAATGTTGTTCTCCTATCTCTAAATATTGTCATCCTATCTCTAAATGTTGTCATCCTTTCTCTAAATGTTGTCATCCTATCTCTAAATGTTGTCCTCCTATTTCTTGACGTTATCATCTCATCTTTTAATGTTGTCTTCCACTTACTTTGGTCTCTTCAGTTTGGGTGTATGTATGTTTATGTTGCCTCGTGTGGTCAATATATTTTAATAGTCTAATTTTTGTCTTTTTAAATTTCTGTGTGTGTGTTTTTGTTTTTTTTTTTGGGGGGGGGGGGGTTGATACGCGTTAGTTTTCCTAATATTTATGTGTGTATGTGTGAGTGCACAGCACATGTTCCCTCTGTATGTTATCATGTAGTCACTTTAGGATTGTTTATGTTAGTTTGTTCTTTTTTTTTCTTTTAAAATGTTTTAAAACCCGCAAGGGCTCACTAGATAAGTTTACCAGCCCGCGGTAGTGAGGGTTTGTAGATTAAAGTCTACTTAGCCTGGGTGGAAGAACCATCTTGTTGATCATGGTACCTTCCGTGCCAGGTCACCACGTCCTCTTCCTACTCCCCGCTATGTTAGTTTGTTCCAGCTACTAACAGAATAAAGTTTATGGTGGAACACACAAAGATGATGCCAACGTTTGTAGATTTGTGCCACATCTAGATGTTGATACAGATGTTTGCTGTGTTATATGTTTATCATCGTCTAGATCTCTGCTCTTGAGAATGTCTGGTTTCATATATCCACTTGCCTGCCATCTCTGTACAGCGTTTAGTGTCATTTACATTGTACGTTGCTCTGTCTGTCTGCCTGCCTGCCTGCCTGCTCAAGTGCCTTGCCTGTGTATTTTTCCGAGTACTGTCCCCTACTTCCTCATTGCCCCAAGGCCTGGCCTAGATTGAGATCATTAACTGACAAGGCTAACACTCCCAGGTCTTGTTAAGTACGCTGACAAGATAGGGGCCTTCACCTGTCTGATTCATCCGTTCACTTACCCCACTCTGTGCTCGCCCACATATACCCGCTCACAAACGTACAACATAGGCACAGCTATTGCGAATATCAACGTCTGTGTTTAGCATAACATTATAGGGCAGACCCCCGCAAGTCTGGTTACAACATTGAAAACCAGCAGCACAAGAGAGTCTCTGGATTTGAACACTAAAATTGCCTATATTCTCCATAGTCAGTGCTTTGAAGTAACAACAAAATGATGATGTCTTGAGCATTTTTCAACAAACTGGTCAGATATGTATTTTATTGTAGACAAGATGTGGTCAGACACTTTGTTGTAGTTGACAGGATGTTGAAAAATGGGTCATCTTCCTGGAGGAGTCCTGAATCAGATTAGTAAAACAAACCATAGAAGGTTCCGTCCTTTTCCTCTCTCCTCCCGTTTCCATGGCTACCTGGCTATTTATACTTTCCTTCTTCTTGCTCTCTGGTGTCACGCGAAGTCTCTCCCCCCCCCACCCCCATCCTATAAACTGCCTCGTACTCTTTTACTTAACAGCTCCCAAGAAGTGAGTTCAGTTTTCCTTGTTAGTTTTAATACATTTTATACATAAAGATGAAGACACATAAATGCAAGATCTTAAACAATACTGCAGACAGAATGGAGAAAAGAGGAGACAGCTTGATCTTCGGCTGTTGCAGTTAACTTTTTTAAAAAATCATCATCATCATCATCAGTAGGCGCCGTGCCATCAGGCATGTGCGGCCATGCATCTCCCCAGATCTCGGGAGATAGATTACATGCCTGCATGGATAGATTACATGGCTCCATATTTCATAAAATGTATTTTAGACTGCTCTTACAGACACCGAACTCAGTCAGTTGTTTATTATGAAGAGTACCAATTTCCTGTTTGCTAGATAGTCATATATATATGTACGTAGTTACTTTCTGTAGTCATTTATATATGTACGTAGTTACTTTCTGTAGTCATTTATATATGTACGTAGTTACTTTCTGTAGTCATTTATATATGTACGTAGTTACTTTCTGTAGTCATTTATATATGTACGTAGTTACTTTCTGTAGTCATTTATATATGTACGTAGTTACTTTCTGTAGTCATTTATATATGTATGTAGTTACTTTCTGTAGTCATTTATATATGTACGTAGTTACTTTCTGTAGTCATTTATATATGTATGTAGTTACTTTCTGTAGTCATTTATATATGTATGTAGTTACTTTCTGTAGTCATTTATATATGTATGTAGTTACTTTTTGTAGTCATTTATATATGTATGTAGTTACTTTCTGTAGTCATTTATATATGTACGTAGTTACTTTCTGTAGTCATTTATATATGTATGTAGTTACTTTCTGTAGTCATTTATATGTATGTAGTTACTTTTTGTAGTCATTTATATATGTACGTAGTTACTTTCTGTAGTCATTTATATATGTACGTAGTTACTTTCTGTAGTCATTTATATGTACGTAGTTACTTTCTGTAGTCATTTATATATGTACGTAGTTACTTTCTGTAGTCATTTATATATGTACGTAGTTACTTTCTGTAGTCATTTATATATGTACGTAGTTACTTTCTGTAGTCATTTATATATGTATGTAGTTACTTTCTGTAGTCATTTATATATGTACGTAGTTACTTTCTGTAGTCATTTATATATGTATGTAGTTACTTTCTGTAGTCATTTATATATGTATGTAGTTACTTTCTGTAGTCATTTATATATGTATGTAGTTACTTTTTGTAGTCATTTATATATGTATGTAGTTACTTTCTGTAGTCATTTATATATGTACGTAGTTACTTTCTGTAGTCATTTATATGTATGTAGTACTTTCTGTAGTCATTTATATATGTATGTAGTTACTTTTTGTAGTCATTTATATATGTACGTAGTTACTTTCTGTATTGAGTGCATGGATAAGAGTGAAATGTGAATGTTATACTTTAATTTTATTTTATGTCTCTCAGCTTTCCAATGTTAATTATGTTGGTTATATGAGCAGAATATTTGTAGAATGTCTGGAACAGAGTGAAAGTTGTATGATAAAGGGCAGAATATCAGACGGGCCTGCGTGCCCAGTTCTTAACCCTTTGGAAATAAAGATCAATCAATCAATCAACCAATCAGTCGGTATTTTGATATTTTCCTTCAGCTCAGAAGTTGGCTTTTTATTGTGCCATCAGGTTAAATCGTCCATGATTGTCTGTCTTGATCATCCCCTGCCTCTCTTCTCATTTATCTTTTCTGTTGCTGTAATGTTTTCAAACCCTTCCCTTCTTATTGTACACGGTATGCCCAATGAATGATAACTCTCGTTTTCTTATGGACTAAGTTCCCTTTTTACATTTGCCTTTGTCACGCATTCCCTGTTTGTCTTATTAGCTGCCCATGGTACTCTTGACATACTTCTAAGAAACCACATCTTTGATGCATCTAGTAGTAATCTTTGCATCGATCTGATCATTGTCCATGACTCACTTGCACAGAGTAGGACAGTCTCAGTGCAGCATTTTATCATACGTTTTATCTGACGCTCAGCGACAGTGATGCATCACATGAGGTGTTTCTGTCTTGTTTGAGAGGTTTTAGATTCCTGGAAATAGTCGAAGAGTTTATCTCTGAGGTTAAAGTTAGCGTGCGCGTGTCTATAGAGTGGGGTGGGGGTGTTTAAGTGAGCAGTAATCTGTCAAGAATGACGGGGAAAAATGAAAATGTTATTTTGACCCCAAAGTCCATGCTTGGTCTTTGTTATTATGTCATATATTATGTTGGGCTAAATCCAGCTTTCACTGAAGTGCAGGACTCATTTCACTGGGAAGTTGAGCACCAGCAGATCATGGAAACACGACAAATTGTGTCTATGACAAGGGAGGTAAGAGGTGGACCGCTGGCTGCAAGATAGTCTCGGTTTTGCGTTGTCCATGAAGTAAGGTACAAAACCAGATTTGTAACGGGACCTTGTGGTGTAGTGAGATATTAAAAACAGATTTATAACTGGACCTTGTGGTGTAGTAAGATATTAAAAACAGATTTATAAATGGACCTTGTAGTGTAGTAAGATAATAAAAACATATTTATAACGAGACTTTGTGGTGCGTGCAGTAAGATATTACAAACAGATTTATAACGGGACTTTGTGATGCAGTAAGATATTAAAAACAGATTTATAACGGGATCTTGTAGTGTAGTAAGATAATAAAAACATATTTATAACGAGACTTTGTGGTGCTTGCAGTAAGATATTACAAACATATTTATAACGGGACTTTGTGATGCAGTAAGATATTAAAAACAGATTTATAAATGGACCTTGTAGTGTAGTAAGATAATAAAAACATATTTATAACGAGACTTTGTGGTGCGTGCAGTAAGATATTACAAACAGATTTATGACGGGACTTTGTGATGCAGTAATATATTAAAAACAGATTTATAACGGGACCTTGTAGTGTAGTAAGATATTAAAAACAGATTTGTAGCGAAATACGGGGGTCAGTAAAATATTAAAAACGGACTTGTAACGGAAATACGTAGAACGATTAAAAAAAAAGATTTGTAACGGGACGGTGTGGTATAGTAAGATAGTAGAAACATGGCTATGTCGGAGACACTTGATATAGTAAGATATTAGAAACAAGGCTGTGTCGGAGACACTTGATATAGTAAGATATTAGAAACATGGCTGTGTCGGAGACACTTGATATAGTAAGATATTAGAAACAAGGCTGTGTCGGAGACACTTGATATAGTAAGATATTAGAAACATGGCTGTGTCGGAGACACTTGATATAGTAAGATATTAGAAACATGGCTGTGTCGGAGACACTTGATATAGTAAGATATTAGAAACATGGCTGTGTCGGAGACACTTGATATAGTAAGATATTAGAAACATGGCTATGTCGGAGACACTTGATATAGTAAGATATTAGAAACATGGCTGTGTCGGAGACACTTGATATAGTAAGATATTAGAAACATGGCTGTGTCGGAGACACTTGGTATAGTAAGATATTAGAAACATGGCTATGTCGGAGACACTTGGTATAGTAAGATATTAGAAAGAAGGCTGAGTCGGAGACACTTGATATAGTAAGATATTAGAAACAAGGCTATGTCGGAGACACTTGATATAGTAAGATATTAGAAACAAGGCTGTGTCGGAGACACTTGATATAGTAAGATATTAGAAACAAGGCTATGTCGGAGACACTTGATATAGTAAGATATTAGAAACAAGGCTATGTCGGAGACACTTGATATAGTAAGATATTAGAAACAAGGCTATGTCGGAGACACTTGATATAGTAAGATATTAGAAACATGGCTATGTCGGAGACACTTGATATAGTAAGATATTAGAAACAAGGCTATGTCGGAGACACTTGATATAGTAAGATATTAGAAACATGGCTATGTCGGAGACACTTGATATAGTAAGATATTAGAAACATGGCTGTGTCGGAGACACTTGGTATAGTAAGATATTAGAAACAAGGCTGTGTCGGAGACACTTGATATAGTAAGATATTAGAAACAAGGCTGTGTCGGAGATACTTGGTATAGTAAGATATTAGAAACAAGACTGTGTCGGAGACACTTGGTATAGTAAGATATTAGAAACAAGACTGTGTCGGAGACATTTGGTATAGTAAGATATTAGAAACATGGCTATGTCGGAGACACTTGATATAGTAAGATATTAGAAACAAGACTTGCTGTTGGCGAGATCTTCATCTGCCGTGCGTGGAGCGGTGCTCTTCCCGGCCAATGAAGAAATTTGCAAATGAGGTTGCCGCGCAGCATCACTGCGGAAAAGGTGGTTGAAAGGATAAATCGAAGCAAACAGTCAAATCACGGCACCTCTGGTCTGGAGGTCAGCCACGTCCTGAGTGCAGTCATATCGGGTGAAATGCATGAACCGGCTTGTCCCAGAGGTTAAGTCACTGCTGGCTTGACTCTTCAAATGCCGCGCGTGGAGTGAAGCTCCTCCCGGTTAAGGAAGTAAATGCGGAAATAAAGGTTGCTGTGCGGCGCCGATGGGAAAAGGTGGTGGAAAGTGAAGTTTAACCTGGTATGTCCAGTAGTATCGCTACGAGAGCTATACCACGGCGCCTCTGCTCCAGAGGCCGCCTATGTCCGAAATACACCTACACTGGTGAAATATGCCTAAACCGGCACACACCAGGGGTGGAACTCGATGGCTAGACATGTCATGCCACCTCCGCTCTAGAGGTCGGTAACGCCTGATAAACACCCATACTGGTGAATTTTGCCTAAACCGGCTCATACCAGGGGTGAATCTTGAAGGCTATGAATGTCACAGTACCTCTGCCCCAGAGGTCGGTCCCGTCCCAAACACGCCCATACTGGGAAATGCCTAAACCGGCTCAACCCAGGGGTAGAAGTCACTAGTGGCGAGGATTCGTCCTCCTGGACAAAAGCTCCATCCTGGTCACAACTAGGAAGGGTAGCGGCCACGACCGCAAAATGCTGAAGTCGGAGACACTGGACCAGGGAAGTCTAGATAGGCAACCACCTCTCACCCGGCGGGGATGTCTGCGTATCCTAATCACGCTGAGGTTTTCCGGTGAGAAAGTCCAACCCTGGACTGGATGGGCAACCACCTCTCACCCGGCGGTGATACACGGGTATCTCAAAATACGTCGAGGTTTTCCGGTGAGAAAGTCCAACTCTGGCCTGGGTGGGCTTACGCCTCTCACCCAGCGGGGATGCACTGATATTCCAAACACGTCGAGGTCTTCCGGTGAGAAAGTCCAACCCTAGACCAAACTGGTGCAATGAAAACCACGGTGTCACGCAATCCCGCTTCCGAGACCCACCAAGAATACAGGCTAAAGCACTGTGATACTCTGAACCCCTTGTGGTCCTTTCGTGGAACTCGTGTGGTCTATTTTGGACCACACAGGGGACCACGGGACCTAACGAGGACCACATGCGTGAATTCAGTAGGTTCACAGTGCGGTTTTTGGTGGTAGAAGTGAACGAAGAAGAAGAAGAAGAAGAAGAAGAAACAAGACTGTGTCGGAGACACTTGGTATAGTAAGATATTAGAAACAAGACTGTGTCGGAGACATTTGGTATAGTAAGATATTAGAAACAAGGCTATGTCGGAGACACTTGGTATAGTAAGATATTAGAAACAAGGCTGTGTCGGAGACACTTGATATAGTAAGATATTAGAAACAAGGCTGTGTCGGAGACACTTGGTATAGTAAGAATTGTAAGATAGTAAAACATAATTTGGGGTGGGGGGGGGAGACGCTGTCTGATTTAGCAATCGGTGATCCTTATCTGATTCGCCAGAGTCAAGGTTGGCGAACCACAGGCACATAAGACCCTGTCCCATTTCTCCGTTGGTACCCCCAATAACAGGTCTAGCCTGGCTGATTGGGCAGGGATCAACATAGTCCCCATGGTGGTGGAGTCTGCCAAAGAAGCATTGTACACTCCCTGCATTTTAGCTTCATTCAGGGGCTAAAAAAATAGCCGCCATAATCCAACAAGATGCTGTGCTTCAACATCTCCACTGCATCGGCTGCGAAGAACATCAGCTGTCAGCAAGAAGCTCTTAGTTCAAGAAGAAGAAGAAGAATAGCTTAACTTATTAAACAGAAAAGCACGAATGAAAGAAAGTATTCAGTATTTCCTTTACTCTTTCATACTTCCATAGTCACTTCAGTACTTCCTTTACTCTTTCATACTTCCATAGTCACTTCAGTATTTCCTTTACTCTTTCATACTTCCATAGTCACTTCAGTATTTCCTTTACTCTTTCATACTTCCATAGTCACTTCAGTACTTCCTTTACTCTTTCATACTTCCATAGTCACTTCAGTACTTCCTTTACTCTTTCGTACTTCCATAGTCACTTCAGTATTTCCTTTACTCTTTCGTACTTCCATAGTCACTTCAGTACTTCCTTTACTCTTTCGTACTTCCATAGTCACTTCAGTACTTCCTTTATTCTTTCGTACTTCCATAGTCACTTCAGTACTTCCTTTACTCTTTCGTACTTCCATAGTCACTTCAGTACTTCCTTTATTCTTTCGTACTTCCATAGTCACTTCAGTACTTCCTTTACTCTTTCGTACTTCCATAGTCACTTCAGTACTTCCTTTACTCTTTGTACTTCCGTAGTCACTTTAGTACTTCCTTTACTCTTTGTACTTCCATAGTCACTTCAGTACTTCCTTTACTCTTTCATACTTCCATAGTCACTTCAGTACTTCTTTTACTCTTTCGTACTTCCATAGTCATTTCAGTACTTCCTTTACTCTTTCATACTTCCATAGTCACTTCAGTACTTCCTTTACTCTTTCATACTTCCATAGTCACTTCAGTACTTCCTTTACTCTTTCATACTTCCATAGTCACTTCAGTAGTCATCTCCTCTGCTGTGGTCTGCCATCATCCATTTCCAAGGCTGAGAGAACAAATAAAACGTTATATGGTTGTGGGCTGGTAAAGTGTTTAAACATTTTCTGAGACGTTGTGGAGGGCTGGCTTGCTCGTATCTGGTGGCTGTGTGGTTGTTTCGCTCTCTACATATCCAGTTTTCTGTCTCTGATATCAATAATTGGATTTAATTTAAAAAAAAATGTTCCCATGACTATTTTTGTGTTCGCCATTCACTGCTCTCGATTCTGGTTACTGGACTTTTATTTTCTTTTCATAGTCAACAGCAAAAGATCTTTTCATCCCCGCCAGTTTCATTTTAATGTCATGGGCTCTTGTGAATCCATGTTTCAAAAGACGTGAAGCTGCTAGGTTACGATTTGAAGTGTGATGTGTTTTTTGTTGTGTTGCTATGTAGGATACCCAAATGTGTCTCCTGTCTGTAGTTGGTAGTACAGAGGTCATGCTGGTTTATGTCTGTTGCGTGGGGTGTGTCTGGTGAGTGGTATATGTTAGATGTGTTGTAGGTGTGTGGTGTATGTTAGATGTGTTGTAGGTGGGTGGTGTATGTTAGATGTGTTGTAGGTGTGTGGTGTATGTTAGATGTGTTGTAGGTGTGTGGTGTATGTTAGATGTGTTGTAGGTGTGTGGTGTATGTTAGATGTGTTGTAGGTGTGTGGTGTATGTTAGATGTGTTGTAGGTGGGTGGTGTATGTTAGATGTGTTGTAGGTGTGTGATATGTTTCATGTGTGTAGTAGATAGTACAGGTATTCTGCACAAAACAGTCAACTTGGAGTATAAATAGTAGATACGAGAAACAGATGAATTATTATAAATTTCTTTGTTAAATTACTTTCTAATACAGCTCTTAGCGTTGTTTTGACACGGGTTGTTTGATTCGTTGTAAATTTATTTCCACATTTGGTAGTTTAATTTGCAACCCCCCCCCCCCCCCCACCAATAGATTGGCGGCGTGAGTTCTTGGCAACCGTTCGTCTTCTAACATTCATGACCTGCGCGACTGCATACGCTCGCTCGCACACACACACAAAAATCATCATCATCATCATCAGGTGCCGTGCCGACTGGTGTTGGCTATTATGCTTCTTCAGAGTACCTGATCCTTCATGCAGGCCATCAACTCAGTTGGTGATCTCCTCTCACACCATCTCGTCAGACTGTCCAGTATCATTTCTGCTGCTTCCAATGATTTTTGTGCAGACTTGCCTATTGTCCATAATTCACTTCCATATAACATGATAGGTTCAATATAACATTTTAGGACTCGTTTTCTAACATTCATTGATAAGGATGTGTTGGTCAATATGTTTCTCATTCTCTGAAATGCAGTCTTTGCTTGGCCTATTCGGTTCCTAATTTCTGTTCTGCATTTCCCATCTGAAGTTATTACTGCTCCAAGGTATTTGAATTTCTGCAGCTGCTTTAGAACAGTTCCATTTAATTTTGTACTGCATGCTGGTGGATTCTGTTTCTTAAATATAAACATAGTCTCTGTCTTTTTGATGTTCAAAGTAAGGCCTTTCTGTTCACTTTCTTTGGCGACTTTATACAAGAGACTTTGCAGGCCTTGTTGGTTCTCAGCTATCAGTACTGTGTCGTCAGCATACCGAAGGTTGTTAATATTGTATCCTCCAATTTTTATGCCTGGTTCTGTGATGATTGTTCTTAGAATATTCTCACTGTACAGAGAAAAAAGGTCTGGAGATAGTACACATCCTTGTCGCACTCCTTGTTTTAGTGGTTGATATTTTCGAGTTTTATTTTCAACTCGAACTGCTGCTTCCTGCAGCCAGAAACACACAGACACACACACGCACATATAACATAACATAGGGTACATGGTGATTTTTAGTCTAAAGTGCTGTGACTTTAAAAAAAAGTCCCTCTCAGTGAACATATTGGCCGTGAGTGATACGTGTTCTAAATACGGGTTACGGAAAACAGGCGTATAAAGGGAATATTTGTAACTTCCTTTTTCCAAGAAAATGACACGCGAGGGCAGGAAATGCTGACAGTGACAGGAAGTTAATTGTGACAAGTTCTGAGGACAGGTGACCCGAACTAGGGGGAAATTTAAGCTGAACAGTTTTAATGTGTGCCAACGCGGCTGTGCGAGGTGTCGTAGAAACCTGGCAGTGTAAGCACGGAATGTAAGGCCACGGAGACGTTGAATCAGTTTTCTGGAGGATTTTTCTAATCTCATCACAGATACAGTATAAAACTAGCGGAACAGCTAAGCCGGTCTACATACTCGTATTTATGGACAAGAGATGGCTACGTCAAAGGAAATAATTATGGACAAGAGATGGCTACGTCAAATGAAGATGATGATGTATGGACAAGTGATGGCTACGTCAAGGAAGAAGAAGATGATGATGGACAAGAGATGGCTACGTCAGAGGAAGAAGATGATGATGGACAAGAGATGGCTACGTCAGAGGAAGAAGATGATGATGGACAAGAGATGGCTACGTCAAGGAAGAAGAAGAAGATGTATGGATGAGTGAACCACATGTTAGTAATAAAACCTGTTCTGCCTCATCACTGTACGCCAGGTAATGTGCACCTGGTAGTGTGATCCAGGTAATGTGCACCTGGTAGTGTGATCCAGGTAATGTGCACCTGGTAGTGTGATCCAGGTAATGTGCACCTGGTAGTGTGATCCAGGTAATGTGCACCTGGTAGTGTGATCCAGGTAATGTGCACCTGGTAGTGTGATCCAGGTAATGTGCACCTGGTAGTGTGATCCAGGTAATGTGCACCTGGTAATGTGATCCAGGTAATGTGTACCTGGTAGTGTGATCCAGGTAATGTGCACCTGGTAATGTGATCCAGGTAATGTGCACCTGGTAATGTGATCCAGGTAATGTGCACCTGGTAATGTGATCCAGGTAATGTGCACATGGTAATGTGATCCAGGTAATGTGCACATGGTAATGTGATCCAGGTAATGTGCACATGGTAATGTGATCCAGGTAATGTGCACATGGTAATGTGATCCAGGTAATGTGCTCCTGGATTCAGACAAATGGAACAGGACTGAGCATTGTCTCAGTGGTAGTGGAATCTGCGAAGTCCCCATCGGAAGTGCAGTTCCGGGCTTAAAGCAAACCACTGAAACCCACTCCCTGTCCAAAGCGACGGTTACTCCACAAGATCATCAGGTGGTCAACTGCAGCCACTCCAGAGCCGTAGTTTCAGGGAAATCAAAGATGATGATGCATACATCTGACGACTTTCGGTCATCTGTTGTTTCTAGAACACACATTATTGTTCTGTTCTAGAAATCGTGGTCCGTACCTTCTGTTTTTTCCCATTGTTTGGCTGAAAATAATCCCCCTGATACTGTCAGAGGGTCTTGTCCGAACTTTCGTATATCATTAATCTGCAGCTGAACAAAGTCAGGATCTATTTTTAGTTTTTGTGAAGCTTGTACAAGCCAGGAAGCGCGCATTAAGTTTGACACATCGATCTTTATCACTGGTTGACCGACCTACGATCGTTACATCTGGCAGCGATTGTCCTGTCTAAGGCAGAATGTATGTCCTCATCTGGTCAGTGTCCTTTGCCTTATCTAGGAACGTTGACAGCTTGGCTAGTCTTGATGTTCCCGCTGAGATAACTAATTAAAACTTGAAGGGCAGAACAAGATTAAGATTTACGACGCGCTACAGCGTGAGCTGATGCTGCACACAAGATTTCGCCTACCTGTTATTTACCGGATTGTTGTTACATTCGTGTTTGTCCATTTGGATAGAAGACTGGATGCAAGCAGTGAACATGACCTAGTTCGTTATCAACAGGGGCTTCCGAGGACTACAGTATAGTTCTTCCATTAAGAACTGCTCACTCCAGACTGTTGACACAGATCTTCCGACTAAGATGTCCTACACATAACGAATGTACTTCCAAGAATTAGGTGCAGTATCTCAGAACATATACTCACACAGTATCTCAGAACATATACTCACACAGTATCTCAGAACATATACTCACACAGTATCTCAGAACATGTACTCACACAGTATCTCAGAACATGTACTCACACAGTATCTCAGAACATATACTCACACAGTATCTCAGAACATATACTCACACAGTATCTCAGAACATATATTCACACAGTATCTCAGAACATGTACTCACACAGTATGTATATAGTGTAGGCTTAACAAAACTAGAAATAATGCTGTGATCCTCCCAGCAGAACTAGAGAAAATTACAGAGTTAATTATGGTGTCAGGGGTGCAGATTTAGCTCTGCCCAGTCTTAATTCTGGTGTCAGGGCTGCAGATTTAGCTCTGCCCAGTCTTAATTCTGGTGTCAGGGTGCAGATTTAGCTCTGTCCAGTCTTAATTCTGGTGTCAGGGTGCAGATTTAGCTCTGTCCAGTCTTAATTCTGGTGTCAGGGCTGCAGATTTAGCTCTGCCTAGTCTTAATTCTGATGTCATGGTGCAGATTTAGCTCTACCCAGTCTTAATTCTGGTGTCAGGGCTGCAGATTTAGCTCTGCCCAGTCTTAATTCTGGTGTCAGGGCTGCAGATTTAGCTCTACCCAGTCTTAATTCTGGTGTCAGGGCTGCAGATTTAGCTCTGCCCAGTCTTAATTCTGGTGTCAGGGGTGCAGATTTAGCTCTACCCAGTCTTAATTCTGGTGTCAGGGCTGCAGATTTAGCTCTCTCTCTCTCTCTCTGAACCTTAAGTACCCAGGGCACATGGGGCTTCCGCAAGGGTTTTCCACAAATGCCTGTCCTTCGCCTTTTTTTCTGCTCTTGCCCAGGTGAGCCCTCTATTGCTCAACATCCTTTCTGTTGTTTTTCTCCATGTCTCTTTTGGTCTACCCTTACTTCTGCTCCCCTGTGGTGCCCATCTTAGTGCTATTTTTGGTAGTGAGTTGTCAGTCATTCGGAGCACATGTCCCAACCATCGCCAGCGTCTTTCCTCAATAATTGTTGTCAGTGGTTTCATCTGCATTTCTGCCAATAAGATGTTATTTCTTATGGTGTTTGGCCAAAATATTTTTCTAATTCTTCGTAAACATTTAGTCTGGAAAGAATTCAACTTGTTTTCTATGGTTTTGGTGATTTTCCAGCATTCACTTCCATAGAGAAGTACACTTAGAACCTTACTCTTAAATATCCTGATTTTCATATTTATGCTTAGTTTATTTGATTTCCATATATTCTGCAGCATTGCAAAAGCCTGGTTTGCTCTAGTAAGTCTGCTGTTGATGTCCTCTGTGCTGTCTCCATTTTCTACTACTCTGCTGCCAAAGTATACAAATTCGTTGACCTCCTCCACTAACTTGTTATCTACTCTGAGTACATTTCTGTTGTTCACATTTTGCTTCATTAACTTTGTCTTTCCTACGTTGATCTTTAGTCCTATGTTGTTTGCATTTTGAGTTAGCTTGTTTATTTTATCTTGCATATCTTTGTGACTGCTTGATAATAGACAAATGTCGTCCGCAAAGTCAAGGTCCTCCAGAACTGTGTCAAGGGTCCATTGTAATCCTCTGCGTTTGTCTGATGTTGCCTCCATCATTAACCAGTCTACTGCCAAGATAAATAATGTTGGTGATAGTACACATCCCTGTTTCACTCCTGTTTGTACCCTAAAGCTGCTGGAGGTATGTTCTCCACAGATCACTTTGCACTGAAAACCCTCGTATTGGGCTTTGATTACATTAACTATTTTATGGGGGAGACCATGCCATCTTAGGATTTCCACAGTGCATCTCTGTTGACACTGTCAAAGGCTCTCAAAATCTATGAATAATGCATATGTTGCAGATTCAGCTCTACCCAGTCTTAATTCTGGTCTCAGGGCTGCAGATTTAGTTCTTAATTCAGGTGTCAGGGCTGTAGATTTAGCTCTGCCCATTCTTAATTCTGATGTGAGAGCTTCAGATTTAGCTCTGACCAGGCTTAATTCTAGTCTCAGGGCTGCAGATTTAGCTCTGCCCAGTCTTAATTCTGGTGTCAGGGTTGGAGATTTAGCTCTGCCTAGTGTTTCCACATGTTTATTGTCTGCGTTTCCACATGTTTGTTGTCAGTGTTTCTAAATGTTTTTTGCTGGTGTTTCCACATGTTTGTTGCCAGTGTTTCCACATGTTTGTTGTCAGTGTTTCCACATGTTTATTGTCAGCGTTTCCACATGTTTGTTGTCAGTGTCCCCATATGTTTTTTGCCTGTGTTTCCACATGTTTGTTACCAGCGTTTCCACATGTTTATTGTCAGTGTTTCCACATGTTTGTTGTCAGTGTTCCCATATGTTTTTTGCCGGTGTTTCCACATGTTTGTTGCCAGTGTTTCCACATGTTTATTGTCAGTGTTTCCACATGTTTATTGTCAGTGTTTCCACATGTTTATTGTCAGTGTTTCCACATGTTTACTGTCAGTCTTCTTCTTCTTCTTCTTCGTTCACTTCTACCACCAAAAACCGCACTGTGAACCTACTGAATTCACGCATGTGGTCCTCGTTAGGTCCCGTGGTCCCCTGTGTGGTCCAAAATAGACCACACGAGTTCCACGAAAGGACCACAAGGTGTTCAGAGTATCCCAGTGCTTTAGCCTGTATTCTTGGTGGGTCTCGGAAGCGGGATTGCGTGACACCGTGGTTTTCATTGCACCAGTTTGGTCTAGGGTTGGACTTTCTCACCGGAAGACCTCGGCGTGTTTGGAATATCAGTGCATCCCCGCTGGGTGAGAGGCGTTAGCCCACCCAGGCCAGAGTTGGACTTTCTCACCGGAAAACCTCGACGTGTTTTGAGATACCCATGTATCACCGCCGGGTGAGAGGTGGTTACCCATCCAGTCCAGGGTTGGACTTTCTCACCGGAAAACCTCAGCGTGATTAGGATACGCAGACATCCCCGCCGGGTGAGAGGTGGTTGCCTATCTAGACTTCCCTGGTCCAGTGTCTCCGACTTCAGCATTTTGCAGTCGTGGCCGCTACCCTTCCTAGTTGTGCCCAGGATGGAGCTTTTGTCCAGGAGGATGAATCCTCGCCACTAGTGACTTCTACCCCTGGGTTGAGCCGGTTTAGGCATTATCCCAGTATGGGCGTGTTTGGGACGGGACGGACCTCTAGGGCAGAGGTACTGTGACATTCATAGCCTTCAAGATTCACCCCTGGTATGAGCCGGTTTAGGCAAAATTCACCAGTATGGGTGGTTATCAGGCGTTACCGACCTCTAGAGCGGAGGTGGCATGACATGTCTAGCCATCGAGTTCGACCCCTGGTGTGTGCCGGTTTAGGCATATTTCACCAGTGTAGGTGTATTTCGGACGTAGGCGGCCTCTAGAGCAGAGGTGCCGTGGTATAGTTCTCGTAGCGATACTACTGGACATATCAGCTTAAACTTCACTTTCCACCACCTTTTCCCATCGGCGCCGCACAGCAACCTTTATTTCCGCATTTACTTCCTTAACCGGGAGGAGCTTCACTCCACGCACGGCATTTGAAAAGTTAAGCCAGCATTGACTTAACCTCTGGGACAAGCTGGTTCATGCATTTCACCCGATATGACTGCATTCAGGACGTGGCTGACCTCCAGACCAGAGGTGCCGTGATTTGACTGTTTGCTTCGCTTTATTCTTTCAACCACCTTTTCCGCAGTGATGCTGCGCGGCAACCTCATCTGCAAATTTCTTCATTGGCCGGGAAGAGCACCGCTCCACGCACGGCAGCTGAAGATCTCGCCAACAGCGGCAGATGAGCTACCAAACGTGACACTCATCTACCCTAAGTAACTGGTTTTCAGGCACCAGATATTCGCCCTCGCCCCTTCTCCTGTCAGTTTAAAACAGTTCTGCCACGGGAAGGCCAGGAGCTGGACTTGACTGCCAGAGGCTGTTTGTGGCGCGTGTGCAGTCCTTAGAACCTTTACTGTCAGTGTTTCCACATGTTTATTGTCAGTGTTTCCACATGTTTATTGTCAGTGTTTCCACATGTTTATTGTCAGTGTTTCCACATGTTTATTGTCAGTGTTTCCACATGTTTATTGTCAGTGTTTCCACATGTTTACTGTCAGTGTTTCCACATGTTTACTGTCAGTGTTTCCACATGTTTACTGTCAGTGTTTCCACATGTTTATTGTCAGTGTTTCCACATGTTTATTGTCAGTGTTTCCACATGTTTACTGTCAGTGTTTCCACATGTTTGTTGTCAGTGTTTCCACGTGTTTGTTACCTGCTACACAAGCTCAGATAATTTTTATTTTCACGTTGCAATTGTCAGAATAGTGCCAGCTATTCACGTCAACCATCTCCACTTGTAGTGATCTACTGTCTCACTCCAGGAGTTTGCAATCTTAACTCTGATGTATGTCTTGTCTTCTATATCTTTGGAGCTGCGAGCTGGTGCTCTTTGCAGCCGATGCTGTGAAGATGTTGAGGCACAGCAACGTATCGGACAGGGAGCGGGTTATGGCAGCTGTTTTTTTTTCAGTCCCGGAGTATAGCTAAGAAGCAGGGGGGGGGGGGATATGCAATACTTCTTTAGCAAACTCCACCATCATGGGGACTATGGCGATCCCTGCCCCCGTTATCCGGGCTAGGCTTGTTACTGGGGGTACCAACGCAGGGTCTTGATCAGTTATATTTCGTCAGCCCTGACACCGGCAGCTGCCAGTTGCTGATCGCCAAAACAGTGTCTTCACCCCCCAGCTCAAAACTTATCTTATGTATCTTATATCCTTCCCGTGCTGTTAAACGTCACATAGGGCTCGTAGAGTAGTTCGCCAAGTGTTACAGTCACTAAGGTTGCCTTTTTTGGTATTTTAACAATGATTCCTTTTTTTCCAATGAGAAGGGACCTTTTCTTCTTTCCAAATCTTATTAAACATTCTCTGTAGTTGTCTCATGTTGTCACTATTGATAGCTTTTAGCATTTCGGGTGTTATTTCATCTTCACCTGCAGCTTTGTTGTTAGCCATTAAATTCACTGCTGTTTCAATTTCATGCAATTTAATTTCATCTAGGTTGACATTTAGTTGTGGGGGTGGTAAGTCGATTTCAGAGTTTAACAATTCTTTTGGGTGTGGTCGATTAAGTATTTCTTGGAAGTGTTCAGCCCATCTTTGCTTTTGGTCTTTATTTGATATTAATAGGGTACCAGTTTTGCTAAGGATTGGTCTTTCTTTAGATGTAATAGTACTGAGGATTAGTCTTTCTTTAGATGTAATAGTACCTATTAGCCTCTTTTGTATGTTATATAAAGTTTTGCTGTCTCCTATTTTTGCTGCTTTTTCTGCCTCTTTCGCCATATTGTCTTTGTATTCTCTTTTATCCCTTCTAGCTGAACTTTTTACTTTCTCGTCTAGTTCTTTGTGTGTTGCTTTCACCAGATCTTTTCGAAGCTCTGTTTTTACATGTCTGATTTGACTGCTCGTCTTTCATGTATATACTTCCATGTTTTTTCTGATATCCATTCTTTTCTATTTTTTTTTCAGTCCAGCGATTGCTTTTGCTGCTGTGATTATGGCTATGCTGTAAGAATTCCATAATTCATCTATACCTGTCTCCTCAACTTCACTGTGTATTTTGGAATGATTGGCAAGTTCCTGATTGAAATTACTGTTAGTATTTTCTTCTTGTAGGCTGTGGCTGTTTATCTTTCTGTGTACTGATTTCTTGTGTTGACTTTTCAATTTTAGTTTTATTTTCCCTATGCACAAGTTGTGATCACTATTAACATCTGCATCCCTATAAGCACTTACATCTATCAGAGATGTTCTGAATTGCTTTCTAATACAGAAATGATCTATCTGGTTTCTAGTTCTATCATCTGGAAATATCCACATTGTTTTATGTATCTTTTTGTGTGGGAATATTGTGCCTCCAATGACTATGCCCTCTGTTAGACATATTTCAATTAATCTTTCTCTGTTCTGATTCACCATGTCAATTCCTTCTTTCCCCATCACTTTTTCAACGTCGGTATTATCCTTCCCTACCTTAGCATTGAAGTCCCCCATAGCAATTAGGATGTCATGTTTAGGGACTTTGTTGATGATTTGTTGTAGTTGGTGATAGAAGTCGTCTTTCACGTCATCATCTGCATCATTCGTGGGTGCATAACACTGTATTATTGTCATTCTTCCGTGTCTTAGGTTGTATCGTGCTCTTATTGTACGACTGTTCACTGGTTCCCATTCTACAAGGCTCTTTGCTGCTCAAAACTACAACTAAGTATTTTTAGTTTTATAAATCATTCCGTGCTGCTTATGTAAGAAGAGCTATGATCAGCCTTAGGGTCTGTATTCCTAATAGGTTTTAATACAGTGTAAAATTCAGATGGATACATGACTGCTGGATGTTTGATGAAGTAGTAAATTCAGTCTGTAATGTGTTTTACTTTTATTTATTTTTTTTTTGTTTGTTTCATATTTTGCTTTTTATTTGTACTTTCTTCACTCTCACGGCTTCTAAGTCCTTATGTCGTGATCATCATCATGTCCTCTGTACTCCCAGTGGAGCATAAGCCATCAACAAAGGTTCTCCAGCCAAGTCGGGGTACCTCAAACCGTCTTCCCTATTTTATTTTGTTGTCCCTGTATTGTGCGTCTCCAGGTTTCTAATGATCTGCCCCCCCCCCCTTTCTTTTCCCTTGAAGTGTCCAAGTCGAGGCGGTAGAGGGGTGTCTTGTTCTTTTCAACCGTAGTATGTGGGCCAGCCATTTCCATCTTTGTCTGTTGATCTCTTTAGTGATGTTCTCAATGCCTGTTCGTCTGGTTATTTCCTCTCTTGTCACGTGTTCTTCCCAGCGTATTCTTAACATTTTTCTGATGCATCTTCCGTCAGTTCCTCTCCGACTACTTCTTCTCTGATGGGTTCTCCGTGCTTCGCTGCATCTGATAAAACAGTGAACACTGGATTTATAGATTCTGAGCTTGAGGCTCGTATGAAGAATGTAGGTTTTAATAAACCACTTTTCCTAACTGAAACCAACAGTGATTAAAAAAAAAAAGAAATGTTTCGTAGACTTGAAACTTGATTTGAAACTGTTTGCAAGGATTTGTGACTTGAATTGAAACTGGTTGCAAGGACTTGAAACTTGTCTTTAAACTGCTTGCAAGGACTTGAAACTTGAATTTAAACTGCTTGCAAGGAGTTGAGACTTGAAATTTTTGGCTTGAGATCTATCGTAAAGTGCTTGAATGTTTCTGTGGGTATGAGACTCGATCTGTGCAAGAATTTTTAAAAACAAATTGTTTTTTTTGCCAGATTACAGTCTTCTTTCAGGTTTTCTGTTCATAGTTATCCATGTTTAAAGCCGTGCTGGTAGCTGCTAGTTCTGGTGATGATGATTTCCAGACTGATGCCAGGGATTTGGAGCTTATTAGGCAATCCACTGGTGGGGGGAAAAATAGGTGGGGTGGTGTCTGCAGTCGTAGAAAGGTTAAGACCACCTGTGTTACAGAATCACCTTTTCTTAGCTTTAACCCTTGTAAGCGTATACCTGTCAAGCGTATAGTTATTAACCTGATCGTCGGTACAGAGAGGTTAATGTTAGTGATCCGGTCTGTATTTATCATGGGCGTGACCTGGTCACGATTGTTTCCTTATTGGTGAACTGTATTCCCCCCACCCACAATTGACACTGTTTCTCTTTGTACAACGAAGCCATGAATAATTTAGTAATGACATCGCAGCTGCGTGGAAGCGTGGGTGTAGAGGATGGTAGCTTGCATTTAACACGAGAATTTTTAAATCATTTGAAAAAGCGAATTATATTTATGTTATATCTGATCTTTAAGTGCCCAAGGCACACGGGGCTTCCGCAAGGGTTTTCCACAAACGCTTGTCCTTTGCCTTTTTTCCCGCTCTTGCCCATGTGAGTCCTCTGTTGCTCAACATCCTCTCTGTTCTTCTTCTCCATGTCTCCTTTGGTCTGCCCTTACTTCTGTTCCCCTGTGGTGTCCATCTTAGTGCTGCTTTTGATAGTGAGTTGTCAGTCATTTGGAGCATATGTCCCAACCATCGCCAGTGTCTTTCCTCAATAATTGTTATCAATGGCTTCATCTATATTTCTGCCAACAAGATGTTATATCTTACGGTGTTTGGCCAAAATATTTTTCTAATTCTGTGTAAACATTTAGTCTGGAAAGAATTCAATTTGTTTTCTATGGTTTTGGTGATTTTCCAGCATTCACTTCCATAGAGTGGTACACTTAAAACATCACTCTTGAATATCCTGATATTCATCTTCATTCTTAGTTTTTTTTTTTAAATTTCCATATAGTCTGCAGCATTACACACACACACATATATCTATATCTATATATATATATATATATCCATAAATATACGCTAATTAACTTGACAGTTTTGATTGGGTGATCTTGTAACATAATTATAATTAATAACTTAGATTGGATGAGTTTGTTACAGTAATTACAATTAGCATCTTTAATTGGCCGAGGCAGATACATAATTATAATCGGCAGCTCTGATTGGCTAAGACTCTTTGCCTCACGATTATCTTTGAATGTTCCCCCCAGAGCAGTGGGCAAGACGTGCATGCTGACAAGTTATGTAGATGATACGTTCCCAGAGGATTATGTGCCAACAGTGTAAGCTTTTTTATGTTTGTCATTTTATTTATGTGTGTGTGTGCTTATATGTGTACATGTAGTAAAGATATATGTACGTATACATGTACTAAAGATATATAACATGTACATATTGTTTCCATGATTGAAGTGCATGCATTTCTGTAGACAATATCTGTATGTATATTTCATATCATGGTTCATTGTTTTCTCCAGTTAGCGAAACAGATTCAAAGAAAAACTGGATAGTAATATTCTGGGTATTTAAATATTGTCCTGGGACTACCCAAAAGCTGATTGTAGCTACACGGAAAAGAAAACATCAACTATTTTCTATTTAGTTACAGGTTGAGGGTTTTCAATGCAAAGTGATCTGTGGAGAACATACCTCCAACAGCTTCAGGGTACAAACAGGAGTGAAACAGGGATGTGTACTATCACCAACATTATTTATCTTGGCAGTAGACTGGTTAATGAAGGAGGCAACATCAGACAAACGCAGAGGATTACAATGGACCCTTGACACAGTGCTGGAGGACCTTGACTTTGCGGACGACATTTGTCTGTTATCAAGCAGTCACAAAGATATGCAAGATAAAATAAACAGGCTAACTCAAAATGCAAACAACATAGGACTAAAGATCAATGTAGGAAAGACAAAGTTAATGAAGCAAAATGTGAACAACAGAAATCTACTCAGAGTAGATAGCAAGTTAGTGGAGGAGGTCAGCGAATGTGTATACCTTGGCAGTAGAGTAGTAGAAAATGGAGACAGCACAGAGGACATCAGCAGCAGACTTACTAGACCAAACCAGGCTTTTGCAATGCTACAGAATATATGGAAATAAAAAAAACTAAGCATAAATATGAAAATCAGGATATTTAAGAGTAATGTTCTAAGTGTACTACTCTATGGAAGTGAATGCTGGAAAATCACCAAAACCATAGAAAACAAGTTGAATTCTTTCCAGACTAAATGTTTACGAAGAATTAGAAAAATATTTTGGCCAAACACCATAAGAAATAACATCTTATTGGCAGAAATGCAGATGAAGCCACTGACAACAATTATTGAGGAAAGACGCTGGCGATGGTTGGGACATGTGCTCCGAATGACTGACAACTCACTACCAAAAATAGCACTAAGATGGACACCACAGGGGAACAGAAGTAAGGGTAGACCAAAAGAGACATGGAGAAGAACAACAGAGAGGATGTTGAGCAATAGAGGGCTCACCTGTGCAAGAGCAGAAAAAAAGGCGAAGGACAGGCATTTGTGGAAAACCCTTGCGGAAGCCCCATGTGCCCTGGGCACTTAAGGTTCAGAGAGAGAGAGAGAGAGTTACAGGTTCTTCTACAGTGCAAGACTAAAAAAAATAATTGTAAATTTTCAGACAAGTTCTTCTTCTTCTATATTTCTGCCAACAAGATGTTATATCTTACGGTGTTTGGCCAAAATATTTTTCTAATTCTGTGTAAACATTTAGTCTGGAAAGAATTCAATTTGTTTTCTATGGTTTTGGTGATTTTCCAGCATTCACTTCCATAGAGTGGTACACTTAAAACATCACTCTTGAATATCCTGATATTCATCTTCATTCTTAGTTTTTTTTTTTAAATTTCCATATAGTCTGCAGCATTACACACACACACATATATCTATATCTATATATATATATATCCATAAATATACGCTAATTAACTTGACAGTTTTGATTGGGTGATCTTGTAACATAATTATAATTAATAACTTAGATTGGATGAGTTTGTTACAGTAATTACAATTAGCATCTTTAATTGGCCGAGGCAGATACATAATTATAATCGGCAGCTCTGATTGGCTAAGACTCTTTGCCTCACGATTATCTTTGAATGTTCCCCCCAGAGCAGTGGGCAAGACGTGCATGCTGACAAGTTATGTAGATGATACGTTCCCAGAGGATTATGTGCCAACAGTGTAAGCTTTTTTATGTTTGTCATTTTATTTATGTGTGTGTGTGCTTATATGTGTACATGTAGTAAAGATATATGTACGTATACATGTACTAAAGATATATAACATGTACATATTGTTTCCATGATTGAAGTGCATGCATTTCTGTAGACAATATCTGTATGTATATTTCATATCATGGTTCATTGTTTTCTCCAGTTAGCGAAACAGATTCAAAGAAAAACTGGATAGTAATATTCTGGGTATTTAAATATTGTCCTGGGACTACCCAAAAGCTGATTGTAGCTACACGGAAAAGAAAACATCAACTATTTTCTATTTAGTTACAGGTTGAGGGTTTTCAATGCAAAGTGATCTGTGGAGAACATACCTCCAACAGCTTCAGGGTACAAACAGGAGTGAAACAGGGATGTGTACTATCACCAACATTATTTATCTTGGCAGTAGACTGGTTAATGAAGGAGGCAACATCAGACAAACGCAGAGGATTACAATGGACCCTTGACACAGTGCTGGAGGACCTTGACTTTGCGGACGACATTTGTCTGTTATCAAGCAGTCACAAAGATATGCAAGATAAAATAAACAGGCTAACTCAAAATGCAAACAACATAGGACTAAAGATCAATGTAGGAAAGACAAAGTTAATGAAGCAAAATGTGAACAACAGAAATCTACTCAGAGTAGATAGCAAGTTAGTGGAGGAGGTCAGCGAATGTGTATACCTTGGCAGTAGAGTAGTAGAAAATGGAGACAGCACAGAGGACATCAGCAGCAGACTTACTAGACCAAACCAGGCTTTTGCAATGCTACAGAATATATGGAAATAAAAAAAACTAAGCATAAATATGAAAATCAGGATATTTAAGAGTAATGTTCTAAGTGTACTACTCTATGGAAGTGAATGCTGGAAAATCACCAAAACCATAGAAAACAAGTTGAATTCTTTCCAGACTAAATGTTTACGAAGAATTAGAAAAATATTTTGGCCAAACACCATAAGAAATAACATCTTATTGGCAGAAATGCAGATGAAGCCACTGACAACAATTATTGAGGAAAGACGCTGGCGATGGTTGGGACATGTGCTCCGAATGACTGACAACTCACTACCAAAAATAGCACTAAGATGGACACCACAGGGGAACAGAAGTAAGGGTAGACCAAAAGAGACATGGAGAAGAACAACAGAGAGGATGTTGAGCAATAGAGGGCTCACCTGTGCAAGAGCAGAAAAAAAGGCGAAGGACAGGCATTTGTGGAAAACCCTTGCGGAAGCCCCATGTGCCCTGGGCACTTAAGGTTCAGAGAGAGAGAGAGAGAGTTACAGGTTCTTCTACAGTGCAAGACTAAAAAAAATAATTGTAAATTTTCAGACAAGTTCTTCTTCTTCTTCTTCTACTACTACTACTACTACTACTACTACTACTACTACTACTACTACTACTACTACTACTACTACTACTACTACCAGTCTTTCTCTCTGTCACATCACTCTCATATCATTGCTCTTGGCAAGTAGTTCTGTTTCCATCACTTTATTTTTTTTAATGCTCAAATTAATACTCACCCAACCAGAACATTGATTATTCATAGTCAGCTGACTACTTCAGCCAGGTATTCTGTGCATCTGTAGTATGTATGAATGTTACACGGATGCTGTAGTATGTATGGATGATACACGGATGTTGTAGTATGTATGGATGATACACGGATGTTGTAGTGTGTATGAATGATACACGGATGCTGTAGTATGTATGGATGATACATGAATGTTGTAGTGTGTATGAATGATACATGGATGCTGTAGTATGTATGGATGATAAATAGATGCTGCAGTATATATGGATACATGGATGCTGTAGTATGTATGAATACATGGATGCTGTAGTATGTATGGATACATGGATGCTGTAGTATGTATGGACACATGGATGTTGTAGTATGTATGGATACATGGATGCTGTAGTATGTATGGACACATGGATCCTGTAGTATGTATGGATACATGGGTGCTGTAGTATGCATGGATACATGGATGCTGTAGTATGTATGGATATATGGATGCTGTAGTATGTATGGACACATAGATATTGTAGTATGTATGGATACATGGATGCTGTAGTATGTATGGACACATGGATCCTGTAGTATGTATGGATACATGGATGCTGTAGTATGTATGGATACATGGGTGCTATAGTATGCATGGATACATGGGTGCTGTAGTATGTATGGATACATGGATGCTGTAGTATGTATGTATGGATGATACATGGATGCTTTAGTATATATGGATGATATATGGGTGCTGTAGTATGTATGTATGGATGATACATGGATGTTGTAGTGTGTATGAATGATACATGGATGCTGCAGAATGTATGGATGATACATAGATGCTGTAGTATGTATGGATACATGGATGCTATATTACATATGGATAATACAGGGATGCTGTAGTATGTATGGATGATACATGGATGCTGTAGTAGGTAAGGATGATACATGGATGTTGTAGTATGTATGAATGATACATGGGTGCTGTAGTATGTATGAATGATACATGGATACTTGTACTTGATAGTGATAGTTTCACAACAGCTATGACAGCATATAGTTTTCACTTTTTTTCTAGCACTGCTGTTTTCAGGCGCTGACATGTCAGTATATTATAATACATGTTGTCATGACACTGATAACTCAGACTTCTCTTGATTGCACATTTTGGAACACCAATGATAGCACATATTAAAATATCAGTGATCATCATCATCATCATCGCCTTTCACTCTCTTGTTGGAGGTATGTTCTCCAGTGCAATGATAGCACGTGTTAAAATAGCAATGATAGCACTTGTTTTAATAGCTATGATAGCACATGTTAAAATAGCAATGATAGCAAATGTTAAAATACCACTTATAGCATATGTGATAATACCAGTGATAGTTCCAGCTAGAATGTCAGCATTAACATGTTGTCACTTGTAATCTTTGCTCACTGTTGTCCTCAGATTTGATAATACCACGATCAATGTGTCGGTAGATAACACAGACGTGACCCTGGGTTTGTGGGACACTGCTGGTCAAGAGGATTATGACAGGCTCCGACCTTTGTCCTACCCTGGAGCGGTGAGTGATTTCCCCTGAGCTGTGGACTAGAACTCTGCCGATTGTCACAGTTATGAGTTCCCATTGTGTTGGAGCCCACATAGAAATTACAGTATAGGCACCAGCCCATAGTTTCTACAGGTCCTGGGACGTAAAAATAGCCCTGATAACTAGCCACTTCATGCCTCATTTGTTACTCAGAACAGCAGATTCATCACTTTGTCCCAGAGGTCTTTATATACTGGCCATGGAAGAAAGAGATTTCATATGAGAGCTGACTGACGGAGGATGGAGATTGGATAGAAGAGCTAAATCCTGGACATTGAGACTGGATATAAGAGCTAAATGCAGGAGAAAAAAAAGGAAAAAAAACTGGACATCAGAGCTAAACATTCTGATGCATTGGAAGGAAAACTGATAGATGAGTTAGCATTTTCAGAATCTGAAGCAGAGCTGTCCAAGAACCTCTTTACTTGGTACTGCAGAAACAGGAAACTGTATTACTAGCACAGGATGATGATGATGATGATGGTGATGATGATGATGATGATGATGACTGGTTTTTGCCATCAGAGGCAAAAGGATTTTATTGAATGTACAATAATGGTTATTGTTTAGAAAGCTGTACAGTAACTAAAATATAACAGGATTACTTTTTTTTTTTGGTAACAAAAAACAGTTACAAGAGTCACTTAATGACAGTGTCATCATCTTGTGCTCTCTCTCCCAAGGAAGGGGGTGGTGGGTTGGTGGGGGGGGGGGGGGGGGTCAGCTTGCTGTGTCTGATTGTTCATATCCCACTAAACTGATTTCCGATTATTTTCTTCATGTTGTCAGCCCATAAGTACCTCTGTGATCCTCTTCTTCATCATCGCCTTTCACTCTCTTGTTGGAGGTATGTTCTCCAGTGCAATGATAGCACATGTTAAAATAGCAATGATAGCACTTGTTATAATAGCTATGATAGCACATGTTAAAATAGCAATGATAGCAAATGTTAAAATACCACTTATAGCATATGTGATAATACCAGTGATAGTTCCAGCTAGAATGTCAGCATTAACATGTTGTCACTTGTAATCTTTGCTCACTGTTGTCCTCAGATTTGATAATACCACGATCAATGTGTCGGTAGATAACACAGACGTGACCCTGGGTTTGTGGGACACTGCTGGTCAAGAGGATTATGACAGGCTCCGACCTTTGTCCTACCCTGGAGCGGTGAGTGATTTCCCCTGAGCTGTGGACTAGAACTCTGCCGATTGTCACAGTTATGAGTTCCCATTGTGTTGGAGCCCACATAGAAATTACAGTATAGGCACCAGCCCATAGTTTCTACAGGTCCTGGGACGTAAAAATAGCCCTGATAACTAGCCACTTCATGCCACATTTGTTACTCAGAACAGCAGATTCATCACTTTGTCCCAGAGGTCTTGATATACTGGCCATGGAAGAAAGAGATTTCATATGAGAGCTGACTGACGGAGGATGGAGACTGGATAGAAGAGCTAAATCCTGGACATTAGAGACTGGATATAAGAGCTAAATGCAGGAGAAAAAAAAGGAAAAAAAACTGGACATCAGAGCTAAACATTCTGATGCATTGGAAGGAAAACTGATAGATGAGTTAGCATTTTCAGAATCTGAAGCAGAGCTGTCCAAGAACCTCTTTACTTGGTACTGCAGAAACAGGAAACTGTATTACTAGCACAGGATGATGATGATGATGATGGTGATGATGATGATGATGATGATGACTGGTTTTTGCCATCAGAGGCAAAAGGATCTTATTGAATGTACAATAATGGTTATTGTTTAGAAAGCTGTACAGTAACTAAAATATAACAGGATTACTTTTTTTTTTGGTAACAAAAAACAGTTACAAGAGTCACTTAATGACAGTGTTATCATCTTGTGCTCTCTCTCCCAAGGAAGGGGGTGGTGGGTTGGTGGGGGGGGGGGGTCAGCTTGCTGTGTCTGATTGTTCATATCCCACTAAACTGATTTCCGATTATTTTCTTCATGTTGTCAGCCCATAAGTACCTCTGTGATCCTCTTCTTCTTTTCCCTTTGACTTTCCCTTAAGTACAAATAGTCTCTGCTTTTCAATGTCCTGCTTTATGATGATTCATTTTTTTCCTTCACGCATTTGAAATAGGAGGATTTCATTTAGTAAATGTTGAAATATTTTTTAAGATTATGCAGTACTTGCTTAATGTGAAACGACTTATCTTAAAACCCATGTACAAATTATCAGGTCACTCTAGTTTATTTTAAAGTCTATGTACAAATTATCAAGTAAATCTAGTTTATTTTAAAGTCTGTGATCACTCTAGTTTATTTTTGCACTTTAAATATACCAGTCTGTTGACAGTAAAGTGCTGTATACTCATCCCCTGTCTGTTGACAGTAAAGTGCTATATTCTCATCCCCTGTCTGTTGACAGTAAAGTACTATATTCTCATCCCCTGTCTGTTGACAGTAAAGTACTATATACTCATCCCCTGTCTGTTGACAGTAAAGTACTATATACTGATCCCCTGTCTGTTGACAGTAAAGTACTATATACTCATCCCCTGTCTGTTGACAGTAAAGTACTATATACTCATCCCCTGTCTGTTGACAGTAAAGTACTATATTCTCATCCCCTGTCTGTTGACAGTAAAGTACTATATACTGATCCCCTGTCTGTTGACAGTAAAGTACTATATACTCATCCCCTGTCTGTTGACAGTAAAGTACTATATTCTCATCCCCTGTCTGTTGACAGTAAAGTACTATATACTGATCCCCTGTCTGTTGACAGTAAAGTACTATATACTCATCCATATGAAATGTGCTTCATGTCCATTATGCTTCCCACAAAGCCATCAAAACAGAACCATGTTGGATGGTGAGGAGTTTCTTTGTTGTATTCTGTTTCTTGGCAGGTTCTGTTTATACTTTTAGACTATCAAAATAAAATTGTATAAACCTTTTTATGCTAATTGTTCTTTGTATTTTTCTTTCACACCTAATATCTTTTATTATTGTAAACACATCACATTTTGATTAATCTTATTTTCCATATTTCACAGAAAAGTAGCATGAATTTGTTGTCTGGTTTCAAAATCTTATGTGCAGTGGCAGCTGCATTATTTGAAAAAAAAAAAAAAAGGCTGTAAGAGCCAGACTAGAAGACAATAAATGCGGGCATGGAAGACATTGAACCTTGCAACAAAAACATGACATGTTGTCACTGGATGATAGCACCGTTCAGAAAGTGGTGTGGCACTAGAGTGGATTCACTCCCACTGCAGTAATGGTGGGGAGGGGGGGGGGGTGCAGGGAGCAGAAATGCTGTCAAGAAATGGCAGTAAAATGGAGCACTGCAGCCATCAAGTCAAAGAGGCTAAGGCCATAATAAAAAAAAAAACCAATATAGACAGCAGTGGATAAAGAGGCTGAACATAGACAGGGCTTCTGATCCAATCCATCAGCTACAGAGAAACCAACAGACCATCCTGTTCTACTTAAGAACAGGCCACTGCAGGCTGTTGAGTCACTGCAGGCTGTTGAGTCACTGCAGACTGCAGAGCCAGACTGTTGAGTCACTGCAGACTGCAGATCCAGACTGTTGAGTCACTGCAGGCTGTTGAGTCACTGCAGACTGCGGAGCCAGACTGTTGAGTCACTGCAGACTGTTGAGTCACTGCAGGCTGTTGAGTCACTGCAGACTGCGGAGCCAGACTGTTGAGTCACTGCAGACTGTTGAGTCACTGCAGGCTGTTGAGTCACTGCAGGCTGTTGAGTCACTGCAGGCTGTTGAGTCACTGCAGACTGCAGAGCCACCTTCACTGACTCAAGATTTCACCCATAGATGCATGCTCTCTGTGGGGATGGAGCACAAACACCAGAGAATGTGCTCCAAGAATGTCCAACATTCACAGATCTATGAAGCCAGGCCTTGCCACAGAGGATGTGGGGCTGCCACGAGGACCTAGAGAGAACTGTGGACTTCATCCTGTCAACCCTGCTTCTGATTTAGCATCATCCGACACTTGAACGCAGAAAAAGAGTAAACACTGATAGAATCAGCAGCGGCAGAAACTGCTTGTGAAAATGATATGTTTGCATATTCTATAAGACCTGGCATTCTGTCTCGATACAATATTCTAAGATGAAAAGAGCCATTAGTAATCACTGCTACCAGTTCCTTTTGTTTCACATATCTATGGGGCATGAGTAAGCTGGTTGATAGTAACATGTCCTGTCATGAGTAAGCTGGTTGATAGTAACATGTCCTATCATGAGTAAAGTGGTTGATAGTGGCCTGTTCTATCATGAGTAAGCTGGTTGATAGTGGCCTGTTCTATCATGAGTAAGCTGGTTGATAGTGGCCTGTTCTATCATGAGTAAAGTGGTTGATAGTGGCCTGTTCTATCATGAGTAAGCTGGTTGATAGTGGCCTGTTCTATCATGAGTAAGCTGGTTGATAGTGGCCTGTTCTATCATGAGTAAGCTGGTTGATAGTGGCCTGTTCTATCATGAGTAAGCTGGAGCACTGCAGCCATCAAGTCAAAGAGGCTAAGGCCATAATTTAAAAAAAACCAATATAGACAGCAGTGGATAAAGAGGCTGAACATAAACAGGGCTTCTGATCCAATCCATCAGCTACAGAGAAACCAACAGACCATCCTGTTCTATTTAAAAACAGGCCACTGCAGGCTGTTGAGTCACTGCAGGCTGTTGAGTCACTGCAGACTGCAGAGCCAGACTGTTGAGTCACTGCAGACTGCAGATCCAGACTGTTCAGTCACTGCAGGCTGTTGAGTCACTGCAGACTGCAGAGCCAGACTGTTGAGTCACTGCAGACTGTTGAGTCACTGCAGGCTGTTGAGTCACTGCAGACTGCAGAGCCACCTTCACTGACTCAAGATTTCACCCATAGATGCATGCTCTCTGTCCAACATTCACAGATCTATGAAGCCAGGCCTTGCCACAGAGGATGTGGGGCTGCCACGAGGACCTGGAGAGAACTGTGGACTTCATCCTGTCAACCCTGCTTCTGATTTAGCATCATCCGACACTTGAACGCAGAAAAAGAGTAAACACTGATAGAATCAGCAGCGGCAGAAACTGCTTGTGAAAATGATATGTTGCATATTCTGTAAAACCTGGCATTCTGTCTCGATACAATATTCTAAGATGAAAAGAGCCATTAGTAATCACTGCTACCAGTTCCTTTTGTTTCACATATCTATGGGGCATGAGTAAGCTGGTTGATAGTAACATGTCCTGTCATGAGTAAGCTGGTTGATGGTGGCTTGTCTGATGATGAGGAAGTTAGTGAGTTTGTGACTCACCTACAGAATGCTCCAGCTGACCTGATATTAACACCATCCAGATGACCTGATATTAACACCATCCAGATGACCTGATATTAACACCATCCAGATGACCTGATATTAACACCATCCAGATGACCTGATATTAACAATATCCAGATGACATAATATTAACACCATCCAGATGACATGATATTAACACCATCCAGATGGCCTGATATTAACACCATCCAGATGGCCTGATATTAACACCATCCAGATGGCCTGCTTCTAGGACACTCAGATTCAGCTATAAAGATGAGTACCTAACTCCAAGTGCCAACTACAAAGATGAGTACCTAACTCCAAGTGCCAGCTATAAAGATGAGTACCTAACTCCAAGTGCCAGCTACAAAGATGAGTACCTAACTCCAAGTGCCAGCTACAAAGATGAGTACCTAACTCCAAGTGCCAGCTACAAAGATGAGTACCTAACTCCAAGTGCCAGCTACAAAGATGAGTATCTAACTCCAAGTGCCAGCTACAGAGATGAGTACCTAACTCCAAGTGCCAGCTACAAAGATGAGTACCTAACTCCAAGTGCCAGCTACAAAGATGAGTACCTAACTCCAAATGCAAGTAAAAATAATAGAGAAGATATAAACTACATAGTTGTCAGTGAATGATGCGAAAATCATGTCAGAAGACAAATCTTGAGTTCTAACAAGAAGAAACAAAGTTTAGAAAATGAAAGAAAGGAAGAAAGAAATAAAGAATGACAGAAAAAAAATTAATAAATAAATGAAAAACATGAAAGAAGCAGAAAAAAATATTTTAAAATTCACTTGTTAAAATGTCCTCTTATTTCTGCTGTAATCCCCAGGACGTGTTCCTTCTGTGCTTTGCTCTGAACCACAAGGCCAGTGCTGACAATGTCAAGGCCAAGGTAGTACCACATTTATGTTAGTTTAAGAAAATATAATCATTGTGAACCCATATCTCAGTTTTGTTTTCTTCAGATTTCATTATTTTCAGGATTCAGCTGTTTAAAACATGAAAATATTTTGCATTTAAAAGATAAATACTCATAGATATTGTTGGTGTGTCATAAACATTTTAATAGTTATGGTAAAGGTAAAGGTCAGTCATTCTTTTGGATGTCCCTTGTGGAACTTTGCCTCCATACCAGCTCTCCTCGAGGCCTCTTGGTTGTAAGCAAGATGGCCTGCTGCTGAAGGTAAAGGTATGAGTTGTAAATCGGCACACACAGCCAACCCATAAGTGCTCTGCTGCTGTCTAGTCAGCAGTTGACCAGAGGCTGGGTGATCCCTGGGAGTTTGTTTTGTCTGACCATCTCTGTGGTGAGTGGAAAGTGAAAGTGGGTCACCTGGTCAGTGAGTGAGTAAATAACCCACTGTGCTGACACAGCTCCCATTTTAATAATAATGATAATATTGGATTAAGTTGTTTTTTGGGTTTTTTTGTGGGGGGGGGGGGGGGGGTATCATATTTGCCATTTTAGTGGGAGTATTAGTCTGAGTTTTTGCCATTTTAAAAAAAAATGTATTTATATTTTTTTAACCTACACTGTTCTCCTGTTGGAACTAGACTTGGGTCTTGTGGTCATTTTGAGACACATTAAAGATAACATTGATCCTTAGAAAAAGAAAAGGGCTAATAAATTACAGTGCTAGTTTTTTTGTGTCTAGTTTTTTAACCCTTTCGAAACAAAGATCAATCAATCAATCAGTCTGTTTAATAGTTCAGTTTTTTTTTACCATATAATAATCCTTCTCGTACTGAAGGAAAGGCAGGCTTAAAAGTGGCCTGTTCTATCATGAGTAAGTGGTTGATAGTGGCCTGTTCTATCATGAGTAAGCTGGTTGATAGTGGCCTGTTCTATCATGAGTAAGCTGGTTGATAGTGGCCTGTTCTATCATGAGTAAGCTGGTTGATAGTGGCCTGTCCTATCATGAGTAAGCTGGTTGATAGTGGCCTGTCCTATCATGAGTACGCTGGTTGATAGTAACATGTCCTATCATGAGTAAGCTGGTTGATAGTAACATGTCCTATCATGAGTACGCTGGTTGATAGTAACATGTCCTATCATGAGTAAGCTGGTTGATAGTAACATGTCCTATCATGAGTAAGCTGGTTGATAGTAACATGTCCTATCATGAGTAAGCTGGTTGATAGTAACATGTCCTATCATGAGTACGCTGGTTGATAGTAACATGTCCTATCATGAGTAAGCTGGTTGATAGTGGCCTGTCCTATCATGAGTAAGCTGGTTAATGGTGGCTTGTCTGATGATGAGGAAGTTAGTGAGTTTGTGACTCACCTACAGAATGCTCCAGCTGACCTGATATTAACACCATCCAGATGACCTGATATTAACACCATCCAGATGACCTGATATTAACAATATCCAGATGACATAATATTAACACCATCCAGATGACATGATATTAACACCATCCAGATGGCCTGATATTAACACCATCCAGATGGCCTGATATTAACACCATCCAGATGGCCTGCTTCTAGGACACTCGGATTCAGCTATAAAGATGAGTACCTAACTCCAAGTGCCAGCTACAAAGATGAGTACCTAACTCCAAGTGCCAGCTACAAAGATGAGTACCTAACTCCAAGTGCCAGCTACAAAGATGAGTATCTAACTCCAAGTGCCAGCTACAGAGATGAGTACCTAACTCCAAGTGCCAGCTACAAAGATGAGTACCTAACTCCAAGTGCCAGCTACAAAGATGAGTACCTAACTCCAAATGCAAGTAAAAATAATAGAGAAGATATAAACTACATAGTTGTCAGTGAATGATGCGAAAATCATGTCAGAAGACAAATCTTGAGTTCTAACAAGAAGAAACAAATTTTAGAAAATGAAAGAAAGGAAGAAAGAAATAAAGAATGAGAGAAAAAAAATTAATAAATAAATGAAAAACATGAAAGAAGCAGAAAAAAATATTTTAAAATTCACTTGTTAAAATGTCCTCTTATTTCTGCTGTAATCCCCAGGACGTGTTCCTTCTGTGCTTTGCTCTGAACCACAAGGCCAGTGCTGACAATGTCAAGGCCAAGGTAGTACCACATTTATGTTAGTTCAAGAAAATATAATCATTGTGAACCCATATCTCAGTTTTGTTTTCTTCAGATTTAATTATTTTCAGGATTCAGCTGTTTAAAACATGAAAATATTTTGCATTTAAAAGATAAATACTCATAGATATTGTTGGTGTGTCATAAACATTTTAATAGTTATGGTAAAGGTAAAGGTCAGTCAGTCTTTTGGATGTCCCTTGCGGAACTTTGCCTCCATACCAGCTCTCCTCGAGGCCTCTTGGTTGTAAGCAAGATGGCCTGCTGCTGAAGGTAAAGGTATGAGTTGTAAATCGGCACACACAGCCAACCCATAAGTGCTCTGCTGCTGCCTAGTCAGCAGTTGACCAGAGGCTGGGTGATCCCTGGGAGTTTGTTTTGTCTGACCATCTCTGTGGTGAGTGGAAAGTGAAAGTGGGTCACCTGGTCAGTGAGTGAGTAAATAACCCACTGTGCTGACACAGCTCCCATTTTAATAATAATGATAATATTGGATTAAGTTGTTTTTTGGGGTTTTTTTGTGGGGGGGGGGGATCATATTTGCCATTTTAGTGGGAGTATTAGTCTGAGTTTTTGCCATTTTAAAAAAAAATGTATTTATATTTTTTTAACCTACACTGTTCTCCTGTTGGAACTAGACTTGGGTCTTGTGGTCATTTTGAGACACATTAAAGATAACATTGATCCTTAGAAAAAGAAAAGGGCTAATAAATTACAGTGCTAGTTTTTTTTGGTCTAGTTTTTTAACCCTTTCGAAACAAAGATCAATCAATCAATCAGTCTGTTTAATAGTTCAGTTTTTTTTACCATATAATAATCCTTCTCGTACTGAAGGAAAGGCAGGCTTAAAAGTGAAGAGCTAGTGAGAGTTAAGATAAATTCAGACTGGCTTTCACAGGCAACAGTGGCTTGAACAGATGCACAGATCTGTTGACAGAAGGACACATGCACAGATATGTTGACAGAAGGATGGGATTGATGCACAGATCTGTTGACAGAAGGATGGGATTGATGCACAGATATGTTGACAGAAGGACAGATGCACAGATCTGTTGACAGAAGGATGGGATTGATGCCCAGATCTGTTGACAGAAGAACAGATGCACAGATATGTTGACAGAAGAACAGATGCACAGATCTGTTGACAGAAGGATGGGATTGATGCACAGATCTGTTGACAGAAGAACAGATGCACAGATATGTTGACAGAAGAACAGATGCACAGATCTGTTGACAGAAGAACAGATGCACAGATATGTTGACAGAAGAACAGATGCATGGATCTGTTGACAGAAGGATGGATGCACAGATCTGTTGACAGAAGAACAGATGTACAGATCTGTTGACAGAAAAACAGATGCACAGATCTGTTGACAGAAGAACACATTAAATGGCTGGCTCAGACATCATAAAACAGTGGCAGGCGGTAGATCAAGCCATTGTTACAAAATGCATAAAAGAAGCCGACTTCACTGACACCTGTTAATCAGCATCCTTGTCAAGAAAGGAGGAGCTAAGGGTGAACATTTGATGTGACAAAACATGAACAGATAAACTAAAAGCCAGTTAATGCAGGACAGATGTTGCCAGTCTCTGTATGCTGGTAGTATTACTCAAGAGGAGAGGGGAGCACTTTTGGATGAGTCTAGTGTGCAAATACATCGATCCTTCCCAACTAGCTGATGATAGCTGCGCTAGAAAGTAGCATGGTTGGTGTTACGGAGGTTTAATGAGTAATGTTTTAATTGTTCCCAGTGGCAGCCAGAACTCAACCACCATTGTCCTCATGCTCCAATTGTTTTAGTTGGTACCAAGCTGGACATGAGACAAAACAAAGGAAAACACACAAGTTCCAAACAGGTAATTTGCTGCTGGTTTGTTCCATGTAACTTAATCTCTGTACATCTTTTTTATATTGACTTTTGATTTCTGTACACTTAATTATGCTGACATTTTGATCTCTTAATGTCATTTTGTGCTCACTTTACATTTTATTGTTCAATTTGTGTGTTCAGCTTTCTAGAGAAGAAGATTGGTCACCTCCTTGAATTTGTTAGCAGGAGTTCTTCATGTGCGCTCCACAGTTTTTCATCTGTTCTCATTTCCAGGGGTCAGGTTTGGGCTGTGAGACCACCTTAAGAGAGTGCAGGTTTGCAGGATGGGATCTGGTGACCATTTTGGCATGTGCAGACAGGGGTTTGAATGACCTTCAGTTAGTGTAGGCAGGCTTGACGTCTGCATCGTCCTGTGTGAAGCCTGAAAATTGTTGTGTTCTGTTTAGTTTTACGAGGGGTGGTTGATAAGTTCTTGGCATAAGGTACAGCAGATTATTTGTGGACAACTTTTTTGGGTTATTAACAACATAGTCCCCTTGCAAGTTTATGCACTTAGTCCAGCGATCCTGGTGCATACGGATCCCTTCTTTGTAAAGTCAGCATCTTGTGCCAGTAGAAAGTGGTTTACAGCATGAATGATGTCATCATCTGAAGCAAATTTGGACCACTGAGCTCCTTTTTGAGTTTGGTAAACAGATAATAGTCCGAAGGGGCAAATCTGGGGAATAAGGAGGATGTTCAAGAAGCTGGAAGCTGCACTCATGATTGGCAGCCAATGCCACCACCGACTTGTGAACTGGAGCATTGTCTTGATGAAAGGTGACTTCTCTCGTCAGTTTCCCTCGACGCATTTCCTTCCGTTTGACCTGCAGTTGCTTCACAAGATTAGCGTAATAGGTCCCAGTGACTGTTCTGCCCTTTTGAAGATAGTCTACCAATAGCACACTTTCTGAATCCCAAAAGATGGAAGCCATCACTTTGCCTGCAGACAGAACCACCCTTGCTTTCTTTGGAGGTGGGGATCCATGATGTTTCCACCGCTTTGACTGTTCTTTAGTTTCTGGTTGAAAATGATGAACCCAAGTCTCATCCATAGTCACAAATTGCTGAAGAAACTTTGCAGGATCTGCAGAAAAATGGCCAAGATTGTCTCTTGACATGTTGAGACACTGCCGTTTGTGATCAGCTCCAAGAAGTTTCAGGACACATCGAGCAGAGAACTTTGTCATTTGAAGATCATTGTGAATAATGGCATGAACACGTTCCTAGGAGATGCCCAACTCAGTAGCAATGTACCATTCAATTAGTCGTTGATCCTCCATTATCATGGGTGTCTGAGTGGCGAAGTGGTTAGTGCACTGGTCTCTCATGGCGAAGGTCGGGGTTTCGAATCCGGCCGGCGGCACCCCAGTCACCCAGCTGTAGAAATGGGTACCCGACTTCTTCTGGAGTTGAGGAAGGAAAGGCAGCCAGGCATGATACTGACCATATCACCCTCTAGTGTGCTGACAGGTCAAGGAAAATATGGGCACTAACACCATATCCCTATGTGCCTCTATGGCATGACAGGGTTACCTTTACTTTTTTACCTCCATTATCATGTCATGGATTCTCCTGGTGGTTTCATCGGTGGTTACCATTCTTGGTCTTCCCGGACGGGGATCATCTTCCAGACTTCCATTTTTTAATTGAGCTGCCCATTTCTTCACTGTGCTGTAAGAAGGGCCACTCTCCCCTAGAGTCTCTACCATATCCTCATGGATCTTCTTCGATGATAAGCCCTTGATGCAGAGGTAGCGAATGACTGCTCGATGAGAAATTGTATCCATTTTCTCAGTTTCTGCCACCCCTTACCACTTCAGTAGCCTGTAAAAAAAATTTGTTGCAGTTAATTTCTTGAAACTTGGTGTTTAATCTTACATTAACTTATTCTACAAATGCACCTAATATCAAGTGTGTGTTTCAAGTATTTGTACCTTATCTTCTGTCTGGTCTGTGTCTTAATGCAATGTTGTATTTTCCCTTGATGGGCAGTTCAGACCCACTCCATCATTTTTTTTTTTGGTTAACTTTTGTTCCCTGAACATCATACATTAATTTTTGATATATGTATATTTTATTATGTTAGCTTTCAGCTGCTAAATAACATTTAATGGCATATTGTACAGGGTCCGGCATAAAGCATTACTGGATTTTTAAAATGGAAAATAAATAAGCGCTGTACATGTTTTTGGTAAAACAAGTGAAATGAAACTCAGAAAAGTGGGTATTTTTATTATTACTGACAATCATATTTAGATTTTGAAAATTACACCAGTTAGATGACCGCCATTACATTTGATACATTCAACCAGGTGTCTGGAAAATTCCTGCATAACACCATTTAACATGTTCAAAGGGATATTTTGAATGCAGTGTCGGATTCGATCCTTTAGGTCTGCAATTGACTGTGGTCGACTAGCATGCACCGTGTTCTTGAGATACCCCCACAAAAAGAAGTCTGCGGCCGATAAATCCGGTGACCTTGCCAGCCAATGAATATCCCCAAATCTGGAAATAAGACAATTGGGAAATGCTTGTCGCAGCATGGCCATGGACAGTTGCTCCATCTTGTTGAAACCATATTAGTCTCTTATTTCTATTGGCCATGTCTGGAATGAAAGTGTTCAGTTAGCATCTGCACATAAAGATCACTATTAACAGTAAGAGGATGCCAGGTGCCAAAGCGTTCCTAACAGCTGATCGCTGAGGGCAGACTTCTTGAATTCGTTCAGGCATCTCTTGAGTTCTTGGACGACCAATAGACTTGTTATTAAGGCAATTAGTGGTTTCCTTACATTTTTTGACCCACCTCAAAATTGTTTTGTCCTCTGAACAGGAACATTATCACAGGTATGCAACTCAAACTGGCGACGAAACTTTTGTTGTACAGTAATAGACGATTCTCCACTTTTAAAATAAGTTTCAACATTGAATGCACAATGTTGTGTTTGCCAAGAAGCCATTTTTAAAAATGACAGTTGTCTACTTCATCTCTGACATCATGTTTTTTTTTCACACATATTCAGTTTCTTTGCACTACATTAGTTGAATCCAGCTGTGCTTTATGCTGGACCCTGTATATTGCTAAAGCTGAGATAACAGTAAGTATTCCTACATCTTTATATGTTGAAGAATATTTTAACACTATTATTCTGCAATCTCCACAGATGATTTCCAGATCAGAAGGGGAGAGAATAGCAAAATCCATCAAAGCTTTCAAATATTTAGAATGCTCTTCCCTTACCCAAGAAGGCTTGAAGGAAGTATTCGAGGAAGTTGTACGGGCAACACTTCGAAAAAAGCCAGGAAGTAACAACAGCAAGCGCCATTCTTGTCTCGTGTTATAGTTACTTTTTGCTAGTTCATTTTCTTTTTTTACATTAACTTTGTCAGAATTTCATGAAAATATGACTGGATATTATTTATGACATTGTAACATTCCACATGAATATAGTCATGAGAAGACTACACATAAAATTTAACAAATGGAGAAATCTTTCATGTGCATATAAGGTCATTACAAGATGAAAACAAAATAGGGACATGTTTTGTTAGTTACATGTAATCAAGAGCACAGTTGTGTGTTTGAAAGCAAAGTGTGCATGTAAATGACAAGTCTCCATCTTGTAAGTGAGCGTGTGTGTTGCTGCTTGAAGAATCCATTTTATATTTCTCTTCCCAGAGATAGTTGGACATGATCAAATCAAAATTAATGAAGCTTATGATGTGACATTGTCCAAGTTTTTATGCAGTGCTTTAGACCCATTTCTTCAGACTGAAGGACCACATTTAGTATGAAGGTCCACATTTAGTCTGAAGAAATGGTAGGATGAAAAGGTCATTCATAGAAAAACTGTAAAGACTATATCAAGATTTCAGACAAAGGACCTAGGCAAACTCAAGCAGTACAGGTGAACGTGGTTCATTTGACCCCCTGCATCAGAAACCAAGTATCAGTTGTACCATGAAGAACACTGTGGAGGAAAACAGACAAGACAGACTCAAACAAAAGTCAAAATATCTGTCAGACTGAGGCAAAAATATGTCATAGTATTGCTTTTGTTTTGTTTTTTTTTTTTTTTTTTTTTTTTTTTTGCCACATAAAACTTGCTCTTATTTTTTTTTTTTTTTTACACCACAGAGATAAGTTTTAGAATTAATGAAGAAGGAGTAAAGGATTCAGTAAATTCCACTTAAGGAAAAGAAAGATTGAATGCCTGCTTACAGTATTTTTGTATAATTTATTTTTGTGTAATTTGTTTTTCAAATTTGCAGTAACAAAAACAGAACACCCTTTGAAATGGCTTTATGAGATTTTGTAACAATACTGAATCACTTTATGCAATTTTCTGTGCAAAACACAAAAAATATCTTAACAAGGAATAAATTACTGCCCACAGTCTCATATTTGTAAGATGTTTATGCTGTTCATGCGGTAGCCATGAATATCATCACCACTATGAAAATACATACACACAAACCAGTAGCTAGTATTTGTTTATACTGTATTTTGATGTATTTTTAATACAAGCAGCACAATGTTTTGTTTTTTTTTTCTGAACATCTGTTTACACACACTTATAACATATTGAAATCTGTTTATCCACTCTCAATAACAGTTTGACATATGTTACTCACACTTATAACAGTTTCATATCTGTTTACACACATTTATAACAGTTTGACATCTGTTTATGCAGACTTGTAACAATGTGATATCTGTTCACACACACTTATAACAGTTTCATATCTGTTTACACACATTTATAACAGTTTGACATCTGTTTATACAGACTTGTAACAATGTGATATCTGTTTACACACATTTATAACAGTTTGACATCTGTTTATACAGACTTGTAACAATGTGATATCTGTTCATACACACTTATAACAGTTTCATATCTGTTTACACACATTTATAACAGTTTGACATCTGTTTATACAGACTTGTAACAATGTGATATCTGTTCATACACACTTATAACAGTTTCATATCTGTTTACACACATTTATAACAGTTTGACATCTGTTTATACAGACTTGTAACAATGTGATATCTGGTTACACACACATATAACAGTTTCATATCTGTTTACACACATTTATAACAGTTTGACATCTGTTTATACAGACTTGTAACAAAGTGATATCTGTTTACACACACTTAAAAATGCTGACACTGTGTTTTTGTCATGGTACTGTTCTAAACTTTAGAAGGATCTGAGAAAAAAAAATATTTTCTGTTGATCTGCTTTTCTGTTTGAAATTGGATGTGAAAACATTCATTTCAGTAATGCATACAAGGAAGCTGAATGTATGTGTTATGAGATTGTGATAAAACATGATAATAAAGGAAAATGATACTGATACACACATACATCTGCACAAAATGTTTAGATCTACTGCCACAATATATATGATGACATCTTATCTTATATCTTATATCCTTCCCGTGCCGTTAAACGTCACATAGGGCTCGCAAAGTAGTTCGCCAATTTTTCCTGTCTTCGGCGAGTCTCTCAACCTCATCAAAGGATTTTATGCCTGTTAATTTGGCCTCTCTTAATAATGTCCTCTTCAGAGTTTCACACGGTCTGCCTCTTTTTCTTTGGCCTGTTGTGTTCCACTTGATAGCTTGTTTTGGGATTCTCTGATCATTTCTTCTCATCAAGTGGCCAACATATGTCCATCTCCTTTTCCTGATCACCCGTGAGACTGGTTGTTGTTCAGTCATCTGTCTTATCTCTGCATTGTTCTTGAATTCATTCCACATATATGATGACATATAAACATAAAATCACAGGTTTAGCAACATTTTGTGAAGGACAAAAACCGCTCAGTCTTTATACAATGTATGTATCATAAATGTCTATTTAGATTTAATACAGTGCAAATGAGTAAATTTCTGCAGTCACTCTCTCATGTAGAGGACAAAAATAATAAAAAATCAGATCAGATTCTTTGTTTGAAGAGACATTGTCATCACACACATGAATGAGACACTGTCATCACACACATGAACGAGACACTGTCATCACACACATGAACGCAGAGACCAGAAAATTAATCTCTCAGTGGTGCATCAGTTATAGCTTTTCACAATCACAAAAAGCACAGATTTATGAACAATGTAAGCTCTCCTTCAAAGACTAATGAGTGACGGACTTATATGACTTCACTGAGCCCACTGTAACTGGATGAGCTGAAATGACTGACTTAGCACCAACAGACACTGTGTTGTTCTCTTGTGGCTAGGTAGGTTCTCTTCCTACCCGAGTTCCTGGTTCAAGTCTCTACCTACCAGAGTCTATGGTTCAAGTCTCTTCCTACCAGAGTATGTGGTTCAAGTCTCTTCCTACCAGAGTCTATGGTTCAAGCCTCTTCCTACCAGAGTATGTGGTTCAAGTCTCTTCCTACCAGACCCTATGGTTCAAGTCTCTTCCTACCAGAGTCTATGGTTCAAGTCTCTTCCTACCGTTCAAGTCTCTTCCTACCAGACCCTATGGTTCAAGTCTCTTCCTACCAGAATCTATGGTTCAAGTCTCTTCCTACCAGACCCTATGGTTCAAGTCTCTTCCTACCAGAGTCTATGGTTCAAGTCTCTTCCTACCAGAATCTATGGTTCAAGTCTCTTCCTACCAGACTCTATGGTTCAAGTCTCTTCCTACCAGAGTCTGTGGTTCAAGTCTCTTCCTACCAGAGTCTATGGTTCAAGTCTTGGTAATTCTCTTACAGTTTTGCCTCTTTCTCACACTTCTGAAACACTTTGTTTACCATATTTCCAGGCTGATTATGTTCTCTGTTCCTTTCCTGAGCATAAGCCTAGTTGTTTCTGATTGGTTCAACTTGTGACAGATTCTGTCAACTCATTTTTCAGTGAGTAATAAATGGAACACTTTTGCACACTAAAGTACCCTCATTCCCTCTGGAACTGGTTTTGCCAGTAGTTATGCCATTCTGGGATACTGATCAGATTTTAACAGGGTGGGTTAATCACCACCTAGGCCCCTTAGTAAGGGCTCCTGCTCCATCCAGTCTGTACCATCCATCTCCTGAGACATTACCTGGGTCACTTCTAGTTGACATCTCAGCTGTTGCTGTGTAACTTTGTATTACACATATCAAACACAACTGATACATCACTGTGAGTATTTTACTTCTCAGCAACTTATTATTTACTTCTTTAATATTCTCAGGTAAATATAGCTTACTTTATCTTATATCCTTCCTATGCCGTTAAACGTCACATAGGGCTCACAAGGTAGTTCGCCAATTTTTCCTGTCTCAGCGAGTCTTTCAACCTCATCAAAGGATTTTATGCCAGTTAATTTGGCCTCTCTTAACAATGTCCTCTTCAGAGTTTCATGCGGTCTGCCTCTTTTTCTTTGGCCTAGCTTACTTTATATCTGAGGTTATTTCCCTTGACACCAGACCCTTAGGCTTAAGCCTGTCTGTAACCTACAACTTGATCTGAAGTAAAACCATACATTTAAATAAGAGCGCACGCACACACACACACACACACACACACACTTATTTAAAGAACTCTTTGGGTGTTCATCTTACAAAGGAAGTTGTCCACAGTTCTGTTTCTGCAGTGGAGGTTATTTCACTGTTGCCAGACTCTGGAGAAAGCTCGCAAACCCAATCTAGCTTCAGATTTGACGTGGTCACATGATCAACCATGCGAGTGTTAACGATGAAGAAGAAGATATAAGTATTTAAATTGTACATTTTGACATATCACATCCAGTCTTAAAGCACCTTTTTTTTTTGTGTTTTTTGGTTTGTTTTGTTTTGTTTTTTTTAAGTTCTTGTGTTTAGTTTGCACAATTGTTTCATTGTATTTTTTCAAAGTGAATTTCTAGACAAGAATTAGTATACAACTTTACAACTTTTATTTTGTTGCACTGATCTATGCTAGTTGTTTCAGAATCACACCAAAACTGACTTTATATGTTTAAACACCATCATATTGTTGGAAATTATAACATGTTTAAACACCATCATATAGTTGGAAATTGTTTAGAACATGTCTAAATACCATCATTTACCTTGAATTTATTTATATGACTTGTTTAAACACCATCATGTTGCTGGAAACTTGTTAGGCTCTTTAAATGTTCTCACAGAAGTAGATGGATTTCTTTCCTAAAATGATATGTGAGTCAGACCATAAACCCTAAGAATCATGGGAAATGTTTGGAAGAGGGTACGATGGTGCTGTAGATGTGAAAGAACAACTGACCCTCACTTGTGTAATGGAAGGCATTATTTGAAATGGAATGTGACAGTTTACTAATAACCGCTCTGTGATCCTGAATACAGGGCCTCCAAGAGAAATTCTATAAGCTGGTTACCTCCCCTCTCCCCACACATCTTTTCTCATCCACTCTGTGTGCAACCTCCCCCCCCACACACACACACACATTGTTTCTCATCCACTCTGTGTGCAACCTCCCCCCACAGACACACACACATTGTTTCTCATCCACTCTGTGTATGTAGGACCTCCTCACTCTCTCCCCCCCCCCCTCCAAAAAGCCCTGTAGGCCCACTTTTAAAACAGGGAAAACCCAAGCCCCAGAGCAGTGCAGCAGCTTGAGGTTGATGCTGTCCTGTCCTTTAAAGATTGTCAGCCCCCCCCCCCCACACACACACACACAGAGGAGTTTTAGATGCAAGGATCTGTTTTTTTTTTTTTTATTTGTGAAAATTCTAGTTCATATCACCGACCAGGGAGACTAGTTTCTCTATGGAGGAGTTGGTGACAGAAGGTTACAGAACATAAAAAGATAACAGTGTCATGCCATAAAGGCAGCTACAGGTTATGGTGTTAGATTGCTGGAGCTGTTGACACACTAGAGTGAGAGATGTGGTCAATGTCTAGAGAGAGAGAGAGATGTGGTCATTGTCTAGAGAGAGAGAGAGATGTGGTCATTGTCTAGAGAGAGAGAAAGATGTGGTCAATGTCTAGAGAGAGAGAAAGATGTGGTCAGTGTCTAGAGATGAGATATGGTCACTGTCTAGAGAGAGAGAGAGAGAGAGGAGAGAGAGATGTGATGTGGTCAGTGTCTAGAGTGAGAGAGAGAGATGTGGTCAGTGTCTAGAGATGAGATGTGATCAGTGTCTAGAGAGAGAGAGATGTGGTCAGTGTCTAGAGAGAGAGAGAGAGATGTGGTCAGTGTCTAGAGAGAGAGTGATGTGGTCAGTGTTATGCCAGGCTGTCTTTACCTCCCTAACTTAAGAAAGAGCCCGTTCCAACAGTTGGGGTGAGTGGGGCACCTCTGACTGGATCCAAACCATGGACTTTTACCCTTGAGAGATGATTGCACTAACCACTTTGCCACTGGTGCACATCACATGTATGAAACTTTTTTTTCATGCACTGAAAATTAACAGTTTCATTAATTTCTGTACAAGAAAAACAAGTAAATGTGATTCTTCAAGCTCAGGAATGTCTTGAATAGAGGAAGACGGCTAGACTTACAAGGTGTCAGAGGTAGAGCATAAGACAGGAGATAAATAAGACAAGTGTGAAGGTCAAAGAGAAGAGCAAGGTCACAGCAATTATCTGAGTCAGCTTATATTTTGGCCTGCTGTTTAGTTGTTCTGTTTTCATTCATGAAATGTATATAACTCTTTAAAAATACAATTTTATGCTTCTGAGTCAATTATTTGTTTATGTTCAGTTTGTTTAAAGCTCATAGTTATCATCATTATTATCATTACCAGGAATATCAGCATTAAAACCACTCTCTTACTTTCTTTACAAGTGGTAGGATAAGTATGGCAATGGCTGAGGTAAAACTGGTACTTGTAGGACAGAATTAGATGGAGATGTTTGGTGCAGTTTTACAAATGATGGAGATGTTTGGTGCAGTTTTACAAATGATGGAGATGTTTGGTACAGTTTTACAAATGATGGAGATGTTTGGTGCAGTTTTACAAATAATAGAGATGTTTGGTGCAGTTTTACAAATGATGGAGATGTTTGGTGCAGTTTTACAAATAATAGAGATGTTTGGTGCAGTTTTACAAATGATGGAGATGTTTGGTGCAGTTTTACAAATGATGGAGATGTTTGGTGCAGTTTTACAAATGATGGAGATGTTTGGTGCAGTTTTACAAATGATGAAGATGTTTGGTGCAGTTTTACAAATGATGAAGATGTTTGGTGCAGTTTTACAAATGATGAAGATGTTTGGTGCAGTTTTACAAATGATGGAGATGTTTGGTGCAGTTTTACAATGATGAAGATGTTTGGTGCAGTTTTACAAATGATGGAGATGTTTGGTGCAGTTTTACAAATGATGAAGATGTTTGGTGCAGTTTTACAAATGATGAAGATGTTTGGTGCAGTTCCATGACATTAAGGCATATTGGGGAATACAGTGTTAGGCCCATATTTTCCATGACCTTCGACACTTGAAAGTGTGATGTGGTCAGTATCACGCCTGGCCGCTTTACCTTCCCAGATTTCTCTGGTACCCATTTTTAAAGGCTCGGTGAACCCCTGGGCTTTTTTGTTGTGTGTCAGAAAAAATCCCACTGCTGGGACTGAACCTGTTACCAGCAGATTAGCAAACTGATCGAATAACCACTCAGCTAACCAGGCCGCAAAAAAAAAAAAAAAAAGTAAGGAATGAAAAATTATTGATGAGAGATAATAAAAGTAAAATAGTTATGAACAGCCACCCAATATTTCGGCAAAATCAAAAACAGATAATGAAAACTAACGACAAGTACATGAAAACAAAAACAAAAAAAAATTTATCTGCAATTCGCTGTAGTCTCCAGCTCAGACAATTCCAAAGGGAGGCACAAAGACCTCACGGTGTGTCATGGGCTGATATAAACTTCAAAGTTTTTATACTGTTACTCTTCTGTTTCTAAAAGGTTTTTCGACTGGTACTTTTCTGCTTCTAAAAAGTTTTTCAACTGTTAATCTTCTGTTTGATGTCAGATTTGAGAAAACTTCGGCATGAACGTCCAGTTTTAGGTTCACATAAAAAATCCTGAACAAAATATTTTCATGTGTTCCATAAACTTCCGTATTTATACCTAATTTATCACTTTGTTATTTCACTGCTTTGTTGTTTTTTTCCCACTGTTTTACTTTACTACTTTCCTCTCAGAATCACACTTTTATTTATTTATTTATTTTGCTTGTCTTTTTTTTTCAATATTTTGTATTTTTATGCCCATCCCTTGTTCACACAGTAATTCTATAATTTGTAGGATAAGTATGGCAATGGCTGAGGTAAAACTGGTACTTGTAGGACAGAATTAGATGGAGATGTTTGGTGCAGTTTTACAAATGATGGAGATGTTTGGTGCAGTTTTACAAATGATGGAGATGTTTGGTACAGTTTTACAAATGATGGAGATGTTTGGTGCAGTTTTACAAATAATAGAGATGTTTGGTGCAGTTTTACAAATGATGGAGATGTTTGGTGCAGTTTTACAAATAATAGAGATGTTTGGTGCAGTTTTACAAATGATGGAGATGTTTGGTGCAGTTTTACAAATGATGGAGATGTTTGGTGCAGTTTTACAAATGATGGAGATGTTTGGTGCAGTTTTACAAATGATGAAGATGTTTGGTGCAGTTTTACAAATGATGAAGATGTTTGGTGCAGTTTTACAAATGATGAAGATGTTTGGTGCAGTTTTACAAATGATGGAGATGTTTGGTGCAGTTTTACAAATGATGAAGATGTTTGGTGCAGTTTTACAAATGATGGAGATGTTTGGTGCAGTTTTACAAATGATGAAGATGTTTGGTGCAGTTTTACAAATGATGGAGATGTTTGGTGCAGTTCCACGCCATTAAGGCATATTGGGAATACAGTGTTAGGCCCATATTTTCCATGACCTTCAGCACATGAAAGTGTGATGTGATCAGTATCACGCGTGGCTGCTTTACCTTCCCAGATTTCTCTGGTACCCATTTTTAAAGGCTCGGTGAACCCCTGGGCTTTTTTTTATGTGTACCAGAAAAAATCCCACTGCTGGGACTGAACCTGTTACCAGCAGATTAGCAAACTGATCGAATAACCACTCAGCTAACCAGGCCGCAAAAAAAAAAAAAAAAAAGTAAGGAATGAAAAATTATTGATGAGAGATAATAAAAGTAAAATAGTTATGAACAGCCACCCAATATTTCGGCAAAATCAAAAACAGATAATGAAAACTAACGACAAGTACATGAAAACAAAAACAAAAAAAAATTTATCTGCAATTCGCTGTAGTCTCCAGCTCAGACAATTCCAAAGGGAGGCACAAAGACCTCACGGTGTGTCATGGGCTGATATAAACTTCAAGGTTTTTATACTGTTACTCTTCTGTTTCTAAAAGGTTTTTCGACTGGTACTTTTTGCTTCTAAAAAGTTTTTCAACTGTTAATCTTCTGTTTGATGTCAGATTTGAGAAAACTTCGGCATGAACGTCCAGTTTTAGGTTCACATAAAAAATCCTGAACAAAATATTTTCATGTGTTCCATAAACTTCCGTATTTATACCTAATTTATCACTTTGTTATTTCACTGCTTTGTTGTTTTTTTCCCACTGTTTTACTTTACTACTTTCCTCTCAGAATCACACTTTTATTTATTTATTTATTTTGCTTGTCTTTTTTTTTCAATATTTTGTATTTTTATGCCCATCCCTTGTTCACACCTTAATTCTATAATTTGTAGATAGTAAGTGTTAGAAATAGATATTTAGAGGGATACACAGTAAGAGTTGGAAACAGATATTTAGAGGGATACACAGTAAGAGTTGGAAATAGATATTTAGAGGGATACACAATAAGAGTTGGAAATAGATATTTAGAGGGATGCACAGCAGCTTAGTATGCAAATGGAAATAATAATGTTTGCTGAAGAAGGTTGGAGGGGTGGGGTGGGGTTTATAAATGTTCTTTCTTTTTCCTGTTATGTATCCTTCTCTACCCTCTCATGACGTTTAATGTGTCCAAAATATTTAAGTTTTCTCTCTTTAATCCTCTTTACTAGCCAGCCTTCTTAAGTTCTTGTAGTATGGATATATTAGTTCTTTTTTGTGTCCATGATATTTGAAGAACTCTTGTGTAACACATTTACATTCAAAGGCATTTATGTGTTTCTCAGCTGTTTTGTTAAGTGTCAAGGTTTCACGGGCATATGTTGTGATGGGAAAGATGCGTACCCTTAAAAATCTTATTTTTGTAGTTCTGTCTGTTCCTCTCCACAGCTTATTTAGTTGTTTTATTTTCTGAAGAGCGATAGATGTCCTCCTTTTAATTTCCCTCATTGTATCTCCATTATTAGTTAGTAGTGATCCAAGATATTGAAAACTCTCCACCTCTACCAATTTTTCCTCATTGATACATATTTCAGCTGCCTTATTTGTTTTGTCAGTTGTCATCAATTTAGTTTTTTTCACATTAAAATAGAGGTTTTGCTCTTCAGAGAAAGTACCAATCGAAAAAGAATTATCTAGTGGGCGAGTCACATTTTTTTTTAATGGTTGCGTCCCTTGATTTCCTGTTATTTTCACACATCTAAGTTTCATGACAGGCTAAGTTTTTGTGTGATTGTCAAAAGTCTACAAATCTGGAAAGTTCTCTTTTAGATGGCCAGCGTAAGTCTGGATTCAACATGTAAACACCCTGGTACTATGCAGGCCACGCCCACAAATTATGACATGGCATCAAGACTAAAATAGATGGGACAGTGAAACAAATACAACTGATCTTACCCGGTTTGACGACACTTAATCACGCGACACTTAATCATGCGACACTTAATCAGTCATAAATTTAATCACGCTACAGTTAATCACTCGGATACTTGATCATGCGTTACTTAACCACTCGGGCACTGTAAACTTAAATATCAACTACCCCCACGCTCAAAATCAAACGAAAAGGCTGATATTAATTCTAAACACTAAACATTTCAAAATCATGAATTTAATCAAGGAAAAACTGAAGCACCATTTTAATTGTATACATAAGATCAGTCACCTTTATAGCTTAAATCTGAAGGTCAGTGCCACACAGGTCTAACCCTCCTGCAGCAGAAAACATCTCCAACATACCAGTCAGAATAACATCCAAGAAGCAAATGTTATATATTTGACAAATGCTGTTGTACACACGAGAGAGAGAGAGAGAGATTGATTGATTGATTGATTGATTGATCTTTATTTAAAAAGGGTTAAGAATTGTGCACGCAGGCCCGTCTGACACTGCTCTTTATCATACATCTTTCACTCTATTCCAGACATTCTACAAATAATCTGTTCATGTAACAAATATAATTAACATTGAAGCTGAGAGACATAAAATACAACATTTACGTTTCGCTCTTATCCATTCACTCAGTACAGAGAGAGAGACAGACAGAGAGAGAAGGAGAGAGAGAGAGAGTAAACTTTAAATTTTCGCTCGGTACCTGTTATTTGCGGATCTTTTGGGGGTTTCCTGGAGGAAATAATTCGTTAAAAAGAAAAACACAGGTGAGGCAGCCAGGTGCTGCCTCGTGAGATTATCATCACATTTCTTATGTCTAACATTGGGCCACATTACATGTCGATGACAGAATAAAGCCGGGATTAAGTGCACTCGCTTTTGTCCTTCCCTGGGTTTATCTTTATGTTGTTATCATATACGTGATATAAACCGGCTCAGATATGATCAAATACAACAACAATCAATCGCCTGGCGTCATAAACCCCCGGCGACAACTAACCTTGACAACAGCTAATGAACACCTCCCAATTATTTAGTAAAACTTCAACATTTTACTTAAGTGTTTTAACATTCACTACCAGGGCTTACAATTCGTTTCGATGAGGTTTGGTGGCACCTGATCTTGCCATTTTGAGGGAAAACACAGGCTGGAACTGAAGATCACAGTGAGTGATTAAGTAGTGCCCGAGTGTTTAAGTAGTGCCCGAGTGATTAAGTGTCTGAGTGATTAAGTGTCCGAGTGATTAAGTGTCCGAGTGATTAAGTGTCGCATGATTAAGTCCCCGTACACCAACATAACATGATCATCTTTTCTAAGTTCAAGTACAGGTCATTCAATCATGCTGGGGGTTGGGGTGGGGGTAATTGTAAAGTTAATTTGAAATGTTCAAATCTGTATAACTTTACTTACAAACGTGGCAGAAAGTCCTGCTTCTTGTACTTCTCAACAGAATGAATGTTCCTCAAAATAACGACATTTCCATTCATTCATTCATTCATTCATTTGCATGTCCCTTGCGGAACTTTGCCTCCCAAACAGCACTCCTGTAGGCCTCTCGGTTGTGAGCAAGATGGCCTACTGCTGTTGCATCCATTTCCAGATCGTCAACGATGTCTTGCAGCCATCTTCATCTTGGTCTTCCTCTTTTTCTTTTTCCCATTATGTATCATTCCAATACGGTCTTCTCTAAATTATCATGACGTTTAATGTGTCCAAAATATTTCAGTTTTCTCTCTTTAATCCTCTTCACTAGCCAGCCTTCTTCAATATTAAGCTCTTGTAGTATAGATATATTTGTTCTTATACGACATTTCCATTAAAGATAATTAAAATATTCTGCGTATTTCTGAACATGTAGTGAAATGTGAATATGGAACACGTGTTTTAAAATATGGGACAACTTAGGCGTCCCGATCGAAGTAGTACGATTTCCATGACAAATTCTTAAAATATGAGACGGTCATATAATACGGAACGTTTGATCACTTTACCCAACATCTTGTTTTTTTCTCGCTCCTTTCATATAAACAGATTAATTAAAAACTTGTATGTTCTTGTAATGTTTCGTCACAGTAATATATTTTTGTTCGTCGTTTTAATAACCATTTGATGGTTTTGTGGTGGTCACGTGACCTAAAATTTATAACAGCTCCGTCTGACCTGATCTCGAAATCTTCCTCTATCAGTTTTTAATATACCTAGCATTATTTATATACCTAGCATTATTTATATACCTAGTTTTATTTATATACCTAGCATTATTTATATACCTAGCATTATTTATATACCTAGCTTTATTTATATACCTAGCTTTATTTATATACCTAGTTTTATTTATATACCTAGCATTATTTATATACCTAGCATTATTTATATAACTAACATTATTTATATACCTAGCTTTATTTATATACTTAGCATTATTTATATAACTAACATTATTTATATACCTAGCATTATTTATATACCTAGCATTATTTATATAACTAACATTATTTATATACCTAGCTTTATTTATATACCTAGTATTATTTATGTAACTAGCTTTATTTATATACCTAGTTTTTTTATATACCTAGCATTATTTATATACCTAGCATTATTTATATACCTAGCATTATTTACATAACTCGTTTTATTTATATACCTAGCTTTATTTACATACCTAGCTTTATTTATATACCTAGAATTATTTACATACCTAGCTTTATTTATATATCTAGCTTTATTTATATACCTAGCATTATTTATATACCTAGCATTATTTACCACAGGTTGCCGAATCTGTGAGTGAGGAGAAGAGATATGAGAGTGATTCAAAAGAGAACGAAGACACAGAATTCAAAGTGAAAGAGTGAGGATAAAAATAAATGCAAGAGAGGGAAGGAGAAAGAGAGAAGGGGAGAGAGATATGTACAAGAGAAAGAGAAAGATATTACAGAACGAGACTTCGATGAGAACAGGTGAACAAGATACAGGAGAACTAGAGCGATATAAAAGATTGATATAACGAAGAAAAATAGAGATACAATAGAGAGAGAGAGAGAGTATAAGAAAGATACAACAGACAGACAGATAGAATAAAGGAGAGATATAACAGAGAAAAAAAAGAGAAGATGGACAGAAATATAAGAGCCAGAAAAAGACACGAATTTTCTTACATCTAACTCTGTCAAGCTTCATTTTTTTTCTTTTCAAACATTCCCCAACATTTATTTATTTTAGATACATAAGATCTTGTTTTAGATACATAAGATCTTGTATAATCTTCATTAGAGTGTAGGCAGACACGGGCCGTACGTTTCTGCTTTATTTTAAAAAAGGGGGAGGGGGGGGTAGCAATTGTCAGCTGACAAGAACAACACAGTGATAAAAAAGAAAGAAAAAACAACCAATATTTCGACAGTAAGCTTTAATCAAGGCAGACATAGAAGAGAAAAACAACATTCTGATAACCTGAGAAACACTAGGGACTCCCTCCTGAACCAACAGAAAAGTATACCAGGTGTGTGCAAGTCATTTTCTTCTAAATTATCTTTTGTGTCCACAGACTAAATTATCTTTTGTGTCCACAGACTAAATTATCTTTTGTGTCCACAGACTAAATTATCTTTTGTCCACAGACTAAATTATCTTTTGTGTCCACAGACTAAATTATCTTTTGTCCACAGACTAAATTATCTTTTGTGTCCACAGACTAAATTATCTTTTGTCCACAGACTAAATTATCTTTTGTGTCCACAGACTAAATTATCTTTTGTCCACATTCTCCCTAACGGTGACCTACATCCAGAATCAGGAAATAAGACGTGCACATTTGTAACAAAGGCCCTGGAAATGGATTTCTTCTTTTTCTTCGTTCGGTCAGACATCGACACCAATCTCTCACAAATGTAGGCAGTTTGTCCCTGGTTTTCAACATCATCGTTGAAGAAAATGGATTTATCGTGTACAGTATTTCAAGAAAAATCTCAACACCATTATTAGATGAGCCATGCTATCTGAAAGAAGAAGAAGAAGAGAGCATGCTAGACTTTTGAGGGAAAAGACATTTTAAAAAAAAAAACATAAAACATAAGAAAGCACCTTAACATTAAAGCACTGTATCGGGACCCATTGCCCACTCGTGAAAAAGGAATAAAAATGTGAACAGTAAAAAGTAAAGAAACAACAAAAATATTTACATTTATTATTTTTTTAAAGTAAAACCCCAGTTTCCGTGCCGTTAAGTCATTTTAGGGATATAGTGTTCGGCCCGTATTTCCAAAACCTTCGGCACATAAAAGTTTGATGTGGCCAGTATCATGCCTGGTCTCATTTACCTTCCCAGATTTCTCTGGTACCTATTTGTAGCGGCTGAGAAAATAATATTTGTAGCCTCCCTTAGACGCTATCGGGCGCATACCAAGTGTGGTCAAATGATTACTGCGAAGTAAGCGATGGAATATCTGTAACTGTTAAAAAAGGGGGCCTAGCTCTGCTGCCGGTCCTAGTGAGCGACCTCATCACCCCCGAGCTACGCCCGTACGTGTTCGGCCTTTGACATCAGGGTTTCCTTCAGTGTTTTTAGGGAGATGATGTTGTGTTGATTGTGTGTCGCCCGCGATCTAGCATTTGGCTGGGATTTGCAACCACTGCCCTTGGCTACATATAATGCATAGTCATATGTGATAGATCTGGGTATTTATGTTATTATCTTGTAATATCTGTGTAATAGGCGAACTGGTGTTGTTTGTTATGTTGGCTGGTGGTCTGATTTGATCCTGATGTCATAATCATAACCGCTGCATGTGCTCCGTAGCGCGACAAATTCTCCTTTCAGTCGACGTGTTTTTGTCTTCTTCTTCTTCTTTCTTCTTCTTCGTTCGCTTCTACCACCAAAACCGCCCTGTGATCCTACTGAATTTACGCCTGTGGTCCTCGTTAAGTCCCGTGGTCTCCTGTGTGGTCCCCGAAAGGACCACACGAGATCCCCGAGAGGACCACAAGAGATTTAGTGTATCGCAGGGCTTTAGTACTCTCGGTGGGTCTCAGAGACGGGATTGCGTGACACCGTGGTTTTCGTTGCACCAGTTTAGTCTAGAGTTGGACTTTCTCACCGGAAGACCTCGACATGTTCTGAGATACCCGTGTATCACCGCCGGGTGAGAGGTGGTTGCCCATCCAGCCCATTTTCCTCTTCTAGATAAGCATGATTCTTTGAATGTTTAAAAAAATGTTTTATGAGTGAATTAAAACAGATAATCAACATAACCAGCAAGCGATAAATTCACCACGGGCCCTTCTCTCCGTCACCAGTTATTCTCCATCCTAATCTACCTTTCATACAGGCCGTAGAGAGGGAGAGAGAGAGATGAATGCAACATGTCGCCAGCGTCATCGACAAACTTACAACAGATGGGCGACACATCAATTGAAAAATTTGTCAGCATTTGAACAAGTAAACATTCATTTGAATACATGCAGTCGCTGTACTGTTTTCTTGCGGAGTTTAGTGTTGTAGCTGTAAGAGTTAATGCTGCAGTTTAGGGATGTTGAGTTGTTGTTTGTTTAACTTTCTGATTTATGATCAAAACTGGTCTTGTTGTGAGGGATGGATGTAAGAGTACTGTCCCTATCTGTGTGTATGTTCAGATCTCTGAAATCATTAATCACTGACTGTCCCTATCTGTGTGTATGTTCAGATCTCTGAAATCATTAATCACTGACTGTCCCTATCTGTGTGTATGTTCAGATCTCTGAAGTAGTTAAACACTGACTGTCCCTATCTGTGTGTATGTTCAGATCTCTGAAGTAGTTAAACACTGACTGTCCCTATCTGTGTGTATGTTCAGATCTCTGAAGTAGTTAAACACTGACTGTCCCTATCTGTGTGTATGTTCAGATCTCTGAAGTAGTTAAACACTGACTGTCCCTATCTGTGTGTATGTTCAGATCTCTGAAGTAGTTAAACACTGACTGTCCCTATCTGTGTGTATGTTCAGATCTCTGAAGTAGTTAAACACTGACTGTCCCTATCAGTGTGTATGTTCAGATCTTTGAAGTAGTTAAACACTGACTGTCCCTATATGTGTGTATGTTCAGATCTCTGAAGTAGTTAAACATTGATTGTCCCTATCTGTATGTATGTACAGATCTCTGAGATCATTAATCACTGACTGTCTCTATCTGTGTGTATGTTCAGATCTCTGAAGTAGTTAAACACTGACTGTCCCTATCTATGTGTATGTTCAGATCTCTGAAGTAGTTAAACACTTACTGTCCCTATATGTGTGTATGTTCAGATCTCTGAAGTAGTTAAACACTGATTCAGAATAGAGCAGGTTCTTGTAACCCTTGTTGATACATGACTATACAAACAATCAAGCAAGTCTGGCGTTGACAACGCGACAAGATGTTTAATGAACGGAACTTGATGATAATGGTGGCGATGACAAGTACGAACAGTTAGGACGAGCAGCAACAACAAATCTTGGTCGGGGAGAGTTCATCAGTATAAAAACTAGACGATGAATCGAGCACTGACAAACATAACATCAGTGCAAAAGACATACTTCGCAGAATCCAATAGTTTCACATGTTTAGACACTACAACCACTTCCATGTTGCTGTTTGGGTTTCTTGGTATATTTCCAGAAGGTAGTTTACCATTACCTTCCTTCTGGGCAGTGACTGTACTCGTCAGTGATCGCAGCCATTGGAGAATGTTAGAGAAGATGTAGACAAACAATATTACGATGCCATAACAATTGGAGGTTATGAAATACCAGAAATTAGATATACTGTATTACTGTCCACAACACAAAAAGGAATGGAAAAACGAATTATGTCAGTCTGTAAGAATATTGAAGAGCAAAACCTTTATCTTAATGCAAAGAAAATTAAATTGATGACAACTGACAAAACAAACAAAGCAGCTGAAATATGTATCATGATGAAAAATTGGAAGAAGTGGAGAGTTTTGAATATCTTGGATCATTACTAACTAATAGTGGGGATACAATGATTGAAATTAAAAGGAGGACATCTATCGCTCTTCAAAAAATAACACAACTAAAGAAATTGTGGATAGGAACAGACAGTACTACAAAAATGAGATTTTTAAGGGCATGCATCTTTCCCATCGCAACATATGCCTGTGAGACCTGGACACTTAAGAAAACAGCTGAGAAACACATAAATGCCTTTGAATGTAAATGCTACAGAAGAGTTCTTCAAATATCATGGACACAGAACAGAACAAATATATCCATACTACAAGAACTTAATATTGAAGAAGGTTAGCTAGTAAAGAAGATTAAACAGAGAAAACTTAAATATTTTGGACATATTAAAACGTCATGATATTTTAGAGAAAACCGTCTTTGAAGGGTACATAATGGGAAAAATTAGAGAGGAAGACCACGGCACAGATGGCTGCAAGACATTGTTGATGATCTGCGAATGGACGCATCAGCAGCAGGCCATCTTGCTCACAACCGAGGGGCTTACAGGACAAAGGGAGACAACGTTCCGCAAGGGACATGCAAAAGACTGACACCAACTTCGCGTCCTCTCAGCTCAAGACACAACCATACGTTACCCCAGCAACCTGTACTCTCTAGCTTCGTGCCTTCCGAAAATCTCATGCTACCCAAAAACATGAACTACCAGAAATATTTGATACAAGAGACAAAACTTAATAACACTCACACTGTAAACAAATACCCGGGGGCGTTAACCTAATACAAGTGTGGGACTGGACAACACATTCTACTCATCCTGTTATATGATCAAGACTATATTCAACATACTTGTGGTGCTGATGTGGCTCTTCAGCCTAGCTAACTTGCTGGGGTTACACGTATAGCTCTTTTGTTTTGGATCTTGTCTGGGACATTGAAGCAAACCACCTTAGTCAACTCTTTACCCAAAACCATGCCTGTTTGAAAATCATGACGGTCTGTGCTGCAGATAATGTCTGTCTGTCCCTAGTTCTAGGATCATTACGGCCTGTGCTGCAGATAATGTTTGTCTGTCCCAAGTTCTAGGATCATTACGGCCTGTGCTGCAGATAATGTCTGTCTGTCCCCAGTTCTAGGATAATGATGTCCTGTGCTGCAGATAATGTCTGTCTGTCCCTAGTTCAAGGATAATGATGTCCTGTGCTGCAGATAATGTCTGTCTGTCCCTAGTTCAAGGATAATGATGTCCTGTGCTGCAGATAATGTCTGTCTGTCCCTAGTTCTAGGATAATGATGTCCTGTGCTGCAGATAATGTCTGTCTGTCCCTAGTTCTAGGATCATGACGGCCTGTGCTGCAGATAATGTCTGTCTGTCCCAAGTTCTAGGATAATGATGTCCTGTGCTGCAGATAATGTCTGTCTGTCCCTAGTTCTAGGAGATCCAAGGAAGAATCTGAGTACAATTTTTCGTTGTTTTTCCTCGACATATTTTTAACAAAGCGCCGTGGGAATTGTCAATTTTCTACCCCGCGAAGGACGAATCATCATCATCATCATCATCATCGTCGTCGTCGTCTTCGTCGTCGTCGTCGTCATCATCATCATCACTATCTGTCTTGACTACATGTATGTGTTAATTCCTCTACACTAGAGAATGAAAACATTTTAATGGCCCGCTGAGTCTCTAGGAAGTTTAATCTATGTTAATTCAGTCAACTGAGCTCCACATGTAATCTTATTGTCCATGCATTCTCTAACAATCATATGTGTACAGTGTAATCCAGTTTGCCTTGCTGAGCAGATATACGAGGGCCATTTGATAGTAAGGTAAAAAGACACAAAAAAAAGGGGGGGGGGATTTCGATATTATTTCTCAGCATTGTGAGCTATAGATTTTGTTCAGCGGTTTTCTAACTTTTTGATCTTGTTGGCAAAATAGTTTTTCTCAGAGGCTGCAAAATACGAGTTTACGGCGGCGATTACATTCTCATTTGACGAGAATTACTTCCCCCAGAGCCAAATTTTTACCTTCTCGAACAGGAAGAAATCACACGGGGTCAAGTCTAGAGAATAGGGTAGATGAGGAATCATTTGGAAGCCTAATTAGTGCAACTTTCTCATTAGCGACAGTTGCTTTGCGGGAAGTCATGCTGTCTTGGTAAAAGAACACTTTTCTCCACACAAGTCCTGGCCGTTTCTGTTAGAACTCTTCTTTCAAAGGGTCAAACAATGTTGCACAGTAGTCTCCTGTTATTGTTTTATCTTTCTCCAGATAGTGAGTCATAATGATTCCTTGGGAATCCCCCCCTCTCCCCATCCAAGAAATAAAAACAGTGGCCATCACCTTATCAGCCCACGGAATGGTCTTTGCCTTCTACGACGCACTTTCACCATTCGTTGTCCACTGCTTAGATTCAGGTGTGTAGTGGTAGATCCATGTTTCGTCCAAAGTCGCAAATCGACGCAAAAAAGTCTCGCGGATTGTGGTTAAACATTGAAATGTCCTTTCGCTTGCGTTTTTGATCGACACTCAACAAACGCGGCATCCATCGCGCACAAAGCTTTCTCACACAGGATGTTATGAACTTGTTCGGTTGAGCTGCCTACAGTCTCTGTTACCTCACATACTTTCATTCAGCGGTCTTTCATGTGGTGACCTCCACAGAGCGCCCAGAGCTTCCTTCATCTTCAGTGCTTGTTCGGCCACGTTTAAAATCATTTGTCCAGAAATAAACAGTCTTCGGCTATGGAGCAGGGTCCCCATGATCTTTACAAAAGACCGCTTTGATCTGTGAATGTATAAAATTGGAAAAAAGTAGGAGCAGCTTTATTACTTAACGATTACAAAGTTGTGACGTTTCGGCGTGAGCCTTAATCATACAAAAACATACAGGACGAAGAAATAGGGAGAGGAGATAAAGATGAATACTGTAAAAAAAAAAAAAGTACTTAGCTGTAAATTGCAAGGTGTGGCTTGTCTGGCGGTGTGTGTCAGGAATGGATCTGGTAGGACGTGGAAATTGTTTAAATAGAGACCTGTGACATGTGGTCGGTGGGTTGTAACTGGGGGTGGTGGATGGGGATCTGTGAGGCCTTCTACATCTTTAAATAAAAATGTTTTATCACTATATAGAACTTTGTGTTCAGTTTTTGAAGCGACTGCTATCTTGCTCAACTCGAACGGCTGCTGAACGTCGACATGTCATCGCTTGTGGCTGAGATTTTGTGTCACGTGGTTTGAATTGTGATACTCGCTAGCAGTGACGTCACTAACCGAATTGTGGCGCCGTCTCATTTTAATTGACCTTACTTATCAAGCGATCCTCGTATTTTGTTCACTTCCGGGGTCAGTTTACTCAACTGAATGAGAAGAAGGATTCACCCGCTCCCACATTCCGCGAATTGTCGTAAATAATGATTATTGTGTGAAAATGTTTGAAAACATTTCCGTCCGCTTTGTTTTTTTCTGTCAATACGTGGATATGGCTTGTTCAGGACTTTGAAAATCTGCAGACAATTGCTCATTAAATCAATGAGTGCCGTGCATGCAGTCGGGTTACCAGTAGGTGAGCAAGTACAAACACGGGGAGAAAAAGGTTGGGGGGTGGTGGAGCCTCTGTCAATGCAGATTTTTTATTTCAAATGACAGTCATTTATAACTATTTTTACTGCAATAACACGTTATGTATTTGTTTTCTTTTGCCTGTATAAAGTCATATAGTAATAACAGAGATCATAAAAAGAGGGGAGTGATGTCATATATTAGGAGAAGCACGGTTTAGGTCGGAGGGTCTGTTAAGTTAAACCTACGGGCATGGATGATTGCCATTCTGTCTCTGTATAGGTGCCATGTGAGTATAATGTTCTGTTTGCACTTTTGATAAGAGATCATCATTTCTCGTGTCATGACACGAATTTTGTCCCTTAAGTCCCAGCTGTGTCTGGAGTAGGTCAGGCTAACAGCTGACGTACATTCGCTTTATATCTGAAGTCTACGCAGTGGCTGTTCGATGCCTTCAGCTGTCATGTCTGCCTGCGCTTTAGTACATTACCTGGTTCCTACTTTTTTTTTTGGTTTTGTTTATTGGTCATTTAGGTGCACAAATTAGAGATTTCTCCATCATTTTATCCTGTATATTTACATCACATATTAGAAGCATAGGCTGCAAAAGAATCAACAGGGTCACGGACAACCAGGTCGGCCCAAGTCAGTTACACTTGGGCCCTACGTCTAGACACGGAAAGTATCTCTCATATACGTGTACGTGCTTATACGTAAACAGTGCCGTTGGGTCTGCTCAAAAGCCCCAGACCCACGGGTACTATCCTGGCTCCCTAATTTCGTCCTCCTTCTATCTACACACATGCCTTGTCGGGTCTGGAAAGTGATCAACAAAATATCTCTTTTTTTTTTTTTGACTGGAGGAAATATTAACCGTTTATTATAGCTTTCATCAAGGAAAGTTTTCTACAGACTGAGACTGGTACAAGTTTACATATCTTCTTGTGAGATTGAGACTGGTACAAGTTTACATATCTTCTTGTGAGATTGAGACCGGTACAAGTTTACATATCTTCTCGTGAGATTGAGACCGGTACAAGTTTACATATCTTCTTGTGAGATTGAGACCGGTACAAGTTTACATATCTTCTTGTGAGATTGAGACCGGTACAAGTTTACATATCTTCTTGTGAGATTGAGACTGGTACAAGTTTACACATCTTCTCGTGAGATTGAGACCGGTACAAGTTTACATATCTTCTTGTGAGATTGAGACTGGTACAAGTTTACATATCTTCTCGTGAGATTGAGACTGGTACAAGTTTACATATCTTCTTGTGAGATTGAGACTGGTACAAGTTTACATATCTTCTTGTGAGATTGAGACTGGTACAAGTTTACATATCTTCTTGTGAGATTGAGACTGGTACAAGTTTACATATCTTCTTGTGAGATTGAGACGGGTACAAGTTCACATATTTTCTTGTGAGATTGAGACTGGTACAAGTTTACATATCTTCTCGTGAGATTGAGACTGGTACAAGTTTACATATCTTCTTGTGAGATTGAGACTGGTACAAGTTTACATATCTTCTTGTGAGATTGAGACGGGTACAAGTTGACATATCTTCTTGTGAGATTGAGACCGGTACAAGTTTACATATCTTCTTGTGAGATTGAGACTGGTACAAGTTTACACATCTTCTCCTGAGATTGAGACCGGTACAAGTTTACATATCTTCTTGTGAGATTGAGACTGGTACAAGTTTACATATCTTCTTGTGAGACTGAGACTGGTACAAGTTTACATATCTTCTTGTGAAAATGAGAGTGTCTTTCGCGGATAATTCTTAACCTGACATCTTACACCATTCCAGTGCTGTTAAACGTCACATAGGGTTCGTATTGTAGTTCGCCATGTTTTTCTGTTTTCGGCGAGTTATTTTCAAACTTCGTCAAGGGATCTCATGACCATTAACTGATCCTCTCTCAACAATGTTTTCTTTGGACTTTCGTGTGGTCAGTCTCTTTTATCTTAGTCTTTTTGTGTTGTATTTAATAGCAAGTTTTTTTGGTTTTTTTTTGGGGGGGGGGGATTCTCTGTTTCTTCTCTTCACTTAGCCGCCTCCTTTTTCTGATAACTGAGAGACAGGTTGTTGTGTGCTCATCTTCCTTATCTCTGCATTGGTCTTAACTACTTTCCATAGATATTAGATATATTCGTTCTATAGATATTAGATGTATTCGTTCTATAGATATTAGATATATTAGTTCTATAGATATTAGATATATTAGTTCTATAGATATTAGATATATTCGTTCTATAGATATTAGATGTATTCGTTCTATAGATATTAGATATATTAGTTCTATAGAGATTAGATATATTAGTTCTATAGATATTAGATATATTCGTTCCATAGATATTAGATATATTCATTCCATAGATAATAGATATATTCATTTCTATAGATATTAGATATATTCGTTCTATAGATATTATATATATTCGTTCCATAAATATTAGGTATATTCATTCCATAGATATTAGATATATTCGTTCCATAGATATTAGATATATTCGTTCCATAGATATTAGATATATTCGTTCCATAGATATTAGATATATTCATTCCATAGATATTAGATATATTCGTTCCATAGATATTAGACATATTCGTTACATAGATATTAGATATATTCGTTACATAGATATTAGATATATTCGTTGCACAGATATTAGACATATCACAAATAATTAGACTTATAAAAAGGTAAAGCCAGCTTAATTTTTTCTCCCTGTCTGTATCTAGACATACAAGGACGAAGAAATAAAAAATAGAGAGATGAGATAAATTTACTGTACAACAAAGAAGAGTGGAGGTACTCATTCATTCATTTGCATGTCCCTTGCGGAACTTTGCCTCCCAAACAGCACTCCTGTAGGCCTCTCGGTTGTGAGCAAGATGGCCTGCTGCTGTTGCATCCATTTCCAGATCGTCAACGATGTCTTGCAGCCATCTTCGTCTTGGTCTTCCTCTTTTTCTTTTTCCCATTATGTATCCTTCCGATACAGTCTTCTCTAAATTATCATGACGTTTAATGTGTCCAAAATATTTAAGTTTTCTCTCTTTAATCCTCTTCACTAGCCAGCCTTCTTCAATATTAAGCTCTTGTAGTATAGATATATTTGTTCTTTTTTGTGTCCACGATATTTGGAGAACTCTTCTGTAGCATTTACATTCAAAGACATTTATGTGTTTTTCTCAGCTGTTTTGTTAAGTGTCCAGGTCTCACAGGCATATGTTGCGATGGGAAAGATGCATGCCCTTAAAAATCTTATTTTTGTGGTTCTGTCTGCTCCTCTCCACAGATTCTTTATTTGTTTTACTTTCTGAAGAGCAATAGATGTCCTCCTTTTAATTTCCCTCATTGTATCTCCATTATTAGTTAGTAGCGATCCAAGATATTCAAAACTCTCCACTTCTTCCAGTTTTTCCTCATTGATACATATTTCAGTTGCCTTGTTTGTTTTGTCAGTTGTCATCAATTTAGTTTTCTTTGCATTAAGATAGAGGTTCTGCTCTTCGCTGTTCTTGCGGACTGACATAATTAGTTTTTCCATTCCTTTTTGTGTTGTGGACAGCAATACTGTGTCATCAGCATATCTAATCTCTGGTATTTCATAATCTCCAACTGTTATGGCATCGTAATATTCTTTGTCTACATCTTCTCTAACATTCCTCATTATATTTTCAGTATACAAGTTAAATAAGTAGGGTGACAATATGCACCCCTGACGGACCCCTTGTTTTATGTCAAACCAAGTTGTTGTTTCACCATTTATTCTTACTGCTGCTTGTTGGTCTAGATACAGCAGTGATGTTAATTGTATCAAATGTGTTGGAAATCCCATTTTTTCCATTATTTCCCAAAGTTTCTGGTGTTGTACACAATCAAATGCCTTTGAGTAGTCTATAAAGGATAAATATAGATTCACATTAAACTCTCTGCATTTCTCTATTATTAATCTTAGATTGAATATATGATCTCTTGATCCTCTTCCTTGCCTGAAACCAGCTTGGACCATATTGACTTCTTCTTCTATTTTCTTTCGAAGTCTACCCATTATGATTTTTAACAGAATTTTACTGGCATGACTAATCAGGGCAACAGTTCTGTAGTTGGTGCATAATTTCAGGTTACCCTTTTTTGGCAGTGGTATGAATACAGTTCTTTTCCATTCTTTTGGCCAAACACCTGAATGCCATATCTTTTTACATAGTGCATGATAGATTGTTGCACACTCCTTTCCTCCTGCTTTAATAAATTCAGCTGTTATCTCATCACATCCTGGTGATTTACCATTTTTCAGATTCTTTATTACCCATAAAACTTCTTCCATTGTCGGTTCGGGTTCTTTCTCCTCCAATAATAATTCACACTGTTGATTTCTGCTTCCACAGTCAGTTGTTTCATACATTCTTTTACAATATTCCTTCCATCTTTCTAGAATTTCCTCTGTCTCTGTCAGGGTATTCCCCATCTCATCACAAATTACATTTAGCTTAGGTGTGACATTTCTCGTCAATGTCTTCATTTCTTTAAATATTTCACTATCTCTTCCACACTTCTGATGTTCTTCTATTCTTTCACAACAATCTTGTATTATTGTTTTTTGGCTTTTCTTATGTTTCTTCGTACTTCTTTTGAGGTACTTGTCTTAGTATTTACTGTACGGTGTGCAACAAGGAAGAATGGAGGCATTTGTCTTACTCTTATTCAATCATCATTTTCTTTTCTTAAATCTAACGGCTGGGCGGTTGCTTGTCCTATAGAAGTTTGTGGTTTGATCCACGATTATTCATTGCTTTTCTTCCTCTCAGATCTAAAGTGTTTCGTCTCCTAATCATACACACTGTGCTCCGTCATTCTCGTCTCCTAATCATACACACTGTGCTCCATCATTCTCGTCTCCTAATCATACACACTGTGCTCCATCATTCTCGTCTCCTAATCATACACACTGTGCTCCGTCATTCTCGTCTCCTAATCATACACACTGTGCTCCATCATTCTCGTCTCCTAATCATACACACTGTGCTCCATCATTCTCGTCTCCTAATCATACACACTGTGCTCCGTCATTCTCGTCTCCTAATCATACACACTGTGCTCCATCATTCTCGTCTCCTAATCATACACACTGTGCTCCATCATTCTCGTCTCCTAATCATACACACTGTGCTCCGTCATTCTCGTCTCCTAATCATACACACTGTGCTCCATCATTCTCGTCTCCTAATCATACACACTGTGCTCCATCATTCTCGTCTCCTAATCATACACACTGTGCTCCATCATTCTCGTCTCCTGATCATACACACTGTGCTCCATCATTCTCGTCTCCTAATCATACACACTGTGCTCCATCATTCTCGTCTCCTAATCATACACACTGTGCTCCATCATTCTCGTCTCCTAATCATACACACTGTGCTCCATCATTCTCGTCTCCTAATCATACACACTGTGCTCCATCATTCTCGTCTCCTAATCATACACACTGTGCTCCATCATTCTCGTCTCCTAATCATACACACTGCTCCATCATTCTCGTCTCCTAATCATACACACTGTGCTCCATCATTCTCGTCTCCTAATCATACACACTGTGCTCCGTCATTCTCGTCTCCTAATCATACACACTGTGCTCCATCATTCTCGTCTCCTAATCATACACACTGTGCTCCATCATTCTCGTCTCCTAATCATACACACTGTGCTCCATCATTCTCGTCTCCTGATCATACACACTGTGCTCCATCATTCTCGTCTCCTAATCATACACACTGTGCTCCATCATTCTCGTCTCCTAATCATACACACTGTGCTCCATCATTCTCGTCTCCTAATCATACACACTGTGCTCCATCATTCTCGTCTCCTAATCATACACACTGTGCTCCATCATTCTCGTCTCCTAATCATACACACTGTGCTCCATCATTCTCGTCTCCTAATCATACACACTGTGCTCCATCATTCTCGTCTCCTGATCATACACACTGTGCTCCATCATTCTCGTCTCCTGATCATACACACTGTGCTCCATCATTCTCGTCTCCTGATCATACACACTGTGCTCCATCACTCCAATGATTACTGATATTAGATTTTATTTTGTTTTGTTAACTGCCTTTCTCAAAATCAGGGCCATGGACAGCCAAGACGGGCCCGAGGTTAGTTTCAATCGGGCCCCATATTCAAACACAGAAAATGTATGTAATAATAAAGGGAAGAAAAGAGAGTTCTCCTCTGGAGAGCACCCTGGCTTCCCAACTCCTTCGCCGAGTCTGCTCAAGTACATTGTAGCTTTGTAATGCCTGCTGGTGGAGGAATTAGGCTCTATTTACAACCGATCCCTATGTATAAATGTCTGCTGGTGGGGGATTTAGGCTCTATTTACAACCGATCCCTATGTATAAATGTCTGCTGGTGGAGGGATTAGGCTCTATTTACAACCGATCCCTATGTATAAATGTCTGCTGGTGGGGGATTTAGGCTCCAATTACACCCGATCCCTATGTATAAATGTCTGCTGGTGGGGGGATTAGGCTCTATTTACAAACGATCCCTATGTATAAATGTCTGCTGGTGGGGGATTTAGGCTCCAATTACACCCGATCCCTATGTATAAATGTCTGCTGGTGGGGGTATTAGGCTCCATTTACAACCGATTCCTATGTATAAATAACGGCATCACCATCTCTTGTGCTGTCACGAATTAGTGCTTAGACTTCAGCAACCACTGCGGCATGAGCACGTCCTCTAGATCTTGTGTCAGGTGTAATATCAAGTACACACTGAAGTGGCTGTAAGTCCGGTAAATGCACACAACAGAGTTCCATTTTACTTCCTACTGTGTCAGCTGTCGGAACACATCCACCCAGTCCTCGTTAACTGGATGTCGGCGCCTCTCCAACAGAACAAGGTAGTAGTTAGATGTGGCACCTGGGTATCAGGACTGACACCAGCCACTCCCGGTCTGCCACAAGGTTCTCCACTACTGACAGTCCTTTTGGGTGTGCACACAGTTCAGATAACAGGGGACAGCGTGATGGAAGGGAAATAATCCTGTCACACGCGGACGGCATTCTGAAATGCAGACAGGACAAAGTCAGGCCTGTTCAAGACCTGCAGGAAGAGTTATGTTTCATCTCAACCTGGTGCCGCACTTCCGGACCAATGGCTAACTCAGCAAAAGGCACCGTCTCGTGATTCTCCCTAGTTTCCGCGGTGAGCTTCTGTTGAAAGAACTAACCCGATGAAGTTTCTTGGCGATCGCAGCTTAGGATTCACAGGTCATGCAGACCACGTTACAGCTGTAGCCAGGAAAATTTTGGCAGCAATAAAAAATAATGGCAGCAGCAAACCTTGAACATCCGCTGCTGGGTGTCTTATACCTGGGGTCGGTCCTCTCAGAGACCAAGTATTGGCACTCCTAACACTCATCCCAACGCAGGCGGGAAGACTGGAGAAAACTGAGAAGAATGCAATGCGTAGAATTCTTTTAGAGACACATCCTTCAAGGCCATGAGGTATCTGCTAGACTTTCCCCACGATTGACAGCAGAATAAAATTATCCAGGACACAATCCTACCTCAGAATAAGTGCAGACAGGACACACCCACTCCACAGTGAACTGACAGGGGTAAAGGACAGCCAAGACGGGCCCGAGGTTAGTTTCAATCGGGCCCCATATCCAAACACAGAAAATGTATGTAATAATAAAGGGAAGAGAGTTCTCCTCTGGAGAGCACCCTGGCTTCCCAACCTGGAGAGCACCCTGGCTTCCCAACTCCTTCGCCGAGTCTGCTCAAGTACATTGTAGCTTTGTAATGCCTGCTGGTGGAGGAATTAGGCTCTATTTACAACCGATCCCTATGTATAAATGTCTGCTGGTGGGGGATTTAGGCTCTATTTACAACCGATCCCTATGTATAAATGTCTGCTGGTGAGGGATTAGGCTCTATTTACAACCGATCCCTATGTATAAATGTCTGCTGGTGGGGGATTTAGGCTCCAATTACACCCGATCCCTATGTATAAATGTCTGCTGGTGGGGGGAATTAGGCTCTATTTACAACCGATCCCTATGTATAAATGTCTGCTGGTGGGGGATTTAGGCTCCAATTACACCCGATCCCTATGTATAAATGTCTGCTGGTGGGGGTATTAGGCTCCATTTACAACCGATCCCTATGTATAAATGTCTGCTGGTGGGGGATTTAGGCTCAAATTACACCCGATCCCTATGTATAAATGTCTGCTGGTGGGGGTATTAGGCTCCATTTACAGCCGATTCCTATGTATAAATAACGGCATCACCATCTCTTGTGCTGTCACGAATTAGTGCTTAGACTTCAGCACCCACTGCGCCATGAGCACGTCCTCTAGATCTTGTGTCAGGTGTAATATCAAGTACACTGAAGTGGCTGTAAGTCCGGTAAATGCACACAGCAGAGTTCCGTTTTACTTCCTACTGTGTCAGCTGTCGGAACATCCACCCAGTCCTCGTTAACTGGATGTCGGGGCCTCTCCAACAGAACAAGGTAGTAGTTAGATGTGGCACCTGGGTATCAGGACTGACACCAGCCACTCCCGGTCTGCCACAAGGTTCTCCATTACTGACAGTCCTTTTGGGTGTGCACACAGTTCAGATAACAGGAGACAGCGTGATGGAAGGGAAATAATCCTGTCACACGTGGACGGCATTCTGAAATGCAGACAGGACAAAGTCAGGCCTGTTCAAGACCTGCAGGAAGAGTTATGTTTCATCTCAACCTGGTGCCGCACTTCCGGACCAATGGCTAACCCAGCAAAAGGCACCGTCTCGTGATTCTCCCTAGTTCCCGCGGTGAGCTTCTGTTGAAAGAACTAACCCGATAAAGTTTTCGATCGCAGCTTAGGATTCAAAGGTCATGCAGACCACGTTACAGCTGTAGCCAGGAAAAGTTTGGCAGCAATAAAAAATAATGGCAGCAGCAAACCGTGAACATCCGCTGCTGGGTGTCTTATACCTGGGGTCGGTCCTCTCAGAGACCAAGTATTGGCACTCCTAACACTCATCCCAACGCAGGCGGGAAGACTTTGGAGAAAACTGAGAAGAATGCAATGGCAGAATTCTTTTAGAGACACATCCTTCAAGGCCATGAGGTATCCGCTAGACTTTCCCCACGATTGACAGCAGAATAAAATTATCCAGGACACAATCCTACCTCAGAATAAGTGCAGACAGGACACACCCACTTCACAGTGAACTGACAGGGGTAAAGGACATTAGGCTCAAGAAAGGCAAATCGTGAATGGGCCATGCAGAAGATGTTGTCCGCGAGATGTGTCCACTTGAGAATATAGATCCTGGACAGAAATGGGTGCACGCATCAGGAAAATAAAACAAAAATATAAATTTAATGTTCTCCTTCTTGTGTTCACTAAGTTTGATTTTTAATTTCCATTAATGCTCCAGAGTTAAAAAAAAACTGTTTAGCGTGTAATTAGCTTAAGTTGGTACTTCAAACACGGATCCAGGTGGTAGTATATCTCAGATACTAGGGATCCTTGGCCCGATGATCTAGGGAGCTTTGTAGTAGCAAAACTTGTAGTAGTTCTTCCTTCGGGTGTTTTATATTTCTACAAAATCTCTGCTAACATCTGTCTTCTCCTGACTGTCACAAAATCTCTGCTAACATCTATCTACTCCTGGCTGTCACAAAATCACTGGCAACATCTGCCTACTCCTGACTGTCACAAAATTTCTGCTAACATCTGTCTACTCCTGACTGTCACAAAATCTCTGCTAACATCTGTCTACTCCTGACTGTCACAAAATCTCTGCCAACATCTGTCTACTCCTGACTGTCACAAAATATCTGCCAAAATCTGTCTACTCCTGACTGTCACAAAATCTCTGCCAACATCTGTCTACTCCTGACTGTCACAAAATATCTGCCAACATCTGTCTACTCCTGACTGTCACAAAATATCTGCCAACATCTGTCTACTTCTGAGTGTCACAAAATCTCTGCTAACATATGTCTACTCCTGATTGTCACAAAATCTCTGCCAACATCTATCTACTCCTGACTGTCACAAAATCTCTGCTAACATCTGTCTACTCCTGACTGTCACAAAATCTCTGCCAACATCTGTCTACTCCTGACTGTCACAAAATCTCTGCCAACATCTGTCTACTCCTGACTGTCACAAAATCTCTGCTAACATCTGTCTACTCCTGACTGTCACAAAATCTCTGCCAACATCTATCTACTCCTGACTGTCACAAAATCTCTGCCAACATCTATCTACTCCTGACTGTCACAAAATCTCTGCCAACATCTATCTACTCCTGACTGTCACAAAATCTCTGCCAACATCTATCTACTCCTGACTGTCACAAAATCTCTGCTAACATCTGTCTACTCCTGACTGTCACAAAATCTCTGCCAACATCTATCTACTCCTGACTGTCACAAAATCTCTGCCAACATCTATCTACTCCTGACTGTCACAAAATCTCTGCCAACATCTATCTACTCCTGACTGTCACAAAATCTCTGCCAACATCTGTCTACTTCTGAGTGTCACAAAATCTCTGCTAACATCTGTCTACTCCTGACTGTCACAAAATCTCTGCTAACATCTGTCTACTCCTGACTGTCACAAAATCTCTGCCAACATCTGTCTACTCCTGACTGTCACAAAATCTCTGCTAACATCTGTCTACTCCTGACTGTCACAAAATCTCTGCTAACAAATGTCTAGTCCTCACTGTCATAAAATCTCTGCTAACATCTGTCTACTCCTGACTGTCACACTGTTGTGAACCTCTTCTGGTGAAGTCATCGCGTCCATGGAACTGCTCCATGATTTTGTGCCCATTTTTCTTAGAAAGAAGTTTTTTTTAAAGCTAAGTCTTTAATTTCTCGTCTATTTTTTTCAATGTTGTTATCTACTGTGTTGTTTTTGTATGTGATCCTTGAAGAAAGGCTGTCGCTGAAATATTGGATTGTTGTATGTTTCTCGTTTAAATGTGTTTGTCTCACTTTCTGCCATTCTTATTTCTGCCAACTTTCCCCACTCTTTCTATCTTGTAAAACTGAGCCATACACCTCTATCTACCATCATTACTAGAACCAGTTTTACAGCAGTCGTCGTTTCTCTCATCTACCCGTGGAACAGCAGTCTGGTGGACAAAGACACAAATGATATAAATTACGTAACGTCTTGGTTTTGTCCGTGTGCGCTCCATGGTGAAGTCCTCGCTAACTTTCAGGTTTTCTCCAGGAGAATATAACTAGGACGTACACAGCAGAATTACAACTATGACACGTTTTACATGGGTAAACACGCGACGTGTGCTAGCTCTCTTCGGCCTGTGGGTCACCGTATGAGGAGACATGCGCAGTCGTACTTTGTACACACCCGTCTCCTTTTCCCCAGTTCTCCTTCAAAGCCGCTTCTTCCTTTATTTGTTATTCTCTCCTTTGTTTTTTAAAACATCTACACATATGTAGCCACAGTTTCTTTAGTTTTGTTTAAAAGGCCGCAGATGTAGCAGACTGTTCGCGGGAACTGAGTATGGTGTACTTCAATATGAAATTTATAGTGCATTCACACAGCCGCCGACACGATCGAAGCTGAGAATAGTGCAACACCCCCCCCCCTTTTCCGTTTGCTAATATTCAAGGAAAACAGTCATATCTCATATTTAAGATGTATAATCAATTATATCTCGTTTTTAAGATGTACAATCAGTCATATTCTAAAACAAAAGAACCACAGAAAATGATTTTTATTTTGTTAGTTCTTCAAACACAGAACCTTCGGATTATTATTATTATTTAAAACTCGTGTTCGATAATATCTCGTAATATTCATGCAACATGTCTGGCTTGCTACAAGTAAATTTCACATGCTTACTATTGAAATTTAGTAAGGGAAACAGAGTTCCACAATGAAATTGTCAAATCTTGTCCAATCTCCACAGAAAAAGTTAGCTCCAGCGGATCTCCAGCTTGCTCTGTCTCAAACTCTTACAGCAGATCTTCAGCTTTTTCTGTCTCAGACTCTTACAGCAGATCTTCAGCTTTTTCTGTCTCAGACTCTTACAGCAGATCTTCATCTTGTTCTGTCTCAAACTCGTACAGCGGATCTCCAGCTTGTTCTGTCCCATGCTCTTACAGCGGATCTCCAGCTCGATCCAGCTTGTTCTGTCTCAAACTTTTACAGCTGATCTCCAGCTTGTTCTGTCTCATGCTGGTACAGTGCATCCAATTTAACTGCTTCTTGCCCATCTCTTAATGCTGTCCACCCAGCCTGTATAATCTTTTGATGCTGTCCATCCATCCTGTCAACCTGATGATGTTGTCCACCCATTCTGTTTTACCTCTTGATGTTGCTCACATATTCTGTTTATCTTTTGACGGTGTCCACCCTTTATATACATTTATTGATGTTCATCCTTCTCCATCTCTTGATGTTTTCTGCTCGGTCTCTCCATTTCTTGATGTTGTCTAAGCACGTATATCAGTCTCTCGTACTCATTTTCCGTCAACTTTTTCTCTAAATTATGGCTTTATTATAGAATTACACTTATTGATAGACTATTTTAGCTGCCTAGTTCATGTTTTTATCATGTTCCACTCAGTTTTAATTGATCTAGTACTTCTTTCTTTGTCTTGCTTTCTTTCTATTTTTTTTAAACGTTTCTCTCTCTCTCTTTTTTTTTTTACATCCACGTTTCAGTGGCATCATTTATTGTGGATTTACTTGTTCAGTGTCCATGCTTTTACATCGTAGAAGAATGTAAAATATAGCATTCGATAACTTTCATCTTCAGTAAAATTTAATTCAAAGTAACGAAAAACTCCGTTAAAAAAATGCTTCCAACACTACGGAATCCTTTATCCAATTTGCTTTTAGCCGATCTGGTGGTATCATATCTCACGCTTGACTGGGATTTCCTCTCACAAAAAAGGAGGAATCCCCCTCACCGCGCCAAAACGAGGCCGTAATGAATATGAAATCAAAATGGCGAACATCACATCCGAACAACAACAAAAGTGAACTAGTGGGAAAATGCTTTAAATGCCAGGAATATAACCTTAAAACAAGAATGCGCAGAAATAAAGGATTACAAATGTTCAACAATACAGAGTGAACAAGGTATTGCTGCTGTTATTGGTTTATATTATTTACACGCGACCTTGATTTCGACTGCAGTATTTGACTTTTTGTGTTGGATCATATCTTTCGGATCAGAGAAAAGATTAAGTCCAGGTGAATTATTTACCAGTATGTTTCTAGTATTTGTGTGTTGAATGTAACGTTTTTGTCACCGGTTACAGCCGTTCTCAGCCTTGACTGAGGAATTTTGACACATGCACGTAATTTGATACCCAAATCTTATCCCGGGTACATGTAACCTGTTTTCGATAACGTACGGAAAATTCGAAAATAAGATTCGTGTATGGCAGGATTGTAGAATGTCTGTGAGACCTGATATCGGTTACCTTTTGTTTGTAAGATAGTGTAAGATTATGAGTGATTAAAGTTCTGTTTAGCTGTTGAGAAAGTCATGAAGATGAGTTATGAGTCAGGTAACCTACTTTCCACCTCCATTACTATTGCATGAGTTTCACTGCATGCCCAAGGTAGACAAGATACCAGAGCAAGGTGCAGCAGGTACTGAAGTCTTACTTCACACAGGAAAACAAGGATAGGTTTTCACGGTGCTAATGCTGAGGTTGGCTAGTATGTTGGATGTTACATAAATCTGGATGAATTGTTGATTTCTTTTTCATATGAAACTAATGCTAAATGTTTTGAATGTTGTTCTTTCATTATCAGTTCAGTTGGCAGTGTTAGCTAATGACAACATTCTGGTCTGAAATTGTTATGAAAAAAATATATTGTTTGTTGAAAATAGTGTCTCTGTCATATAGCATAGTTGTGAAGTAGGCAGAAAATATCTTCTCTGTTCACCCAGAAAAGGGCAGTGGTTGCAATATGTGCCACAGCTTACAACTAGACTAATATATCTGCTCTTTTTAGTGCAACATGTCCATTTTCAGCGTGGATTATTTTTAAGATCAGCTTTGTCTTCTCATTCAGTCCCTTTTCCCTTGGCCAGATCACTGTCTGTTGGTAGGGGACAACACTTAGAGGTGGAATAAGGTGTTGGTGGGCTATGCTTCGGTAAATCTTCTGTAGATGATCAGTTATGGATTGCTGTTGTATGTAGTCTTCAGTGCAACATCTTTAGTCCCTACAGGTGCTAGGTGTTGTGGAGGATACTGAGCAATATTTTAATCTTCTCTCATTAATGTTTGTTTGGTATAATTGATTACTATACTACTTACTACAGTAAGTACTGAAGTATATCATGCAGAGAATCTTCTCTCCCTACTGTTTCTATCAGTGTTTGGTATAATTGATTACTTTACTACTTACTTACTACAGTAAGTACTGAGGAATATCATACAGAGAATCTTCTCTCCCTGCTGTTTCTATCAGTGTTTGGTATAATTGATTATTCTACTACTTACTGCAGTACTACAGCAAGTACTGATCATGCAGAGAATCTTCTCTCCCTACTGTTTCTATCAGTGTTTGGTATAATTGATTATTATACTGCTTACTGCAGTACTACAGCAAGTACTGATCATGCAGAGAATCTTCTCTTCCTACTGTTTCTATCAATGTAAAGTCCAGACTCTTTGTGCTCACATTTTTTTTGGTCATAAAGTTTGACTTTCATTTTCATTGGTCAGAATATAGTTCTTTGAAAGAAAAGTAATGTAGATCAATGCTGAAGACCATCTTACCATGGGAAATGTGAATATTATACTTCACAGTTTTAATGGCTTGTTTAAACACAGTACATTACAGAAACATATGCTGGTGATTACTTGAAGCTACATTTTTCTGTTTTAAAAACCATTTTCTTTTCTGTCCACATCACATCTGTTTTTGTTTGATGATGGTGAATGCTGAAATGTAACATCATTTATTTTTTATTATTGTACATTGCTTGCACTTACAGATATCTCCACTGAGCAGTTTAAAACTGCTGTTATATGTGAGCATAATTTAAATGAAATAAATATCCTTTACATTGTTCTTATCTAGATAATGTATAGATTTGGACATTGTTTTTATCTTGATAATGTATAGATTTGGACATTGTTTTTATCTTGATAATGTATAGATTTGGATGTTGTTCTTATCTAGATAAATGTATAGATTTAGACACCGTTCTTATCTGGATAATGTATTTATAGATTCGGACATTGTTCTTATTTGGATCATGTATTTATAGATTTAGAATAAGGATCTAATCATGAAATCTTTTCTTAGATTAGTGCAATATTGACAGTGCACATATATTTTTTTATTTTATTGCTGCTTAGTATGTGGAAAATAATATTATCTTATGATCCTCCCCCCAGGGAAGACTGATCTCAGACTTGCTCTGTCTTCTGCTGTGAAGCTTGCTCTGTCTTGTGCTGTGAAGCTTGCTCTGTCTTGTGCTGTGAAGCTTGCTCTGTCTTGTGCTGTGAAGCTTACTCTGTCTTGTGCTGTGAAGCTTACTCTGTCTTGTGCTGTGAAGCTTACTCTGTCTTGTGCTGTGAAGCTTACTCTGTCTTGTGCTGTGAAGCTTACTTTGTCTTGTGCTGTGAAGCTTGCTCTGTCTTGTGCTGTGAAGCTTACTCTGTCTTGTGCTGTGAAGCTTGCTCTGTCTTGTGCTGTGAAGCTTGCTCTGTCTTGTGCTGTGAAGCTTGCTCTGTCTTGTGCTGTGAAGCTTACTCTGTCTTGTGCTGTGAACCTTGCTCTTTCTCCTGCTGTGAAGCTTACTCTGTCTCCTGCTGTGAACCTTGCTCTTTCTCCTGCTGTGAACCTTGCTCTTTCTCCTGCTGTGAACCTTGCTCTTTCTCCTGCTGTGAACCTTGCTCTTTCTCCTGCTGTGAAGCTTAATCTGTCTCCTGCTGTGAACCTTGCTCTTTCTCCTGCTGTGAACCTTTCTCTTTCTCCTGCTGTGAACCTTTCTCTTTCTCCTGCTGTGAACCTTGCTCTTTCTCCTGCTGTGAAGCTTACTCTTTCTCCTGCTGTGAACCTTGCTCTTTCTCCTGCTGTGAACCTTGCTCTTTCTCCTGCTGTGAACCTTGCTCTTTCTCCTGCTGTGAAGCTTACTCTGTCTTGTGCTGTGAAGCTTGCTCTTTCTCCTGCTGTGAACCTTGCTCTTTCTCCTGCTGTGAAGCTTGCTCTGTCTTGTGCTGTGAAGCTTGCTCTTTCTCCTGCTGTGAAGCTTGCTCTGTCTCATGCTGTGAAGCTTGCTCTGTCTCGTGCTGCAAAGCTTGCTCTGTCTCGTGCTGCGAAGCTTGCTTTGTCTCCTGCAGCGAAGCTTGCTCTGTCTCCTGCTGCAAAGCTTGCTCTGTCTCCTGCTGTAAAGCTTGCTTTGTCTCGTGCTGCAAAGCTTGCTTTGTCTCCTCCTGTAAACCCACACAGCCACACAGAGCTCGACCACCCACAGAGAGCATCAACTAGTATACTGTGTTTTCTTTTCTCACAGAGTTTAGTAAGAAAAATTAATTCATATATTGAGGCAGTTAACCAGGCAGCTAGCAGTAAATTGCTGATTAAAAAAAAATTTTTTTTAATCAAAACTTTTGAGGTCATCAGTTGCAGCAGGTTTATATTATCAAAAAAATATGGTAAAAAGTGATCCAGTAAAAATGATTAGAGGATAATCGGGCCATTATGCTGGGCTCATGTTACTTTCCACAATCCACCAGTTTTTACTTTGGCTTAGCATGTGAGGATTTTGCAAAGATTAAATCTTTCAGATAAAGTAAGAAAAAAAATTTAACACAAACATTTACTTTCTGGTGATGTTTGTAAAGTGTGTTCAATTTTATTTTAAAAAAAAAAAAGGCATTGAATGTTGTATAGAGAAAAATAGTGTTTTTGGAAAGTACATCATGCAAGGTGAAAGACAGGTACGGCTTTAAAAAGTCCTGGTACAGTCGCTGATTAAGGTTACTTATACGTGCATGTATTAAAATATTGCGATAAATTAACAGTGTTGTTGTGGTTTCCCATGCAGCTAAAGGGACTAGCAATCAGGAAATTTGCTTAAACTATAAGTTAATATAACAGCCAGAAAGCTGAGCAGTGCATGTATTAAAATATCCTTATAAATTAACGTAGCAGCTAAACAGGTTGGCATCAGTCTGTGCTCTCTCTTTGTAAATTAGCATTTCAACCAGCAAAGTTAGCAGTCAGTGTGTCTGGCTTTCTATATAAATATGTAGAAGGCACCAAAACAGCATCTAAATAAGAGAGAGCCAGCACATGAAGCTGTGAATAGATTGGATTTCACGAGAAACTCTTCACTTGTTGGAAAATAGAAAGGATTAACAAATTGTGTTTGCTCAGTAGTTTTACGAAGACCTGCGTTATTTTATTTTTCCAGGAAAGCTGAATGGATGTGGTGAGAACTGTAAAATGGTGCTGGTATACTGGAGTATGGTTGTGTTGTACTGTACTGTTGGAGACATTTTGTAACAAAAATTGCCTCATGTGAAAGCAAGCAATGAGCGCAACTAAAGACAACAAGGAAACTGCCAAGAAGCCATCAAGCGAGGCCAAACGTATTCTCCAAAGCGACCAGGAGAAGCAGAGAAAGGAGAAGATTAAAACTTGCATTGGTGAGATTGCCAAAGAGCTGCCTCCTAGTGCAGATCATATTGACCGCAAACCGGTAAGTTTTTCCTTACAGCCTGTTTTTTTTTCTTTCTTCTTCTTTGTTTAAGCTTTTGGTCACGCTAAATGTGGAGAGCACTGACAGTTTTCTCCAGATTTATGTGACATCTTCATTGCTCCAGTTTGAGGTGCAACCTGTCATGGCAGCATCAAGAGCCGGCAAGAGTCAGGTAATCATGTTCTGGAGATTGCACTCTGCTTCCTCTGGGAAATTAATTTGTGTGTGGTATTTTGAGTAGTGTAGTTGATCTAGCAGTGGTTTGAAGAGGTTGGCACAGTGCCCCAGCATAAAGAAAAGGGATGATCTCACTGCAGGTGGGCTTGGGACAGTACAGAAAGTCTGAATGTGTCATTGTGTGATGCTCGTCAGCTCATGCAAGACCACACTGTATTCAGGGGGTGGAGGGAAAACAGAGAGAGGGACAACGTTCTGGAAAGGAGACATCAGATGAAGTAGTAGTGTGTGATGACAAATCCATGGATGAAGCAGAATTGTGGATAGAGTGGCTCTGATTTTGCTGTTCACGCTCAAGATTGTTCTGTATTAAAGTGAAGCTTTGTCAATCCAGTGGAGTACCTAGAAGGTCAAGGTAGTTTTGTCGTACTAGTGGAGTACCTAGAAGGTGAAGGTAGCTTTGTTAAACCAGTGGAGTACTTAGAAGGTGAAGGTAGCTTTGTCAAACCAGTGGAGTACTTAGAAGTTGAAGGTAGCTTTGTCAAACCAGTGAAGTACTTAGAAGGTGAAGGTAGCTTTGTCATACCAGTGGAGTACTTAGAAGGTGAAGGTAGCTTTGTCATACCAGTGGAGTACCTAGAAGGTGAAAGTAGCATTGTTTACCAGTGGAGTACTTAGAAGGTGAAGGTAGCTTTGTCAAACCAGTGGAGTACTTAGAAGGTGAAGGTAGCTTTGTCATACCAGTGGAGTACTTAGAAGGTGAAGGTAGCTTTGTCATACCAGTGGAGTACTTAGAAGGTGAAGGTAGCTTTGTCATACCAGTGGAGTACCTAGAAGGTGAAAGTAGCATTGTTTACCAGTGGAGTACTTAGAAGGTGAAGGTAGCTTTGTCAAACCAGTGGAGTACTTAGAAGGTGAAGGTAGCTTTGTCATACCAGTGGAGTACTTAGAAGGTGAAGGTAGCTTTGTCATACCAGTGGAGTACTTAGAAGGTGAAGGTATCTTTGTCGTATCAGTGGAGTACCTAGAAGGTGAAGGTAACTTTGTCGTACTAGTGGAGTACCTAGATACCAGTGGAGTACCAAGAAAGTGAAAGTAGCTTTGTCATACCAGTGGATTACCAAGAAAATGAAAGTAGCTTTGTCTTACCAGTGGAGTACCTAGAATGTGAAGGTAGCTTTGTCATACTAGTGGAGTACCTAGAAGGTGAAGGTAGCTTTGTCTTACCAGTGAAGTACCTAGAAGGTGAAGGTAGCTTTGTCATACCAGTGGAGTACCTAGAAGGTGAAGGTAGCTTTGTCATACCAGTGGAGTACCTAGAAGGTGAAGGTAGATTTGTCATACCAGTGGAGTACCTAGAAGGTGAAGGTAGCTTTGTCATACCAGTGGAGTACCTAGAAGGTGAAGGTATCTTTGTCAAACCAGTAGAGTACTTAGAAAGTGAAGGTAGCTTTGTCATACCAGTGGAGTACCTAGAAGGTGAAGGTAGATTTGTCATACCAGTGGAGTACCTAGAAGGTGAAGGTAGCTTTGTCATACCAGTGGAGTACCTAGAAGGTGAAGGTATCTTTGTCATACCAGTGGAGTACCTAGAAGGTGAAGGTAGCTTTGTCATACCAGTGGAGTACCTAGAAGGTGAAGGTATATTTGTCATACCAGTGGAGTACCTAGAAGGTGAAGGTAGCTTTGTCATACCAGTGGAGTACCTAGAAGGTGAAGGTAGCTTTGTCTTACCAGTGGAGTACCTAGGGGATATGTTTTACTTGACTTGTCATAACACCAGAGGGTGATATAGTTGGCACCACACCCAGCCGCCTTTATGTCACCAAAGCTCTGGCAGAGAGCCACCTACCAGTTTGTACAGATCCAAGCTACTGACCTCACAATAAGAAATGGGCGCACTGACCACTTTGACTAGTCAGGTACCCACATTCTGTACTGGTTTTAAGTTTGTTTTTTTTTAGTTCCTTGTAGTTTACTTGGTGACTTGTCATTTCATTCTTTCATGTTGGTAGATTTATGTTGTTTTGCTCAGCCGTTTTCTTTTTGCTTTGAGTTTTGCAGCGATTGTCAGGTTCTTGAAATTTTAATTGTTCATGATGAGTAGAAAGAATTGTGAGTTTCTTGTGGTTTTGACTAGTCTTCTCAAAGAATTTCTTTATTTGTTTGTGTAGGTTTTTTCAGGAAGCACAGCTCTGTGTAGATGCTCTGTTGCTTCCGGTTTGTGCTTTAACTGTTTACTGAGCAACTCTTACAGGCATTAAGTAAAGGTTATTCTGTGTATCCCCCCGTGTGGTACCCGGCATCTGCAAAGAATAGGACCACTGTACCCTACCATGCATGATCGTAAAAGGCGACTAAGGAGGGTTCAGCATAGGGCCAGCAACCCTATCTGGTAAAAAAACTATCAGACTGCTACAGAAACAGAAGCAAGGGAAAAAGCAAATGCAGGTGGAAGGAGAAATGCGTATAAGGAAACTGAGCCCATGAAGGTTGTGGATGAAAGCCAGCCACTGGAAGTCCCCAGCCCGACTGCAGACCTCCTGGAACCTAAACAAAAGATGCAAATAGGCAGCTGGAATGTAAGAACACTAAACCAGACTGGAAAACTAGCACAAACCATCAAGGAAATGCACAGATACAAACTAGACATACTAGGAATACAAGAAGCAAGATGGACAGGACAAGGCAGAAGGAAATTAACAACACAGCACACAGAAGATACAATAATATGGTCAGGTAAAGAAGATCTTCATGAAGGAGGAGTAGCACTGATTATAACAAAAGAAGCATCAAGAGCATTGCTGAAATGGACCCCAATAAATGAGAGATTATTATATGCACGGTTCAACTCAAGATTCACGAAGCTGTCTATTATAGTTTGTTATGCACCAACAGAAGCAGCTGAAGAGGAATTAAAAGAAGATTTTTACAACAGCCTCCAAGCCACAGTAGAAACAATACCCAAGCATGATATGCTGTGAAAGTGCAGTAAGAACACAAAATGGACAACTGGTCAGTGGAGAAAGAGAAAAAATTGAAAGATGGAGGGAACACTTTAACACCCTACTAAACAGAACACAAGCAGCACAAGCAATAGATATACCTGAAGCAAAAGCGGAACTAAACATCAATACAGGACCAATAACAATAAATGAAGTAAAGGAGGCGATAAAGATGCTAAAATCAGACAGGGCACCAGGTGAAGATGAAGTGACTGCTGAGATGTTGAAAGCAGAAGAAACAGAAACACCAAAACAACTTTGCCGGATATTACAACAAATTTGGGATTTAGAAAAAGCCCCAGAGGAGTGGAAAACTGGTCTTATAGTAAAACTACCAAAGAAGGGTGACCTCAGAGATTGTGGGAACTGGAGAAGCATTACCCTACTGCCACTCACTAGTAAAGTATTTTGCAGAATAATCATCAACAGAATTGTACCAACACTTGAGGAAAAACTTCGGAAAGAGCAGGCAGGATTTAGGAAAGGAAGATCATGCATAGACCACATATTTGTACTTAGACAAATATTAGAACAGGCAAATGAGTGGCATAGCACAACATATGCATTATTCATAGATTTTGAGAAAGCCTTTGACAGTGTCAAAAGAGATGCACTGTGGAAAATCCTAAGATGGCATGGCCTCCCCCATAAAATAGTTAATGTAATCAAAGCCCTATACGAGGGTTTTCAGTGCAAAGTTATCTGTGGAGAACATACCTCCAGCAGCTTTAGGGTACAAACAGGAGTGAAACAGGGATGTGTACTATCACCAACATTATTTATCTTGGCAGTAGACTGGTTAATGAAGGAGGCAACATCAGACAAACGCAGAGGATTACAATGGACCCTTGACACAGTGCTGGAGGACCTTGACTTTGCGGACGACATTTGTCTATTATCAAGCAGTCACAAAGATATGCAAGATAAAATAAACAAGCTAACTCAGAATGCAAACAACATAGGACTAAAGATCAACGTAGGAAAGACAACGTTAATGAAGCAAAATGTGAACAACAGAAATGTACTCAGAGTAGATAACAAGTTAATGGAGGAGGTCAGCGAATTTGTATACCTTGGCAGCAGAGTAGTAGAAAATGGAGACAGCACAGAGGACATCAACAGCAGACTTACTAGAGCAAACCAAGCTTTTGCAATGCTGCAGAATATATGGAAATCAAATAAACTAAGCATAAATATGAAAATCAGGATATTTAAGAGTAATGTTCTAAGTGTACTACTCTATGGAAGTGAATGCTGGAAAATCACCAAAACCATAGAAAACAAGTTGAATTCTTTCCAGACTAAATGTTTACGAAGAATTAAAAAAATATTTTGGCCAAACACCATAAGAAATAACATTTTATTAGCAGAAATGCAGATGAAACCATTGACAACAATTATTGAGGAAAGACGCTGGCGATGGTTGGGACATGTGCTCCGAATGACTGACAACTCACTACCAAAAATAGCACTAAGATGGACACCACAGGGGAGCAGAAGTAAGGGTAGACCAAAAGAGACATGGAGAAGAACAACAGAAAGGATGTTGAGCAATAGAGGGCTCACCTGGGCAAGAGCAGAAAAAAAGGCAAAGGACAGGCATTTGTGGAAAACCCTTGCAGAAGCCCCATGTGCCCTGGGCACTTAAGGTTCAGAGAGAGAGAGAGATTCTGTGTATCAGCATAATGCTGGTGGACAGTGATTTAATTGCTTCATCTCTGAGCTCTCTCTTGCTGTGTCCTGTAACAGACATGGCCTGGCCAACATGGTGGGGATTGCTGTAGTCCCCATGGCGGTGGAGTCTGCTGTAGAAGTTTTGCAGATACCCTAGTTTTTTTCTCCTCAGTGTCTAAAAAAAGTAGCCAATGTAACCCGCTCCCAATCTAATATGGTGCTGTCTCTCAGCATCTTCACCATATCACCTGCAAAGAACACCATCTTGCAGTTCTGGTCACCACATCACCTGCAAAGAACACCATCTTGTAGTTCTGGTCACCACATCACCTGCAAAGAACACCATCTTGCAGTTCTGGTCACCACATCACCTGCAAAGAACACCATCTTGCAGTTCTGGTCACCACATCACCTGCAAAGAACACCATCTTGCAGTTCTGATCACCACATCACCTGCAAAGAACACCATCTTGCAGTTCTGGTCACCACATCACCTGCAAAGAACACCATCTTGCAATTCTGGGGGATAGAAGAAGAAGAATTGGTTCATTCAGTAATAACTTTTTTTGTGATGTCTCAGCAGATGTTCAGATAACTCTCATATTTTGTCTTTTTTATTTCATTCTTGGAAAGTATCTTCAGGATTACAGATATTGAAAGACAGATGCTTTCAAATGGTGCTAGTTTTGTAGCTGTTCTAGAAGAGAATGCACATGAAAATAAATGTTTTTTGTTTAATTTCATATTAGAGTATAAATAGGAAATGAAGAGTTTGGAAAGGCATAACATTTTTCTTTATTGTCATTTTATTTTGTTCTCAAAATAGCTGATGATGAACATGAACAAAGTGAGAATAGTATTTAGTCTATCATTACAAAAGAAAGGCTGTGGTGAATAATAGTAGTATATCAGGTTTTTTGCATGCACTGGATACATATTTGTTTCACAGAGTACGCTGTCCATTGTGTCCCAAGCCAAAGAGTACATCAAGAAACTGAAAGAGCAGAACCATGCGTATGAGAATAATTTAGTAGCAGAGCAGCAGCGTAAGTGTTTCTTTTACTGAATGACACTTTCAGCATTTTAACCCTCTCCTATATCTTGTACAATTGTAGTTTATTTCCAGCTTTGTTTACTAGTTACTTTTAACTGGATGTAACATTTCCCACTTTACTGACGTCAGAATTAAAACAGCGGAAGATAATTTCTTCATGAAGGCGTGACTGACTATAGAATAACTATAAATTATAGGTCTTGTATTTAATCAGTAATAAAATTTGTGTGTGATGTCAGGCATTTGTCTAATAAATCTTTGACAAATGGGTAGAAAAGGGTTAAGGAAACTTAACAAAGTCATATAGAAATAATGGGAAACTTTAGAATCAGATGGTTAAATAATGCGGCCATATTAAGAGGTTTCTTGATGAAAAACTTCATAGATAAAAGGACTGGAGGGCAGGGTTTCATAGAGAGATGGACAGGAATCAGTGTGTGTGACTAGGTACATTGTGAAAGTAGCTGTAAATTGTATGATACTGTCAGGTATAAGCTTGAAGCTCGATAAGCTGACTGACTTCATTGTTTGTGGATGTTTTCATCTTGTATCCCATGGAATGACCAGCATCACTGTTTGTGGATGTTTTCATATTTTTATATCATACCACCTTTAGAATGACCTACATCACTGTTTGTGAATGCTTTCCTGAAGTGAGTTGATTATTGATCAGAACTTTTTTGATTTGCAGGAAAAATTTATTTACCCAGAAAACTTATTCTCTTTTTAAAAAATAATTTTTATCTTTTATCACCCAGCTCCATTTCTAATTAGAGGTTACCACATAATTCTTTCAACTCATTTGAAGAAGAAGAAGGTGAAATGTTCAGTTGCAGTCGTAAGTTTCTTATTGCTAAAAGTTGCTGATCAGTTGCACAAACTCACAACAACATGGTCTTATGCTTATCTTCTTTACTTCTGTTCCATTCTCTTTGCTTGCAATTTTTTTGTGACCTGGGGTAGAATAACAGCTTAAGCCACATCGGCTAGTGCACAAGGTGTGCTGCCCACCACAAAGAAGACTAGTGATCACAACCTCACACTCGTACACTGTAGAGAGTACAACAACCTGGAAGAGACACACGCTTGTACATTGTAGACAGTACAACAAACTGGAAGAGATGCACACTTGTACACTGTAGACAGTACAACAGACTGGAAGAGATGCACACTTGTACACTGTAGACAGTACAACAGACTGGAAGAGAAAGCTGCATTTGATTGGACGGCCCCAGTTTAAAATATTCCCAGAGACATCGGCACCATCGAACCCCTCAGTCACCAATGTACAGAGACTAATTGAAGAAAGCCTTCTCATTTCATTACCTTACCAGCCCGAAGCCCGGAAGGAGGGTCAGCTTGGAGTTCTGGAAAAACGGTTTCAGACGGCGTGTGTGTTGTCCTGTTTGTAACCAAGTACAAGATACGTCAGAGGTTACATTGCTTTTGTTTGTTTGTTTTTAATCTTTGTTCTTTAGGACATGAGAAACATAATCATGTGAGAAACGGATGCTGTAACTGTTGTGGTTAATGTGCCTTTTTGTTCCTCTGTAGAAGAAGAGTTAAAACGACTGCGGGAGCAGTCTGCCGAGCATCTGGAAAAGATTAAAAAACTTGAGGAAACGCTGAAAGCTTATGGTAAGTTTCTCATGGGATTGTAGTACAAAATGTTGTCTGAATTCTTCTCCATGGAGGCATAGTGATGAGGAAGGCTCAAGGCAGGTTGCCACTTCGGTTAAAGTAACAGATGTGCTTGTTTGATGGGAAGATAATATAAAATGTTGCACAATGGAATAGTAAGTATGAGTGATGAGACGGAAGACTTGAGAGTATCCAATGCAGGTTAGTGTTGGATAGCTCATACTGTTGCCAGGAAAATGAAGAATTTTGGTTTAATTTCTGTAGTTATGAAAATGAAGAATTTTGGTTTAATTTCTGTAGTTATGAAAATGAAGAATTTTGGTTTAATTTCTGTAGTTATGAAAATAAAGAATTTTAGTTATGTAGTTTTTAAAAGTGACTTTTGAAAACAAATGCCTAAGGAAAATACTTGGCATCAAGTGGAATGAATTCAAGAACAGTGCAGAGATAAGACAGATTACTGAACAACAACCAGTCTCATGGGTGATCAGGAAAAGGAGATGGACATATGTTGGTCACTTGAAGAGAAGAAATGATCAGAGAATCCCAAAACAAGCTATCAAGTGGAACACAACAGGCTGAAGGAAAAGAGGCAGACCGCGTGAAACTCTGAAGAGGACATTGTTAAGAGAGGCCAAATTAACAGGCATAAAATCCTTTGATGAGATTGAAAGACTCGCAGAAGACAGGAAAAATTGGCGAACTACTTTGCGAGCCCTGTGTAATGTTTAATGGCACTGGAAGGATATAAGATATAAGATGTTTTTAAAAAATGAGAAATTTTGTTCAAGAAAATGAAGAATTTTGGTGTAATTTCTGTAGTTACGAAAATGAAGAATTTTAGTTATGTAGTTTTTTAAAAAATGAGGAATTTTGCTGTTCAAGAAAATGAAGAATTTTGGTTTAATTTCTGTACTTATGAAAATGAAATTTTGCTTTGATTTATATCTGTATGAAAACACATTTTGGTTTAAATTGTATAGTTATTAGAAAAATACGAAGAGTTTTTGGTTTAATTACTTATAGTCTCCTAGATATGAAGTATTATATACAGGTATTTTGTACCAATGAATCTGGATGTTTGATAGAAAGGGTTATTAGTTCAGCGTCTGCTGTTTGTCTATTTAGAGCATTGTTTGTGGTATGTTTGAAGCAGGCTTTTGTTTCAAGGTATAAGGAGGATGAGGCACTAGTGTCACTGTGACCTGTTTCACACTGTTGAGGGGATGGTGGGGTGGGGGGGGGGTTAGTGCTAGTGCCATTACTTTTCTTGGTTTGCTCCATACATTGAGGCCAGCAGCGGTTACAGGGTCAGGTGCCTGTAGTTTCCTTGACCTGTCCTCAGTCACTAGAGGTCCTTGCTGGTCACCTTTCCTTCCTCATTTACAGAAGTGGCCAAATGCTCATTTGTGCAGGAGTGATTGTGTGGCTGAGATGAAGTCATGGAGCTTTGTTTTGTTCATAGATGAACTCTTTTATTTTACTTTATTACCGTATAATGGTTTATTTGATGAGTTTGTTTTGTTCACCCAGCATCAGAAAAAGTAAACAAACCAAAGGCAAATGATGACAGTGGATCCGCTGCAAATACAGACAGGGAAAGCCCTACAGGTCGAAGACGGCCAAAAACCATTAATAAACTTCTGGAGAAAGAAAGAAATGACCAAGTTTTGGTAAGTATACAGCAGAAGATCGCTTTCAGATATTTACTTGATGAACTTTTGACCAAGGATTTTAGCTACAGCCTGTTGAGTCACCTATACTGGCTCAAAATGTGCTGTAGAAATTAACCTTTGCAATGACAAAATATGAGATTCAGAGCATTAAAATATGAGATTCAGAGCATTAAAATATGAGATTCAGAGCATTAAAATATGAGATTCAGAGCATTAAAATATGAGATTCAGAGCATTAAAATATGAGATTCAGAGCATTAAAATATGAGATTCAGAACATTAAAATATGAGATTCAGAGCATTAAAATATGAGATTCAGAGCATTAAAATATGAGATTCAGAGCATTAAAATATGAGATTCAGAGCATTAAAATATGAGATTCAGAGCATTAAAATATGAGATTCAGAGCATTAAAATCTGAGATTCAGAGCATTTGATCTGAGAGCATCAGGTGTACACTGAGTGGTCCACAGGCTGGATGTAAGGCAGAAGCTGTGGAGGTGCCAGCAGAACTTGGAAGAAAGCTACGTTGCCCGTGTGAAAGGGGAAGAGGACACCACTCAGACTGAGTGAGATAGCGGCCAGCAGCCCGTGGCTGACTGTGCTGGGGTTGGCCAACCATAGCCAGCCCAGGCCCCGCTCAGCCTCCCAGTGACGCCCCTGGAAACAGTATGGCAAAGTATTCACTGTTGCAGTGGGAAGACAAACCAGGGATTTCAGCATGGAAGCCAAGTTGGATGTGTTTGGCTGAAAGGCACATAACTGTGACACAGTTCAACCATCACCCTTTTGAGGCTGAATGATGAAGATGAAGAAGAAGAAAATCCACGTGAAGGTGCCCACAGATTTATCTTGACTTTGCATTAAATCTTAAGAAGAAGTAGAGGTCCAGACATCCGTGCTGCTTGAATCTGAGGGGTGTATTCAGCCAAAGTATAGCCCTGAGCATCGAGGTTAATGGACAAAGGAACCAGTACAGCATCAGTGTACATTTTGACCAAAGACAGTATAATATACTGATTAGTTTTGATCTGTTAGTATAATTTATGTGGCTTCCATTGTAGATACAACTCAAAGATGTGAGAAATAGGACACATCTTTTTAAAAATCTCCATTTTCAATCTCCAAAGGTTAAAATTAAAATGTAACTTTTTCTATGTGGTTAAAATGATATTTGATCATTAGGGATCATCATCATCATTATTATTATATTTTGAAGTCTTTACCATACAAATTTACCTTAACTTGTTTACCATTTATGACAAGTTTACCATGATTTCCTTATAGGCTTAACATAGGTTTACTTTTTTTATACTGAATATGGGATAGATTTTCTGTTAACTAATTTTTTTTTATCTTCTTCTTTGCCAGGCAACACATTCTGATATTCACCACCTAGATGGAACCTTATCTCTGATTGGATCAAACTTTAGTCACCATGGCAACAGCAGCACCATTGGTGGTGGCAGCGGCAATACCAGCTCTCTCCCACCATCCTCACTTGTACTTCCGGTGCCATCTTCCGGTATATCCATCATGACCGTGGCTCCAACCATACTGTCTGTCAAGAGTCCGTCTCTGGGCCAGAGCAGAAACCAGCAAACGAGTAGGTCAATCAGCACAGCTTCCGTTGTTGGCAGCGGCACAAGCAGTAGAATCAGCTCGTCAGCATCGTCTTCGTTAGTCTCCTACCTGGACGTCATGGGGAGTGATTTTAGCGATGGCGTAAATGGCATTGGCAGCTCAATGATAGATGCTTCACAGACAAATTTAGTGTACTCAACATCTTCATTGCCAGCGTCTTCATCGGTGCTCACTACAGGGTCAGGGTCGGTTGTGAATACGGCAGACATTGTTGGTTTACAACAGCTCCAGAACAGCAGCGGGAGTGGGAGTGGTGGTGGTGGCAGCGGTAGCAGCGGTTTGATCGGAGGCATCCAGGGCTCAGATTTATCTCTCATACATCACCACCAGCAGCAGCAGCAGCAGCAAGGTGTCAGCCCTCTTCTGAACATCAGCCAGCAGCAAGATGGGCCTGGGTCAGCCTCAGCGCTGCAGACTCTAGCCTCGGTGGCAACCAGTTCCCACATGGCTGGCTTGGGCGGAGTGTCCCTGGCAAGCAGCCAGCAGGTTGGAGCTCAAGGTCCGATCATGGGATTGTCTGTTGGACTGGGTGGAGGCTTGTCCACTGTTTCGCTGGGACAGTTGCAGCAGTCACAGCAGCCTCCAAATATGACTCTTTCTCAGTCAGAAGCCGGGGCAGCGTTAGCACAGGTGGGTCTTGTGGTTGGTTTATCACCCTTTGACTTGTTGCCGTAGTTTCTTCTGTCTGTTACATCTTCACCGCGTTTTAAACCTTTTGGGTAGCCTCCCATTCCACTTTCAGGTTCACTTCTAGCATGACCATTTCCGCATAGTTTTTGCTGTTACTACAGATTAGCGTGACCCAGGAGTGACCCATATCTGACATGCTAGTGTTAGGGTTACCGAACCGTAGCTGACCAAGACCTTGTCTTACCTCCCCATCAGCACCCCTAGTAACAGGCCTTGCCAGGCTGATGGGGCAGGGATTGTCATAGTTACCATGGCGGTGGAGTCTGCTAAAGAAGTATTGCACACCCCCGTCTTCTCGGCTGCACTTTGGGACTGAAACCCGCTCCCACGCCATACGATATGTGCCTCAACACCCTCACAGCGTCGGCTGCAAAGAACTGAGCTCACAGTTCTAGGGAGATTGAAGGCAAGACAAGACTAATGTGAGCTCACAGTTCTAGGGAGATTGAAGGCAAGACAAGACTAATGTGAGCTCACAGTTCTAGGGAGATTGAAGGCAAGACAAGACTAATGTGAGCTCACAGTTCTAGGGAGATTGAAGGCAAGACAAGACTAATGTGAGCTCACAGTTCTAGGGAGATTGAAGGCAAGACAAGACTAATGTGAGCTCACAGTTGCAGGGAGATTGAAGGCAAGACAAGACTAATGTGAGCCAGCTGAAAATGTTCTGCATGATGTCCATATGTCTGCATGGAACCCAAATACTGGTATATACTGTGACACTGTTGACCAATTGCAGATCTATGTCAGCAGACTGGGTCAGAGAGGCTGGGTGTGAGTCAGAAGTTACTGGGCTGCTGCCAGGGTCGAGGCGGATGTGTGATCATAGAAGGTTTAGCATGTTTTTAACTTTAATGCTGGAGAAACTACATGTATCTATATATTTTTTTACTTCACTTCTTGGTGCTGTTATGTATTCAGCTAAATGTCTGTGTGCTCTTTATGATTTAGCAAAATAGCACGTTGTCTTTCATTGTTTTGTTTGTGTGGGGGTGGGGGAAGAAAGTTTCTCACATTATGGAGGATGCATTTAGTAGGTGGCCTTCGAGTATGTATGTGTAGTATTTTTCTCGATATAAACATATATAGTGTAGTATTATCTCTATACATAAACATGTATGTAGTACTCTTTTTGTGTAAATAAGCATTCATGGATTTGATCTCGGCTTATAATACATTCTTCTTCTTCTTCTTCGTTCGCACTGTCTGTCTATATCTGCAGTCCTGTCTCTTGGATAAATTTCACTGTTTTTTGTAACTCATGTATGGAACCGTAGAGCTTATCTTCTTTAGTGGTTTCACTGGGCCAGTAATTATTTCTCAGTGTCTCGTAGTTGATGCAGTTCTGGAGGATATGTTCCACGGTTTGGGGCACCTGGGCACATGTACATAGATTAGTAGTACCAACCTTAAACTTTGTATACATATGACTTCGGAGTCGGCTGTGTCCTGTTCGGAGACGGAAGATGGTGACTTGTTCCTTTCTGTTTAGCATGTGATAGTCATCATGTGGTGGTGTTTGTGGCTTCCTGTAGGTTTTTATCATGCTTTTCTTCTGATTATAGGTGACTGGTATGTCTGGTTGCTCCATTTCAGTGCCCTCTTTGGCCAGATGGTCAGCTTTCTCATTGCCTGGTATCCCACAGTGGGAGGGAATCCATTGCAAAGTGACTCCATGTTGTAAGCCAATTTTTGACAAGGCATCCTTAAGGTCTGGTAGTTTGTTGCACTGAAGAGCCTCCAGTACTGATCTTGCATCTGTGAGAATTACTACAGGACATGTATCAATTCTGGAGTCTGATAGTTTTTCAACTGCAGCAAGAATTGCCCTAACTTCTGCATCAAAGTTGTTGCAGTATTTACCAGTGGGTATGGAAATCTTGTCAATGGTGTTGTTTGGATATTCAATATATGCTCCTGCCCCACCATTCTTTATGGCATTATGTGCAGATCCATCTGTATACACACGTATCCAGGTGTCACATGGATATTTGTCATCTAGAACACTAAGTGTGGCTGTTGATCTTACAAGACTGCTCTGCATCTCACCATTCTGCACACCTTTCACTTCAGTCTGAATAGTTATTTGTGTATAATCTGCTTCTTTCCATGGTGTATGCTCTGGTACAGATGATAATGGAGTGACTACAGTTGGAAGGTCAGGTATCAGCTTACGCATACGCTTGGCCTGATGAATGAAGCTGCTTCTTTTAAGCCGTCCTAATGCCAAGTTATTGAATCTCTCCTTCAGGGGATGGCTTACAGAGCTAAGGAATTTTTCTCCCATGGTCATGACCTTTGTGTCTCTACGTTCCTTTAGCGGTTGAACACCAACTATTTTCTGCATTTCTACTATTGGTGTGGACCTCATGGCACCTGTGATAATCCATAGTGACTGATTTTGAACCTTGTCTAGATTATGCAGCGTAGTGTTTGATGCTGTGCACCAAGATGTTGAGCCATATTCTAAATGTGGTAGAATACTTTGCTGATATACATTCTTGAGGATTCTTTCACTAGCTCCCCATGTAGTCCCACTCAATTTTCTTAATATGGCTAGTTTTCTTCTGGCTTTTGCTTCTGCACTGTTGATGTGTTGCTTCCAAGTCAGTTTTGAGTCAAGAGTCACTCCTAAGTAAGTGGGTTGGTTGTCCATCCTTAAGGGTATTTCATTTACAAAGATCTTACCTGCTTTCTGTTTAGATGAGAGGGTGAACAGAGTGGTGCTTGATTTCTCTGTGTTGATACTTACACACCATTTGTTTGTCCATGATGTCAAGATGTCTGCTGCTCTTTGGAGTCTCTGTGTAGCAACTGTCGCATATTCATCTGTACACCACATGACCAGATCATCTGCATACAGTGCTGCTTTGATTCCATAGGGAAGTTCCTTGACCAGGTCATTAATGAATACAAGGAATAGTGTAGGCGAAAGGACTCCTCCTTGTGGTACACCGTGTCGCAGAAGTACTTTCTGGCTTTTGTGTCCATCCATTACTACTCTAGCTCTTCTATTGTGTAAATAGGACTTTATCCAGTTTTATAATACATGAAAAGTTCTGCCCATATATAAACGTTTATAACATTTTCTCACTATATCTGAGGTGGTACTGGAAAATTCCCGGACTGAGCCTAAAATAAAAGTTCTGGCTTACTTTATTTAAATTTGCTTGTCATTCCTTTCAAAATGGTCGCCTTGGGAATTTGCACAATGGTCTCAGTACCTTTCGTGTTCCAGAAGACAGCAGAAGTCCTTTTCCTGAAGATCATTCAGTATCATCTGTGATCTCATGTATGTGATTTTTGTGTACTCTGTATATTATTCACAGGACCGCAAACAAGTGCTTTTCAATGGCCAGATTCTGACACTGACAGATCAAGGGCTCATCAGCAACCACCAGCAAGGAGACACAGAATGTCAGAATAGCTTACAGACAAGCATTTGCCCACAGCCTGGTCTGCCTATAGGAGCAGGAACCAGCTTACAGCAAGGTGGTATAAATGTTGGTGGTATCATAGGTCAGAGTAACTTTGCAGGAGCTCCACTAGCTGGCGCACCTCTGGCATCAGCAGGGCCTGGCCAGCCTTCGATTATATACACAATCAGCGAGCAGGGTCACCTGGTGCCGCTACAAGCCCCGGTCAACCCGATCCAGCCAACCCCTTCAGGGCTGGAATTTATGACTGGAAGTGCGGGAAACATCATCACAAACTTTCAGAATCCTTCCAGTGGCGGTGCTGCTCTCATTCCATCATCTGTACAGCACCAGCCACAGTCCAACTTCCTGGCTCAGCCACCGATCATGTCCATAGCTGGCGGACAGGGATCCAGCCAACCTTTCACCATTCTTCCACCCAGTGGTGCCAACCCTCTACAACCACAAGTGTTATCAGGAGGCTCATTTCTAATGGCTCAACAGTTTCCGCAGCAACAGCAGGTAGGAATTGTTTTGATGTTTTACCTCCATCTTTTAAACTGCTCTGTGTTGTAGAATATCATCTTTAATAATAGGCAGAACTAAACCGTCATATTTATCCAGTGACAGAATATCATCTTTAGTAATAGGCAGAACTAAACCGTCATATTTATCCAGTGACAGAATATCATCTTTAGTAATAGGCAGAACTAAACCGTCATATTTATCCAGTGACAGAATATCATCTTTAGTAATAGGCAGAACTAAACCGTCATATTTATCCAGTGACAGAATATCATCTTTAATAATAGGCAGAACTAAACCGTCATATTTATCCAGTGACAGAATATCATCTTTAGTAATAGGCAGAACTAAACCGTCATATTTATCCAGTGATAGAATATCATCTTTAGTAATAGGCAGAACTAAACCGTCATATTTATCCAGTGATAGAATATCATCTTTAGTAATAGGCAGAACTAAACCGTCATATTTATCCAGTGATAGAATCATCTTTAGTAATAGGCAGAACTAAACCGTCATATTTATCCAGTGATAGAATATCATCTTTAGTAATAGGCAGAACTAAACCGTCATATTTATCCAGTGATAGAATATCATCTTTAGTAATAGGCAGAACTAAACCGTCATATTTATCCAGTGATAGAATATCATCTTTAGTAATAGGCAGAACTAAACCATCATATTTATCCAGTGACAGAATATCATCTTTAGTAACAGGCAGAACTAAACCATCATATTTATCCAGTGATAGAATATCATCTTTAGTAATAGGCAGAACTAAACCATCATATTTATCCAGTGACAGAATATCATCTTTAGTAACAGGCAGAACTAAACCATCATTATTATCCAGTGACAGAATATCATCTTTAATAGCAGGAGAACTAAACTGTCATATTTACTGAATGGTTGAATCAGTCAGTCAGAGTCATTTGCATGTCCCTTATGGAACTTTGCCTCCCTAACAGCTCTCCTGTAGGCCTCTTGGTTGTGAGCAAGATGCCCTGCTGCTGATCATTAACAATGTCTTGCAGCCATCTTCACCTTGATCTTCCTGTATTTCTTTTTCTCATTATGTACCCTTCCAAGATGGTCTTCTTTAAATTATCATGACGTTTAATGTGTCCAAAACATTTAAGTTTTCTCTGTTTAATCCTCTTTATAAGCTAGCCTTCTTCAATATTAAGTTCTTGCAGTATTGATATATTTGTTCTTTTTTTGTGTCCATTATATTTGAAGGACTCTTCTGTAACATTTACATTTAAAGGCAGTTATGTGTTTCTTTGGTGTTTTGTTAAGTGTCCAGGTCTCACAGGTATATGTTGTGATAGGAAAGATGCATGCCCTTAAAAATCTTATTTTTGTAGTTCTGTCTGCTCCTCTCCACAGCTTCTTTAGTTGTTTTACTTTTTGAAGAGCAATAGATGTCTTCCTTTTAATTTCTCTCTCCACCTCTTCCAGTTTTTCCTCATTTTGATAGAATGACAGAATATCACTTTTAATAATGGACAAAACAGAACTGCCATAATCTGACTGAGAACAGACCATATTATCTTATAAACATGAGAATCAACAATAGTGATAACCCAAATTGTGATAATAAAACAACAGTTGAAAAGTTTCTGGTAAAATGCTCAAAACTCTTCATTCAACTGACAAAACAAACAAGGCAGCTGATATATGTATCAATGAGGAAAAATTTGAAGAGGTGGAGAGTTTTGAATATCTTAAATCACTACTAACTAGTAATGGAGATACATTGAGGGAAATTGAAAGGAGGACATCTATCACTCTTCAGAAAGTAAAACAACTAAAGAATCTGTGGAGAGAAACAGACAGACCCACAAAAATAAGATTTTTAAGGGCAAGCATCTTTCCCATCGCAATATATGCCTGTGAGAACTGGACATTTAACAAAACAGCTGAGAAATACATACTTACCTTTGAATGTAAGTGCTACAGAAGAGTTCTTCAAATATCATGGACACAAAAAAGAACAAATATACTAGTACTACAAGAACTTAATACTGAAGACGGCTGGCTAGTAAAGAGGATTAAAGAGAGAACAATTAAATATTTTGGACACATTAAATGTCATGATAATCTAGAGAAGACAGTCTTGGAAGGATACATAATGGGAAAAAGAAAGAGAGGAAGACCAAAGCGGGGATGGCTGCAAGACATCGTTGATGATCTGCAAATGGATGCATCAGCAGCAGGCCATCTTGCTCACAACCGAGAGGCTCACAGGAGTGCTGTTAGGGAGGCAAAGCTCCACAAGGGACATGCAAATGAATGAACTACTGTGTTATTTATATTACTGTTGTAATAGTTATGTGCAGGTCATGTTCCTCATGTAAAGAAGGAGCATGTACTTAAAAACAGTTGAAGAACTCCACAAGAGAGAGAGGACGGAGCTAACCTAGTAGCATATATGGTGGTGTGTGTGTGTGTGCCTTTCATATAGCACCACCAAGATCAGATATAATTAGATGAGAATTAGACCAGTACTATGTTTTCAGTGTCTTTTATCTGTAATAAAATGTGTACTAAGCTCTAAAATATATCTTTTGGTTCATGATGATGATGATGATGACGATGACGATGACGATCACTGTATAAAAGCCAGAACTGATTCTCATCCCCAGGTTTTGAATTTGGCTGGTCTGGGAGGTCTGCAGGTAGTGAATCCTTTCTCCGGCATGATCGTCAACAACTTGGGCGCCCCACTGAGCGGGGCGACGGTCAAGCTGGTTGGCAACGAGCTGAAGATCATCCAGCCAGGGGACAGCTCTTCTGGCTCTCAGGGTCCCACGCATGTCATGGTTGACGGCTCTCTCATCCCTATATCCACAAACCCACAGACCATTGTTCCCAACCCGGCTTCCATCAGCACGATGGGACAGAAGGCGCAGCCAGTTGGCTTGGCTGGTAACCCTATTTTGCAGGTTGGTGATTTTACTGAGAGCAAAATCGTTTTATTTGATACGTGATGGTTTTCTACTAAAATGTCTTAATTTTGGAGAGAGAAGTCAGTCGCTGTTGGTCAGACATCAACAAAGTATAAATTGGCTGTGAAAGAGGCCACAGAGACACTCGAAGTGCAAAAGATAAGAATAAAAACTCTTCTACACAAATTGGAGGTCACTCAAGCTGCACTCTGCACATGTCTGTAGACTTCAGAACAAATCCTACACTCTGTACATGTCTCTAGACTTTAGAACATATCCTACACTCTGTACATGTCTCTAGACTTTAGAACACACTCTACACTCTGTACATGTCTCCAGACTTCAGTACATATCCTACACTCTGTACATGTCTCCAGACTTCAGTACATATCCTACACTCTGTACATGTCTCCAGATTTCAGTACATATCCTACACTCTGTACATGTCTCTAGACTTTAGAACACACTCTACACTCTGTACATGTCTCCAGACTTCAGTACATATCCTACACTCTGTACATGTCTCCAGACTTCAGTACATATCCTACACTCTGTACATGTCTCCAGACTTCAGTACATATCCTACACTCTGTACATGTCTCCAGACTTCAGTACATATCCTACACTCTGTACATGTCTCCAGACTTCAGTACATATCCTACACTCTGTACATGTCTCCAGACTTCAGTACATATCCTACACTCTGTACATGTCTCTAGACTTTAGAACACACTTTACACTCTGTACATGTCTCCAGACTTCAGTACATATCCTACACTCTGTACATGTCTCCAGACTTCAATACATATCCTACACTCTGTACATGTCTCCAGAATTCAGAACATATCCTACACTCTGTACATGTCTCCAGACTTCAGTACATATCCTACACTCTGTACATGTCTCCAGAATTCAGAACATATCCTACACTCTGTACATGCCTCTAGACTTTAGAACACACTCTACACTCTGTACATGTCTCCAGACTTCAGAAGACACTCTGCAGACCTGCACTTTCTATAGGGACCCAGAAAAAAGAGTTTAGATAGAAAACTGGAGTATGCATGAAGACTTGTGCCGATGATGAGATTCATGGAGATGACCTCCTCTCCTTGTCTACTTGGCGGAGCATATGAAGCTCAATGCACAATTCTGAAGGACCTTCCAGTGACAGTAACAATAGCTTCACATCTCCTGGTGACAGTAACAATAGCTTCTCATCTCCTGGTGACAGTAACAGTAGATTCACATCTCCTGGTAACAGTAGAGTCACATCTCTTGTTATAGATTTGGCTGCCCATGTGCTCTGACTTAGTTTTTACAGATCCAGCCAACTAATGACTTTTTTTTCTTCAGCCAAGTGTGATTTTGTGGTACCTGCATGTTTTTTTTTTTCCCACTTCTATGCTTTAACCAGGTCAAGAAGAGAGAAGGATGTCTAAAAGTTGTAGACAGTGAAAATACTGATTATTGTCCCTGTCATGGTCTGTATCCAAGCATAACAGTGAAGCTTGATGCTGTGAGCAGACATATTTCATTTAAACTCATTCTAGGGGTAAGTTTTTCCATGAACCCTTACAGGTCCCTTGGTCAGTTCATGATGATGTTCATCATTATTTTCTTTTTTCAGTTTGACCCAATCAATCCTAGTGCGCCGCCAATACTCATAAATGGGCCAGCCACGTGTTTACAGATGGGTCCGCAGATGTTAGGCCCAGGTCCGCTATACTCCCCTGCCCTGTCGGGGGCCCCAGGTATTCTGCACATGGCCTCAGGTGGGCCCCTTGGTTCTTCCATCCCCTTTCAGTTGGGGTCAAGTGGTGGGCTGGTTGTGGCATCAACCATGGTTGCTGGAACTGTGACAACAAATTCTGTGTCTGCCTGCATCAGTTCACCGTCAGTGTCCACAGCAACAAAGGGTGGGAAGGTGAGTTTGTGTTTGTCCATGATGTGAAATTTGTATTTTTTATGTTTGTCCATGATGTGAAATTTGTACCTTTATGATTGTTCATGGCATCAGATTAGTATATTTATGTTTGTCCATGATGTGGAATGTGTATCTTCTTTGTCCATTATGTGAAATTTGTACATTTAACTTTGTCCATGATGTGAAATTTGTACCTTATGTTTGTACAGTATATTTTCCATGTACCTTATATAAGAACAGTATTAGTAGTGAGATGATACATAATCTCCTTTGTGAGCTGTTATGTGTGTAACATTTTCGTTGTTTCAGAGGGTTATTTTTAAGTTACAGTCATTTCTATAAATAGAAACATTTTTGTCCCAGTTCATTGTTAAGAAAGATAACCTTTTATTGTTATAACTTTTAATCATTGCTCATCATCTTTTTTTTTTTTTTAAATGTGTGTTTCTTGTTGATATGAAAACTGTTTTTTGTTTGTTTGTTGGTTCAGAAGTGCCTCCATCGCAGTTAGGACATTGCTGCATCTGTTAAGCCACCTACTCAAACGCCTCAGAATGAGTGTCGCAGTCAGCGTAGACACTTCAGGTGCCTGTGCCTTTTTCTGTGGTAGATTTTTCCTAGAAGTTTGCCCGGGCATAGGCATCTGGTCTCCTGTCTTTTTTTTTTTTTTTGCAATTTCCAACTACCAAGGGACTTTTAATATGCACGTGGACATTTGGTCCCAATATCTAACCTGCAGAATTTATTGCAGTGAAGAAAAAAAATCCTTTACTTCTGGTGGGATTCAAACCCGTTGCTCTGAACATCCAAGGTGAATGTCTAACCTAGAGACCATGCTACTGTCTATTCATATACATATGTTGTGGAAAATCTTTCTTTTAAAATGCAGAATATATTTTTCTTTTGAATAAAAATCTCTTCTTTATAAGAAAGAGTGTCTTGTCATTTGAGTGAAGTAAGGCTGTCCTCTTGTTGGATATATAAAATATGTCCTCCAGGATGTAGGAATATGTCCTGTAGGATATTTTTTTAAAAATCTGCCAACTAGGATGTAGAAAATCTGCCAGCTGAGTTATAGAAACTCTGCCCTCCAGGATATAGAAACTGCCCTTAGGATATAGAAAATCTGCCCTGTAGTACATAGAAAATCTGCCCTCTAGGATAAAGAAACTCTGGCCTCTAGGATATAGAAAATGTGCCCTGTAGTACATAGAAAATCTGCCATGTAGCACATAGAAACTCTGCCATGTAGCACATAGAAACTCTGCCATGTATCACATAGAAACTCTGCCATGTATCACATAGAAACTCTGCCATGTAGCACATAGAAACCCTGCCATGTAGCACATAGAAACTCTGCCATGTAGCACATAGAAACTCTGCCATGTATCACATAGAAACTCTGCCATGTAGCACATAGAAACCCTGCCATGTAGCACATAGAAACTCTGCCATGTAGCACATAGAAACCCTGCCATGTAGCACATAGAAACTCTGCCATGTAGCACATAGAAACTCTGCCATGTATCACATAGAAACTCTGCCATGTAGCACATAGAAACTCTGCCATGTAGCACATAGAAACCCTGCCATGTAGCACATAGAAACTCTGCCATGTATCACATAGAAACTCTGCCATGTAGCACATAGAAACTCTGCCATGTAGCACATAGAAACTCTGCCATGTAGCACATAGAAACTCTGCCATGTAGCACATAGAAACTCTGCCATGTAGCACATAGAAACTGCTGGATATTGTAAGAAAAGAAGTTTTATTTCCTCAGAGTCTTCCTACGCTGGCTCCGGCGCTCTCACAGACGGCTCCAAACATTGGCTCCGGCGTGGCCAGCAACTATCAGACCATCCTTCCTTCAGGACTGTCCCAGCAGTTTGTCATCAGTGGCCAGAAAGTTGTTTCCACAAAACCCAACAACACATCTACTGTGATTCCAAAGACATCATCTCATAATCGTAAGCGCTCCCCATCGACGGCAAGGGCCTCACCCATTGTGGCTGCTGATGCTGCCTCCCAGTTTATTCAGCAACAGCAACAACAGCAACATATTTTACCAGCAGCGGGTGCAACAGTGGTTCAGTCATCTGTGAAATATTCAACAGGGGCAGAGAAAACTCCAAAGAGCAAATCATCCAAGCATGGCGGTCTCCAGTCCGAGGACAAAAGGGTCGGAATTGTTCAGAAAACAGATCTTTTAGCTCAAGCCACCGCTACAGCCGGGATTCTTATGGACGGAGAGGCAGGCAGCTCGGAGTATTCCCAACAGGCAAATACCACAGGTGAGAGTGGCAGTTTAAACATATCAGCAGGATCAAATGTGAATCTGTCTGGTTCGTCTTCTGAGCTTCAGATAAACCTGAAGCAGTCGCCGCGCGATGAAGAGGATGACAATGTTCAGTTGATCATCGATGAGAACTGTGTGAGCGGTGTGAGTTCTACATCCCCGGCTCACTCTTCCTTCAGCCCCAACATGATGCTGGGCTCAGCACTGTCCGCAAGCGCTTCGTCGTCGGCGTTTAGCCACGACATGAGTCTCGGGTCCAGTGGAGCTCAGCATCTTCATATACAACCACCAAATGGAGATTTGACAACGCCATTAGTTTCTCCAAACATCCCTTCAAGTGCATCACAGAATCAGAAACAAGCAACGACTGGTGCTATATTGAATATGACCACATCCCAACTCCACAGTCCTTTACCATCGAATCTCTTCAACGCCTCTTCCACGCAGGGATTACTGAACCCTTCCACAAATTCTGAACTACAAATAGTTGCAGGACCGTTCCGGCCTGAAGATGTATTTGCTCAGCTGTCTGGTGCTATAAATGCAGATAATAAGGTGAATATAAGTCCAGAAGCTGGTAGTAAACTCAACACTTTAACTACATTCGGTGTATCCACTTCTGTACCTCTCAGTTTGACATCCACGTCCCCGATTCCAAAGTTGTATATTCCTATAGCTCCTGCTCCTGTCAAAGTTTCAGCAATATCTACAGCGATGTCCCTGCCCCACGATGCTCCAGCATTTTCTTTTGCAGATTCGGTGGTCAGTGCAGCTGTTATGCCTGACAGGCCAACAGGCAGAGGAAAATGTCGCAACAAGAAGTTGGCTTCCGTGCCAGCAACAGTTACAGCTTTGCAGTTAAAGAACATGGATGTCAATATCTGCAGCTTGCAGACGTTCCAGCCAGAACCAAAAAAGAAGCCGCCACCAAGAAAGAGAAAAACAAAAGCTGAGTTGAGGCTGGAGAAAGAGGAGAGAGAGAGATTGGCCAAGGAGGATGAGAAGAAAGAGGAAGTCGAAGTTCAGGAGAAGAGACTGCAGGAGGAGGAACATAAATCTAAACAGAGCAGTAGTAACAGCGGTGCTGGCGGGGGCGAAGACGGTCTTCTACCAGTTCTGGAGATGAATGATAACGAAGCAGTCAAGGAGCAGATCTTGCACTCGGTGAGTGAGTCTAAACTCCTTAACACAGATGGCAGTCAGATCAGCTTGATAGAGTTGGTAGACAAGATTGAAGACTTCAATTCAGGTGTGGGAAGTAATGAGGTCTTTTGTGGTGGGAGTGCAGCTGCTGACATCCCCAGTGAGTTAGGGAAGTCTGACCAGCTTTCAGGTAGCCTCGCTTCTGAGACCAGAGAACAAGAAAAAGCTGCAAAACGAGAATCATCACGGAAACGTAAGACTGAGGCTTGTGGAAACGGCGCTCCTAAGGTGGACGGTAAGCGATGTAAGAAAGCAAAGATGGTGGAAAATCTGAAATCGGTTGATGGTGTGCTTTTCTGTGTGAACAGTGTTGCCGGTAACTCTTCAGATATATATGACTTTGTTGATGATGAAGACGGCACAGGTCACTTTGTGCAGCCTCCTTCAACGCCAACAAAACTGGTAAATAAAAAGGCTTCCAATTCTAGGAAGGGTAAAAATGGCAAAAACATTGCTGATTCTGCTCCTGTGACTGAAGCCAGACCCAGCTGTAGTGTCACAACACGTAGCGAAGCTAGAAGTGTTGGCTGTGGCCGCCAGGTGACGCAGCCACCTTCTGACTCTACAGTTTTAGGTAAACTCTCCACTGCTGCAGTGGGTTCTGCTACGTCATCCACATCTGCAACTTTGTCTTCTCCATCAACTTCATTGTTGACCATGCCAAAATCACCTCCGCTGTTTGCCTCAACACCAGCCAAGCCATCATTATCTGTAACAACAACATCAAATGCAGTTACTGTTTCAAATACCACATGTGCCATGGAAAATAATCGCAGCATTGGTGCAGCGAACACCAGCAACACACCATCATCCTGTATGTCCAAGAAAGATGGATCAGATGCAGCATTGCACACCACTTTGGAAGAATCATTCTCAATGGAGTTTCCGGTCATGGATTTCCAGACCTCTCCCAAGCTTTCAGAGAGCCACGATGATCATGACAACTCCATGGGGCTTCCTGCTGAAACCCTGGCTGACCTGTTCACCCAGCATAGTCCAGGGAAGATGATTCTCAACTCAAGCCCATCTTTGCTGCAAAACGGTGCACTCTCTCCATCAGATGTGGAGTTGCCCGCCCTAAGAACACCAGCGCCACCTATGAACCATAACCACTCCGAGCCCATGCTCATGCTGGACAGTCGAGTCAGCAAGGAGCTGATATCCTCGGTGTCCTCCGGCAAGCAGACTCTTTCCCACATGCACACTCCACCTCATCCTGACCCCAAATCTCCAGTTAGTTCACTAGTTGATAACATTTCCACACCATCATCATCAGCATCATTGTCACTGACAACAACATCAGCATCATCAGTGCCAGCGTTGTCTGCGTCATTGTCTTTGAGTGGCAACAAAAACGTGGCAAGCTGCATGAACTCGTCGTCTCTTCACCATCTTGACCCAGCAGCCAGTCCGCGGTCAACCTCGCATCTAGAGTCCCAGATGCCATCTCTCAGTTCTTCGTCACTCGATGCCTTATCAGAAATTCTACCTCTGAAACCGATCACTGCAGAACTTGAGGCGGAAGATGTGAGCAGTAGTTGTGCCCAGCAGAGGAGACCTACCCCAGTCCAAACTCAGCCACTTTCTCATACTCCTTTAAGTTCTGCTGACATGGGGTTGGGAGTATCTCAGCAGAACTCACAGCAGCAGCAGCAGCAACCCATACATTCAGATATGCAGCAGAAATCACAGCAGCAACAGCCAAGACAGAGTCAGTCCCATCATCCACCACAGAGCAGCCCACACAATTTGAGGCCGCCGTCTGCTTCGACGACTCCTCTACCATCCCCCAAACTGCATGCGTCCCCAGGATCAGCCAGCAATGCTGGTTCTGTACACAGCATGTCTCCAGCTGCGCAACAGCAGCAGCATCATTCATGCCAGAAACAGCAGCAGAGTTCTCAGATGGGAAGTAACTCCATGATGGATAGAGTAAATGTCCCACCCTTGTCCCACCCTCCACAACAGACTCAACTGTTCACCCCTCCAGACACCTCTCCTCGTAATGCAACCTTCACCTCCCCTCCCAGCGGATCCAGCATGAAACTAAAACACATGAGCCCGTCTAGCTCCCAAACAAGCCAGGAACAAAGTTCGAACTTCATTAGCTCTCAGAAAGGAGCCAGCTTCCCCCAAGCCTCCGGCCAGCAGACGAAAAATCAGTATTCTGTGGACAAGATCATCGAGCATCCAAATAGTGCAAACACAGGTGTCCCACCCAGGCACCCAACTGATAGCTTTAACTTCACTAACATTGGATCCAACGTTACCACGAGCACCGCTATACCAAGTTCTGGTTCTTTGACTTCAAACCCTGGAGGCAGCGGGTTCACTTTCTCACTTTCCTCCGCCACTCAGCACCAACAGCAGTCGTCCTGCAGTGCAAACAACAACAGCAGCAACGCTGGTTCTGTGTCCTCCTTACAGCCAACCCTCCCTTCTGCTGGATCACATGCTTCCCATAATACTTCATACCTCAACTCATTCTTCCCTCCTCCTCTTCCCATGAATCCACCTTCCTCCTCCTCCACATCTTCCCATCACAGCCTTTCCATGCATCCTCAAGGTAACATGGAGATCCAGCATACATCATCACGGCCATCAAGTGGAGGTTCATCTGCATCCACTTATGGTATGGGGACATCCAGTTTGATGACTTTTGGAAACCAGCCCAAATTGGACATTCCTCCAATTGCGAAGTCCCCCACATACAATACCAACAATCCTTCCTCAAATAACAACTCCAACAATAGTAGTGGCAGTAACACTGTCAGCGCTGGTAAGTCTCCTAGTGCTGGCAGTGGATCCGGAGGTAGCGCTAGCTACTCTCATACGAGCAGCAAGCAGGCTTTGGATACCAGTGGCAGTAGATATCAGACATCAAAGTCCACAGCCGAGTCTATTTACCAGCAGCAGCAGAAGCGTCCAAACACAATACAGCACCCGCCCGCTGGAATGAGTCACATGGACTCCATGGCTCGTCTGTCATCATCAGCTCACAATAGCAGCTTTTTTGCTATGGGTTTTCCCACGTCGTCGACTGCTTCCTTGTCATCTGCATCCATGCCATTGCGCCACCTACCTGACACCAGAGACATCTCGTCACGTTCGCCATATGACTACGCTCCCGTCCCACACCACCCAGCGATGGGATTTCCACATCCTCATTCTCAGATTCCCTCCGGATACGGAACACATGCGTCATTTGCCCGTGACTGTGCCAGACTTGAATCCAGCCACCTCCAGCAACCACAGCAGCAGCAGCAGCAAACACAACAACATCAGCAGCAATCTCCAAGGAAACAGACAACTCCCAAAAAGTCATCTTCCAGTTCTTCCATTGTGTCCTCTACAAATACCAGCAGCTCAAATTCTAACAGCGGCAACAGCAGCAATACCTCCGGTCACAGAGGTGGTGGTAACAGCAGCAGCGGCGGCGGCAGTGGCGGGAGCTCCAGCTTGAGCCAAGAGCACAGCCATAGTCCTGCGACATCGTCAAGTCGAACAACACCCTCGCATCACTCCAGCCAACAACAGAATGCTGGATCAGGCTCTGCCAACACCTCTTCTCACAATCGCAGCAGCAGCAGTTCTCAGAAAAGAAAAACGGCATCATCATCCTCATCATCAAAGAAGAAGAGCACTGCGTCACAGCACACAGGGTTCCCCATGGACCCAATGGACACCAGCATGTCACAGAACATGTTTGACCCATCTTTCCCATATCTAAATTTCCCAACTTTGACACAGAGCATGTCTCCACCAGCAGCCCGTCCACATCAGGCAGACACACCTTTCCTGAGTGGCATGTTTAACACGCAGCCTAGACCGATCTCAAACTCAAGTGCCAAAACTGCAGACATGACAGCGTCCCACTTTCCGTTGTTTTCATCCAGAGCCCAGAACTCTTTCTTCCAGTCAACAGGCTTTGGTATGAACTCCGTAACTGGTAACCATGGTAACCCTGCTGCAGGCATCTCTCCACACTCCATGGCCGTGCCCCCTCACATGTCAGCCTTTGGTCTGTTCGGAAATGAAGCTGCGGGCGCTCCGGACAATATATCTTCCAACAAGTTCCTGCATACAAATACTATACTTCCAGGGGGGCATCAAACAATGGACCACTCACTGCAGCACGGGCATCAGACCTCTCTGTACCACGCTCGACCACACTCGGCACAGTCTCACATGATGGCCGCCTTCTACCCCCACGGGTTTGATACAAGGAGTCACATGGGTCAGCCTTTCAACAGCTCAATGGGTCCCCCTCCATTCCACACTCCAGGCCTGCCGCCAATAAACTTTTCCATGCATGACTCCCACTGAGTTACTATGTCCAGTTGTAAGGGTTTGCAGGTCCAGCATTTCGAGAGTGCTAGGCCTGCTCACGGATGGTGACTGTGAAAGCTGCGGACACAGCTTTTGGCATCTGAAGGTAGTGGAACCACAGAAAGTGTTGCTGCAAGCTGATGTTGATATTTCTGGGGCTGGAAATGGTTTGGAATACTTGCTGTTGCTGTTCTGGAAACTGCTTCGAGTGCCATAGTTATGGATTGTTCCGTGTTTTTCTAAGATCAGCTCCTGGCCACTGTTTAACCTTCAGCACACAGACAGCCTGTTTCATGGGCACTGTTTAACCTTCATATGTAGCCTATCTACTGGGCACTTTGTTTAGCCTCACACATAACAGCTCATCCTTTAGGTGCTCTAAGTTTCACACATGAAGGATATATTGATATCATGTGCTTTGTGCAGTTCATTTTGTGTGAACAAAACACAAAGAGACAGTGTGTTTCAGTACATTGTACATATTTCTGACAGACTGTTTACATGAAACGTGAGTTCTTGTTGTTTTTATTGTTATTGTGTTCTTTAACTTAATATCTGCCCTGTTGGACCGGCCAGAAAACAGATTTGAGAGTTAGAGAGCAGGGCGCGTCCAAGGGAAATAATGCCGGCATCCAGAAGGAAATTTGGTATTTGTTTAAAAGACTAATCTCCCGGCTCTGTATCGCTGGAAAGGCTGGAATCCTAAGAGCAGAGATAGGCATATTGTTCATAGATAACATCAGTGAATGATTGTCAGGTAGAAGCAATTGTAAAGAACTCTGAATGTATCATTAGTGAGATTCTTTGGGGGTCATGTGGCTTGTTTTAGAAGACCAGCGTAGTCTACTGTAGAATGATTACAATGCAGTACATGGGGGTTGTGTAATCCTCAGTGTATATCTCTCTATCTATATGTCTGACTATATGTGTGTTATGGCATTAGCAGGCCTTGGGGAGGGGGGGGGTGAGGCAGAGGATTTTCTCCTTTTGTAAGGGTTGGCTTGGAATGGATGTTAAAAAAACAAAAAAACTAACTAATAAACAGGGAGTGGAGGTTTGTACAAGCCTACGAAATTCTCTGAGAGGCCATGCCTTTGGTAATAATGACATCATGTCCTGCTGCTGATATGTCAAGTTAGGTTCCTGACAGGTGGAACATAACCTTTTGTTTCACTTGCAGGTACTCATGAAAGCTGCTTACACTGTCATGCTTGGAGACAGGCTCACAGAGAGTGCAAGGAATGTTGCAAAATAATGGCAAAAGAGTGGATCAGGTAGAGAGCGTAATGGACATGGATATCATTGAAGAAAAAGAGTGGATCAAGTACAAAGCATAATGAACATGGATATCATTGAAAAAGAGTGGATCAAGTACAAAGTGTAATGAACATGGATATCAGTGAAAAAGAGTGGATCAAGTACAAAGTGTAATGAACATGGATATCAGTGAAAAAGAGTGGATCAAGTACAAAGTGTAATGAATATGGATATCATTGAAAAAGAGTGGATCAAGTACAAAGTGTAATGAACATGGATATCATTGAAAAAGAGTGGATCAAGTACAAAGCGTAATGAACATGGATATTGTTGAAAAATGCTAAAAAGTGGGGGACCCGCTCTCTGGCAGGCTGCAATGGATTTTCTCATAATGTAGTGAGCTCTAGCGCAGACCTTCTCAGTGAGCTGTAGCACAAACCTTCTCAGTGAGCTCTAGCGCAGACCTTCTCAGTGAGCTCTAGAGCAGACTTCCTCGGTAAGCTTTAGTGCAGACCTCAGTGAGCTCTAGCGCAGACCTTCTCAGTGAGCTCTAGTGCAAACCTCAGTGAGCTCTAGAGCAAACCTTCTCAGTGAGCTCTAGAGCAGACTTCCTCTGTAAGTTTTAGTGCAGACCTCAGTGAGCTCTAGCGCAGACCTTCTCGTTGAGCTATAGAGCAAACCTTGTCAGTGAGCTCTAGTGCAAACCTTCTCAGTGAGCTCCACCACAGCAGGGATTTTGTTGCTTGTGTCCTGACCTATTCCCCACAGTCTGCTGTGCCACTGTGGGATAGTGAGATATAGCCTAGCAGGCCCATGACAGATGCTGGTGCAGGCTAAGTCATTCATATGTCCTGTGAGTCAGTAAGGTTCATCTGGCATTAATCCTGTCAGTGTAGTTTGGACCATGTGATGTAGGTTTGAACCATCCATGTCTTTTGTTCAAGATTTCTCAGGCAAATATATATTGATTGTGCAAAACTGTCAGAATTGAGCAAATAAATATTGGTCTTGCAATTTGGTGTCAAAGTAAGGTAAGTCGGTTTTGATCTTGGAGTCTTGTATCAGAATTGAACAAATTAGTTTTGATTTTGGAGTCTTGTATCAGAATTGAGCAAATTAGTTTTGATTTTGGAGTCTTGTATCAGAATTGAGCAAATTAGTTTTGATTTTGGAGTCTTGTATCAGAATTGAGCAAATTAGTTTTGATTTTGGAGTCTTGTATCAGAATTGAACAAATTAGTTTTGATTTTGGAGTCTTGTATCAGAATTGAGCAAATTAGTTTTGATTTTGGAGTCCTTATCAGAACTGAGCAACTCAATTTTGGTTTTATAATTCAGTGGTTAGGCAAGCCAATATTTTTTTTATTTTACTCTTTGGTGTCAGAGTTAGGAAAGCCAGTATATTAGTCCTGTAATTTAGTGTCAAAGTTAGAAAAGTCAGTATTGGTTTTGCAGTGTGATGTCAAAGTTAGAAAAGCCAGTATTAGTTCTAAAGTTTAGTGTCAAAATCGTATAGGTCCTGCATTTTGGTGTTGGAGTTGGGTAATTTGTTCATGTCCAGTGATTTGTTCATGAAGAAAGTAGTTTCTTGATTTCTCTTATCACAGTTCAAACATCTTTAGTTTGCTGAGTCATTACATCTCAGAGCAGCAAGTAAAGTTTTCTCTGTTTTTAGTTGTCTCTTGTTGGTGAGTGACTTCATCCTTCAGTCTGTGGCACCTCTTTGTTTTGGTCTTATCTGTGGCATTTTTTATCTTGGTCTTATCTGTGGCATCTTTTATCTTGGTCTTGTCTGTGGCATCTTTTGTTTGTCTTGCCTGTGGCATCTTTTATTTTGTCTTGCCTGTGGCATCTTTTATTTTTGTCTTGCCTGTGGTGTTGTTTGCCTTAGTTTTGTCAGTGGCATATCTTATCTTGGTTTTGTCTGTAGTATCTTTTATCTTTGTCTTGCCTGTGGCATCTTTTATTTTGTCTTGCCTGTGATGTTTGCCTTAGTTTTATCAGTGGTATATCTTATTTTTCTGGGAAGAGGAGCAAGTGCCTACAGAGTGGAAAGAAGGTTACCTTGTCAAGCTACCAAAGAAAGGTGACTTGAGCTCCTGCTCCAACTACAGAGGTATAACACTGCTATCAATACCAGGAAAGGTATTCAACCGAGTTCTTCTAAATAGGATAAAGGACGCGGTAGATCCACAACTCAGGGACCAACAAGCAGGATTCCGGAAGAACAGATCCTGTACAGACCAAATAGCAACATTACATATCATCGTAGAACAATCACTGGAGTGGAACTCACCTCTCTATGTCAGTTTTATTGACTATGAGAAGGCTTTCAACAGCGTCGACAGACAGACCCTATGGAAGCTGTTGAGACACTACGGAGTACCGGAGAAGATTACCACCATCATTAAAAACTCCTATGAAGGGATGACATGTAGGGTAATCCATGGACAACAACTAACAGATGCCTTTCAAGTTAACACCGGAGTGAGACAGGGATGCCTGCTGTCACCATTCCTATTTATCCTGGCCATAGACTGGATTATGAGAAAATCAACAGAAAATAGGAGAAATGGTATTCAATGGACGCTCTGGACTCAACTGGACGACCTAGACTTTGCTGACGACCTGGCACTTCTCTCCCAGACTAAGCAACAGATAAAAGAGAAAACCATATTAGTGGCAGAAAATTCTTCAAGACTAGGCCTTACCATCCACAAGGGAAAGAGTAAAGTTCTTAGAGTAAATGAGGTCAACGAAATGCCCATTATATTGGAAGGAGAGGAACTGGAAGAGGTTGAAAAGTTTACATACCTGGGAAGTGTGATAGACAAGCAGGGAGGAACAGAAGCTGATGTAAAAGCAAGAATGGGCAAGGCAAGAGTAAAATTCCATCAGATGAAGAAAATATGGGGAACTTCAGCCTTGTCAATTAAATTGAAGATCAGAGTATTTAACACCATGATAAAGCCCATTCTGCTATACGGTTCAGAAACTTGGAGAACTACTGTTACGATCATGAAACGAATCCAGACATTTATTAACACATGCCTTAGAAGGATTCTACAAATACGATGGCCAGATACCATAAGTAACCAAGAACTGCAGCAGCGAACAGGCCAGCAACCAGTGGAAGACAACATCCTACGAAGAAGATGAGAATGGATCGGACACACCCTACGGAAATCCACATCCAGCACTACAAGGCAAGCCCTAACATGGAACCCACAGGGTAAAAGGAGGAGAGGGAGACCAAGGAACTCCTGGCGCCGAAGTCTGGACACGGACATCAAAATAATGAACCAGACATGGAGACAGTTGGAAAGAGTGGCCCAGGACCGAACTGCCTGGCGAGCTCTTGTTGGCGGCCTATGCTCCACGAGGGGTCAGAGGCATAGATAGAGATAGATAGATTTCTTATCTTGGTCTTGTCTGTGGGATCTTTTATCTTTGTCTTGCCTGTGGCATCTTTTATCTTTGTCTTGCCTGTGGTGTTGTTTGCCTTGGTTTTGTCAGCGGCATATCTTAAATTGGTCTTGTCTGTGGGATCTCTTGATTGTATACAGTTTATGTTTGTTCATTTCCGTTATGTCTCCATGTCCCAGCTTATCGTGATCTATTTTCGTTCCACTACAAAAGCATGGAAGAAATGAGTGAGTCAAGCAGCCAAATAAATGTATACATACTAGAAGTGTAAGAAAAGATCGATCTTTGACTGATGTTGTCATCTTTACCGTCCGACAGGGTTTACAAAATGCCATTGCACATAAATCGGAAACAAGGTGGAGGAGAGGGGTGGGGGCGTCTGTACATTGTTTCGTGCATATACATAATGCTGAAAGCATCGTTTTGATTTGACCTTGAATTCTGAATCTCATTTTGGTAATGCTTGCAAGCCTGAGTCATGTTCTGCATTTATATGACCGTCATACAATATTACAAAGTAATGAGAAACAGTGTTTGGTGCAAGATTAGACTAGACTGCTTCAGTAGCCTGAGTTGTGAATCTGTAGCTTACTGTAATGTTTTTTTTTATAATGATTAAGAAACATGATATATAGATATATATATATATATACAGCTAACAATCATTTGCAGCTCACAAATGTATAATAATCTCATTAATAATAAAAGCAGTTAACAGTGTATCATGATATCAATAATGTAAGTAGTTAGTAGTATATCATATCATTTTATGAGCATTTAGCATCTTATTTTGTATCATTAATAATGCAGGATATTGGCTTGTGAATTTTCACCATGACAAATGGTTGATCCATATTTACAAACTCATCTACAACTTTGCTTCTGATGAATGTCAGGCTATTTCTCAGACATGTTTGTGTACATAGAAGCTGTATAACAATATTTATAGAATGTGTACACTTATCAGTGATGTTAAGTTTGTTTTTTTTAATGTTGAATGTCGGGGTTCTTGTTTTGGAGTGGAATGTGCACTTTAAAAAATATATGTTGTTGAAACTTTTAAAAAAAGCATAATGTTATGTTTTGTGACATGTTTCAGTTGTGACAAGTTTTTTCACTTGGCTGTTTAGTTTAAAACATGGAAATTAATGTGACGCAGACTGGCCGCTGGAGATTGGTTCACAGTGATTGAACGTCCATGTTCGATGCCCTTTCATGGCATGTTTTTTTTTTCTTTTTTCTTTTTTTTTCTTCAATTTCTGTCATTGATGTTATATTTTGATACCTGTTTATGATGTTGTCATTATAGCATATTTTGATACCTGTTTATGATGTTCTCATTATAGCCATATATTCATGATGTTTCATGATGCACAAAGAGATGTAGTTCATTCAGAATAATTATACTTTCTTTTTTTTTTTTTATACTGGTTCATTTATCACTGTATAAAACATTCTAGGAGTTTTTTTTCTTGTGCAACCCACTTTTATTTCCTGCCATTTAACCTATGTCCCAACTCAAGTGTTCACTTTCTACTGCTGTTAATTTTTGTCAGCCGACGGGAGGGGGCGGTTGCTGAGTAATTTGTAAATGTTGGCACGAATATCTTTGTATGTATACATGTGTAAAATAAATTTGTTCTCATTGTTAAAAATGAGCAATGTTTAACAACCACAACTTACATTTATTGTATAAACTCATTTTCTTTTTATGTTGAACAGTTGTGGGTAGATGAATGCGACCATGAATTGCTAGTTTTTGTTGAGGTTTTTTTTTCATGTGTGTGTGTGTGTGATTATGTGCCCCAAAAGTGAGTCCTCGGTCAATAAGTGAAAAGAATAGATAGAAGGTATACATTTTTAAACATTTTTTTTTTATGAAACTTCAAATTGTGACACCTGATAAATTTTTAAAGCTGATAAATTATTTGATGCTGCTTTTGTGACTTACCCAGCCTAGTTTGGTAGATGGTGAGATCAGACTTATAAGCTGTGGGGTGGTGGCAGTGTTGACGAGCTTTGTTTGCTTTCTCATGGCTTGATCATTGAAGAAGAGGAAAAGGTTAAATTACATGACTACTCAAAACAAGTTGAGGAAAAAAAAAGCGCCAGTTGTAGTTTTTCCCAAGATGCAACATTCGTTTGTTTAAATAATGCACAAATTTTCATCATTTAATGAACTTTTTTTTTGTCGTTACTAAAACCAAACGAGCAACCTTGAATGTGATACTAATATATCGGAGCTAACATGCTTCTGTTCTAGTGATTGCTGCATCTCACTAAAGTAGTAGTGGTATCCATACATTAGAGTTAGTGATGGCTTTGTACATAAGTAATGTAACGATAATGCGTGTACGCAACAGTTAGATAGTACACTTTGCTTCTGTTTATCTGTTGGTCTGCCTTTTGCCTATTGTAATCAAGTTTGTCATAATAAATCTCTTGGCATTTTTACACATTTGTTATCTGTTACTGCCATAATGAGTCCCTTTTTTTTTTTTTTGTCAAGGAGAAGGGGTTAAGGGTAAGGGAGGAGTGTAACAGAAAGAAGTATCTTATGACAGATATAAGAATAATGTTCTGCGTTTGTTGTGTCTTTTGTGTCTTGTATAGAGATTGTGTTTTGAAAAAAAAAAATTTCTGAGATTTTAAGATGACGGAAGTGCAGAGTATCAGTTCTATCTAGAAGATAGAAGTGTAGAGTATCAGTTCTATCTAGAAGATAGAAGTGCAGAGTATCAGTTCTATCTAGAAGATAGAAGTGCAGAGTGTCAGTTCTGTCTAGAAGATAGAAGTGTAGAGTATTTTTCTCTGATATATCGAGATAGAGTATCAATTCTCTGATATATCTAGGAGATAGAAGTGCAGAATGTCAGTTATCTAGGAGATTACAAGTGCCAAGTATCAGTTGTTGGCAAAAATAAAAAAAGTTTGAATTGTAGTCACAAGTACTTTTATGTTAGTCATTATCAAGTTAGTTATGGGAGTTGGCAGATTTTGTTATCGGGGCAAGACGTCTCTTACCCTTCTGATAATGCTGTTTGGTACTTCTCCCTTGCCAACTGGAGTAGAGATGTCTGTGTTCTGCCAGTGAAGGTGGAGCCCATTCAAAAACTGGTTTCTTGGGTTTACTGCATAAATAAAAGAAACCTCAATCCTGATCTGATTGGATGTTTGTGTTATGAGGTTTTCACCAGACTGTCAGCTATGAAGAACTAGGGTTCACATGAAGTTTATCATACAGTTGGTTTTATGGGAGGTTACCAGTAGTGGCTGCCATGAGATATTGCAGATTATAGCAGGTCTTGATGGTTAGTGAGTTTTGTCTTTTACCGTTGCTAATACTCATCATGTTGCCTGGGGTTAACAGAAATCTTACTAGCAGTTTATACAGTCATTGGCAGTGGCTGGTTCCTTGTCACCAACCCTTGGACAGCCCTAATGCTGCACCATTGGACGGCCCTAATGTTGCACCCTTGGACGGCCCTAATGTTGCACCCTTGGACGGCCCTAATGTTGCACCCTTGGACGGCCCTAATGTTGCACCCTTGGACAGCCCTAATGTTGCACCCTTGGATGGCCCTAATGTTGCACCCTTGGATGGCCCTAATGTTGCACCCTTGGACGGCCCTAATGTTGCACCCTTGGACGGCCCTAATGTTGCACCCTTGAACGCCCCTAATGTTGCACCCTTGGACAGCCCTAATATTGCACCCTTGGATGGCCCTAATGTTGCACCCTTGAACGTCCCTAATGTTGCACCCTTGGACAGCCCTAATGTTGCATGAGTCAAAAGATAAATAAAAACTATCCACACTTGCTCTTGAGCATGAAATCATGCAGGCATCCTCCACTGTCCTCTGCTTGGTCTACTAGTGGGCTGTACTAAACATCAGACCATTTCATGACAGAGAGAGTTTGGGCATTCTTCAGTCATATTTTTTTTTTAAATCTATGATGTGAAGTTTTGAGAAGGCTTTGCTTGTTAATAGAACAGTTTTAATATTTTGACTTGTGCCTTCATTCATATCTTATATCCTTCCCGTGCCGTTAAATTTCACATAGGGCTCGCAGGGTAGTTTGCCAAGTTTTACTGTTTTTGGCGAGCCGTTCAACCTCGTCAAGGGATTTTATGCCTGTTAATTTGGTCTCTCTTAACAATGTCCTCTTCAGAGTTTCACGCGGTCTGCCTCTTTTTCTTCGGCCAGTTGTGTTCTGCTTGATAGCTTGTTTTGGGATTCTCTGACTGTTTCTTCTTATCATGTGACCATCTCCTTTTCCTGATAACCCATGAGACTGGTTGCTGTTCAGTCATCTGTCTTATCTCTGCATTGTTCTTGAATTCGTTCCACTTTATGTCTTAGGCATTTTTTTCTAATGAATCTAGTTTCTTGTCTATTTTTTTAGTTGTTTTCCAGCTTTCACATGCAAAAATGAGGGTGGATATTACATTTGAATTGAGTAGTCTTAACTTGATTTTTGTGCTTATAACTTTTGAATGCTGTTCTCAAGATTCTTGCAATGCTGCTTTTGCAATTTGGACTCACCATTTGGTGTCACCATCCTGGTCTGTGTAGCTGCCAAGATATGGAAATTTGTTGTTGTCTTCAACAGCTATCCCTTCTAGGTATATTTTTCCTGTTTGATTAATGGGAAGTTTCATTATTTTTGTTTTGTCCTTGTTAATTTCAAGTCCTATTTTGCTAGCCAGTGAAGACAGTGTATCTGTTTTTTCTTGCATGGAGTTCACACTGTCACTGATAAGATAATTGCCTTCATTAGACAACAATACAGATAAACAGGAAGCTGGATGTGCAGCAACAGATGAAGAAAAGATAACTCTGTATTGAAGAGGCTAATGTTAGCTTTGTGATTCCTGTAACTGCGCTCCTAGCAGCACAGTTAGCAGAATAACGGATGTTTGATTTCTTAAAGCAACCTTTGTAGGTAAATTGTATTGTCAGTTTGTTATCACATTATTGATGTGTGTGTGTGAAGTTTACAGTCAGAACATCTGGGTGCATTTTTTTTTTTATTAACAAGCTCACCAGCCATAGTCCCAAAGTATAAATATGGGTACAATTTTTAAATGAATATTTGCTGTCCCTAAATACACTGACATGGCAGTCTTGGTTATGTTGCAGGCAGGTATTTCTATTGTCGGTGACGGTTGTTTCATCGGTAGCAGGGTCACGGGCAGATATTTTTAGCTGATAGGGAAGAGTGCCGTGGAAAGTAAATCAGGTCCTTGTAAATGAATTTAGTCACCTGGTGAGATTTGAACCCTGACCTTCTACTCAGTAGGCTGATGCTTTGCCACAGAGCAAGCAGATCCTGACTTATAAACCGAAGGTGCCCCTAGCAGGTCGGATGTTTGATACGACGTAAATGGAAATCGCCGAATCATCACTTCATTTATGACGAGCAGGTTTTTATGCTGCGGTGGGAGGAGCTGAACCAATCAAGATTTAGCGCAGAAACTTGTCATAATGCCATCACCGAAGCTTGTTGTGTTGCCAAAATATAAAATATATTGACAGATGTGCTCTATTTCTTAGCAAGACAGTGAAGGTTGTGTTTGTACATGTTTGCAGCTGATTCTTTGCTCATTGTTATATACAGCATGGAGGCTCACAGCAGTTTGCTCAGCTCCAGTATTCTGCACTAAGATACAGCTAGAAATAGAAAAAACAACAAAACTGCTTTATGTGAGAATAAACTAGACAAGTCTGTAGTCAAGTTTTGTTACATTTTACAAGTCCAGTTTTGTTACATTTTACGTAAAACTGAAGTGTAGCCAGGACATGGAAAGTCGATATAGTGGAAGAAAAATGGCTACTATTATCTAGGAATCCAACATGGCAGGATTGGGTGATCCTTGCCAGGAACTTTAATTTGAAGAGGACAAAAATTGCTTTTTTTTTTTTTGTGGATTGATCACTTTTTTTGGTGGTAGATAAACGAATTTTGACGTATAGAAACTGTCACATTCATAAATAACTTGTTACATCTCTTTGTGTCTAAGCTGAGTTAATTCTTCCATTCTTTTTTTCTTTTTGTGATGAGACTCAGATTTCTTCCAGTTTTTCAGGCTTCTGTGACAAGATTGATTTGTTTTGTTAGGTTTTTAAGACAAGACAGACATGTTTTGTTAGGTTTCTAAGACAAGACTGACATGTTTTGTTAGGTTTCTAAGACAAGACTGACATATTTTGTTAGGTTTTTAAGACAAGACTGACATGTTTTGTTAGGTTTCTAAGACAAGGCTGAAATGTTTTGTTAGGTTTCTAAGACAGGACTGAAATGTTTTGTTAGGTTTCTAAGACAAGACTGACATGTTTTGTTAGGTTTCTGAGACAAGACTGACATGTTTTGTTAGGTTTCTGAGACAAGATTGACATGTTTTGTTAGGTTTCTGAGACAAGACATGATACATTTTGTCAGAATTTATTTTGTGACAAGATTGACATTTGGTAGATTTCTGTGAAAAGTCTGATACTGTTTGTTAGACAACACTGGCACAATGTCCAGGTTTCTAAGACAAGACTTACATAATCCTTCTGGTCTCTGTAACAATGCTGGCACAATGTCCAGGTTTCTAAGACAAGACTTACATAATCCTTCTAGTCTCTGTAACAATGCTGGCACAATGTCCAGGTTTCTAAGACAAGACTTACATAATCCTTCTAGTCTCTGTAACAATGCTGGCACAATGTCCAGGTTTCTAAGACAAGACTTACATAATCCTTCTAGTCTCTTTAACAATGCTGGCACAATGTCCAGGTTTCTAAGACAAGACTTACATAATCCTTCTAGTCTCTTTAACAATGCTGGCACAATGTCCAGGTTTCTAAGACAAGACTTACATAATCCTTCTAGTCTCTTTAACAATGCTGGCATAATGTCCAGGTTTCTAAGACAAGACTTACATAATCCTTCTAGTCTCTTTAACAATGCTGGCATAATGTCCAGGTTTCTAAGACAAGACTTACATAATCCTTCTAGTCTCTTTAACAATGCTGGCATAATGTCCAGGTTTCTGAGAATGTTAGATGAGCCTTTTTTTTTAATGGTGCACCTTAAAATAATTGTGCTGCCAATTTCATGTTTGGTACCAGAGTCCTGCTGCTTAAGTGTGTGTTGATGAAAGAGACAAAGAAATCACAGACAGGCTGATAAAAAACTTTTATGACAACACCACAAAGTGACATCACTCTCCCACAGCACTGTCATAACTTTTATGCAAAAAGTTGAACATGTCTGCTATGTTATCACACCCTGTAAATACCATTCATTTGTTCTCTCTTCTGGCTAAAGACTTTCCAGCATTTTACCGACGTGTAAATATTGTCCAACACTCAAGTTTTTTTTGGTTTTTTTTTTTTTCTGTTTTCCTGATGTGAACAAAATTATTTATTTTTCCACGGTTAGAGTCTACATCTGTAACCATGTTTTTGGATTATTAGTTGCCCTGGTTTCTCTGGGTTGTTTTGTTTTGTTTTCATTTGTTCTTCTATTCTGGTAGGGTAAAAACAACAACAGCAGCAACTGAATAAACAACTCCCATGAGGCAGATGTACAACTCCAGGGCACAAATGCCTTGTGAATCTATGATCTTGTTGACAAGCCAATACATAATAGCTTGTAATGTTCATATGGGCTTTTTGCATCATTTTTTTTGTCTGTGTATGTGCTGTTGTTATGAGTTAACCCCATATCACAACAAAGGGCTTGGTTCACTGGCACCACACTAATGATGACAAAGATATAAAAATGTGTACCTGACATGCAGAGATAGGGAAAACTACCTCCAATATCATAAAATACAATCTCCACTAAAACATACTATATACAGATTGTTGTTAATCCATGATGGATGTAAACTATTAATATCAGACCCCGCATTCTGATGAGAGCAGTCCTGGTAATCTACCAGCGTGACCAACATTTAAACTTACACAGCTTCAGACAAACAGGATAATCTGGAAGGAGATGGATTCAGGGAGTAAACATCTTGAAGAAAAATGGCATGACGGTACAGCAGACTTAGATCAGACACTAATAAACAGGCTGTATCATGTGCTTTATATCAGACACTGATAAACAGTGTGTCGTGTGCTTTACATCAGACACTGATAAAAAGGCTGTATCATGTGCAAAATCAGACACTGATAAAAAGGCTGTAACATGTGCTTTACATCAGACACTGATAAAAAGGCTGTATCATGTGCTTTACATCAGACACTGATAAAAAGGCTGTATCATGTGCTTTACATCAGACACTGATAAAAAGGCTGTATCATGTGCTTTACATCAGACACTGATAAAAAGGCTGTATCATGTGCTTTACATCAGACACTGATAAAAAGGCTGTATCATGTGCTTTACATCAGACACTGATAAAAAGGCTGTATCATGTGCTTTACATCAGACACTGATAAAAAGGCTGTATCATGTGCTTTACATCAGACACTGATAAAAAGGCTGTATCATGTGCTTTACATCAGACACTGATAAAAAGGCTGTATCATGTGCTTTACATCAGACACTGATAAAAAGGCTGTATCATGTGCTTTACATCAGACACTGATAAAAAGGCTGTATCATATGCTTTACATCAGACACTGATAAACAGGCTGTATCACGTGCTTTACATCAGACACTGATAAAAAGGCTGTATCATGTGCTTTACATCAGACACTGATAAAAAGGCTGTATCATGTGCTTTACATCAGACAATGATAAACAGGCTGTATCACATGCTTTACATCAGACACTGATAAACAAAAGGTAAAGGTAACTGTCATGCCCTACAGGCACATAGAGATATGGTGTGTTAGTACCCATCAGCACATAGAGATATGGTGTGTTAGTACCCATCAGCACATAGAGATATGGTGTGTTAGTACCCATCAGCACATAGAGATATGGTGTGTTAGTGCCCATCAGCACATAGAGATATGGTGTGTTAGTGCCCATCAGCACATAGAGATATGGTGTGTTAGTGCCTATCAGCACATAGAGATATGGTGTGTTAGTGCCTATCAGCACATAGAGATATGGTGTGTTAGTGCCTATCAGCACATAGAGATATGGTGTGTTAGTGCCTATCAGCACATAGAGATATGGTGTGTTAGTGCCTATCAGCACATAGAGATATGGTGTGTTAGTGCCTATCAGCACATAGAGATATGGTGTGTTAGTACACATCAGCACACTAGAGGTTGATGTGGTCAGCATCACACCTGGCAGCCTTTCCTTCCCCAACTCCAGAAGAAGTCAGGTACCCATTTCTGCAACTGTGCGACTGGGGTGCCTCTGGCTGGATGAATGCCCCCCCCCCCCTTGCCTCAACCTTTGCCATGAGAGACTAGTGCACTAACCATTTTGCCACTCAGACACTAATAATCAAACTACCTGCACAATGTAACAGACAACAGCAAGAGATAATACAAAATAAGGAGATATATTAAGATCAGTTCCCATGTATATCATATGGCTGTGATCCACAAGAAATAGATTTCAGATTTCTCAGTAGATAAAATATAGGGGAGAGATCTAGAAATAAGGAAATTAGTTGAATGAGCTGAACATGAGATGCATGTAAAAAGAACAGATGATAAAGACCAGAATGAAGCAGCTTTAAAGGGAGAAAGATGACAAGGTGGACACAGACGGAACTGACAGAGTCTGTTCTAATTAAGATACACAACAGAGTCTAATTAAGATACACAACAGAGTCTAATTAAGATACACAACAGAGTCTAATTAAGATACACAACAGAGTCTGTTCTAATTAAGATACACAACAGAGTCTAATTAAGATACACAACAGAGTCTGTTCTAATTAAGATACACAACAGAGTCTGTTCTAATTAAGATACACAACAGAGTCTGTTCTAATTAAGATACACAACAGAGTCTGTTCTAATTAAGATACACAGCAGAGTCTGTTCTAATTAAGATACACAGCAGAGTCTGTTCTAATTAAGATACACAGCAGAGTCTGTTCTAATTAAGATACACAACAGAGTCTGTTCTAATTAAGATACACAACAGAGTCTGTTCTAATTAAGATACACAACAGAGTCTGTTCTAATTAAGATATACAACAGAGTCTGTTCTAATTAAGATACACAACAGAGTCTGTTCTAATTAAGATATACAACAGAGTCTGTTCTAATTAAGATACACAGCAGAGTCTGTTCTAATTAAGATACACAGCAGAGTCTGTTCTAATTAAGATACACAGCAGAGTCTGTTCTAATTAAGATACACAGCAGAGTCTGTTCTAATTAAGATATACAACAGAGTCTGTTCTAATTAAGATACACAGCAGAGTCTGTTCTAATTAAGATATACAACAGAGTCTGTTTAATTAAGATACAACAGAGTCTGTTCTAATTAAGATATACAACAGAGTCTGTTCTAATTAAGATATACAACAGAGTCTGTTCTAATTAAGATATACAACAGAGTCTGTTCTAATTAAGATATACAACAGAGTCTGTTCTAATTAAGATATACAACAGAGTCTGTTCTAATTAAGATATACAACAGCCTATTTTAAGTGTACAATAATCTACATTAATTAAGAAATAAAACATGTATTCTAAGATGTACAATAATCTACATTAACCAAGAAATAAAACAATGTGTATTCTAAGCTGGTATCATAGCTCTACTGCAGTGCTTCATGTATAGTTGTATACTTATACACTAATTATTGTGTGTTACTAAGATATGCAATAATCTACATTAACCAAGTTATACAACTGCATCTCCTCTACTCAAGATAACAGCACACGAAGCCTCAAAGGCTTATAATGATTATTCCCTGCATTCTCTAATTTATAATGTGGGTGATCATGCACCACCAGAACTTCCTTTCCATGGTGCTCTGTGTAAAGTCTGCTGCTGGCATATTCAATGCCAAACTACAAGTATGCTACTTTCCAGGTTCACAGATAACTGTTTCTCTCTTTCACTGATTTTGTGAAGCAAAAGAAGACGGCAATGCATGATGGGAAACATATAAAGTAGTATTTCTGCTCACAGAAAACACATCCAGGGGAAAAAGAAAAGGCAACATCATAAACTGAACATAAAACAAATGTTTAAGATCATTTATGTTTCCATGTAACAGTTATAGAAGGATACAGGCTGAGCAACAGCCTACCCCCAGTCCGATGTGGAGACCATATCTTCAGCATGAGACCAGCTCAAGATATCCACAGCTGCAAGGTCTGTGTTGACTTCTCATATAACTTCCTTGTGCATTTTATGCCCGACTTTATTACACGAGGAGACCAAAAAGCTAAGAGTTTAATTTTTCATCTGTTTTTGGTGTTTTTATCTGTTGTGTTGTTTTCATATGTAATCCTTGAAAAAGGCCTTTGTCAAAATACTGGACTGTTGTATGTTCGTTATGTGCTCATCTCGCTTCCTGCCAGTCTGCCCACTTTCCTCACTCTTTCTATCTTTTTGTAAAACTGAACCATACACCTCTGTCTACCTTCACATAATTTCTCCCACAGCATAGATTTATGGCCAATATTTGTTAATATCAAGGAGCTTCCAGTGTGCTCAATAACTCACTATGCCCAGTCCCCTCAATAACTCACTATGCCCTGTCCCCTCAATAACTCACTATGCCCTGTCCCCTCAATAACTCACTATGCCCAGTCCCCTCAATAACTCACTATGCCCTGTCCCCTCAATAACTCACTATGCCCTGTCCCCTCAATAACTCACTATGCCCTGTCCCCTCAATAACTCACTATGCCCTGTCCCCTCAATAACTCACTATGCCCTGTCCCCTCAATAACTCACTATGCCCTGCATCCTTGTCCACTCAATAACTCACTATGCCCAGTCCCCTCAATAACTCACTATGCCCTGTCCCCTCAATAACTCAATATGCCCAGTCCCCTCAATAACTCAATATGCCCAGTCCCCTCAATAACTCAATATGCCCTGCATCCCTGTCCACTCAATAACTCACTATGTCCTGTCCACTCAATAACTCACTATGCCCTGTCCCCTCAATAACTCACTATGCCCTGTCCCCTCAATAAATCACTATGCAGAGTCCCCTCATTAACTCAATATGCCCAGTCCCCTCAATAACTCAATATGCCCAGTCCCCTCAATAACTCAATATGCCCAGTCCCCTCAATGACTCAATATGCCCAGTCCCCTCAATAACTCAATATGCCCAGTCCCCTCAATAACTCAATATGCCCAGTCCCCTCAACAACTCAATATGCCCTGCATCCCTGTCCACTCAATAACTCATTATGTCCTGTCCACTCAATAATTCACTATGCCCTGTCCCCTCAATAACTCACTATGCCCTGTCCCCTCAATAACTCACTATGCCCTGTCCCCTCAATAACTCAATATGCCCAGTCCCCTCAATAACTAAGATATACAACAGAGTGTACTCTAAGTTTATATGACAAACTCTATTCTAAGATATACAATAGCCTATTTTAACTATGATAGACAACAGCCTATTTTAAGTGTACAATAATCTACATTAATTAAGAAATAAAACATGTATTCTAAGATGTACAATAATCTACATTAACCAAGAAATAAAACAATGTCTATTCTAAGCTGGTATCACAGCTTTACTGCAGTGCTTCATGTATAGTTGTATACTTATACACTAATTATTGTGTGTTACTAAGATATGCAATAATCTACATTAACCAAGTTATACAACTGCATCTCCTCTACTCAAGATAACAGCACACGAAGCCTCAAAGGCTTATAATGATTATTCCCTGCATTCTCTAATTTATAATGTGGGTGATCATGCACCATCAGAACTTCCTTTCCATGGTGCTCTGTGTAAAGTCTGCTGCTGGCATATTCAATGTCAAACTACAAGTATCTGTTACTTTCCAGGTTCACAGATAACTGTTTCTCTCTTTCACTGATTTTGTGGAGCAAAAGAAGACGGCGATGCATGATGGGAAACATATAAAGTAGTATTTCTGCTCACAGAAAACACATCCAGGGGAAAAAGAAAAGGCAACATCATAAACTGAACATAAAACAAATGTGTAAGATCATTTATGTTTCCATGTAACAGTTATAGAAGGATACAGGCTGAGCAACAGCCTACCCCCAGTCCGATGTGGAGACCATATCTTCAGCATGAGACCAGCTCAAGATATCCACAGCTGCAAGGTCTGTGTTGATTTCTCATATAACTTCCTTGTGCATTTTATGCCCGACTTTATTACACGAGGAGACCAAAAAGCTAAGAGTTTAATTTTTCATCTGTTTTTGGTGTTTTTATCTGTTGTGTTGTTTTCATATGTAATCCTTGAAAAAGGCCTTTGTCAAAATACTGGACTGTTGTATGTTCTTTATGTGCTCATCTCTCTTCCTGCCAGTCTGCCCACTTTCCTCACTCTTTCTATCTTTTTGTAAAACTGAACCATACACCTCTGTCTACCTTCACATAATTTCTCCCACAGCATAGATTTATGGCCAATATTTGTTAATATCAAGGAGCTTCCAGTGTGCTCAATAACTCACTATGCCCAGTCCCCTCAATAACTCACTATGCCCAGTCCCCTCAATAACTCACTATGCCCTGTCCCCTCAATAACTCACTATGCCCAGTCCCCTCAATAACTCACTATGCCCTGTCCCCTCAATAACTCACTATGCCCTGTCCCCTCAATAACTCACTATGCCCTGTCGCCTCAATAACTCACTATGCCCAGTCCCCTCAATAACTCACTATGCCCTGTCCCCTCAATAACTCACTATGCCCTGCATCCCTGTCCACTCAATAACTCACTATGCCCAGTCCCCTCAATAACTCACTATGCCCTGTCCCCTCAATAACTCAATATGCCCAGTCCCCTCAATAACTCAATATGCCCAGTCCCCTCAATAACTCAATATGCCCTGCATCCCTGTCCACTCAATAACTCACTATGTCCTGTCCACTCAATAACTCACTATGCCCTGTCCCCTCAATAACTCACTATGCCCTGTCCCCTCAATAAATCACTATGCAGAGTCCCCTCATTAACTCAATATGCCCAGTCCCCTCAATAACTCAATATGCCCAGTCCCCTCAATAACTCAATATGCCCAGTCCCCTCAATGACTCAATATGCCTTGCATCCCTGTCCACTCAATAACTCACTATGTCCTGTCCACTCAATAACTCACTATTCCCTGTCCCCTCAATAACTCACTATGCCCTGTCCCCTCAATAACTCACTATGCCCTGTCCCCTCAATAACTCACTATGTACTGTCCCCTCAATAACTCACTATGCCCTGTCCCCTCAATAACTTGCTATGCCCTGTCCCCTCAATAACTCACTATGCACTGTCCCCTCAGTAATTCACTATTCCCTGTTCTCCTCAATAACTCACTATGCACTGTCCCCTCATAACTCACTATGTCCTGTCCCTTCAATAATTCACTATGCCCTATTCCCCTCAATAACTCACTATGTCCTGTCCCCTCAATAATTCACTATGCCCTATTCCCCTCAATAACTCACTATGCACTGTCCCCTCAATAATTCACTATGCCCTATTCCCCTCAATAACTCATTATGTCCTGCCCCAGACCATTCTAAGACAGAATGCATGACAACCATATAATAGTTTTTCTTCCTTCAATGTATCATAGACGATGTTTACAACTTTCATCAGTTTACTTTTCTGTTTCCTTAAAAAAAAATCTTTTGTTAGATCTTACTGTTCTTGCTCTAATTATTTTGGGGCCACGTGACTAGCACATGTTATTAGTTTTTGTAAACCAGATCTGATCAAGTTGGTTCTTATGTGCTTTTATGTCCAATGCCATGAATGAAGTAAGTTTAGTAAACTACCAAAAGGCAAAAACTATAACCCATAACCAGTGCAGATCCGACTGGAAGCAACAACTGAAGTCCAACAGAGAGCCAGATCCAACACGCCAGCTACAGAGACATCAGCAAACCATCCTCTTTCGCGTCAGGACAGGGCACTTAGACTACTGAGCTACTTTCAACGACTCAAAATGTCTCACACAGACGAGTGTCCCTGTGGCAGTGGAGTCCAGACTCCGGAACATACCCTTCAAGAGTGCCCAAACCATGCAGATCAGAGGCGTGAGACATGGCCTGGGGACATGCGTGTGGGGCAAAAGCTGTGGTGCTCATAGAACAAGATCTGGAGAGGACTGCGGGCTTTACCCTAACGTCAGGGATCAGGATATGGCGTGCCCAACAACCTCGAACGCAGAAGAAAAAGCGAGAATTAAGTGAAAGAGGGGATGACTATGGTTTTTTTCCCATGTTCTGAAGCTTAATCTGACTTTGGACCAAGACCTACCGGACGAGAACAGCAAAGTCAGGTCCTCGAGCAGCCTCCAGCACAACTATGGCTACGAAATGCGGTAATATTGTTTACTTCCGTCATAAACACTCCGCACTTACTACCATAGCAACCAAGCATTGAAGAGCGGTGCATGATGGGACATATTTCCGGCGTCCTTAACATCGATAGAGAGAAAGAGAAGATGGACATGAATTCCAAGTAAGTAAAAGAGATTTGTGTAATATGTGTCTGGTAATTAAGTAGATTCGATAACCCTATTACCTTTCATTTATAAAGTAATGTTGAAAGTGTTCATGTTTTACTAAATACAGTGGAAATAGTCAGTCATGTCCTTTTTGGAACTTTGCCTCCCTAACAGCACTCCCGTAGGGCTCTCGGTTGTGAGCAAGATGGCCTGCTACTGATGCATCCATTTACAGATCATCAACGATGTCTTGCAGCCATCTTCGCCTTGGTCTTCCTCTCTTTTTTCCATTATGTACCCTTCCAAGACTGTCTACTTTAAATTCTTATGACGTTTCAGTTTGCTGATACACGTCAATACATCATCATCATCATCATCGAAAGATAAAAGTAAATGCTGCAGGATAATGAATCTATACAATTTCTTCATGGAGACATTTTTTCAGAAAATGAAATTTCTAGAAATTGTTCCTGATAAATATTGATGTTTGTTGGTGGTGTAGTGGTTATTGCACCCTCAAGAAACGGGTCTCCAGGGTTTTACTTTAAAAAAAAGGCAGCAAGGACAGATGCTGACTTCCCTACCTTATAATGCTAGAAATGTGAAGGCTATAACACTTCACAACTGTACAGCATTCCGTAGACTTTAGACAACAAAATTGATGCATCTTGTTATACTTTAACATGACACTGCTTCTTTTACCAGGCTGTTGTGCAAAACCTCACTGCTGTGAGGAGAGATCAGGTCTTAGTTGGCTAACATTTACTAAACCTTGCATCAGATCAGACACCTTCGCGAAACTCCAGATAGTTTTTAACTCTTTCCCCTCGCGTTACTTCCAAAGTGTTCCTTAGTGTGGTGAAGCAGACATTTTGGAGAAGGGCGCGGACAGTGGGGAGGGGGGTGGGTCCCTGTGTAAAAGTTATTGTACCAAATTAATTCCATGTTCACCACGTGTGTATCACACATTAATATATGTGGAAATGAATGAAGATTCCATAAATGAAGTTATTTGTCATTAAAAAAAAACAAAGAAAAGAAAAAAACTGGTGTGAAATGATGGAACGATTTTTTGGCACTAAAAAAATGTTAGGGCTGAGCAATAAAATCTGCTTTATACTTACCTTAACTATGTCATAATCCAATATAGAATACATAGTCATTCAAATTTCAACATAGAAAAATCAATATTTATGGATGTTTGTGACATCCATTAAATCTAACAGATCTACAGCTACAAGAAACATATATAGTAAGCTAAGTCTAGTCGGTCGGTGTGACCATTCTACCACTCAATCTCAAAATAAACTTGAAAAAAACTCCCCTTCTCCCCTATCTAACATTCCAAAATGGCGTCCTCATGCTTAAAACACTATTAACTTTGGATTCAGAAGAGTTCTAACTGGTTAAATGAAAAATAACATCGTGTTTTCAACGAAAGAAACTCCGAAGCCTTATGGGGCTCCCGCGAGTGGGATAACACAATGCAAAGATCCTCTAGGGGCTTGCGCGAGTGAAAACAGTTAATCTGATCATATTTTGCATCTTTCTGGTTATCATGAAACTAATATTTGTTAGCTGCCTTAGTGCCAGGTTTCTAGCCAAAAAAAACTGCTGAAAATATTGTTTAGATGCAGTGATGGCCCAGCTCTTTCATTAATATTAATTAAAGAGTTTCTGTAATTATTTTTAGAAGTTTGACCTCATTTCATTACATGGCAGCACAGTATTACCCTGAACATTATTTGGGCTTAATGAAGATGGCTGCAAGACATCGCTGACGATCTGCAAATGGATGCAGCAGCGGCAGGCCATCTTGCTCACAACTGAGAGGCCTACAGGAGAGCTGTTTGGGAGGCAAAGTTCCGCAAGGGACATGCAAATGAATGAATGAAATGGGGTCAAAACCAGGTTAGCCTACATGAAATATGAGGTTCATGATTTTAGCCTGGAAAATCTGGGCCATATAACATATAGGATTAATGCCAAGGTGGTGAATAATAGTTTTTAATCTTGTTAAACTGTATTTAACATCTTTCTACTCATAATAAAACAATACTTGTTAATCTAGTCATATTTCATATCTTTATATTTGTAATGACATAATGTTTGTTAATCCACAGTTTTTTCATTGGCTGCTGTGAGCCAGGGATGTCTTGACATGGAAAGGTTCTGGTCATGAGTGGCCTGAATCGGAACCTGGTCTCACGGTCTTACACAACAGGCAAAGAGGGCACCATCTGTACAGAAAATTCTGAACTTCTAAAATTATTGTATGAAAATTCGTCGGACATACAGGTCAACAGAAATTCTGAACTTAAAGACTTTTCTGTCCGAAAAAATAATAATCTGAATAGCAAAAATTTGCAGAACATTACAAATCTCACTAATAGCAGCAAAGCAGATGATGCAGCAGCTAATAATTTAAGGGGAAAGAATTCCCAAATCTCTGCTGCAGGTGATGCAAATGTGATCTCTTCAAGCAAAAGAGGGAAAGAAAATATAAAAACTCAATATAAAACCAGGTTAAACAAAACTGAAGGGGAACTTGTGACTGAAAGTAATAGCGGGGATAATTCTCTTTCGTCCAATGATAAGCAAGTTGTGTTCAGAGACTTTGGAAGTAATGTTTTGATTCAGTCTTTAGAGAATAGTGAAGCAAATAATAAACACACTGAGAAGAATGTGAAGATAAATGTGGTGACAGATACAGGCGTGGCTGAGGCACACTATTATCCAGAAGAAAATAGTTTTTTATCTGACATTCCCGAATCTGGTAGTGAAACCTTGGCTTCTTCGAGTTCCGAACTAGCAAGGCTGAAGAGTCCATCTCAAGACTCCCTGAATGCTGATTTTGAGAGCAGTTCCATCTCCTCATCATCACAAGTTTATTCTCCTAGAGAGAATTTTTTAGACAAGGGGTGTAAATCAGTTGAGAGTGACAGAGACAGTTCTGTGGTCAAGTCAACAAGGGCAGCTGTGAGGACACCACATCCAAGAAGCTTTCTAGAATATAACACAACACCAACATCTGACAATCTCCAGAGAAGTTCAGAAGATGAACCTAATGTGACAGCTGAGAGAGATTTTACATCAACATCTAAGAAACTTCATTTGGTTCCAAGTACTGCTGCTCCCTTCAGCCCTGCAAAGCCAGTGTTGGATGCGATCTCACCAAACTCTAAAGACAACACCAATGATGAAGCAGCTTACAAAACTGAAGCTACACAAAAGACAAGTTTTAGATCAGTTAGACTGAATGAAACTAACAGAGCACCTGAACCACAACCAGCTAAAACCTTAGAAGCTGTCCCAGCTTTAACATCTCCACTGACAACTGTTTCTTCATCTCTTGCTGCCAAAGGAACTCCAACTCCTGAAAACAGCAAACCATATCCTGTGTACAGTTTAATCTCTCCACGCTGCTCAAAGTCATCATTTAGACAATCACTGGGCAACCTCAGTCCTTGGGCTGGCCAGTCCACAATCCCTGTAAGTCCTAGACTTCAACAGAAGTATGTCACGGACAGAAATTTTCATCTAAAAGATAGTGGCCATTCTAAAGGCTCAGCTTCCTATTCATCACAGAGACTCAAGACACAGAAAGAAGTGACAGAAAGATCAGGCACTGATCTTTGTGCAGAAGGCAGTCTGGACGGTCACAGGGAGGAAAACGAAGAAGAAGAGGAAGAGACAAAATTTGATGCGGATAGCCTTGACATTGAAAGAGATAGTCTTGAGGTCAATCAGACAGAGAGCAAAAACATTCTTTCATTTGATGATAGATGCAGGCTAGTTTATGATAATAGCAACAGAGAAGAACAAGGTCAAGAAGAGAATAAATTGAAGAGTACCCAAGAGCATCATAATAGTGAAAAGCTGGAAGGGAATACAGATTATGTAGGTGCAGGGAGTAATAGTGTGACCGGTGCAAATATTGAAAGCAGGACAGTTTCTACTGTGGATTTACCAACATCTGCTCCTACAAACAGGAAGCCAGATCAGGCTTTGGGTGTGATATCAGATCTTCAGAGCTACACAGATGATGACAGCACACAAAGTGTTGGCAGACAAGTACACCACATTCCTGATCAGATGAGTCCTGAAGAACCAGAACAAGTGGAATATGTCATAAAATCTGACACAAATAAACAAGGGGTCTCCAGATACTATACAACTCAAGGAAGTGCTCACAGCCTCCACCACAACTCGAACCCATCTGCATCTGCAGGCTCTGTGACAAGAAACTCTAACAGAACAACACCGTCTGTTAAAAAACTTTACATTGAATCTCCAACCTTCACCAGGGAAGAAGAAGAAGTATACAGATTTGTAAGTAGCAGGCTAGAAGACAGCAAAGACGAAGGTGAAGATACGTACAGGGAGCTGGACATGGCGGCCATTGAGAATCAAGAAAATCATGCTCTGAGAATGGGAACACAGAAGAGGGTCAGGTACAGCGATGTTGATGGACGCTACGAAGATACAGATGGCCACGATGATGAAGGCAAGCAGGGGCCTCCAGAAGGGTCTTCTGTCAGACCAGTACAAACAAATATGAGAAGGTATATCAATGAGCCTGGGCAAGGAGTCTCAGATAAGGAGAATCAGTTTGACAGACGAGTGCAGGGACCAACAAATCAAGGAAGTATTCAATTTCATCAACAACAGCTGTTTCATCTGCTGCAGCACAATGATCCTAAAAGTGTGGGGATTAGAAACAGCAACTATGACAACATGAACACAAACCCTGAAGCTTATGGTGGTCACAAGGACAATATGAGGAAACCGGGCCAAGAAATATATGAGAACCAGCCTCAGGGTGATTGGAGAAGCCAGTGGGATGAACATCATTCACAGCGTGACCTTGCCGCCAAATTCCAGCTGGAACAAAAGCCAAGTTTGGGCTCAGTCACTCAACAAGGATTTTCAAATAATCAGAGAAGTCCCATCACACAGCAAGGGTTTTCAAACAGTCAGCAAGGGTATGGAGGAAATGACGCCCCACAGCAGTTATATCCACAGGTGAAAGCAGGCTCTAATGTCCCTCATCAACCTCAGTACCTCAACCAACAAGAGCAACAGTCGCAGCCGGCGAGCAAACCACCGGTGCGTGGTCTGTCACTACCTGTTGGGCCTTCTTATGATCCAGTGGATGAGGAGGAACTGAAAAGAGAGACATTTTATCAGCAAGGTAGGTCATTTGTTTCATCTTAATTTTGAATGGAGGTACAGTTTTAAAAAAACCATGAATTATATCACTGATATATGCATGAATACTTAATATCTCACTTCAGGCAACACCTGAGTCTATTCCTGCATTGAACTGTTTAAATGACCATATAAAGGATTACAAACAAAATAACTGTATCTGTTTGGTTTATTATTTGTTTTAGAAATTAAAATTATAGATTACTACATAAGCTAAACATAGGCATTTATTAATTTCCCATTAAAAACATGTCAGCTGAGTTTACTATACATTTTTTTGTGGTCTTCGGATTTCTGTTTTGTAGTTGATGACTTAATGTCTGTTTGAATGTTTCAGACAAAACAAAATCAAATAGGAAAGTTCATGAGATCTTTTAAGATTTTTACACTGTTTTCCATTGATATCTTGATGAACAGATTTGCTCAAATGAAATTTCAGTTTAAAGACAATGTCTCTCCTCAACACACCAAACATGACTTTTTAAAAATACAAATTATAACAAAATAGCTAGAAAAAAAAACTATTATTGGAGGCTAAAGTGTGAGCCAGTCAATCAGACATCCATGTCTGTAGTGCAAAGTTGGTCTTTGTGTTCGAGGTTGTTGGTCATATCAGATCCTGATCCCTGATGACAGGGCAAACCTGCAGTCCTCTCCAGATACTGATCCATGTTGACAGAGCAAACCTGCAGTCCTCTCCAGATCCTTATCCCTGTTGACAGGGCAAACCTGCAATCCTCTCCAGATCCTGGTCCTTGTTGACAGGGCAAACCTGCAGTCCTCTCCAGATCCTGATCCCTGTTGACAGGGCAAACCTGCAGTCCTCTCCAGATCCTGATCCCTGATGACAGGACAAACTTGCAGTCCTCTCCAGATCCTGATCCCTGTTGACATGGCAAACCTGCAGTCCTCTCCAGATCCTGATCCCTGTTGACAGGGCAAACCTGCAGTCTTCTCCAGATCCTGATCCCTGTTGACAGGGCAAACCTGCAGTTCTCTCCAGATCCTGATCCTTGTTGACAGGGCAAACCTGCAATCCTCTCCAGATCCTGATCCTTGTTGACAGGGCAAATCTGCAGTCCTCTCCAGATCCTGATCCCTGATGACAGGGCAAACCTGCAATCCTCTCCAGATCCTGATCCCTGTTGACAGGGCAAACTTGCAGTCCTCTCCAGATCCTGATCCCTGTTGACATGGCAAACCTGCAGTCCTCTCCAGATCCTGATCCTGTTGACAGGGCAAACCTGCAGTCTTCTCCAGATCCTGATCCCTGTTGACAGGGCAAACCTGCAGTTCTCTCCAGATCCTGATCCTTGTTGACAGGGCAAACCTGCAATCCTCTCCAGATCCTGATCCTTGTTGACAGGGCAAATCTGCAGTCCTCTCCAGATCCTGATCCCTGATGACAGGGCAAACCTGCAATCCTCTCCAGATCCTGATCCCTGTTGACATGGCAAACCTGCAGTCCTCTCCAGATCCTGATCCCTGTTGGGCAAACCTGCAGTCCTCTCAAGATCCTGATCCCTGATAACAGGGCAAACTTGCAATCCTCTCCAGATCCTGATCCCTGTTGACAGGGCAAACCTATAGTCCTCTCCAGATCCTGATCCCTGATGACAGGGCAAACTTGCAATCCTCTCCAGATCCTGATCCCTGTTGACAGGGCAAACCTGCAGTCCTCTCCAGATCCTGACAGGATCCCCAAAGCTTTTAGAAAAATATGGGCACTAACGCTGTATCCCAACTTGTCTCAGTGACATATGACAGATTAAAGAAAATATGGGCATCAACACTGTGTTCCAACATGTACGAGTGGCATAGGACAGGACTGCCTTTCATTTCTTGTTTTCTTGACCTCTGTGTAACACAAGTGTTGTGTACATGTGTTGCCAGTGTACTGGCACTCTTCATCTAAGGAAACAGTTTTGAAGCAGGCAGACATCTTTCTGAACAGCTCCTGTCATGGCTGACTCTACCAGTGTTGCCAGTAAAGATGTCAGAAAAAACAAACAATATAAGGAAGTGACTGTTCTTCTTCTTCTTCGTTCACTTCTACCAAGACCGCCCTGTGATCCTACTGAATTTACGCCTGTGGTCCTCGTTAAGTCCCGTGGTCCCCCGTGTGGTCCCCGAAAGGACCACACGAGATCCCCGAGAGGACTACATGAGGTTCAGAGTATCGCAGGGCTTGAGTCTGAATTCTTGGTGGGTCTCAGAAGCGGGATTGCGTGACACCGTGGTTTTCGTTGCGCCAGTTTAGTCTAGAGTTGGACTTTCTCACCGGAAGACCTCGACGTGTTTAGAATAGCGTATCCCCGCTGGGTGAGAGGTGGTAGCCCATCCAGGTCAGAGTTGGACTTTCTCACTGGAGAACCTCGACGTGTTATGAGATACCCGTGTATCACCGCCGGGTGAGAGGTGGTTGCCCATCCAGTCCAGTGTTGGACTTTCTCACCGGGAAAACCTCAGGTGATTAGGATACGCATACATCCCCGCCGGGTGAGAGGTGGTTGCCTATCTAGACTGCCCTGGTCCAGTGTCTCCAACTTCAGCATTTTGTAGTTGTGGCCTCTACCCTTCCTAGTTGTGACCAGGATGGAGCTTTTGTCCAGGAGGACGAATCCTCACCACTAGTGACTTCCACCCCTGGGTTGAGCCGGTTTAGGCATATTATCCCAGTATGGGCGTGTTTGGGACGTGACCGACCTCTATAGCAGAGGTACCGCGACATGCGTAGCCTTCAAGTTTCACCCCTGGTTTGAGCCGGTTTAGGCATATTTCACCAGTATGGGTGTATATCAGGCGTGACCGACCTCTAGAGCGGAAGTGGTGTGATATGCCTGGCCATCAAGTTTCACCTCTGGTGTGTGACGGTTTAGGCATATTTCACCAGTGTAGGTGTATTTCGGACGTGGCCGGCCTCTAGAGCAGAGGCGCCGTGGTATGTGTAGCTCTCGCAGCGATACTACTGGACATACCGATTAAACTTCACTTTATCTTTTCCTTCACCTTTTCACATCGGCGCCGCACAGCAACCTTTATTTCTTTTCCGTATTTTCTTCCTTGACCGGGAGGAGTTTCACTCCACGCGCGGCATTCGAAGAGTCTCGCCAGCAGTGTCTTAACCTCTGGGTTAAGCCAGTTCATGCATGCATTTCACCCGATATGACTGCACTCAGGACGTGGCCGACCTCCAAACCAGAGGTGCCGTGATTTGACTGTTTGCTTCGCCTTATCCTTTCTACCACTTTGTCCGTAGTGGTGCCGCGCGGCAACCCCTTTTGCACCTTTCTTCATTGGCCAGGAGGAGCACCGCTCCACGCACGGCAGCTGAAGAATCTCGCCAGCAGCGGGAAGTGACTTTTAAAATGGCATAAATGTTTTTTTAAAGAAAAAAAATTAATTTAAACTACTACATTCTGACCATTTCACCTGAAATCTTATTGCTACATGTAAAAGAAAAAAAAATGCAGCAAAATAAAAAGGAACAAACAGAAAATGTTTATCTGTCATTATCTTATTGAACATTTGTTCACTTTTCAATTGTGTACAAAATGTTGTCATAGGACAGAAAAAAAAAACACACACACACACAACACAAGATGAACATGTAACGGAGAAGTTTGCTGATATTTTATGGAAATTGCTTATGCTAAATTAATATTAACAGCATTTATGAGCAAATGTCAGTCAAAATGATGGGAAAAGAAATAAAAATATGCTTTTTATATAAAAAATATGCATGCTTTATCAGAAAAAAAAAAATGTCTGTGTCTGAGATTGAACTAGCAACATTTGTCCCACAGTCCACAAACTTTTCCCCCTGCACACAGATCTTATTTTACATGCACAAACTTTTCTCCCTGCACACAGATCTTATTTCACATCCACAAACTTTTCCCCCTGCACACAGATCTTATTTTACATGCACAAACTTTTCCCCCTGCAACAGATCTTATTTTACATGCACAAACTTTTCCCCCTGCACACAGATCTTATTTTACATGCACAAACTTTTCCCCCTGCACACAGATCTTATTTTACATAAGAAAATCAGTGCAGAAATGTCTGGGGGAAAAAAAAAACGAAAATGACTTCAAGTGTAATGAATGAATGGGCTGTGTGGGGGGAGGGGCAGAAGAGGTGTATTTTAAAAAAGTAGGGCTCACCAACAAGAAATTAGTTTCAGAACAATCATGAGTAAAATGTAGTATCATTTCCCGTATACCAGAGATAATTTGTGTAGTTACTAATGTCTAGTTAATCTCTGAGCCTACAAATCAGTTTGGTTGGATGTCTGATTTGCATTGTGTTAATAAGTGAACTGATGAGATTTTCCAGACCTGAGTTTCCCAGATTTTGGAACTTTCAAACTTTCCGGATAATTGAAGTTGTACTACATCAAACCCTTTTCCAGACATTTGTGAGAATTCATGGCATATTCGTTTATTTATTGTAGTATGTTTACTTTTTACATATTGTACTTTTTATACATAATGTTTGTATATTATATGTTTACTTTCTATTATATTAAACATGTTCTGTGTGGATACAGTGTGGGTAAAGGAAAATGTGAAATATTCCGGTGGAAAATTCAGATTAAAAAAAAAAAATTATGGTCAGTCCTTCCTCTTTATTCTTCTGTCAAATCAAGGGTTATCATTATTTTGATATTTAGTTAACTCATAGTCCATCAGTCAGTTTATCTTGTTGTCTCTTTCTCTCTCTGAAACTTAAGTGCCCAGGGCACATGAGGCTTCCACAAGGGTTTTCCACAAATGCCTCTCCTTTGCCTTTTTTTCTGCTCTTCCCCGGGTGAGCCCTCTGTTGCCTAACATTCTTTCTGTTGTTCTTCTCCATGTCTCTTTTGGTCTACCCTTACTTCTGTTCCCCTGTGGTGTCCATCTTAGTGCTATTTTTGGTAATGAGTTGTCAGTCATTCAGAGCACATGTCCCAACCATCGCCAGCGTCTTTCCTCAATAATTGCTATCAGTGGCTTCATCTGCATTTCTGCCAACAAGACAGTTATCTTGTCAACTTGTAACCCATTGATCAGCTTATCTTGTTGTCTAGTTAACTTGTAGTCTGTCAATCAGATTATCTTTTTGTCTAGTTAACTCATAGCTTGTCAGTTAGGGTATCTTGTTGTACAGTTAACTTATGGTCAATCAATCTGTATCCTGTCTGGCTAACTAACTTGCATTCTGTTAGTCACTGTATCTTAACATCTAGTTAACTTGTAGCTGCCAATCAATGTATATTGGCCAAAGCAAAGCCTGGTATCCGCCTGTCAGTGTAATCTAGCCCACTTAACCCGCTGCTGGGGAAAGCACTTGTACAGAACTCCGTGCCAGCAACTTGACGTACCGATACTTGTACAGACAAGCCAGCGCTCTTCCCTGCATTGATTCACGTTTTGTCTGCACCCAACTCTCTGGCATACGGTGGATCAAGGGCTTTGTATCGAGTGCTGTACTGGAATAAACGTTGTGATCGACAAGACTCATTACGCTATCAGGAATTTGTGTTCAGGTCTCTGGGATTTGTTCTCGTGTTATAATGAAATAAATGAGGATAGTTTTCAGAAAAAAGGATCCAGAAGGACGGAATATTTGTTGAGTTTAGAAAAGTTATCGACTTTTGTCGCTGTTCTCGGCTAGAACAGTACTACTATTGATTTTAATTATTCCGCTGTTCTGAGTTCATTTCTTTTGTTCACAACTTCCTGTTTTTATTTTCTGAGTTGTAAAATAGTTTGAATTTTATTTTTAGTTTCTATTATATTAAACATGTTCTGTGTGGGTACAGTGTGGGTAAAGGAAAATGTGAAATATTCCGGTGGAAAATTCAGATTTAAAAAAAAAAATTATGGTCAGTCCTTCCTCTTTATTCTTCTGTCAAATCAAGGGTTATCATTATTTTGATATTTAGTTAACTCATAGTCCATCAGTCAGTTTATCTTGTTGTCTCTTTCTCTCTCTGAAACTTAAGTGCCCAGGGCACATGAGGCTTCCACAAGGGTTTTCCACAAATGCCTCTCCTTTGCCTTTTTTTCTGCTCTTCCCCGGGTGAGCCCTCTGTTGCCTAACATTCTTTCTGTTGTTCTTCTCCATGTCTCTTTTGGTCTACCCTTACTTCTGTTCCCCTGTGGTGTCCATCTTAGTGCTATTTTTGGTAATGAGTTGTCAGTCATTCAGAGCACATGTCCCAACCATCGCCAGCGTCTTTCCTCAATAATTGCTATCAGTGGCTTCATCTGCATTTCTGCCAACAAGACAGTTATCTTGTCAACTTGTAACCCATTGATCAGCTTATCTTGTTGTCTAGTTAACTTGTAGTCTGTCAATCAGATTATCTTTTTGTCTAGTTAACTCATAGCTTGTCAGTTAGGGTATCTTGTTGTATAGTTAACTTATGGTCAATCAATCTGTATCCTGTCTGGCTAACTAACTTGCATTCTGTCAGTCACTGTATCTTAACATCTAGTTAACTTGTAGCTGCCAATCAATGTATATTGGCCAAAGCAAAGCCTGGTATCCGCCTGTCAGTGTAATCTAGCCCACTTAACCCGCTGCTGGGGAAAGCACTTGTACAGAACTCCGTGCCAGCAACTTGACGTACCGATACTTGTACAGACAAGCCAGCGCTCTTCCCTGCATTGATTCACGCTTTGTCTGCACCCAACTCTCTGGCATACGGTGGATCAAGGGCTTTGTATCGGGTGCTGTACTGGAATAAACGTTGTGATCGACAAGACTCATTACGCTATCAGGAATTTGTGTTCAGGTCTCTGGGATTTGTTCTCGTGTTATAATGAAATAAATGAGGATAGTTTTCAGAAAAAAGGATCCAGAAGGACGGAATATTTGTTGAGTTTAGAAAAGTTATCGACTTTTGTCGCTGTTCTCGGCTAGAACAGTACTACTATTGATTTTAATTATTCCGCTGTTCTGAGTTCATTTCTTTTGTTCACAACTTCCTGTTTTTATTTTCTGAGTTGTAAAATAGTTTGAATTTTATTTTTAGTTTGCGGCAAATATGGTTGTGCTGGAAACATAGCACACTTGTCATGATAGATGAAACATGGCACACTTGTCATGATAGATGAAACATGGCACACTTGTCATGATAGATGAAACATGGCACACTTGTGATAGATGAAACATGGCACACTTGTGATAGATGAAACATGGCACACTTGTCTGGGGGAAAAAAAAAACGAAAATGACTTCAAGTGTAATGAGGGAAAGGACTGTGTGGGGGGAGGGGCAGAAGAGGTGTATTTTTAAAAAGTAGGGCTCACCAACAAGAAATTAGTTTCAGAACAATCATGAGTAAAATGTAGTATCATTTCCCGTATACCAGAGATAATTTGTGTAGTTACTAATGTCTAGTTAATCTCTGAGCCTACAAATCAGTTTGCTTGGATGTCTGATTTGCATTGTGTTAATAAGTGAACTGATGAGATTTTCCAGACCTGAGTTTCCCAGATTTTGGAACTTTCAAACTTTCCGGATAATTGAAGTTGTACTACATCAAACCCTTTTCCAGACATTTGTGAGAATTCATGGCATATTCGTTTATTTATTGTAGTATGTTTACTTTTTACATATTGTACTTTTTATACATAATGTTTGTATATTATATGTTTACTTTCTATTATATTAAACATGTTCTGTGTGGGTACAGTGTGGGTAAAGGAAAATGTGAAATATTCCGGTGGAAAATTCAGATTTAAAAAAAAAAATTATGGTCAGTCCTTCCTCTTTATTCTTCTGTCAAATCAAGGGTTATCATTATTTTGATATTTAGTTAACTCATAGTCCATCAGTCAGTTTATCTTGTTGTCTCTTTCTCTCTCTGAAACTTAAGTGCCCAGGGCACATGAGGCTTCCACAAGGGTTTTCCACAAATGCCTCTCCTTTGCCTTTTTTTTCTGCTCTTCCCCGGGTGAGCCCTCTGTTGCCTAACATTCTTTCTGTTGTTCTTCTCCATGTCTCTTTTGGTCTACCCTTACTTCTGTTCCCCTGTGGTGTCCATCTTAGTGCTATTTTTGGTAATGAGTTGTCAGTCATTCAGAGCACATGTCCCAACCATCGCCAGCGTCTTTCCTCAATAATTGCTATCAGTGGCTTCATCTGCATTTCTGCCAACAAGACAGTTATCTTGTCAACTTGTAACCCATTGATCAGCTTATCTTGTTGTCTAGTTAACTTGTAGTCTGTCAATCAGATTATCTTTTTGTCTAGTTAACTCATAGCTTGTCAGTTAGGGTATCTTGTTGTATAGTTAACTTATGGTCAATCAATCTGTATCCTGTCTGGCTAACTAACTTGCATTCTGTCAGTCACTGTATCTTAACATCTAGTTAACTTGTAGCTGCCAATCAATGTATATTGGCCAAAGCAAAGCCTGGTATCCGCCTGTCAGTGTAATCTAGCCCACTTAACCCGCTGCTGGGGAAAGCACTTGTACAGAACTCCGTGCCAGCAACTTGACGTACCGATACTTGTACAGACAAGCCAGCGCTCTTCCCTGCATTGATTCACGCTTTGTCTGCACCCAACTCTCTGGCATACGGTGGATCAAGGGCTTTGTATCGGGTGCTGTACTGGAATAAACGTTGTGATCGACAAGACTCATTACGCTATCAGGAATTTGTGTTCAGGTCTCTGGGATTTGTTCTCGTGTTATAATGAAATAAATGAGGATAGTTTTTAGAAAAAAGGATCCAGAAGGACGGAATATTTGTTGAGTTTAGAAAAGTTATCGACTTTTGTCGCTGTTCTCGGCTAGAACAGTACTACTATTGATTTTAATTATTCCGCTGTTCTGAGTTCATTTCTTTTGTTCACAACTTCCTGTTTTTATTTTCTGAGTTGTAAAATAGTTTGAATTTTATTTTTAGTTTGCGGCAAATATGATTGTGCTGGAAACATAGCACACTTGTCATGATAGATGAAACATGGCACACTTGTCATGATAGATGAAACATGGCACACTTGTCATGATAGATGAAACATGGCACACTTGTGATAGATGAACATGGCACACTTGTGATAGATGAAACATGGCACACATGTCGTGATAGATGAAACATGGCACACTTGTCGTGATAGATGAAACATGGCACACTTGTCATGATAGATGAACATGGCACACTTGTGATAGATGAAACATGGCACACTTGTCATGATAGATGAAACATGGCACACTTGTGATAGATGAAACTGGCACACTTGTCATGATAGATGAAACATGGCACACTTGTGATAGATGAAACATATTGTACTTTTTATACATAATGTTTGTATATTATATGTTTACTTTCTATTATATTAAACATGTTCTGTGTGGGTACAGTGTGGGTAAAGGAAAATGTGAATATTCCGGTGGAAAATTCAGATTTAAAAAAAAAAATTATGGTCAGTCCTTCCTCTTTATTCTTCTGTCAAATCAAGGGTTATCATTATTTATATTTAGTTAACTCATAGTCCATCAGTCAGTTTATCTTGTTGTCTCTTTCTCTCTCTGAAACTTAAGTGCCCAGGGCACATGAGGCTTCCACAAGGGTTTTCCACAAATGCCTCTCCTTTGCCTTTTTTTTCTGCTCTTCCCCGGGTGAGCCCTCTGTTGCCTAACATTCTTTCTGTTGTTCTTCTCCATGTCTCTTTTGGTCTACCCTTACTTCTGTTCCCCTGTGGTGTCCATCTTAGTGCTATTTTTGGTAATGAGTTGTCAGTCATTCAGAGCACATGTCCCAACCATCGCCAGCGTCTTTCCTCAATAATTGCTATCAGTGGCTTCATCTGCATTTCTGCCAACAAGACAGTTATCTTGTCAACTTGTAACCCATTGATCAGCTTATCTTGTTGTCTAGTTAACTTGTAGTCTGTCAATCAGATTATCTTTTTGTCTAGTTAACTCATAGCTTGTCAGTTAGGGTATCTTGTTGTATAGTTAACTTATGGTCAATCAATCTGTATCCTGTCTGGCTAACTAACTTGCATTCTGTCAGTCACTGTATCTTAACATCTAGTTAACTTGTAGCTGCCAATCAATGTATATTGGCCAAAGCAAAGCCTGGTATCCGCCTGTCAGTGTAATCTAGCCCACTTAACCCGCTGCTGGGGAAAGCACTTGTACAGAACTCCGTGCCAGCAACTTGACGTACCGATACTTGTACAGACAAGCCAGCGCTCTTCCCTGCATTGATTCACGCTTTGTCTGCACCCAACTCTCTGGCATACGGTGGATCAAGGGCTTTGTATCGGGTGCTGTACTGGAATAAACGTTGTGATCGACAAGACTCATTACGCTATCAGGAATTTGTGTTCAGGTCTCTGGGATTTGTTCTCGTGTTATAATGAAATAAATGAGGATAGTTTTCAGAAAAAAGGATCCAGAAGGACGGAATATTTGTTGAGTTTAGAAAAGTTATCGACTTTTGTCGCTGTTCTCGGCTAGAACAGTACTACTATTGATTTTAATTATTCCGCTGTTCTGAGTTCATTTCTTTTGTTCACAACTTCCTGTTTTTATTTTCTGAGTTGTAAAATAGTTTGAATTTTATTTTTAGTTTGCGGCAAATATGGTTGTGCTGGAAACATAGCACACTTGTCATGATAGATGAAACATGGCACACTTGTCATGATAGATGAAACATGGCACACTTGTCATGATAGATGAAACATGGCACACTTGTGATAGATGAAACATGGCACACTTGTGATAGATGAAACATGGCACACTTGTCATGATAGATGAAACATGGCACACTTGTCGTGATAGATGAAACATGGCACACTTGTCATGATAGATGAAACATGGCACACTTGTGATAGATGAAACATGGCACACTTGTCATGATAGATGAAACATGGCACACTTGTGATAGATGAAACATGGCACACTTGTCATGATAGATGAAACATGGCACACTTGTGATAGATGAAACATGGCACACTTGTCATGATAGATGAAACATGGCACACTTGTGATAGATGAAACATGGCACACTTGTCATAGATGAAACATGGCACACTTGTCATGATAGATGAAACATGGCACACTTGTGATAGATGAAACATGGCACACATGTCGTGATAGATGAAACATGGCACACTTGTCGTGATAGATGAAACATGGCACACTTGTGATAGATGAAACATGGCACACTTGTCGTGATAGATGAAACATAGCACACTTGTCGTGATAGATGAAACATAGCACACTTGTCGTGATAGATGAAACATGGCACACTTGTCATGATAGATGAAACATGGCACACTTGTGATAGATGAAACATGGCACACTTGTCATGATAGATGAAACATGGCACACTTGTGATAGATGAAACATGGCACACTTGTCATGATAGATGAAACATGGCACACTTGTGATAGATGAAACATAGCACACTTGTGATAGATGAAACATGGCACACTTGTCATGATAGATGAAACATGGCACACTTGTCGTGATAGATGAAACATGGCACACTTGTCATGATAGATGAAACATGGCACACTTGTGATAGATGAAACATGGCACACTTGTCATGATAGATGAACATGGCACACTTGTGATAGATGAAACATGGCACACTTGTCATGATAGATGAAACATGGCACACTTGTGATAGATGAACATGGCACACTTGTGATAGATGAAACATGGCACACTTGTCATGATAGATGAAACATGGCACACTTGTCATGATAGATGAAACATGGCACACTTGTCATGATAGATGAAACATGGCACACTTGTCGTGATAGATGAAACATGGCACACTTGTCATGATAGATGGAACATGGCACACTTGTGATAGATGAAACATGGCACACTTGTCGTGATAGATGAAACATGGCACACTTGTCATGATAGATGAAACATGGCACACTTGTCGTGATAGATGAAACATGGCACACTTGTCATGATAGATGAAACATGGCACACTTGTGATAGATGAAACATGGCACACTTGTCATGATAGATGAAACATGGCACACTTGTCATGATAGATGAAACATGGCACACTTGTCATGATAGATGAAACATGGCACACTTGTCATGATAGGTGAAACATGGCACACTTGTCGTGATAGATGAAACATGGCACACTTGTCGTGATAGATGAAACATGGCACACTTGTCGTGATAGATGAAACATGGCACACTTGTCATGATAGATGAAACATGGCACACTTGTCATGATAGATGAAACATGGCACACTTGTCATGATAGATGAAACATGGCACACTTGTCGTGATAGATGAAACATGGCACACTTGTGATAGATGAAACATGGCACACTTGTCATGATAGATGAAACATGGCACACTTGTCATGATAGATGAAACATGGCACACTTGTCATGATAGATGAAACATGGCACACTTGTCATGATAGATGAAACATGGCACACTTGTCATGATAGATGAAACATGGCACACTTGTCATGATAGATGAAACATGGCACACTTGTCGTGATAGATGAGTTTTTAGCTAGCGAAAGTGCTTCTCTGCATCTTAGTGATGTTGGCTGTCATGGAGCGATGTGCTCCTTAGTCATGTTAGTCATAGCTGACACTGTAGGGTCCGGCATGATCTCCTGTGTCGTGGAGTATCCCGGGTTTTTTGGGGGGTGGGGGTTGGATTCCTGGTCTTCAAGCAAGCCGGCGTAGTCAACCCCACACCCTACATCGTACAGTCAACCCCACACCCTACATCGTACAGTCAACCCCACGTTCTACACCGTACAGTCAACCCCACGTTCTACATCGTACAGTCAACCCCACACCCTACATCGTACAGTCAACCCCACGTTCTACACCGTACAGTCAACCCCACGTTCTACACCGTACAGTCAACCCCACGTTCTACACCGTACAGTCAACCCCACGTTCTACACCGTACAGTCAACCCCACGTTCTACACCGTACAGTCAACCCCACACCCTATATCGTACAGTCAACCCCACGTTCTACATCGTACAGTCAACCCCACGTTCTGCACCGTACAGTCAACCCCACGTTCTACACCGTACAATCAACCCCACGTTCTACACCGTACAGTCAACCCCACGTTCTACACCGTACAGTCAACCCCACGTTCTACACCGTACAGTCAACCCCACACCCTACATCGTACAGTCAACCCCACGTTCTACATCGTACAGTCAACCCCACGTTCTACACCGTACAGTCAACCCCACGTTCTACACCGTACAGTCAACCCCACACCCTACATCGTACAGTCAACCCCACGTTCTACACCGTACAGTCAACCCCACGTTCTACACCGTACAGTCAACCCCACACCCTACATCGTACAGTCAACCCCACGTTCTACACCGTACAGTCAACCCCACACCCTACATCGTACAGTCAACCCCACGTTCTACACCGTACAGTCAACCCCACACCAACATCATACAGTCAACCCCACACCCTACATCATACAGTCAACCCCACACCCAACATCGTACAGTCAACCCCACACCCAACATCATACAGTCAACCCCACACCCTACATCGTACAGTCAACCCCACACCCAACATCATACAGTCAACCCCACACCCTACATCGTACAGTCAACCCCACACCCAACATCATACAGTCAACCCCACACCCTACATCATACAGTCAACCCCACACCCAACATCGTACAGTCAACCCCACACCCAACATCATACAGTCAACCCCACACCCAACATCATACAGTCAACCCCACACCCTACATCGTACAGTCAACCCCACGTTCTACATCGTACAGTCAACCCCACACCCAACATCGTACAGTCAACCCCACACCCAACATCGTACAGTCAACCCCACGTTCTACATCGTACAGTCAACCCCACACCCAACATCGTACAGTCAACCCCACACCCAACATCGTACAGTCAACCCCACGTTCTACACTGTACAGTCAACCCTACACCCTACATCGTAAGTCAACCCCACATTCTACATCGTACAGTCAACCCCACATTCTACATCGTACAGTCAACCCCACATTCTACATCGTACAGTCAACCCCACATTCTACATCGTACAGTCAACCCCACATTCTACACCGTACAGTCAACCCCACATTCTACACCGTACAGCCAACCCCACCCTACATCGTACAGTCAACCCCACGTTCTACACCGTACAGTCAACCCCACGTTCTACACCGTACAGTCAACCCCACGTTCTACACCGTACAGTCAACCCCACGTTCTACACCGTACAGTCAACCCCACGTTCTACACCGTACAGTCAACCCCACACCTACATCGTACAGTCAACCCCACGTTCTACATCGTACAGTCAACCCCACGTTCTGCACCGTACAGTCAACCCCACGTTCTACACCGTACAATCAACCCCACGTTCTACACCGTACAGTCAACCCCACGTTCTACACCGTACAGTCAACCCCACGTTCTACACCGTACAGTCAACCCCACACCCTACATCGTACAGTCAACCCCACGTTCTACATCGTACAGTCAACCCCACGTTCTACACCGTACAGTCAACCCCACGTTCTACACCGTACAGTCAACCCCACACCCTACATCGTACAGTCAACCCCACGTTCTACACCGTACAGTCAACCCCACGTTCTACACCGTACAGTCAACCCCACACCCTACATCGTACAGTCAACCCCACGTTCTACACCGTACAGTCAACCCCACACCCTACATCGTACAGTCAACCCCACGTTCTACACCGTACAGTCAACCCCACACCCAACATCATACAGTCAACCCCACACCCTACATCATACAGTCAACCCCACACCAACATCGTACAGTCAACCCCACACCCAACATCATACAGTCAACCCCACACCCTACATCGTACAGTCAACCCCACACCCAACATCATACAGTCAACCCCACACCCTACATCGTACAGTCAACCCCACACCCAACATCATACAGTCAACCCCACACCCTACATCATACAGTCAACCCCACACCCAACATCGTACAGTCAACCCCACACCCAACATCATACAGTCAACCCCACACCCAACATCATACAGTCAACCCCACACCCTACATCGTACAGTCAACCCCACGTTCTACATCGTACAGTCAACCCCACACCCAACATCGTACAGTCAACCCCACACCCAACATCGTACAGTCAACCCCACGTTCTACATCGTACAGTCAACCCCACACCCAACATCGTACAGTCAACCCCACACCCAACATCGTACAGTCAACCCCACGTTCTACACTGTACAGTCAACCCTACACCCTACATCGTAAGTCAACCCCACATTCTACATCGTACAGTCAACCCCACATTCTACATCGTACAGTCAACCTCACATTCTGCATAATACAGTCAATCCCACATTCTACATCGTATAGTCAACCCACATTCTACACCGTACAGTCCGCTCCACATTCTACACCGTACAGCCAACCCCACACCCTACACCGTACAGTCCAATCCACATTCTACACCGTACAGCCAACTCCACATCCTACACCTTAAGTCAACCCCACACCCTATATCGTACAGTCAACCCACATTCTGCACCGTACAGGTGTACAACAATCACGATGTTAGCTTCAAAGAGTTCACAACTGCAAAGCGATCGGTAATAGTAGTAGCAGTAGCAGTAGCAGCAGCAGCAGCAGCAGCAGCAGCAGCAGCAGCAGTAGTAGCAGTAGCAGTAGTAATAGTAGTAATAGTATAGTAGTAGTAGTAGTAGTAGTAGTATAGTAGTAGTAGTAGTAGTAGTAGTAGCAGTAGTAGCAGTAGTATTAGTAGTAGTAGTATAGTAGTAGTAGTAGTAGTAGTAGTAGTAGTAGTAGTAGTAGTAGTCATAGTTGTAGTAGTAGAAGAAGAAGAGAGTGATAATAAGATTTTATTTAGAAGGTATTAAAGGGCTGAGCTGTAAAGTAAACAGTTAGTACAGAGAACAACAGACTGCAAGAAAATTAGAACTCTGTTTAAAAGATACCACAAGTTTGGTTTTTTTTTCCACGTCAGTGATATGTTCCATCTACTACTTCATGTCCTCTCATGTAGTAGTAGTAGTAGTAGTAGTAGTAGTATAGTAGTAGTAGTAGTAGTAGTAGTAGTAGTATAGTAGTAGTAGTAGTAGTAGCAGTAGTATTAGTAGTAGTAGTATAGTAGTAGTAGTAGTAGTAGTAGTAGCAGTAGTAGTAGTAGTCATAGTTGTAGTAGTAGAAGAAGAAGAGAGTGATAATAAGATTTTATTTAGAAGGTATTAAAGGGCTGAGCTGTAAAGTAAACAGTTAGTACAGAGAACAACAGACTGCAAGAAAATTAGAACTCTGTTTAAAAGATACCACAAGTTTGGTTTTTTTTTCCACGTCAGTGATATGTTCCATCTACTACTTCATGTCCTCTCATGTCAGTGATATGTTCCATCTACTACTTCATGTCCTACCACGTCAGTGATATGTTCCATCTACTACTTCATGTCCTACCACGTCAGTGATATGTTCCATCTACTACTTCATGTCCTTCTGCCGGCTCTAGCACCACAGTTGCTGTCAACTTTTGATATCAGGGTTTCCAAAAATATAATCATAGGATTGCCTGTATTGAAGATTTGTTAAAATTCAAATTTTGAAGAATTTTATACCCAGAATTCAAAATTTGTGAAAAAAAAATGCTCAGATTTCAAATCTGATATATATATATATATATATATATATATATATATATACTAATTTTCGTTGAAATTTCCCAGAGAATCTCTCCATTTGTTTCCCAGTCTGTCCACGGTCTTTGCCGAAACTTTCTCCTAAACCGCATCTGTGTTGCTTCCAAGGACCGACAACGTCTCTGATCTTCTAAAGAATCATGGACGGTGAAGAGTTGCACGGGATATCTGAGACCTTTCTCGGAGTCACAGAAGGTGTCGGGCTGTAGGTAGGATAGATATTCCGGCGTGATATATAGCTGAATCAGTACTTAGTACTGCTACTAGGCTGAACTGTGAGATAGATATTCCGGCGTGATATATAGCTGAATCAGTACTTAGTACTGCTACTATGGCTAAACTGTGTGTGCGCTGATTAGAAATAATCATCACTGATCACAGAAAGAAAGTATGCTTTACCCCAAACACGCTGGTACACGTAAATCTCGTGTCATCCATTGGACTTATAGATCAGAGATCAATCTTTTTATCGATTTATTATACGCTCAAATGATTTTGTTCCCCGTTTGCGCCGATAAGAAGTTGTATTCAAGACGACGGCTAGTGCAAGCCAGGCTGAAGTTTTCGTTGATTGTCCGTGCGTATGAAGATGACAGCGGGTGCCGCCGAAGCGTTCTTTGATAGTTGCCTGAAAGTAAGAGATGTCGTTGTTTAAGGTAACAATCAGTCGATATGAACTGTGAATAGTCCCGTATAAATCAGTCTGTAATTTTGTTTTTTGTTTTTGTACCACAGTTTATTTTATGATTCTGTTTATCTTTTAGTTAGAAGCACTATAAAACTTGTTGGGTTGGTTTGTGTTGGTACGTATAGTTGGTGCATGTAGCTGTTGTTCATTGCTAGTTCGTGTAGCCATCTGTAACTGGTTAATGCGGGTGTTCATGTTTGGCTAGTGTAGCATGTTTATGCAGTTTTCGTGGCTGGTTTGTACGGCCGTATATAGCTGCTTTATTCAGCTGTGCATCGATGGTTTGTGTAAATATTCAGACATGATTTTTTATTATTTATAATTATTTCACAGCAGCGCGCGTGCTTGAATTACATTTCTAAGAAATGATATATTTGAATGTTTCTAGTTATATTTCTGTTTCCACCGTGATGTTATATGTGCTGGTGTTAGATTTCTGTTTCCACCGTGCTGTTATATGTGCTGGTGTTAGATTTCTGTTTCCACCGTGATGTTATATGTGCTGGTGTTAGATTTCTGTTTTCACTGTGCTGTTGTATGTGGTGCTGTTAGATTTCTGTTTTCACTGTGCTGTTATATGTGGTGCTGTTAGATTTCTGTTTTCACTGTGCTGTTGTATGTGGTGCTGTTAGATTTCTGTTTTCACTGTGCTGTTATATGTGGTGCTGTTAGATTTCTGTTTTCACTGTGCTGTTATATGTGGTGCCGTTAGATTTCTGTTTTCACCGTTCTGTTATATGTGCTGGTGTTAGATTTCTGTTTTCACTGTGCTGTTATATGTGCTACTGTTAGATTTCTGTTTTCACTGTGCTGTTATATGTGCTGGTGTTAGATTTCTGTTTTCACTGTGCTGTTATATGTGCTGGTGTTAGATTTCTGTTTTCTCTGTGGTGTTATGTGTGCTGCTGTTAGATTTCTGTTTTCACCGTTCTGTTATATGTGCTGGTGTTAGATTTCTGTTTTCACCGTTCTGTTATATGTGCTGGTGTTAGATTTCTGTTTTCACTGTGCTGTTATATGTGCTACTGTTAGATTTCTGTTTTCGCTGTGGTGTTATGTGTGCTGCTGTTAGATTTCTGTTTTCACTATTGTGTTATGTGTGCTGCTGTTAGATTTCTGTTTCCACCGTGCTGTTATATGTGGTACTGTTAGATTTCTGTTTTCACTGTGATGTTATGTGTTCTGCTGTTAGATTTCTGTTTCCACCGTGCTGTTATATGTGGTACTGTTAGATTTCTGTTTTTACTGTGCTGTTATATGTGCTGCTGTTAGATTACTGTTTTCACTGTGCTGTTATATGTGCTGTTGTTAGATTTCTGTTTTCACCGTGCTGTTATATGTGCTGCTGTTAGATTTCTGTTTTCACCGTGCTGTTATATGTGCTGCTGTTAGATTTCTGTTTTCACCGTGCTGTTATATGTGCTGTTGTTAGATTACTGTTTTCACCGTGCTGTTATATGTGCTGCTGTTAGATTACTGTTTTCACTGTGCTGTTATATGTGCTGCTGTTAGATTTATCTACTGAAGGAAAGCTCATAAACTTTGTGTAGCATTTTGTGTCTGAGATTATTTAGTCTCTCCTGGCCAGGACTGCGGCAGAGAGTCGAGGACGGGAACCGAAGAACGCATGAAGCGACAGTTCCCATGCTTCCACAGAGCTCGGTCAGACATCAGCCCCAGCACGCTCCACAAGACTCTGCCCAAGACTCGCTGCACTACGACACGGGCGACGAGACCGCCAGAAGTTATGGCGGCGGATTTGTTCAAGACTCGCTGAATATGTACACCGCACCGCTACAACAGCCTCAGCTACAACATCCTCAGTTACAGCAGCCTCAGCTACAACATCCTCAGTTACAGCAGCCTCAGCTACAACAGCCTCAGTTTCAGCAGCCTCAGCTACAACATCCTCAGTTACAGCAGCCTCAGCTACAACATCCTCAGTTACAGCAGCCCCAGCAACAGCCCGTGAGACAGTTCAGAAATCCGCCCCAGCTTCCGCAGGAATTTGTCAGTTACTATAGCAACAGACAGCAACAGGGAAGCCGGCTTGACAATGTCAACTTTGACAGCGAAGATTACACAGAGCACGTGGACATTCGACAGCAACGCGTGAACCCGCAGATCAGGCCGAGATTCTACAACCCGTACGCGGATCAACCACATGGCAATCCTCCAAATGGGGAGTACATTGACAATGAGACCGACGCAGAGGACGGTTCCACCGGCGACCTGCACGCCCTGAGTCAGCGGTACGAGGACAGACAGGAGGATGAGGAACTCATGGAAGCTGTTCAGCCGAAACCCCCAAAGTACGACTACATCAACAACAACAAGGATGATCTGGGGAGAAGTCATCCCAAGAGCTACATCAAAATACACGAGGTCGGCAGAGAAGAGAAGGAGCGACTTAACGATATCTTTATCCGCCCCAAACCGAAGCCAAAAGGCTCCACGTCGAAGAAGAAAGATCAAGGTCAGCAAAGGTCACAGTTCAATGACTTCCAGCCTCCTATTGAAAACCATCGGGTGATGACGGAAGCAGAGCAGGTCAGATTCTGTTTTATGTTTGTGTGTATTTACTTTCCTGCTACTCTCAAACTTTTGTGTGGGTGCTACGCCACGAACTGTGTGCTAGGTCGCAGTGTAGTGAAGTGGTATATAGTACAGTCTTCTCATGGAAAGGGGGTCATTTTCGTGCCTGGCTGTCCATGCATAACTTGACCTTACAGTACAAACATGGTTTCTGTGGCGACCGCGACCATAAATTACTGGTGAGATCATCCATGGAAGAAGCTAATTAGCAAAGTTCTTCCTCGTTTTCTCAGACATCGGCGTCGTTCTCTCCCACAGACGCGGCAGTCTGTCTTTGGTTGTCACCATCAGCACGCAGCAGAGCTTTTCTTTCTAGGCCTTTCTAGGTGGCGCTCAGCCGAGGCTACCAGCCACGGAAGTTTCCACAAGCGCCTACGACCACTAAATGTTGGCAGCCAAGTATGTAGGACGTTCAGAGCCAAGCGTTCAGAAGAAAGGCAACTGCTTATTCCTTGGTGCTTTTGTTTCAAGTACATTTGTGTGTGCGTGTGTGTGTTTGTCAGTTAGCCCTTCAGCGAAATCAGAAGTTTTCTCATATACGTAGGACTGATTTGTACGTGATCATTTGCTTTCATTTAATGCACCCAAACCTCGTGTGTAAAGATTTCACTGTTCTGTGTCGCTTTTTAAGGAGATGTTCTCTGTTTCCAAAGACACAAGTGTTACCTGCACATTACCTGCACATTACTACACAGTATCTGATAATTCCTTACAAAATTCTCTGAATATGTACACCGCACCGCTACAACAGCCTCAGCTACAACATCCTCAGTTACAGCAGCCTCAGCTACAACATCCTCAGTTACAGCAGCCTCAGCTACAACAGCCTCAGTTTCAGCAGCCTCAGCTACAACATCCTCAGTTACAGCAGCCTCAGCTACAACATCCTCAGTTACAGCAGCCCCAGCAACAGCCCGTGAGACAGTTCAGAAATCCGCCCCAGCTTCCGCAGGAATTTGTCAGTTACTATAGCAACAGACAGCAACAGGGAAGCCGGCTTGACAATGTCAACTTTGACAGCGAAGATTACACAGAGCACGTGGACATTCGACAGCAACGCGTGAACCCGCAGATCAGGCCGAGATTCTACAACCCGTACGCGGATCAACCACATGGCAACCCTCCAAATGGGGAGTACATTGACAATGAGACCGACGCAGAGGACGGTTCCACCGGCGACCTGCACGCCCTGAGTCAGCGGTACGAGGACAGACAGGAGGACGAGGAACTCATGGAAGCTGTTCAGCCGAAACCCCCAAAGTACGACTACATCAACAACAACAAGGATGATCTGGGGAGAAGTCATCCCAAGAGCTACATCAAAATACACGAGGTCAGCAGAGAAGAGAAGGAGCGACTTAACGATATCTTTATCCGCCCCAAACCGAAGCCAAAAGGCTCCACGTCGAAGAAGAAAGATCAAGGTCAGCAAAGGTCACAGTTCAATGACTTCCAGCCTCCTAATGAAAACCATCGGGTGATGACGGAAGCAGAGCAGGTCAGATTCTGTTTTATGTTTGTGTGTATTTACTTTCCTGCTACTCTCAAACTTTTGTGTGGCTGCTACGCCACGAACTATGTGCTAGGTCGCAGTGTAGTGAAGTGGTATATAGTACAGTCTTCTCATGGAAAGGGGGTCATTTTCGTGCCTGGCTGTCCATGCATAACTTGACCTTACAGTACAAGCATGGTTTCTTGATACTGTGGCGACCGCGTCCATAAATTACTGGTGGGATCATCCATGGAAGAAGCTGTTTAGCAAAGTTCTTTCTCGTTCTCTCAGACATCGGCGTCGTTCTCTCCCACAGACGCGGCAGTCCGTCTTTGGTTGTCAGCATCAGCACGCAGCAGAGCTTCTCTTTCTAGGCCCTTCTTCTAGGTGGCGCTCAGCCGAGGCTACCAGCCACGGAAGTTTCCACAAGCGCCTACGACCACTAAATGTTGGCAGCCAAGTATGTAGGACGTTCAGAGCCAAGCGTTCAGAAGAAAGGCAACTGCTTATTCCTTGGTGCTTTTGTTTCAAGTACATTTGTGTGTGCGTGCGTGTGTTTGTCAGTTAGCCCTTCAGCGAAATCAGAAGTTTTCTCATATACGTAGGACTGATTTGTACGTGATCATTTGCTTTCATTTAATGCACCCAAACCTCGTGTGTAAAGATTTCATTGTTCTGTGTCGCTTTTTAAGGAGATGTTCTCTGTTTCCAAAGACACAAGTGTTACCTGCATATTACCTGCACATTACCTGATAATTCCTTACAACATTCCCTACACATTACCTGATCATTCCTTAAAACATTCCCTATACGTTACCTGATCATTCTCTACACATTACCTGATCATTCCTAAAAACATTCCCTACACATTACCTGATCATTCCCTACACATTACCTGATCATTCCCTACACATTACCTGATCATTCCTTACACATTACCTGATCATTCCCTACACATTACCTGATCAATCCCTTCACATTACCCACACATTACCTGATCATTCCTTACAACATTCCCTACACATTACCTATACATTACCTGATCCTTCCTTACAAAATTCCCTTCACATTACCTACACATTACCTGATCATTCCTTACAAAATTCCCTTCACATTACCTACACATTACCTGATCATTCCTTAAAACATTCCCTTCACATTACCTACACATTACCTGATCATTCCTTACAACATTACCTACACATTACCTGATCATTCTTTACAAAATTACCTTCACATTACCTATACATTACCTGATCATTCCTTACAACATTACCTACACATTACCTGATCATTCCTTACAACATTCCCTACACATTACCTACACATTACTTGATCATTCCCTACACATTACCTACACATTGCCTACACATTCCCTACACATTACTTACAAGATCTTAAAAGGGACTTAAAATCAATAATGGGGTTTGCGTTTAAAAAAAGACGCCATTTTATGAAATATAAATCCATGGCCATTAGCTCTGTATGCAACGTCTTAAACTGCAGGTAGTTGTATCACTGATCAGCCAACAAATATTGGTTTTCAGGAAGATGTAGCATGCAGGTGAGGGTAGAGGATTGCTTTGTGACAACTTTATTTCTTTTGTTAAGACGAGTCTACGCAACAGAGCTCGGTGTCAGGATTAGAACGGAAATACTAAAACAAAGTGTTTGGATGATGATGATGATGATGATGATTGCAGGTGTGGGAACAAAGATCAGTCTCACTGGCCAAGAAGATTGACGGGAACAAGGCCAGAGGCACGCGCCGGGGTCCTGGAAGCCTACAGAGACACAACAGTGACTCGTCCTTAAGTCAGGCAAGTTCAGTCAATCTTCATTTCGTTTTCCAGTCCAGCAACCATTTGAGCTTGCGATCATCTGCTAAGTTAAGTCAGTCATCTGTCAGCTATAATCATATCACCAAGTGTTATCGTTATGCCAGCAGTCATGTCGTGGTTTGTTGTCTTCATTACTTCATAACAACATCTGTGAAAGATCTCGTCACAGAAAGTGTTTATTTATCTTCATGAGAAGGAGATATTTGTGGAAGATTTAAACACAAAATTACCTCTTGTCTTATTGCTTTCTGCCAACTTATATATATATATATATATATATATATATATATATATAAAATATGACTTACCAGCCCCACAACTAAATGTCAACCTAGATGAAATTAAATTGCATGAAATTGAAACAGCAATGAACTTAATGGCTAACAACAAAGTTGCAGGTGAAGATGAAATAACACCTGAAATGCTATAAGCTATCAATAGTGACAACATGAGACAACTACAGAGAATGTTTAATAAGATTTGGAAAGAAGAAAAGGTCCCTTCTAATTGGAAAAAAGGAATCATTGTTAAAATACCACACAAAAAAAAAAACAAAAAAAACGGCAACCTTAGTGACTGTAACAACTGGAGAGGAGTAACCTTAATATCAGTTGTGTCAAAAGTATTTTGCAAGGTCTATATGGAATACCATCTAAAATTGTCAACATCATTAAGGACTTATACAATGGATATGTTTGTGCAGTCAAGACAGAAGAAGGGATGAGTGAATGGTTCCAGATTGAAACAGGCATGAAACAAGGATGTATACTGTCTCCTTTACTTTTTAGGATTACAATAGACTTCATAATGAAAAAATGCTGCACAGGTAACACAGGTATTGACTGGGTACATGGGACCCGACTAGAAGATCTTGATTTTGCTGATGACATAACTCTTATTAGTAACAATGTGAATTCCATGCAAGAAAAAACAGATACCCTGTCTTCAATGGCTAGCAAAATAGGACTTGAAATTAGCAACGGCAAAACAAAAATAATGAAAATTCCCATTAATCAAAATGGAAAAATACGCATAGAAGGGACAGATATTGAAGAAGTCAATCAATTTGCATACTTTGGCAGCTACATAGAACAGGATGGTGACACTAGAAAGGAAGTTAGGATCAGAATTGCAAAAGCAGCATCAATCTTCAAGAATCTTGAGAACATATGGAATTCAAAAGTTATAATCACAAAAACCAAGTTAAGACTATTCAATTCAAATGTAATATCCACCCTCATTTATGCATGCGAAAGCTGGAAAACAACTAAAGAAATAGAAAAGAAATTAGACTCTTTTGGAAACAACTGCATAAGGAAAATACTCGGCATCAAGTGGAACGAATTCAAGAACAATGCAGAGATAAGACAGATGACTGAACAACAACCAGTCTCATGGGTGATCAGGAAAAAGAGATGGACATATGTTGGTCACGTGATGAGAAGAACTGATCAGAGAATCCCAAAACAAGCTATCAAATGGAACACAACAGGCAAAAGAAAAAGAAGCAGACCGCGTGAAACTCTGAAGAGGACACTGTTAAGAGAGGCCAAATTAACAGGCATAAAATCCTTTGATGAGGTTGAAAGACTCGCCGAAGACAGGAAAAATTGGCGAACTACTTTGCGAGCCCTATGTGACGTCTAACGGCACGGGAAGGATATATATATATAGTTTGCTTTGTGGCAGTATTTATGAGAAAATTAAGTACAGATGTTAAATCTAATGAATTGTTTCATAGAGACTGGAATAGAAATGCGATAAAAGAGGTACCTAGGTTCTCTGAAGTTAGGATTTTGCCAGAACAAAGCGTCCTTGGTAACCAATGAAATGTGGTTTTACAGACGTCCCTTCCACAGAGGCGGCAGACGATCCAGCCCACAATGCAGCAGCAGCAACATCCAAACCAGCGACTGCAGCAACAGCAACAGCAGTATCAGCAGCAGCAGTATCAACAGCATCAGCAACAGCAGTATCAGCAGCAACAGTATCAGCAGCAGCATAATCAGCAGTTAGCACCAGGACAGAGAGCGTTTATGACGGAGATGCCAACACCCCTCACAGATGGAGGATTCCAGAATCAGGCATGTCACGTGACGTGTCATTTGTCGTGCTGAAATGTGTTGTTTGTCGTGTTGTTTGTTGTATACTAAACATTTGTCGTGCTATTTGTTGTACTAATACTAAACATTTGTCGTGCTATTTGTTGTAATAATGAAAACGTTTGTTGTGTTACTTGTTGTACTAATGCCACATATTTGTCGCGTTATTTGTTGTACTGTTTCCACATGTTTGTCGTGTGGTTGTTAATTGTATCACATGTTGTGATACGATTGTTGCTGCACGCATCTTAGTATTCACATTCTTTTTCCCTTTAACCCTTTCACTCTAAAACAGCACTGACAGTGCTGGTAAATCTTGCACACTTACGCAAATGAGTGATCAGAGCGATATTTAGACAAAGTCTAAATAAAAAAAAAGAAAAGTACGACACTTTGAACTCGACCTATACTTTTTTAAGTTGTAGAGTAACTTCCTTGTTATATTCCCGCCAGAAAGTTTTCTGGCAGCGTGGACATTAACCCTGGAATGAAATCCTGGTTTCTTTTTCAGGTTGTGTGTGTGTGTGTTTTTTTTTTTTTTTTGGCATCGTGTTCCTCGTGTCTAAATTATCGTCATCATCGTCTTCGTTGTTGTCAGCCGCGCAACACCTTCGTCATCATCTGAATCTTAGTATTTCACAGTTACCTTCATATCTATACCATCATGCTCATAAAATCTGTTAAAATCATCATCATCATAAATCTTTTCCAGGTATCAAACCCCGCCCCTCAAAAGCAGACAGAGATCACAGTTCAACCCGTCACACAACAAATCGTCACTCAAGATGGACAACGAATCAGCGTGGACGTCAACCTCAAGCTGATATCTCCTCCCGCGTTTGTGGACGGTTCTCCTCACTATCCTTACCAACAAGGGGCAGGGCCGCAGTTTTATAGCGGTAACCAAGGGCGGCAGTATCCGGCAGCAGTAACCAATTACAGCGATGGCGGAGGAGAGGGCGGGCACTATGAAATGCCAGCAGTGGTAAGTCTGATATTTACTGCTTCCCACTCTGTCATATCAATGTCAGACATGGACACTCACAGCCAGACACGCAAGGACAATCATCACGGCAGAAATGAGATGTTTAAGAAGAATGCAAACTTTAACAAGAAGAGACAAAATCAGAAATGGCGCCATCGGGGCGTGGGTTGAAGTAGCACCACATCCTACACAATGTCGGTCTTACATACTTTCACTGTTGGGTCTGTTGTGTATAAGTTAGGTTCAAGATTATATAGAGGCCCTCAGCTAAGGTCTGTTGTATAAGTTCAAGATTATATAGAGGCCCTCAACTAAGGTCTGTTGTATAAGTTCAAAATTATATAGAGGACCTCAACTAAGGTCTGTTGTATAAGTTCAAGATTATATAGAGGCCCTCAACTAAGGTCTGTTGTATAAGTTCAAGATTATATAGAGGCCCTCAGCTAAGGTCTGTTGTATAAGTTCAAGATTATATAGAGGCCCTCAGCTAAGGTCTGTTGTATAAGTTCAAAATTATATAGAGGCCCTCAACTAAGGTCTGTTGTATAAGTTCAAAATTATATAGAGGCCCTCAACTAAGGTCTGTTGTATAAGTTCAAAATTATATAGAGGCCCTCAACTAAGGTCTGTTGTATAAGTTAAGTTCAAAATTATATAGAGGCTCTCAACTAAGGTCTGTTGTATAAGTTAAGTTCAAAATTATATAGAGGCTCTCAACTAAGGTCTGTTGTAAGTTAAGTTCAAAATTATATAGAGGCTCTCAACTAAGGTCTGTTGTATAAGTTAAGTTCAAAATTATATAGAGGCCCTCAACTAAGGTCTGTTGTATAAGTTAAGTTCAAAATTATATAGAGGCTCTCAACTAAGGTCTGTTGTATAAGTTAAGTTCAAAATTATATAGAGGCCCTCAACTAAGGTCTGTTGTATAAGTTAAGTTCAAAATTATATAGAGGCTCTCAACTAAGGTCTGTTGTATAAGTTAAGTTCAAAATTATATAGAGGCCCTCAACTAAGGTCTGTTGTATAAGTTAAGTTCGAGATTATATAGAGGCCCTCAACTAAGGTCTGTTGTATAAGTTAAGTTCGAGATTATATAGAGGCCCTCAACTAAGGTCTGTTGTATAAGTTAAGTTCGAGATTATATAGAGGCTCTCAACTAAGGTCTGTTGTATAAGTTAAGTTCAAAATTATATAGAGGCTCTCAACTAAGGTCTGTTGTATAAGTTAAGTTCGAGATTATATAGAGGCCCTCAACTAAGGTCTGTTGTATAAGTTAAGTTCAAAATTATATAGAGGCCCTCAACTAAGGTCTGTTGTATAAGTTAAGTTTGAGATTATATAGAGGCCCTCAACTAAGGTCTGTTGTATAAGTTAAGTTTGAGATTATATAGAGGCTCTCAACTAAGGTCTGTTGTATAAGTTAAGTTTGAGATTATATAGAGGCTCTCAACTAAGGTCTGTTGTATAAGTTAAGTTCGAGATTATATAGAGGCCCTCAACTAAGGTCTGTTGTATAAGTTAAGTTCAAAATTATATAGAGGCCCTCAACTAAGGTCTGTTGTATAAGTTAAGTTTGAGATTATATAGAGGCCCTCAACTAAGGTCTGTTGTATAAGTTAAGTTCAAAATTATATAGAGGCCCTCAACTAAGATCTATTGTATAAGTTAAGTTTGAGATTATATAGAGGCCCTCAACTAAGATCTATTGTATAAGTTAAGTTTGAGATTATATAGAGGCCCTCAACTAAGATCTATTGTATAAGTTAAGTTCGAGATTATATAGAGGCCCTCAACTAAGGTCTGTTGTATAAGTTAAGTTCGAGATTATATAGAGGCCCTCAACTAAGGTCTGTTGTATAAGTTAAGTTCGAGATTATATAGAGGCCCTCAACTAAGGTCTGTTGTATAAGTTAAGTTCGAGATTATATAGAGGCCCTCAACTAAGGTCTGTTGTATAAGTTAAGTTCGAGATTATATAGAGGCCCTCAACTAGAATGGGCATCTGAGTGGCGAAGTGGTTAGTGCATTGGTCTCTCATGGTGAAGGTCGGGGGAGGGGGGGGGTTGAATCCGGCCGGAGGCGCCCCAGTCACCCAGCTGTAGAAATGGGTACCCGACTTTTTCTGGAGTTGGGGAAGGAAAAGTAGCAGGCCCTGATACTGACCATATCACCCTCTAGTGTGCTGACAGGTCAAGGAAAATATGGACACTAACACCGTATCCCTGTGTGCCTGTAGGCCATGACAGGGTTACCTTTTACTTCAGCTAAAACATGAAAAAAAGGGGGGGGGGGGAAGAGAACTGAAGAAGAAGAAGAAGAAGAGGAGAGAACTTGATACTTGATTACTTCCAAAGGGTGATGATGATACTTGATTGTATCGTCGTAGATTTCATATAAGTAAGATTGTCTTGCTCGTGCGAGAATATTTTCCCTTATTGTGTAAAGATAAATCATCTTTGTCCAGAACAGAAATAAACCTCCAGCATGACTACAACTTTATACTTCCCCTCTTGTCCAAGCCGTTGCATTGTTATTCATTGATTTCTCTCTCAATACACGTCTTCCTTGGGCGGTATCGAGTACTCGTCATCAATGCATTACCCGATTCGAGCATAAAAAGTTTAGATTTGATAAGTTCCTGGGGGTAGACCAGTGGTTCCCAGTTAATAAAAGTCCTCGGACCCCCGGCTGTTTAAAAATCCAGGCCACAGACCCCCCCCCCCCCCAAACTTTGGAAATTTCGTGTCTGTATGCTAGCTATGTTCTTTAGACGCAAACGGAATTTTATTAATAAAATATGGGTAATTTTAATGAATAAAACGCTACACTACACTAACAACACAGTACAAACTTGGCGAGTTTTCAAAATAACAATGCCGCTAAGAAAAACATAGACAGCAATTAACATTTATACTTGTTCTGGCAGATGAACAAAATACAAAGCGTGTGGCCTAAATACGGCCAGAGAAATCATGCATGTTGTTGTTCCGAACAATCGCTTCCACGTCTGGTTCCATATTAAAGTTGTTCAACATTTCACGGTGAAAATTTAAAAAAAAAAAAGCACCCTGAGTTTTTGTCACAGGCCCCCAGGGTGGGTTTCACAGACCCCCCCCACCCCAGGGTGGGTTTCACAGACCCCACCCCACCCCAGGGTGGGTTTCACAGACCCCCCCACCCCAGGGTGGGTTTCACAGACCCCCCACCCCAGGGTGGATTTCACAGACCCCCCCCACCCCACGGTGGGTTTCACAGACCCCTCCGCACCCCCACCCCACCCCATGGTGGGTTTCACAGACCCCTCGCACCCCCCACCCCCCACCCCACGGTGGGTTTCATAGACCCCTGGCGGTCTGTGGACCATCAACAATGAACCACTGGTGTAGAGAATTATATATCTTGAAATGCGAGAACTTTGCGTTCAAGTGATGCACTTTAAAAGTGGATTTTCAAATCTTTGTATTATTGTTGTAGTGTATCAATCTTTGTATTATTGTTGTAGTGTGTCAATCTTTGTATTGTTCTTGTAGTGTGTCAATCTTTGTATTGTTCTTGTAGTGTGTCAATCTTTGTATTGTTCTTTTATTGTATCCATCTCTGTAATATTAATGTAATGTGTTCATGTTTATAATATTGTTGTAGTGTATCCATCTTTGTATTATTGTTGTAGTGTAATCATCTTTGTGTTGTTGTTGTTGTGTATCCATCTTCATGTTATTGTTATAGTGTATCCATCTTTGTGTTGTTGTAGTTGCTTACATCTTTACTTTAATGTATACATCTTTAACTGAATGTTTTTTTTATCGAATCTATATACTTTTATCTTTCTCCTTATCTCCTTGTACTGTTTTTATTCACATTATTTGCGAACACTGCTTTGTTTTTAGCATTACTGTTTATATAATCTAGTTTATTTATATAACTTTTATATTTCATCTTTTTTGCCTTTTTAAAAATTTTTCTAAAGGCAACCACCGTGTTATTATTGTTTCCCTTTTTATAAAAGTGTAAGCGATTTTCCGAGTTTTGTTTCAAGATGCTCTGTTTTGTTATAGCTAGTTTTTGGTGAGAGGGAAACAAGAATTTTCATAGTTTTCCCAGTTAAACAAAAGGAGAGACTAGATTATTTCATAGTTTCCTCAGCATTAACAAAAACAAAAACTAGATTGTTTCATAGTTTCATCAGTTGAATAAAAGCAAAAACTAGATTGTTTCATAGTTTCCTCAGCATTAACAAAAGCAAAAACTAGATTATTTCATAGCTTCCTCGGTTAAACAAACGCAAAAATTAGATTGTTTCGTAGGTTCCTCATTTGAGCACGTGACTTCATGAATAACACTTTCTGGACATATCCGATCTCTGCTTGCAATAATCGATCCTCTCGTGCTCATGAAATGAATAACTGAACTACTGGAAGACTTTTCAGCGCGTGGAACAATATCTGAAGCTGTGCAATTTCGGCGTCTTTTATAAGCCTAATCCCGGGATTAACTCGGGATTATAAAGGGTTCCGGAATGTTTAATTTTGTATACGAGCGAAAAAACTCGTTAATGTTAGGGGATTAGGTACGAATCTGAGACATTGTCGAGTGCTGTTACCTGGCGCTTTTGTGCGATATTTGTTAGCGAGTTGAACAGATTTATATGTGTATGTATGTAGGTGTGTATATGTGGCACAGGCGAGGAAAGGGGAGGAGAGGCTTGGAGGTGGGTGAATAGTTCCTTGTATGTGGAAATCTTCTTTGTTCGCACAGTGTATGTGGAAATAAATGGAGCGAGAGAAGATGTAAGAGTACTTTTTTTTTTTTTTAATTTTGTTTGTCCGTGTGTTTGCATGTCCGTGCTTTTAACATCTGACCTTGTCTCAACATACAAGGAAAAAAAAATGTTTCCCTGACTTTCATTCTCTCGTCTACGGTTACTTCTAATTGTAGGGAGGAAAAAAAACAGTGTTTCCCTGACTTTCGTTCTCTCATCTACGGTTACTTCTAATTGTAGGGAAAAGAAAGCCAGCCTCGTTTCTGCCAGCAAGAAATGTTTGTGGTTGCCTAGAGAAAAGAACCTGTACCAGACCTGGGCCTGTATGCCTGGCACTGAGTGATCTGCCCCTTCCTCTCACATTTAATTATAATGGGTTCAGATCTACTTCTTACAGCTGGATTGGCTATTGATACGTTGATCGATATTGGTCGGTTAGGATATTGGTGACGTCACACAGCTGACGTTTCTAGAATAGTCTGGATAGAGAGAGAGAGAGAGAGAGAGGGGGGGGGGGCGGGGAATATGGCTGTACTGATTGAAAAATTGAAAAGATACGACCTGTGTTGATATTATACGTGTTTGTGTATCATCTGTACTGGCGATCTGTAGTTTAGGAAATGAAGATCAGGTCAAGGTTTGTGTGCCCCAGTAAATATCAGTACCTGGATCTGAAAGCATGAGAGAATCAGATTGGCACGAGAACGAATGAAGTATATTTTGAAAGAGTGAAGAATTTTGTACGCAGGCATATTTGACCTTCGACCTTTTCTCCTTCGACTTTCATTCTGTCGTCAACATTTAGTTTATTACAACCTGACAAGAAGAAGAAGAAGAAGAAGAAGAAGAAGAAGTAGAAGAAGAAGAAGAAGGAATGATAGAAAGAGCATGAGAGAGAGAGAGAGATAGAGAGAACGAGAGAGAGAAGGAAAGAGAAAACAAACTAGCAACATAAGAGAGGAGATGGCCATGCCGAGAATACTAAGTGACAGGAAGATGGAGGACAGGCTGTTTACAGTCACTGAAGGAGAAGAAGGAGAAGGACAAGTTAAGACGACAGGTGCTGGCAAGATATAAGGATACTGACGTGCTATATCAACGCAAAGATGGCTGTACTAAAACTGCTACTGTAAAGTGAAAGAAGAAGAAGAAAGTTTATAATGAGAACAGACAAGAGAAGAGGAGAAAGAAACATAAAGGACAAAAATTCGGTCTATGCTAGTAAATATAATCATCGTGAAAAAAACTTGTCAGATTCTTTCTCAGCTGTTCTGTTCCCATCTAACTTCAGCTGTCTACAAGTATGTGAAGTAGAACCAGACTATTGACATCTATTGTAGTCATACTAAAACAACTAAAGAAGCTGTTGAGAGGAACAGACAGAACTATAAAAATAAGATTTTTAAGGGCATGCATCTTTCCCATCGCAACATATACCTGTGAGACCTCGACACTTAACAAAATAGCTGAGAAACACATAAATGCCTTCGAATGTAAATGCTACGGAAGAGTTCTTCAAATATCGTGGACACAAAAAAGAACAAATATATCCATACTACAAGAACTTAATATTGAAGAAGGTTGGCTAGTAAAGAAGATTCAACACAGAAAACTTAAATATTTTGAACATATTAAATGTCATGATAATCTAGAGAAGACAGTCATGGAAGGGTGCATAATGGGAAAAAGAAAGAGAGGAAGACCAAGGCGAAGATGGCTGCAAGACATCGTTGATGATCAGCAAATGGATGCATCAGCAGCAGGCCATCTTGCTCACAACCGAGAGGCCTACAAGAGAGCTGTTAGGGAGCAAAGTTCCGCAAGGGACGTGCGAATGACAGACTGACTGTAGTCATACTTGTGTCTGATAGAAATTATTATTTTTTAGAAGTCCAGCGAAAAGGTTGATGAAGTGTGCTGGACATGGAGACGGGATTTTCAGGCGTGGAAAAAAAAAAGACTTAAGAGCCCAGTGTTAGTGTTTTTGGTAGGTCAGAACTTGCCCAGCTTTGGGGGGGGGGGTATTCATGAAGCATGGGAGTAGAAAACAGAAGTGTCCTTAAATATTGTGCCCTTATTTTTTAGCATTTTGGCGAGGGCGTGGGAATGCCAAGTGCACAAGAAGAAGAAGAAATGTTCATTATTGCACGTTTTGTCAGAATGGATAACTTGTAGTCACTGTCATCTGCGATAATGTCTTCCATGTCTCTCCCTGACATCTTCTGCTCACTGTTAACTTTCTTGCTGTCTCTCCCTGACATCTTCTGCTCACTGTTAACTTTCTTGCTGTCTCTCCCTGACATCTTCTGCTCACTGTTAACTTTCTTGCTGTCTTTCCCTGACATCTTCTGCTCACTGTTAACTTTCTTGCTGTCTCTCCCTGACCGCTTCTGCTCACTGTTAACTTTCTTGCTATCTCTCCCTGACATCTTCTGCTCACTGTTAACTTTCTTGCTATCTCTCCCTGACATCTTCTGCTCACTGTTAACTTTCTTGCTGTCTCTGCTGACGCCATATTTACCTCTCTCCCCAAGACTGTCTCAGTGTATGCCCATCTTTCTCTTTATTTCTTCTTCTTCCACGAATCCCCAACCTACTCCTTCTGTCTGTACAGGAGTACCGGCCTCCAGACTATGACAGCGACAGCAACGACTACCGACACAGGTCACCCAGGGAGAGGTACTCCGCGGACGAGGTGCTGAGGATCCTCAAAGACTCACGCACAGAGATGAACCCGTACGGCAAGATCCCACCCATAGGAGCAACTTACGGTCAGGAGCACCCGTCCTCTGCTCCAGCACCTGAGCAGGTGAGAGGGCACGTGGGAATGAGGTGATGAATGAGAAGAGAGAGAGAGAGATGGAGGTTCAGTTAACTTTTGTCTGACACAAATCTGTCATCTTCTTTCTTTGTCTGCCTCCGTCTCTTGTGCCCTCTGTCTTGCCTGTTGTTATCAAATATTCCAGACCACCTGCTCTCATGGCGTGTCCTGTGAATTTGGATCGTCTGTTCCTGAATTTTCTTATTTGCTTGTTTCTCTTCTTCTGCCTCTTTTTATGACCTCTTCGCTGTCCATGGTACCTACATTTCCCTGGCCTCCAGGTGGGGCTGTGCCTCCCTGGTGACTGTCCATGTTCCACATCCATAGAACAGGATTGCTTCAATATAATATTGGAGCGCTCTTTTCATAACTTTCAGCGGTAGTCATTGATTGCATAAAGAATGTTTTTCATGTTTTATGACACAATCATATTATAACGGCACTTTTTGTCTTAGAGTTGAATTAAGCAAAGATGTGTGGTGCAGTTTTTGTCTTATAGTTGAATTAAGTGAAGATGTATGGTAAAGTTTTTGTCTTAGAGTTGAATTAAGCAAAGATGTGTGGTGCAGTTTTTGTCTTATAGTTGAATTAAGTGAAGATGTATGGTAAAGTTTTTGTCTTATAGTTGAATTAAGTGAAGATGTGTGGTGCAGTTTTTGTCTTATAGTTGAATTAAGTGAAGATGTATGGTAAAGTTTTTGTCTTATAGTTGAATTAAGCAAAGATGTGTGGTGCAGTTTTTGTCTTATAGTTGAATTAAGTGAAGATGTGTGGTGCATTTTTTGTCTTATAGTTGGATTAAGTGAAGATGTGTGGTGCATTTTTTGTCTTATAGTTGAATTAAGTGAAGATGTGTGGTGCATTTTTTGTCTTATAGTTGAATTAAGTGAAGATGTGTGGTAAAGTTTTTGTCTTATAGTTGAATTAAGTGAAGATGTGTGATGCAGTTTTTGTCTTATAGTTGAATTAAGTGAAGATGTGTGGTGCAGTTTTTGTCTTATAGTTGAATTAAGTGAAGATGTATGGTAAAGTTTTTGTCTTATAGTTGAATTAAGTGAAGATGTATGGTAAAGTTTTTGTCTTATAGTTGAATTAAGCAAAGATGTGTGGTGCAGTTTTTGTCTTATAGTTGAATTAAGTGAAGATGTATGGTAAAGTTTTTGTCTTATAGTTGAATTAAGTGAAGATGTGTGGTGCAGTTTTTGTCTTATAGTTGAATTAAAGGAAGATGTATGGTGCAGTTTTTGTCTTATAGTTGAATTGGGCGAAGATATATGGTGCAGTTTTTGTCTTATAGTTGAATTAGTGTATCGAAAAGTCAAGGAAGATGTGGACATCCTTATCCCCTAGATGCTTCGGTATAAAGGATTATCTTTACACTGTTCTTGAGAGAAAAAACCCAGACACATATACATTCCCACCTACAGGCTGGAAGCTACATGGACGCGTACATGAGACAAAAGCTCAAAGACACGGATCGACCCTGGTACAAAGTGTACGGGCTGAAAGACTACCGAAGAATGCAGAAAGAAGTTCGCCTGGGCACTCTAGGACCAGACCTGGACAGTGACGTCATCAGAGAGAAGGTAATCACATTTTTTTTTTTTTAGGAGGGAAGGTTATTTTATTTTATTTTTGTCAAAAACTGAAATCCTATTAATAATCTGGGCCATGAATTTACTTCATGTACAAAATCTTGAAGGTTTTCAAGCGAAAAGTAAACCATTATGTCTCAAGAGATATATATATATATATATATATATATATATATAAAAGACAGCTTTGTTACAGAAGACAAGAAAATACGTGTAAGCAATGTAAGTAATAAATTATGATTGTTTAAGGCGATATCTATTCTAATATGATTGTTTAAGGCGATATCTATTCTAATATGATTGTTTAAGGCGATATCTATTCTAATCTTAATGGATATTTCTTAGATAGTTTAATTTAATGACGGATTCTTGAATTTGTTCAAAATTTCATCATCTTCTGTAAAATATTTTTTTTTGTTTTTGCAAAATTTGAATACCTATTTGTAGCTTTCTCCATAGGACATGCAATGAGAAGAGGGGGCATTGAAAATACTATAATAACAGGAAAAATAGAAGGAAGAAGATCCAGGGGAAGACCAAGAAAAATGATACAGGACAGTCTGGCGAGATGGTGTGAGAGGACTGAGCTGATGGCCTGCACGAAGGATCATGTACTCCGGAGAAGCATAATAGCCAAAGCCAGTTGGCATGGCACCTGATGATGATGATAATGATGATGATGAGTTTTCTCCAAGTTTTCCCAGCAACCTCATAATTTATGCCAAATGCCTAACTCCTGTAGCCTGGGATGTCAATGTAAACCTTTTGCAGAGCACTGTTGTAGCATATTTTCTGGAGCTGGTCCCAGTCTAGCAAGAGCATTCAGTTGTAGACGATCATTTTCGTCTTTAAGAGGTGTTTCAGATCAGTTTAAGATCACCTTTGATGTTACATCTGACTACACATCAGACTACAATCAAACTACACATCAGGCTACAATCAAACTACACATCAGACTACATTCAGACTACAGTCAAACTACACATCAGACTATAATCATACTACAATCAAACTACACATCAGACTGCAATCAGGCTACAATCAAACTACACATCAGACTACATTCAGACTACAGTCAAACTACACATCTGACTACAATCAAACTACACATCAGACTACAATCAAAGTACACATCAGACTACAATCAAACTACAAATCAGACTACAATCAAACTACACATCAGACTACAGTCAAATTACACATCAGACTACAATCAAACTACACATCAGACTACAATCAAAGTACACATCAGACTACAATCAAACTACAAATCAGATTACAATCAAACTACACATCAGACTACACATCGGACTACAGTCAAACTACACATCAGACTACAATCAGGCTACAATCAAACTATGCATCAGACTACAATCAGACTATGGACTACACATCAGACTGCACATAAGACTACATGTCAGACTACACACCAGACTACATATCAGACTACACATACCAGACTACACACACTAGACTACACATCAGACCACACACACCAGATTACACATCAGACTACACACCAGACTACACATCAGATCACACATCAGACTGTACATTAGATTATGTATGCATCAGACTACACATCAGACCACACACACCAGATTACACAACAGACCACACACACCAGACTACACATCAGACTACACACACACAACTATACATCAGACTACACATGAGACTACACACCAGACTACACATCAGACTACACATCAAAATAAACAATTTGATGACAGAAAAGACAAACTGAAATAAAAAAAAAATGTTTCAAAATATTCTAACAGCAGTTCAGAGAGAGAGAAAGAGAGAGAATGTGTTTGTGTGTGTGTGTGTGTCTGTCTGTCTAATTTGTCAAAAATAGACTTCCTGATATAAGAAAATGATAGTACTCACCATAGTTCTAGATGCATGCTTGATGTTCTTTATGTTTGCTGACAGCGGGAGAAGGTGACCAGACAGACTGACTATGCCAAGGCTGTGATGGAGAAGAACAAGAGTGAGCTGGCCACCAGGAAAACAACATTTCCACGACCAAAGGAGGATAATGATGTGATCAGCAGAAGAAGATTGGTGAGCTTTCATGTAGAATATAGAGAGAAGATTGGTGAGTTTTCATGTAGAATATAGAGAGAAGATTGGTGAGCTTTCATGTAGAATATAGAGAGAAGATTGGTGAGCTTTCATGTAGAATATAGAGAGAAGATTGGTGAGCTTTCATGTAGAATATAGAGAGAAGATTGGTGAGCTTTCATGTAGAATACAGAGAGAAGATTGGTGAGCTTTCATGTAGAATATAGAGAGAAGATTAGTGAGCTTTCATACAGAATATAGAGAGAAGATTGGTGAGCTTTCATGTGGAATATAGAGAAAAGATTGGTGAGCTTTCATGTAGAATATAGAGAGAAGATTGATGAGCTTTCATGTAGAATATAGAGAGAAGATTGGTGAGCTTTCATGCAGAATATAGAGCTAATCTGTGAGCAAACACCAGTAACTGATAGATTAATACAGAGCTAAGCTGATAGATTACTTCAGTATATACATCATTGAACATAGACACATCATTGGAATTGTTACATCTTTAAACATCAGTGAAAATGTTACAAGTGATTTAGAGGGTGCTGTAACAGTAACCAGAGACTGGCATCCCTGCACTCCGGGCATTCCCATACGTGCTTCACCTCCCGTTCCATCACCCACTGATGTGTGCACCCGCTGATGGAGCCGGCCACGCCCTGGCTGTGGGTAACACGTTCTAAACCACTTCTTTCAGAAAAAAACCCACTTCTCTTTTTCTCCCCCGATTCAATCATCCTCCTGATGTGATTGTTATCATTCTGTCCAATGTCCTCCTCCATAAGCAGCCTATCCAAGCTGGCTCTTGCAATCTCCTTCTTGTTCTTTATTAGGGTTCCCTGAACTGATGCCGCGCCTGCCAGCATGTCTACCAGCTTGTCCGCTTGAGTGTTAAACATTTATCAGTTGCCTTTCATGTCCAGTGTTAAAGTTTTGGTTTTTTTAACTGCTGTTGTCATTCTGTGTTTTCATAAAAGTGAATTATTTTAAAAATAAATTGTATTATGAATTATCTGCAGCAGAAAGTTTCTTACAGGTTTAGTTCTCAGTTCTGAGAGTAAAGATGAAAGTGCTGGGGTAATGGCAGAGTTATCAAGACAGGACAATCAGAGCCAGCCAGAAATCTCATCCCACTTTCCTGTTGTTGCTTCTAGTAACAGGCTTAACAAGGCTACTGTAGGAAAGGCAGCACAGAAACCTTTTTCTTTTTTTGTTTCACTTCAGGTCTTAATGCAGGCCACCATATTTTCCCGGTGCAGTATGACACATGTTTTCCAACATCTTCATGGTGCTGGCTACTAAGAACATGTGCTGGCTACTAAGAACATGTGCTGGCTACTAAGAACATGTGCTGGCTACTAAGAACATGTGCTGGCTACTAAGGACTTGTGCTGGCTACTAAGAACATGTGCTGGGTACTCTAGTGTTCAAAAAAAGAAACGCAACAAATACGATGTTGTGATTTAAACTGAAGCGTGCCTGAAACGTTGACTTGGACATCAGCTTCACACACTGACCTGAATTGTACTCAGCAGATGATTCGTGAGCACAGAAAAGCGAAACTAGTCAAAACAGCATTTTTGACAGTAACTCATGACAGGTTCACGAGAATCCCGTGAAACTTACTGAACACAAAACTCACTGATCATGTTATTGAATGCCTATAAAAGATTGACACTCCTCGAATCAATTCATTTGAAAATTCAATCCGCAAGTATGGCTCATCTCACTACAGAACAACAACTCATCATCATTGGACGTTTACAGACTGGACAGTCACAAAGTGTAGTGGCCAGACAGTTTAATGTGGTTAGAAGCACCATTAGTCACCTCTGGATACAATTTCAAGAAGCTGGCTCAGTTGGTGACAGGCTGCGCAGTGGAAGACCCATAGTCACAACTCCTGCTGAAGATTGCTTCATACGGCTGCGTCACCTCAGGAATCAATCTGCATCTTTGTCCTCAATAGAACATTTATGGAATGAACTCAACAGATAAGTCTGTCAGTGAGATGTGGTGTCAGTCAATCTCTGAAAGTTGTCTCTTGCACTTTGGGAAGAGTGGGCATCCATCCCACAACAACAGATCCAACGGCTAATCAGATCCATGTCAAGGAGATGTCATTCTCTGATACAGGCAAGAGGAAGCCATACATCTTACTAAAATGGAGGCCTCAGTCACAAAGAATAAAAGTCCAAACCAGATTTAATGAACATTATTTTATTGTTAAAGTCTTAAAGTTTCTTCATTCCAAGACTGAAACATTAATTCCATAAAATAAAATTTTGATACAAGTTTGAAATTTGGTGTCCATTACGACTACAGTAGTGTTGCGTTTCTTTTTTTGAACAGCATAAGAACATGATGGTGACAGTCTTAGAAAGATAAACAACAGCAAAAACAGTTATCAGTTCTTGTATTAAACTATCCTTTAACATTTCCTGGTGCAAGAAAGTTGAATGAGTAAAACATAAACAAATGAAGCTGTAAATAGATTAGATTCTTTTGTGGATCTTCACATTATAAAATGTATATAACAAGGTCAGATATTTTTGTACAGTAAATGTTTAGTGAGACTGATTAATTTTTCAGGCCATGGAGTACGCCAAGTCAGTCCCAAAACCAGTTGTAAGGGTACAGCCCAATGAATTCAACAACTATGAACTGGCAGCCGAGAAATCACCAATCGCAAAGCAGCACAGACATGAAGGAGACAAGAACTCCACACCTAGGCCAGCCCAGCCCTGGAAGAAAGAGAAGGAGATGGATATTTTGGATCTGGAAAAGCTGAGGCAACGATACGAGGAAGACAAACAGAACGAAGCACTTATAAGACGAAATGTCAACTTTTCTAACCAAGAAAGCTACTACTAAAACTTGGAGTACAGCACTTTATTTGACTTTTAAAATTAGAGAATGTTGATTAATTCTGTGAAGACAGAATAAAGGTATAGGAGAACTACTAATAAATCCAGACCAAGCACTTTGATAGAAAAAAAAGGACTGATAAGAAAAAGAATTATTGAGATACAAGTCCACCTTCCAGAGAACATAAAATGGTGTGATCTAAATATGCCGTGGCTTCACACGACCATGTTTGTTGTGTCTTATCTTTTTGCATCATCAAAATTTCATAGACCTGCATGTTAATTCCCTTACTTAATTCAGAACTTTCTAGTATTTTTATGTGTCCTTTATTTGTAGAAAAAAAAAACAAAAAGATGAGATCCTCTTTGTCTTTGTTTCAAAAAAAAAAAAAATTAAAAAGTGATATTTGTGCTTATGTCCAATATTTCAGGAAAAGGATTGCTTATCAGCAAGCAGTTTTTAAAAAAAATCGGGTGGTCTTAGAGACGGCATTTATAGTTTATACCAGAACAAGATGGATTATTTGTTCTCTTGAAGAAGACAGTAAACCATACAGGAGTTTGTATTATTTATTATGCCAGTGCTGTGATAAGATATGTGTAATAGTTATATCTCATACGTATGAGGTCAGATTAGTGGTTTTTCTTGTAACTTTTGCAGCATTTTTATTATGTTTTGACTAAAAAGTTGCCTGCTGTGTGTTATGTGTCTGGTTGCCTTCTGTGTTATGTGTCTGGTTGCCTGCTGTGTTATGTGTCTGGTTGCCTGCTGTGTTATGTGTCTGGTTGCCTTCTGTGTGTTATGTGTCTGGTTGCCTTCTGTGTGTTATGTGTCTGGTTGCCTTCTGTGTGTTATGTATCTGGTTGCCTGCTGTGTGTTATGTGTCTGGTTGCCTGCTGTGTGTTATGTGTCTGGTTGCCTTCTGTGTGTTATGTGTCTGGTTGCCTGCTGTGTGTTATGTGTCTGGTTGCCTTCTGTGTGTTATGTGTCTGGTTGCCTGCTGTGTGTTATGTGTCTGGTTGCCTTCTGTGTGTTATGTGTCTGGTTGCCTTCTGTGTGTTATGTGTCTGGTTGCCTTCTGTGTGTTATGTGTCTGGTTGCCTGCTGTGTTATGTGTCTAGTTGCCTGCTGTGTTATGTGTCTGGTTGCCTGCTGTGTTATGTGTCTAGTTGCCTGCTGTGTTATGTGTCTGGTTGCCTTCTGTGTGTTATGTGTCTGGTTGCCTTCTGTGTGTTATGTGTCTGGTTGCCTGCTGTGTGTTATGTGTCTGGTTGCCTTCTGTGTGTTATGTGTCTGGTTGCTTCTCCTGAGTTTTACATTCTTGATTTTCAGTCTTGCAAGAGTACCGAGTTGTTTGCCTTGACATCCTGTCACTTCTTATCTTTTCCTAATCTTGACACAAACCCAATAAATGTTTTTAAAAAGTTTTATTTTAAGAACAAGACAAGACAGTTCTTTTTAAAAATACTTTTACTCAAATTCACATTCAGAAAACAAGTTGTGAGCTTAAAGACATTAGAGGCTAGGAACAACTTTAAGAGAACAATCCACCGGAGCTGTTTATTTAGTTCTTAAAATCAGAGTCTTGGTGGGGTGGGGGAACCCGTGGTGGGTAACATTTTAAAACAAGCCTGCAAAAACATACAGCGGCACTAGATCTGTTGTTTACCACATGCTATATTTCTGGGTCATCAGCAGAAGAAGTCTGGCAGCTGTTTGTGTTTATATCAACAATGTGGCCGTTTGTGTTTATATTACCACTGTGGCTGTTTGTGTTTATGTCACCACTGTGACTGTTTGTGTTTATATCACCACTGTGACTGTTTGTGTTTATATCACCACTGTGACTGTTTGTGTTTATGTCACCACTGTGACTGTTTGTTTTTATATCACCACTGTGACTGTTTGTGTTTATATCACCACTGTGACTGTTGTGTTTATATCACACTGTGACTGTTTTGTGTTTATATCACCACTGTGACTGTTTGTGTTTATATCACCACTGTGACTGTTTGTGTTATATCACCACTGTGACTGTTTGTGTTTATATCACCACTGTGACTGTTTGTTTTTATATCACCACTGTGACTGTTTGTGTTTATATCACCACTGTGACTGTTTGTGTTTATATCACCACTGTGACTGTTTGTGTTTATATCACCACTGTGACTGTTTGTGTTTATATCACCACTGTGACTTTTTGTGTTATATCACCACTGTGACTGTTTGTGTTTATATCACACTGTGACTGTTTGTTTTTATATCACCACTGTGACTGTTTGTGTTTATATCACCACTGTGACTGTTTGTGTTTATATCACCACTGTGACTGTTTGTGTTTATATCACCACTGTGACTGTTTGTGTTTATATCACCACTGTGACTGTTTGTGTTTATATCACCACTGCAACTGTTTTTTGTATTTATATCACCACTGCAGCTGTTTTTGTGTTTATATCACTGCGGCTGTTTTAGTTTATTTATCCACTGAGGCTATTTCTGTTTATATCACCAATGTGGCTGTTTTAGTTTATATCACCACTGTGGCTGTTTGTGTTTGTTTATATCACCACTGCAACTGTTTGTGTTTCTATCACCACTGCAACTGTTTGTGTTTATATCATCACAGCAGCTGTTTGTGTTTATATCACCACTGTGGCTATTTGTGTTTATATCATCACTGCAGCTGTTTTGTGTTTATATCACCACTTCAGCTGTTTGTGTGTATATGGGTGCTAGATTTCTGCTCTACATAACATTCAGATTCAGACTTATGAGTGTGACACTGAAGTCAGGTGATTAAGATAAGCCATTGTGATTGGTGGGCTTAACCAAAGCTGTTCTGTCCCTCATTGTGCCACAGCCAACAGGAAGCCATTTTAGCTGTTTCCACGAGTCTCTCTAGCACTTGTCTGGCTGCTAATTTCTCATTAACTCTTAGAATGCCATGGCTGTTTAACCTCTTTACTGTGATCCTTAAGTTATCTCTCTTGTGGACCTTCAACATACACCATTATTCCAAAAATAACTCGCCAGCAATATAAAATATCACCGACATTATCCCAGAGTTTTCTTACTCTAGTGTAAACGGTGGTGAGCCTATTTGTGGAATGACGGCATGCAGGTGGCACTTTAAATTGTTTATGATCCAGAAACCAGAACTGCAAAACTCAATAGTGGGTCAGATTAAATACAGCAATGGTCTGACAGCAAGCACTAGTGTCTGTGGCAACAATGGCTGGTTGCAGAAACATTATTTTGAGTGAAGATTAGGAAGTACTGCGTGACAGCAGTGATGATTCTGAGTATGTTGGATAGCAGTGATTTAGATTCTTCTGATCATCAGTTCATTAAAAAAAAAAGTCTTGTTTTAAAAATGTTTGTGCTTTACTCATAAACCTGGTTGTTTGTGTGAAAATATCTTGTCACTGCAAGTGATATGTTTTTTTTTAAAAGTGATGGGGAGGTTAAACAGCTGTTTAAAAGATTTTAAAAAAGAACTAAAATAACTGGTTGTACAGTTTTGTTCCATGCCTGGGAGTTTATCATTTTAAACTGGTATAAATGCTAAAAATAACCATCATCCCATTTGCTGATCTTGACTTTTCAGATCCCTGGGTTTACCCGTTTTTCTCATGTTACAGGTAAAGTATAGTGTCCGGGACAAATGATAAGAAAAAGTGTTTGCTCACCCTGAAAGCTGTTTGGTAATCTGTGACTTGAGGCAGAATCCTAATTCTTTCTTTCTTTTTCAGCAGATGTAATAAGTCGTGGCAAATGCCTGTCGGGACTTAAAGTCTTCAGATTTTCCAAAGTTTTTGTGACAAGGCTCTAGTTGGTACTGTTTGGTGCAGCTTATTTTTCTCCTTGTTATGATCATCGTAAGTTTTTAAACAAATTAACTATCATACACATTTATGCATATGTAATATATATGTGCCTTATGATGGAATTGATGATGTGACACTCACTATACAAGGTTCTACTGTGTTTAAATTTATCTTGTATGTGCTTGTACTATTAAATAGTTTTTTCCATTAAAAAAGTCTGTGATATATGAATTTAACATTTTATGCATCGTAATATACGTTGATACAACATTATATGCTTCATTATGTGGATAGCTTTATGGAGGGAAAGAGGTGAACTGTTTTCAGTATTTGCTCCGACTTGACATGTTCAAAGTTCCTGTTAAATCTTTTTTTTTTTTGTTACAGTTAACTTTACTCCATCTTTAAATCACTTTGCAAAGAAAACAAAATTAACTACATCCATCTCGTTTTTTTCTTTTGTTTGCCAGTTCAAATTTTAAATTATTTTATAAGCTAAAATTGTAGGCCTCTGGTCATTTCTCAGTTAGAAAATGGTGGCTTTGTGTATTATAAATTTTATGTGTGGTCATGGGAGTTTTGTTTGATAATGAAAGAGGTAACTGTTGTGTGAAGGACAACATAAATTTGTTCCTTCACATGGAAAGCTTCACATGTTCTCCACCACTGCATTTTGTTTTTTTAACCTCGGGGGAACCCTTGACATAATTGTGAACTATCCTTGCGGCTTCTGTGTCAGTGCGACCAGAACTTTGTAGACATCATAATTCAAAAATAATTGTCAGTGTTTTTTTCAGAAGAGAATTATATTTATTCTTGTATATTTGTTTATATGGCACACATATTAAGAAAAAAAAAAGGAAAGATGTGTCATTATGAACCTTTTGCGGAACCTAGCCTCTAGTGATGTGGAGGTCCAGAACTTTGGGTTTCATATGACGACACTTGAACAAACTCCCATGCTTGTTAGCGATGTTTTCTGTTATTAGAAAGACAAAAGTTTTACAGATTTATTTTGACATGCCTGTTTGACTCTGGGCATTATTTGTCATCGGTTCAGAAATCTGGCACAATGAAAGTTTAGCTTAGCATTTAACGATCCAGTCAGCAACAAAATGTAGAGTACCTAAACTTACAGCTCACAAAAGTGGTGCTGAACTGAAAATGGTGAAATTCAGAAAATCACAGTTGAAGAAAATGTCATGTGACTGTGATTCAAAGAAGAATTTAGGAAATTAAAGATCAATAAGTTTTTTTTTTATGGGAATAAAATTAATTTTGTGTAAATATTTATATACAAAATTACTACAGTAAAACTATATAAATCTCTCTCTCTCTCTGAACCTTAAGTGCCCAGGGCACATGGGGCTTCCGCAAGGGTTTTCCACAAATGCCTGTCTTTCGCCTTTTTTTCTGCTCTTGCCCAGGTGAGCCCTCTATTGCTCAACATCCTTTCTGTTGTTCTTCTCCATGTCTCTTTTGGTCTACCCTTACTTCTGCTCCCCTGTGGTGTCCATCTTAGTGCTATTTTTGGTAGTGAGTTGTCAGTCATTCGGAGCACATGTCCCAACCATCGCCAGCGTCTTTCCTCAATAATTGTTGTCAGTGGTTTCATCTGCATTTCTGCCAATAAATGTTATTTCTTATGGTGTTTGGCCAAAATATTTTTTAATTCTACGTAAACATTTAGTCTGGAAAGAATTCAACTTGTTTTCTATGGTTTTGGTGATTTTCCAGCATTCACTTCCATAGAGTAGTACACTTAGAACATTACTCTTAAATATCCTGATTTTCATATTTATGCTTAGTTTATTTGATTTCCATATATTCTGTAGCATTGCAAAAGCCTGGTTTGCTCTAGTAAGTCTGCTGTTGATGTCCTCTGTGCTGTCTCCATTTTCTACTACTCTGCTGCCAAGGTATACAAATTCGTTGACCTCCTCCACTAACTTGTTATCTACTCTGAGTACATTTCTGTTGTTCACATTTTGCTTCATTAACTTTGTCTTTCCTACATTGATCTTTAGTCCTATGTTGTTTGCATTCTGGGTTAACTTGTTTATTTTATCTTGCATATCTTTGTGACTGCTTGATAATAGACAAATGTCGTCCGCAAAGTCAAGGTCCTCCAGCACTGTGTCAAGGGTCCATTGTAATCCTCTGCGTTTGTCTGATGTTGCCTCCTTCATTAACCAGTCTACTGCCAAGATAAATAATGTTGGTGATAGTACACATCCCTGTTTCACTCCTGTTTGTACCCTAAAGCTGCTGGAGGTATGTTCTCCACAGATAACTTTGCACTGAAAACCCTCGTATAGGGCTTTGATTACATTAACTATTTTATGGGGGAGGCCATGCCATCTTAGGATTTTCCACAGTGCATCTCTGTTGACACTGTCAAAGGCTTTCTCAAAATCTATGAATAATGCATATGTTGTGCTATGCCACTCATTTGCCTGTTCTAATATTGTCTAAGTACAAATATATGGTCTATGCATGATCTTCCTTTCCTAAATCCTGCCTGCTCTTTCCGAAGTTTTTCCTCAAGTGTTGGTACAATTCTGTTGATGATTATTCTGCAAAATACTTTACTAGTGAGTGGCAGTAGGGTAATGCCTCTCCAGTTCCCGCAATCTCTGAGGTCACCCTTCTTTGGTAGTTTTACTATAAGACCAGTTTTCCATCCTCTGGGGCTTTTTCTAAATCCCAAATTTGTTGTAATATCCGGCAAAGTTGTTTTGGTGTTTCTGTTTCTTCTGCTTTCAACATCTCAGCAGTCACTTCATCTTCACCTGGTGCCCTGTCTGATTTTAGCATCTTTATCGCCTCTTTTACTTCATTTATTGTTATTGGTCCTGTATTGATGTTTAGTTCCGCTTTTGCTTCAGGTATATCTATTGCTTGTGCTGCTTGTGTTCTGTTTAGTAGGGTGTTAAAGTGTTCCCTCCATCTTTCAATTTTTTCTCTTTCTCCACTGACCAGTTGTCCATTTTGTGTTCTTACTGCACTTTCACATCTTGTATTGAAGTTACCTGTCATCTGCTTTGTGATTTTATATATGGTTTTCATGTCATTTGTATATGCTGCTTTCTCTGCTGTTTCTGCTAAGTTGTCATAATATTGACGTTTATCTTGACGGCATGATTCCTTCACTTCTTTGTCTTTTTGTGCATAATTACTTAAAACTCGTTCTTTAAGCCGTTGTGATTTGGTGTTCAGTAATTTTTTCTTGATTTCTTTTCTTTGCTCTATCTTTTCCCATGTGGTCTCACTTATCCATTCCTCTTTTCTCCTTTTCCGATATCCCAGCACCTCTTTTGCTGTTTCCTGTAGTGTTTTATTGAACTCTAATATGGACATTTCTGCTTCATCTTGTAGGACACTGAAGCGGTTCTTAAGTATTATTGAGAATTCATTTCTTGTTTGCTGGTCTATCAGTTTTCTTGTATCAAAATGTATCTTCTGTGTTCTCCGATTCTGGCTTTCCTTAATTTTAGTTTTATTTTTGCTACCAGAAGGTTGTGATCACTTCCTATATCTGCTCCTTTCCTTGCTCGCACATCTTGTAGTGACCGTTTCCACTTGTTGTTTATTAGTATGTGATCGATTTGATTTTCTGTGGTTTTATCTGGTGACCTCCAAGTCACCTTATGGATGTTTTTGTGTTGGAAAATTGTCCCTCCGATGGTCATCATGTTTTCTTCACAGAAACTGCACAGTCTTTCTCCATTTTCATTTATTTCTCCGATTCCTTCTCTTCCCATGATTCTTCTTCTATCTTCATTTCCTTCACCTACTTTTGCATTGAAGTCGCCCAAGATGAGTAGCATATCATGCTTGGGTATTGTTTCTACTGTGGCTTGGAGGCTGTTGTAAAAATCTTCTTTTAATTCCTCTTCAGCTGCTTCTGTTGGTGCATAACAAACTATAATAGACAGCTTCGTGAATCTTGAGTTGAACCGTGCATATAATAGTCTCTCATTTATTGGGGTCCATTTCAGCAATGCTCTTGATGCTTCTTTTGTTATAATCAATGCTACTCCTCCTTCATGAAGATCTTCTTTACCTGACCATATTATTGTATCTTCTGTGTGCTGTGTTGTTAATTTCCTTCTGCCTTGTCCTGTCCATCTTGCTTCTTGTATTCCTAGTATGTCTACTTTGTATCTGTGCATTTCCTTGATGGTTTGTGCTAGTTTTCCAGTCTGGTTTAGTGTTCTTACATTCCAGCTGCCTATTTGCATCTTTTGTTTAGGTTCCAGGAGGTCTGCAGTCGGGCTGGGGACTTCCAGTGGCTGGCTTTCATCCACAACCTTCATGGGCTCAGTTTCCTGATAAGCATTTCTCCTTCCACCTGCATTTGCTTTTTCCCTTGCTTCTGTTTCTGTAGCAGTCTGATAGTTTTTTACCAGATAGGGTTGCTGGCCCTATGCTGAACCCTCCTTAGTCGCCTTTTACGATCATGCATGGTAGGGTACAGTGGTCCTATTCTTTGCAGATCCCGGGTACCACACGGGGGTATATAAATCTATCAAGTGTAAAAATTGTAGCAATAAACTCAATAGAGCAACAAAGAATATTTTAGCTTTCAGCTTCATCAGACACCATCTTACATCCTTTCCGTGCCGCTGAACATCACATAGGTCTCGCATGGTAGTTTGCCAAGATTTCCTGTCTTCGGCGAGATTTTCAATCTCATCAAGGGATGTTATGCCCACTGAACTGGCCTCTCTTAACAATGTCCTCTTTAGAGTTTCACATGGTCAACCTCTTTTTCTTCAGCCTGTTGTGTTCCACTTGATAGCTTGTTTTGGTATTCTCTGATTGTTTATCAGACAACAGTGAATGTGTTTTTTGTTGGTAGTCTGATGAAGGTGCAAGTTAAAATATTGGTTGGTCTTGTTATTACGTAGACCTGTTTTTTTTTTCCCCCTGGATAAAGTTTTTCTAGGAACAGTGACCTGCTTCTTGTTTTTAAAATTGCCCCCATGGTTACAGATTCCCCTGGAGGTTAGAAATTGTGCAGTGTCTCCCAGAAGTATGAATAAAAACACACAGAAAGTGACAATGTTTTTAGCCATACACTGAACAAAACAAAAATGTTTAAGGTATTCTTATTTCAGTGTCTAGATTCTCATTTTATGGTCTAGATAACTGTTGTTTTTCTCTGTGTGACATAAAAAAAAAAAAACTATGATTTCTGTGGCATGCAATCTTGGAACTTTGTAAAGACCTTTGATATGAAGATTTGTTCATTAGTACAATCATAGCTCTTGAATTCCTGTATCACATTAAATATTATATTCATATCATTTTATCATGTGTTCAGTGTCAGACTATATGTTTATGCTTTTAATCACAAGTTTTAACTGGCTGTTTTGGTCATGCTGCTATGATACAACGTATTATTTATGAAATGTATTATATGCGGGGGAGTGTTGAACATTTACTACTGTCCTGCCCGTATAGATCTATGTCATCACATCCACCCAGAAGGAACTGACCCTGATAATGAAGTTCTTCTTCTTCTGTCCCCTTGGAAATGTGACCTGGTGTTCTTTGCAGCAGATGCCATGAAGATATGGTGGCATACTGTCAGACTGAGAGTATGTTATGCACGCTTTTTTTTTTCTTGCAGAACCTGAGTGGAGATTGAAAAAAAAATAAGGGCCTGTGATACTTCTTTAACTGAGTCCACCACAAGGACTGTGGTGATCCCTGCCCTGTTAGTCAGAGAGGTGGAACAGGGTCTTGACTTGCCTGATGCTAGCATGTCAGCTGTGGGATGGTCATTAAAGCCTAAACTACAGAGACATCTTGGTGACAGGGACTAAGAAACTTGTGACACAAAGTATATTAGTTTATCCTGGTGACAGGGACTAAGAAACTTGTGACACAAAGATTATTAGTTTATCTTGGTGTCAAGGACCAAGAAGCCTATGACACAAAGATTATTAGTTTATCCTGGTGTCAAGGACCAAGAAGCCTGTGACACAAAGATTATTAGTTTATCTTGGTGTCAAGGACCAAGAAGCCTATGACACAAAGATTATTAGTTTATCTTGGTGTCAAGGACCAAGAAGCCTGTGACACAAAGATTATTAGTTTATCTTGGTGTCAAGGACCAAGAAGCCTATGACACAAAGATTATTAGTTTATCTTGGTGTCAAGGACCAAGAAGCCTATGACACAAAGATTATTAGTTTATCTTGGTGTCAAGGACCAAGAAGCCTATGACACAAAGATTATTAGTTTATCCTGATGTCAAGGACCAAGAAGCTTGTGACACAAAGATTATTAGTTTATCCTGATGTCAAGGACCAAGAAGCTTGTGACACAAAGATTATCAGTTTATCCTGATGTCAAGGACCAAGAAGCTTGTGACACAAAGATTATTAGTTTATCCTGGTGTCAAGGACCAAGAAATTTGTGACACAAAGATTATTAGTTTATCCTGGTGTCAAGGACCAAGACATCTGTGACACAAAGATTATTAGTTTATCCTGGTGTCAAGGACCAAGAAATTTGTGACACAAAGATTATTCAATAGTCTCAGCTGAGTGTCCTTGTCAACTCAGCAGTGAAGAGTTTTAGTGATGCTGGGACATGTCTGTGTGCTTTGATGTCAAAGATAGCTTCTTGTTAGTTGACCATGATCTTGGACATTATTATTTGTACACGTCTGTTATATTAACTTGTACAAGTCTGTTATATTAACTTGTCTGCTTCCAACGGTCTGGAATGCAGGGTTCAGTGGGGGTGTGTGTGTTACTATTTTTGTCCAATGATGCGAGTTCCCATCCTTCTTCCAGACTCCCCGCTGCTGAGACACTCTGAAATAGCCTCCCCTCTTGGCCCTGATAAATTACATCCTTGATCCCCAGGCTTCAACCTCACAACCCTGGTACACAAGTCTGGCTCTTATCTGTGGACCTTGTGTAGTCTTAAGATAACAGTTCCATTTTTCAATCAAGCGCCTTTCTGTTACAGCTGTACTTTACTTTGAAATGAAAGAGGATACCAGGTGGCTTCCCTTCACTCTGTGTGGAGTTTTCTCCGCTAGCTTTTGTCTCAACACAGTAAAAGTTTGTAGCCCACAAAACAGAAGGGGAGCACATAATGTTACTTCCCAAACTCTGAGCACAGAGGATACCTGGAGCAAGTAGACAGTGTAAAAAGTATATGATGAAATAAAGCACAAATCTCAAACATGGCATCAAGCACTGCAAGAATGTGTTAAATTTCATTTTTAATATCTCTTGAGTGTGTTCAAACTGAGGTTACTTTGACACGCTTACAACTCCTCCCAGGTAGCAAGGCTACCACAGAAAAAAAAAAAAAAGAACAACCATATAAAACAATGTTTACAAGTGTTTAAAATGTGGCACATAATGACGTACAAACTCTAAGAGGGAAGCTCTTGAGTGCAGATATAAACTAACATTCTATTTCTGTGCTATCTCCATCAGCTTCGTTATCCTGCTATAAATGATTACCTCGACCAGAATGCTCGTGGATGCTAAGCTCTACAAATAACGGGGTTTCATAAGCTGCAAGGCTGTACTGAGACCACGTATTGATCTACTGTGGATGGGGCAGTGTTATAAAATTATCAATGAAATATACAACATAGATGGCTGGACACAGTGTCTCCACACATATAAACCTAGACAACATATACATATTATTTACTTAAGAAATTATAAAATTCCTTTTTTGTCGAATGTTTAACTCAATCCTGTCTAGCTTTCTAAAACAGCAAATATATAATATAAAGAGAATTTTAACTACATCTTCATCGATTATTTTTTATATTTTGCAGTTTCCAAATTCTGGCTGATGTATAAAATAAAATGGACTAACTGTAGGCTGAAGCTCTCCTGCGATGTTTCTTACTTGCTGAGCTCCTAGGCCCTAATATTAAAGCAAATTTCTGTATCATATTCTCGGCTGGATATTCCGTTTGTCACCTGTCCCGCTTTATGTTGAACATGTTGTTCCGTTTCTTTTGCTCTTTTCTGTTTCTGGAGCATTTTCGGAGTTTTCTGTTCTGCAGCTCTGGCATTCATCATTCAATGCTCTTTTCATGTTTGTGAACTTGCTTCAGCCTAAAACTGACCATCTTTGCAGATGTTCTCACAATGTTCCAAGATTTTCTCGACTCACTACTGAAGCTTTGAATGTTGGTAGCTTAGGCACCATGTGATCAGTAACTCTGCGCCTGCATATCTGAATTCTATTCAACAAACAAACAAACAAAAATGCTCAACAAAAACTGCTGAGTGCAGCAAAATGATATACCATTATTATGTTATTATCAAGTGTCAGCATATAATGTAGACAAATCATAACAATTTTCTACGCAGTTTCACCTTCTGCTAAAATAACGGAGAAAATTGAAAGTGGCAGAAGATGACACAGATCCTTATGCACAACATATACCTTTACGAGCAGGCATGTGTGTAAATTACATACATACAAATACCGGTGTTTAAACTTGTTCTTAAGCCTGCCAAAATAAAACTGCTCCTGTCTGGGATTAAACTTGCAACATCTTGCCTGATGTCCACAGATTTGACTATCACACCGTACAGACAGACACAGGATATTATCTCTAGAGTTTCTGAGCTCATGGTAAACTATATAGGACTAAGAGAAATAACAATATTTGTGATCAAACTCCCCCATCCTCCCCGGACTGAAGTGGGAATCATTTACACAACTTCTGCTGAGGCAATTTTAAAGATAGATTTATGTTAACAGGTCTGAACTTTTAGAGATATAAACAATTATAATTTAACTCATAGTTTTATTTTTAAAAACGGCCAAGTAAAAATTCTGAGATAGTTAAACTATGATATCTGAACAAACAAAAAATTCTGAGTCATCTACTTCCCGCAGAATGGTTAAACTATGATATCTGAACAAACAAAAAATTCTCAAACAAAGAAACTGAAGTATTAATGATGACTATATTCACGCTAATCTCTGTATTGACAGCTCTGTGTTATTGCCATATCTACATACAATTCAGAATAAATTAAAACCAATTAAGATAACTGAATTATGAAAACAAAAAAACTACAAAACTGACAAGAGACTGCTTAGAAATCAGGTCAGCCACGAGAAAGCCCTAGAACAAGCAAACATTCTCTGCTTTCACCATCCACACACAACACAAAAGTCATATCAAAACACAGCTACCAGTGAAACAATGTATAAGAATAAAGAAGCAAAAATTATGCTTGATACTTGTTTCTGTAGTGCCTTTATTTCATCTGTTCCACACACACGCACACATGGTATCCACTGTGATGGCTAATTATAAGATATCAAAAGTGTTTTTAAAATCTGAACTATGTAACAAATAAGCTAATGTTAATATATTTTATCTTCTTCTTTTTACCAATTTGTTTTCATTTACAAAAAGAAAAAAAAAACGAAAGAACAAACTAAGACAAGGAATCAACACTTTCTAAACACCAAATGTTGAAATATAATTAAGTTCTGAGAGACTTCACTTGAGTTATCTGCGGAAGAAAGATATGTATATATATAAGATATTGTATAATGTAACCTCCTACAGTCTACTTACAAGCTGTTACCTATAATAACATCATTGTATAATGTAACCTCCTACAGTATACCTACAAGCTGTTACCTATAATAACATCATTGTATAATGTAACCTCCTACAGTATACCTACAAGCTGTTACCTAATAATAACATCATTGTATAATGTAACATCCTACAGTCTACCTACAAGCTGTTACCTAATAATAACATCATGTATAATGTAACATCCTACAGTCTACCTACAAGCTGTTATTTATAATAACATCATTGTATAATGTAACATCCTACAGTCTACCTACAAGCTGTTACCTAATAATAACATCCGTGTATAATGTAACATCCTACAGTCTACCTACAAGCTGTTACCTAATAATAACATCCGTGTATAATGTAACATCCTACAGTCTACCTACAAGATGTTACCTAATAATAACATCATTGTATAATGTAACATCCTACAGTCTACCTACAAGATGTTACCTAATAATAACATCCATGTATAATGTAACATCCTACAGTCTACCTACAAGATGTTACCTAATAATAACATCATTGTATAATGTAACATCCTACAGTCTACCTACAAGATGTTACCTAATAATAACATCATTGTATAATGTAACATCCTACAGTCTACCTACAAGCTGTTATTTATAATAACATCATTGTATATGTAACCTCCTACAGTCTACCTACAAGCTGTTATTTATAATAACATCATTGTATAATGTAACATCCTACAGTCTACCTACAAGCTGTTATTTATAATAACATCATTGTATAATGTAACATCCTACAGTCTACCTACAAGATGTTACCTAATAATAACATCCGTGTATAATGTAACCTCCTACAGTCTACTTACAAGCTATTACCTAATAATACATCATTGTATAATGTAACCTCCTACAGCCTACCTACAAGCTGTTATTAATGATGACTATATTCACGCTAATCTCTGTATTGACAGCTCTGTGTTATTGCCATATCTACATACAATTCAGAATAAATTAAAACCAATTAAGATAACTGAATTATGAAAACAAAAAAACTACAAAACTGACAAGAGACTGCTTAGAAATCAGGTCAGCCACGAGAAAGCCCTAGAACAAGCAAACATTCTCTGCTTTCACCATCCACACACAACACAAAAGTCATATCAAAACACAGCTACCAGTGAAACAATGTATAAGAATAAAGAAGCAAAAATTATGCTTGATACTTGTTTCTGTAGTGCCTTTATTTCATCTGTTCCACACACACGCACACATGGTATCCACTGTGACAGCTAATTATAAGATATCAAAAGTGTTTTTAAAATCTGAACTATGTAACAAATAAGCTAATGTTAATATATTTTATCTTCTTCTTTTTACCAATTTGTTTTCATTTACAAAAAGAAAAAAAAAACGAAAGAACAAACTAAGACAAGGAATCAACACTTTCTAAACACCAAATGTTGAAATATAATTAAGTTCTGAGAGACTTCACTTGAGTTATCTGCGGAAGAAAGATATGTATATATATAAGATATTGTATAATGTAACCTCCTATAGTCTACCTACAAGATGTTATTTATAATAACATCATTGTATAATGTAACCTCCTACAGTCTACCTACAAGATGTTACCTAATAATAACATCATTGTATAATGTAACCTCCTACAGTCTACCCACAAGCTGTTATCTAATGATGACATCACTGCTGTATAATCTCCTAGTCTACCTACAAGCTGTTATCTAATGATGACATCACTGCTGTATAATCTCCTAGTCTACCTACAAGCTGTTATCTAATGATGACATCACTGCTGTATAATCTCCTAGTCTACCTACAAGCTGTTATCTAATGATGACATCACTGCTGTATAATCTCCTAGTCTACCTACAAGCTGTTATCTAATGATGACATCACTGCTGTATAATCTCCTACAAACTACCTATCTATTCTATCTGTTGCCCTGCGACTGGTGTTGGCTATCATGTTCACAATTCCCTTTTCCGAGTGCTGATTATAAGCTGTGCTGGTGTTCTTTGTCCGTGCCTTCTAGTTAGTCGGTCCAGCATTTTCTCTGTCTACCTCAATCTCTTTTGCCTTCTATCTTTCCTTTTGTCACAATGTATTCTAGCTTGCCTCACCGTAGAAAATGTCCTAAGAATCTGGATTGTCTTTTTCTGACTTTTGTTATTGCTTGCCTCGTCTTTCCAGCCTCTCTCAAAACCTCTTTGATTTCTTTGCTGTCCATGGTATTCACTGCATTCTTATCCTTGTATTTGGTTGTAGAAAGTGAGTCCACAGCTTCTCCAAGTTATGCAACCTTACATATAAAAAAATTACCTAGCTACAGAAACAATTCTAGAAAAAAACTTTGGTCACTAGGTGTAGTAGACTGGAGAGTTGGACTGCTGGGATAGAAAGATAAACTAGACTCAGCTCGATGAAGAACATTTGTTTTCACTACATGAAGATTGATGATGTGCTAAGTGTAAAAATAAAGGGTTGCATTTATGCAACAAAATGTTGTACACACAACATTATTACTTAACACACACTGAACACACAGCACCACTTACTAAACAATGAGCACACAATAGCACTTACTAAACAATGAGCACACAACAGCACCCACTAAACAATGAGCACACAACAGCACCCACCAAACAATGAGCACACAACAGCACTCACTATACAATGAGCACACAGCACCACTTACTAAACAATGAGCACACAACAGCACTTAGTAAACAAGCACACAACAGCATGCACTAAACAATGAGCACACAACAGCACCCAATAAACAATGAGCACACAACAGCACTCACTATACAATGTAACCTCCTACAGTCTACCTACAAGCTGTTACCTAATAATAACATCATTGTATAATGTAACCTCCTACAGTCTACCTACAAGCTGTTACCTAATAATAACATCATTGTATAATGTAACCTCCTACAGTCTACCTACAAGCTGTTATCTAATGATGACATCACTGTTGTATAATCTCCTAGTCTACCTACAAGCTGTTATCTAATGATGACATCACTGTTGTATAATCTCCTAGTCTACCTACAAGCTGTTATCTAATGATGACATCACTGTTGTATAATCTCCTAGTCTACCTACAAGCTGTTATCTAATGATGACATCACTGCTGTATAATCTCCTACAAACTACCTATCTATTCTATCTGTTGCCCTGCGACGTGTTGGCTATCATGTTCACAATTCCCTTTTCCGAGTGCTGATTATAAGCTGTGCTGGTGTTCTTTGTCCGTGCCTTCTAGTTAGTCGGTCCAGCATTTTCTCTGTCTACCTCGATCTCTTTTGCCTTCTATCTTTCCTTTTGTCACAATGTATTCTAGCTTGCCTCACCGTAGAAAATGTCCTAAGAATCTGGATTGTCTTTTTCTGACTTTTGTTATTGCTTGTCTTGTCTTTCCAGCCTCTCTCAAAACCTCTTTGTTTGATTTCTTTGCTGTCCATGGTATTCACTGCATTCTTATCCTTGTATTTGGTTGTAGAAAGTGAGTCCACAGCTTCTCCAAGTCCTGCAACCTTACATATAAAAAAATTACCTAGCTATAGAAACAATTCTAGAAAAAAAACTTTGGTCACTAGGTGTAGTAGACTGGAGAGTTGGACTGCTGGGATAGAAAGATAAACTAGACTCAGCTCGATGAAGAACATTTGTTTTCACTACATGAAGATTGATGATGTGCTAAGTGTAAAAATAAAGGGTTGCATTTATGCAACAAAATGTTGTACACACAACATTATTACTTAATACACACTGAACACACAGCACCACTTACTAAACAATGAGCACACAATAGCACTTACTAAACAATAAGCACACAATAGCACTTACTAAACAATGACCACACAAGATCACCCACTAAACAATGAGCACACAACAGCACTTAGTAAACAATGAGCACACAATAGCACTTACTAAACAATGAGCACACAATAGCACTTACTAAACAATGAGCACACAAGAGCACCCACTAAACAATGAGCACACAAGAGCACCCACTAAACAATGAGCACACAACAGCACCCACTAAACAATGAGCACACAACAGCATGCACTAAACAATGAGCACACAACAGCACCCAATAAACAATGAGCACACAACAGCACTCACTATACAATGAGCACACAGCATCACTTACTAAACAATGAGCACACAACAGCACTTAGTAAACAACGAGCACACAACAGCATGCACTAAACAATGAGCACACAACAGCATGCACTAAACAATGAGCACACAACAGCATGCACTAAACAATGAGCACACAACAGCATGCACTAAACAATGAGCACACAACAGCATGCACTAAACAACGAGCACACAACAGCATGCACTAAACAATGAGCACACAGCAGCACTCACTAAACAATGAGCACACAACAGCATGCACTAAACAATGAGCACACAACAGCACTTACTAAACAATCAAGAGAATCTGTAGTACTTGTTACTTGAGCCCTGAAACAAAAAAATTAGTCCAGCATGAGGACACAGAAATGTACTGTGGGTATTTAGTAGTATTAGCATCTGGTGACATTGTGTTTGAAGAAGGACAGGTGTGTCCACAAATCAAGACCACAATCTTACATGTACATTTTGTCTTCTCACTCTTCTTCTGCTTGACTGCAAAGTTTATCTTCATCCTTTCTCACATGATTAAAACAGGATGCTCTTTTTTATCCACTTGGCAAGGTCACCAGCCAGGACCTGCTAGGATGTTTATTTTCTGTCCTCTCATATTGTTTACACACTTCAGTCCTCTCATATTGTTTACACACTTCTGTCCTCTCATACTGTTTACACACTTCTGTCCTCTCATATTGTTTACACACTTCTGTCCTCTCATATTGTTTACACACTTCTGTCCTCTCATATTGTTTACACACTTCTGTCCTCTCATATTTGTTTACACACTTCTGTCCTCTCATATTGGTTTACACACTTCTGTCCTCTCATATTGGTTTACACACGTTTGTCCTCTCATATTGTTTACACACTTCTATCCTTTCATACTGTTTACACACTTCTGTCTTTTCATACTGTTTACATACTTCTGCCCCCTCATATTGTTTACACACTTCTGTCCTCTCATATTGGTTTACACACTTCTGTCCTCTCATATTGTTTACACACTTCTGTCTTCTCATATTGTTTACACACTTCTGTCCTATCATATTGTTTACACACTTCTGTCTTCATATATTGTTTACACACTTCTGTCCTCTCATATTGTTTACACACTTCTGTCCTATCATATTGTTTACACACTTCTGTCCTCTGATGATGACATCACTGCTGTATAATCTCCTACAAACTACCTATCTATTCTATCTGTTGCCCTGCGACGTGTTGGCTATCATGTTCACAATTCCCTTTTCCGAGTGCTGATTATAAGCTGTGCTGGTGTTCTTTGTCCGTGCCTTCTAGTTAGTCGGTCCAGCATTTTCTCTGTCTACCTCGATCTCTTTTGCCTTCTATCTTTCCTTTTGTCACAATGTATTCTAGCTTGCCTCACCGTAGAAAATGTCCTAAGAATCTGGATTGTCTTTTTCTGACTTTTGTTATTGCTTGTCTTGTCTTTCCAGCCTCTCTCAAAACCTCTTTGTTTGATTTCTTTGCTGTCCATGGTATTCACTGCATTCTTATCCTTGTATTTGGTTGTAGAAAGTGAGTCCACAGCTTCTCCAAGTCCTGCAACCTTACATATAAAAAAATTACCTAGCTATAGAAACAATTCTAGAAAAAAAACTTTGGTCACTAGGTGTAGTAGACTGGAGAGTTGGACTGCTGGGATAGAAAGATAAACTAGACTCAGCTCGATGAAGAACATTTGTTTTCACTACATGAAGATTGATGATGTGCTAAGTGTAAAAATAAAGGGTTGCATTTATGCAACAAAATGTTGTACACACAACATTATTACTTAATACACACTGAACACACAGCACCACTTACTAAACAATGAGCACACAATAGCACTTACTAAACAATAAGCACACAATAGCACTTACTAAACAATGACCACACAAGATCACCCACTAAACAATGAGCACACAACAGCACTTAGTAAACAATGAGCACACAATAGCACTTACTAAACAATGAGCACACAATAGCACTTACTAAACAATGAGCACACAAGAGCACCCACTAAACAATGAGCACACAAGAGCACCCACTAAACAATGAGCACACAACAGCACCCACTAAACAATGAGCACACAACAGCACCCACTAAACAATGAGCACACAACAGCACTTAGCAAACAATGAGCACACAATAGCACTTAGTAAACAATGAGCACACAACAGCATGCACTAAACAATAAGCACACAACAGCATGCACTAAACAATGAGCACACAACAGCATGCACTAAACAATGAGCACACAACAGCATGCACTAAACAATGAGCACACAACAGCATGCACTAAACAATGAGCACACAACAGCATGCACTAAACAACGAGCACACAACAGCATGCACTAAACAATGAGCACACAACAGCACTTACTAAACAATCAAGAGAATCTGTAGTACTTGTTACTTGAGCCCTGAAACAAAAAAATGAGTCCAGCATGAGGACACATAAATGTACTGTGGGTATTTAGTAGTATTAGCATCTGGTGACATTGTGTCCACAAATCAAGACCACAATCTTACATGTACATTTTGTCTTCTCACTCTTCTTCTGCTTGACTGCAAAGCTTATCTTCATCCTTTCTCACATGATTAAAACAGGATGCTCTTTTTTATCCACTTGGCAAGGTCACCAGCCAGGACCTGCTAGGATGTTTATTTTCTGTCCTCTCATATTGTTTACACACTTCAGTCCTCTCATATTGGTTTACACACTTCTGTCCTCTCATACTGTTTACACGCTTTTGTCCTTTCATACTTTTACACACTTCTGTCCTCTCATATTGTTTACACACTTCTGTGAACCACAATTCTGGCCTTGCAGATATTCTTAATGAACAGCTACTCATAATACAAGCATCAATTTTCTAAATGAATGAATTCTGATGAACCTATAATCAATGCATGACAATTAGTATACACACCTTACATTGGTTACTGGGAACAACTGTGTTAAGAACACACTTAACATAGCCTTTATGAGACAGGGAACATAGATCTGTTTGCTTAAAAACTCTGACCTACTTCTGTAGCCCAGAAACCTGTAGCAATCAACACTAATTTAATTGTTATTTTTGTAAAATGTAATGTCAGGTTGGTGGACAGATGGGGACATGGAGATTGCCGGCGGGGATCAGGAACCAACGAATCCAGGATGCGACAAGCCTATGGGTCTTTACAACAGGGGCTATCAGAATGATGTAAACAAAACAGAGCCAGCAGACTACAGGTAGCAGGGAATGGATATTGCTGAGGCACTCATCAGATTCCTCATCTCAAAGTTGGAGTGTCTCTGTGGAACTGTCTCAAAGCCGTCTGGTAAGCCAGTACTGTACGCTGGATCTGACATGGAGAAGGGGCTTAAGTATAGCCACCAGAGGCTGGAAAACAAAGTTTTGGCCAGGCCAGCCTACACCACTGACTTCATGGCAGTCCAAGCAAGACCACAGTCTGCCCTAGCAAGGAAAGGTGCTGAAGTAGGAGGTACCCAGTCAAAAGGCGCATCGCAAAAATCGGGGTACCATGCATCATTGCCAGTGTGCGTACAAAGGTTACTGGAACAAGCAGCACAGCAGATATGGGGATGTCCTGACTGCAGCGATGATCTTAAGATCAATCAATCTAAGCATCTAGGGCACCTAAGTGGCATAGTGGTTAGTGTGTTAATCCCTCATACAGAGGTTGCTGGTTCAAATCTGGTTGGAAGCATACCAATCAGCCAGCTCTATAAACAGAGCACTGTTGTGTGCTCTGGAAACAGAGCTGGGAAAGTAGAGGTGGCAAGGCACATTGCCCTCTGGTATGTTGTCACATCAAGAAAATATATGCACCAACACAAGGTGCCTCTGCAGCATGACAGCCCCACATTTCTAAGTATTTAGCTCACACAAACACAAGAGCAACATCAGCTACCTTCCAAAGCCTCCAAGGCATAGTACTGGACATCCATGTCGCTGTCTGCCTTTAGTTTCTCCAACAGTGGTTTCACTTGAGTCTGGATAGAGCTAAAGTCATACAAGACATCAACATGGGTTATGTATTGTGTCTGGATAGAGCTAAAGTCATACAAGATATCAACATGGGTTATGTATTGTGTCTGGATAGAGCTAAAGTCATACAAGATATCAACATGGGTTCTGTATTGTGTCTGGATAGAGCTAAAGTCATATAAGACATCAACATGGGTTCTGTATTGTGTCTGGATAGAGCTAAAGTCATATAAGATATCAACATGGGTTCTGTATTGTGTCTGGATAGAGCTAAAGTCATACAAGACATCAACATGAGTTCTGTATTGTGTCTGGATAGAGCTAAAGTCATACAAGATATCAACATGGGTTCTGTATTGTGTCTTATCTTATATATCTTATATCCTTCCCGTCCCGTTAGACGTCACATAGGGCTCGCAAAGTAGTTCGCCAATTTTTCCTGTCTTCAGCGAGTCTTTCAACCTCATCAAAGGATTTTATGCCTGTTAACTTGGCCTCTCTTAATAATGTCCTCTTCAGAGTTTCACGTGGTCTGCCTCTTTTTCTTCGGCCTGTTGTGTTCCACTTGATAGCTTGTTTTGGGATTCTCTGATCATTTCTTCTCATCAAGTGACCAACATATGTCCATCTCCTTTTCCTGATCACCCATGAGACTGGTTGTTGTTCAGTCATCTGTCTTATCTCTGCATTGTTCTTGAATTCATTCCACTTGATGCCGAGTATTTTCCTTATACATTTGTTTTCAAAAGAGTCTAATTTCTTTTCTATTTCTTTAGTTGTTTTCCAGCTTTCGCATGCATAAATGAGGGTGGATATTACATTTGAGTTGAATAGTCTTAACTTGGTTTTTGTGCTTATAACTTTTGAATTCCATATATTCTCAAGATTCTTGAAGATTGATGCTGCTTTTGCAATTCTGATCCTAACTTCCTTTCTAGTGTCACCATCCTGGTCTATGTAGCTGCCAAGGTATGCAAATTGATTGACTTCTTCAATATCTGTCCCTTCTATGTGTATTTTTCCATTTTGATTGATGGGAATTTTCATTATTTTTGTTTTGTCCTTGTTAATTTCAAGTCCTATTTTGCTAGCCAGTGAAGATAGGCTATCTGTTTTTTCTTGCATGGAATTCACATTATTACTGATAAGAGTTATGTCATCAGCAAAATCAAGATCTTCTAGTTGGGTCCCATGTACCCAGTCAATACCTGTGTTACCTGTGCAGCATTTTTTCATTATGAAGTCTATTGTAATCCCAAAAAGTAAAGGAGACAGTATACATCCTTGTTTCACGCCTGTATTGTGTCTGGATAGAGCTAAAGTCATACAAGATATCAACATGGGTTCTGTATTGTGTCTGGATAGAGCTAAAGTCATACAAGATATCAACATGAGTTCTGTATTGTGTCTGGATAGAGCTAAAGTCATACAAGATATCAACATGGGTTCTGTATTGTGTCTGGATAGAGCTAAAGTCATACAAGATATCAACATGAGTTCTGTATTGTGTCTAGATAGAGCTAAAGTCATACAAGATATCAACATGAGTTCTGTATTGTGTCTAGATAGAGCTAAAGTCATACAAGATATCAACATGAGTTCTGTATTGTGTCTAGATAGAGCTAAAGTCATACAAGATATCAACATGAGTTCTGTATTGTGTCTAGATAGAGCTAAAGTCATACAAGATATCAACATGGTTTCTCTATTGAGTCTAGACATAAGGAAAGTGATATTTTCAAATAAACTGCTCACAAAACACAAATGACTATTAAACACCAAATACCATAACTACTCCTGCATGTTATAATAGTGAAAAAAAACCAAACAAACAAACTGGAAATGGACTGGTCATACTGTCTAGTGGGAGCCCAGTAATGCAGCGGACAACCAAGGGAACAAGAAAGCGAAGCTGGCTACCTGCAGAAGCAGAAATAAGCAGCTTGCAGAGTTTGAAGTGGCTCACTTCAGCTGCTGGGGAAACTCCACTGTCACTGCTACCTTGTCAGTCCAACAGCGAGGGTGCATGACAGCAGAAACCTGCCTCAAGGAATCATCATCATCATCATCATCATCGTCGCCTTTCACTCCCCTGAGAGCAAAGGCCATGGATAAAGGCTCTCCAGTTATCTCTGTTCTTGGAATTATTCTCTGCTTCCTTCCATGTGTATCCCTTGTCTCTGAGCACTGTCATAATTTCTCTTCTCCAAGTAAGTCTAGGTCTTCCTCGTTTTCTATTTCCTTGAGGATTCCATTTTTTAAGGGCATGCATCTTTCCCATCGTAACATATGCCTGTGAGACCTGGACACTTAAAAAAACAGCTGAGAAACACATAAATGCCTTTGAATGTAAATGCTACAGGAGTTTTTCAAATATCATGGACACAGAAAAGAACAAATACATCCATACTACAAGAACTTAATATTGAAGAAGGCTGGCTAGTAAAGAGGATTAAAGAGAGAAAACTTAAATATTTTGGACATACATCATGATAATTTAGAGAAGACCATCTTGGAAGTGTACATAATGGGAAAAAGAAAGAGAGGAAGACCAAGGCGAAGATGGCTGCAAGACATCATTGATAATCTGCAAATGGATGCATCAGTAGCAGGGCATCTTGCTTACAACCAAGAGGCCTACAAGAGAGCTGTTAGGGAGGCAAAGTTCTGCAAGAGACATGCAACTCTTCCCGTACCGCGCTACCCTTTAAGTCCAGTTCTGGTTTTACCGTCGGATCCCACGCCACCCTTTAAGTATTCTGATTTTTTTTTCGTTGAAAACTTGATGCAACTTTTCATTTAGCCAACCAGAACTCTTCTGCTCCAAAGTTACGCTATTTTAGCATCCGGGCAGGCTGGAAATGGAAGGAGATCACGAAGTGGATCGATTTCAGTGTAACTTTTTCTACTTTTTTCGAGGTTGGTTGGTAGAAGGGTCATACTGACCGACTAGACCTAGCTTACTAAATGTGTTTTTCACATCTGTAGACCTGTTAGATTTATTGGATATCAAAAGAATCCGTAATTATCGATGTTTCGGTTCCGGAATAAACATTCTGCATTGGATTCTGGCACATTTCAGGTATGTAAAACTTTGATTTTAGTGCTCAGCCCTACAAAATATTTTTAGCGCCAAAAAATCGTTCGATCTTTTCAGAACAGTTGTTTTTTTTTCTATTCTTTGTTTTTTTTAAATGATAAATAACTTCATTTATGGAATCTTCTTTCATTTCCACTTATTTTAATATGAGATACACACATGTTGATGAAGGAGTTTGTTTGTTACAATGAATTTTATAGAGGGACCCCCTTATATGAAAACACCCGCTCGGCCATGTACCATCATCATCAGTACCAACGTAACGTCCGTGTTTTTATACGTGGTACGGAAAGAGTTAAGGGCATGCATCTTTCCCATCGTAACATACGCCTGTGAGACCTGGACACTTAACAAAACAGCTGAGAAACACATAAATGCCTTTGAATGTAAATGCTACAGAAGAGTTCTTCAAATATCATGGACACAGAAAAGAACAAACATATCCATACTACAAGAACTTAATACTGAAGAAGGCTGGCTAGTAAAGAGGATTAAAGAGAGAAAACTTAAATATTTTGGACACACATCATGATAATTTAGAGAAGACCATCTTGGAAGTGTACATAATGGGAAAAAGAAAGAGAGGAAGACCAAGGCGAAGATGGTTGCAAGACATCGTTGATAATCTGCAAATGGATGCATCAGTAGCAGGGCATCTTGCTTACAACCAAGAGGCCTACAAGAGAGCTGTTAGGGAGGCAAAGTTCTGCAAGAGACATGCAAATGACTGACTGAGGATTATGTGTCAGTACTTGTCTTGCTATGCTGGTGTCGGGTTTCCTCAGAGTTTGGCCAATCCACCTCCATTTCCCAGACATGATTTGCAGGTTCATAGGTTCTTGTCCTGTCCTTCCCTAGGCCTTGTTCCTGATCTTGTCCTGCTGTTCAGTGTTTAAAATCCTCCTCAGGCAGTAGTTCATGAATGTCTGTATCCTCAGTTACATTATCTTGGTCATAACCCATGTCTCTGAACCATATAGTAGGACAATCTTTAAGTCAAGGAATTCCTCAAGGAAGGAAATAAGACAAGGAGTTGGTCAGCTCTGCTTGAATATATATATATATATATAAAACACACACACATGCACACAGAGAGAGAGAGAGGAGAGAGGAGGGGGGGGGGGGAGAGAGAGAGAGAGAGAGAGAGAGAGAGAGATGGACCAGCTATGCTGAAATTTCCCACCCTTCACACACTCAACCTAGATGAGAACAACTATACTTGCAGCTCATGACTATCAGAACTAGAGACATCCTGTCAGGGTATACACCCACCTTGGTTCTAGCTGGCTGGCCAACTTCTGCAGAGTTTTGGCCACATTAAATCTAACGTTGGCTACGGGATCTGATCCCATGGTGATGATTGTGGGCAACATCAGCTTGGTGGTCAAATCCTGTCCGAGAGGCTCAGCAAGCAGCTGTTGGTACAAAAACAGTGACAGCAATATAAGCACAGCAAACATCTAACATACACGTGGACACATACACATCATCATCAGCAGCAGCAGCAGATGACAGTCAAGCTTCTTCACACATCTTCATATCTTCCATCATCTCAGCTGGTGACCTTCTATTATGCCATCCCATCAAACTGTCTGTGATTTTCTCCTCTAGTATTTCTTTGGCCTCTCTTCTCATTTATCTTTTCAGTAATTACAATGTCCTGAAGTCCTCTCCTTTCATTACATGTCTAAAGAATGTTGGCGCTTGTGTGCATATAAAAGAAAATGTATCAACTGAAAAGACAATCAAAATATCAAACTGCAGACATGCCAGAGTGAAGGAAATGATTACACACTAGACAACTGATAAGACTTCTCACATCAAACAATGATGTTATCCCCTCTCTCCCATCATGCCAGTCCCTGCACTCCAAATCATGAACTCTTCCACTCTAAGTAGGATGGTTATCTCACAGCTAAAACATGATCTACACATCATCATCAGGTGGCATGCCAACCATTATTGGCTATTATGCTTCTCCATAGTACACGGTCTTTCGTGCAGGCCATCAGCTCAGTTGGTGATCTCTCACACCATCCCGTCAGACTGTCCAGTATCATTTCTCTTGGTCTTCCTCTTGATCTTCTTCCTTCTATTTTTCCTGCTGTTATTATATTTTCAATGCCCCCTCTTCTCACTGCATGTCCTATGAAAGTACACTGTCTCTCTCTTATTTTTTGTTGACAAGGTTTTTTTGTCTCTCCAGCTCTTCTCATACATTCTTCATTAGTTATTTTTGCTGTCCAGGGGATTCGCAACATTCTTCTAATAAACCACATTTCTGCTGCTTCCAATCATTTTTGTGCAGACCTGCCTATTGTCCATGATTCATTCCATATAACAAGATAGGTTCAATATTGTATTTTAGGACTCGTTTTCAAACATTCATTGATAATGATGATAATTTGCATGTTTCTCATTCTCTGAAATGCAGTCTTTGCTTGGCCTATTCTGTTCCTAATTTCTGTTTTTTATTTCCCATCTAAGTTATTACTGCTCTAAAGTATTTTAATTTCTGCACCTGCTTTAGAATAGTTCCATTTAATTTTATACTGCATGTTGGTGGATTATGTTTCTTAGATATAACCAGTCTGTTTTTTTGATGTTCAAAGTAAGGCCTTTCTGTTCACTTTCTTTGGCCACTTTATTCAAGAGATTTTGCAGGTCTTGTTGGTTCTCAGCTATCAGTACTGTGTCGTCAGCATACCGAAGGTTGTTAATATTGTATCCTCCAATTTTTATGCCTGGTTCTGTGACGATCGTTCTTAGAATATTCTCACTGTACAGAGAAAAAACTCTGGAGATAGTACACACCCTTGTCGCACCCCTTGTTTTATAGGTTGGTATTTTCGAGTTTTACTTTCAACTTGAATCACTGTTTCCTGCTGACAGTTTTGATGTTTTACAATCCTCAGGTTTTTACCATCTATGTTTATGTTTTCAAGCATTTTAACAACCTCATCATGTTTCACTTTGTCAAATGCCTTTGTGTAATCAATGAAGCATAAGTAGAGATCTTTCTGTACTTCTAAAGCTCTTTCTGTTAGTGTTCGTAACGCATAAATGACACTGCATGTTCCTTTTCCTTCGACAAATCCAAACTGTTCATCTGCTATTTCTATTTTTATCTTTTTCCTTGTTCTTCTCATAATAATTCTCAGAAGTAGCTTTGTTATGTGACATGAGAGGCTGATAGTCCGGTGGTCGTCACATTCCTTTGCACCTGGTTTCTTTGGTAGTGCTATAAATGTGGATTTAAGCAGGTCACTGGGAATATAACCACTGTTGTAAATGTCATTCAGTAACTTGGTTATTATTTTTATTTCTATCTCCTCTAGCGCCTCTATTTCTTCTATTGCTATATTATCAGGCCCAGTCACTTTTCCATTCTTCATGTGTTTGAAGGCATACATGATTTCATCTTCAAGTATTAGTGGTCCCTCACAGTTTTCAGTATCTGGTGTTAATTCTGGTCTTTCTCCTCCATACAGCTCACCAATATACTCTGTCCACAATGTCTTCTTTTCCCATTAACATTTTACCTTCTTTTGATTTCAGGCATCTTATGGTAATTTCTTGTTTGTGACACAAGGCTGATAAAATTAAACAGTTATTTCCCAGCTTCCCACAGTTTGGTCTCATCCATTTCCATGGTGCACCATCCAATACTTAGCTTTGCGATGGAAGAAACACAAAGAAAGAAAGAAAGAAAAAAAAAACGAGCTCACATTTATACAAAACAGGCAGGTCATGCGATGCAGGTAGTTCTGATCTCTGGACATCTGCAGCACCTTCGGTATAACAGTCTGCTGTGCCCAGTCCTTGCCAAATTTCTCAACCAACTTCTTCAAATTTTGGGTGGCGGCCTCACGAATAGCATACACTGATGTTTGAGACAAGGGTTAAAGTCATTCTCTGTTAAAAATACTCAAACAACAACATGGTATCAGCTAAATCATGTGTCTATACATCCCATTAACCTGCAACTCCTATCAGAAACAGGCAAGATTTAATGATGCTATGAACTGCAAAAAAACCCACTGTATCCCAAACACAAAACATATTTTGAATGTATGGGACACGCACATAAAATCTGAAACCCTTAGTAAACAGAATGAATATATCTTGTCTTATTTCTAAAACTCCATCAGTTGTCAGCTTGTTGGATGATGCCTTATTTCCAAATACCCCATCATAGTCAGTTGCTGGCATTCAAGATGAACGCCATGAACCAAATGATTGTCTATTTATGTTAAAGTTGATTACTGAAGTATTATACTTCATGTTAACCAACATGGTCTTCTGTCAGGACTCCAGACCAGGTAAGTTACTACCTGATTTCCAAACAAGAAATTTAAATTTTCTTATACATTTCCCAGGATGCCAGGAACCCTGTGGTCTAGACTGGTGGCAGAGTGCTGAATATTAAACATATTTCTTGTGCATCTGATAGTAGACTGAACTTCTACTCTGGTTAACTCAGATACAGCATGTTGGAGAAAGTGCACTGGAAAATGAAGGACAGGGTGCAATGCATTTTATGTAAAGCTGTCATATGAAGGATACGAACAGACATTCAAATATCAGTTCTCCGTGCTTAAAAAAGGCAGACAGAATTTGGGGACAGGGAGGAGAGAAGTGCACTTGTGCACACACACGCAAAGTAAAGATATAGTAGTCAGTGTGAATGAGGTAATGGCCAGCAACCCACAGCCAACCAGGGTTGGTGAACCACAGCCTGCTTAGACCATATTTCAGCTCCCCATGCAAGAAATGCCATACTGAGACTCAACTTTTAAGAACACAAAGAAAGAAACACAAAACCCCGAAAATTTCACTCAACAATCCCACATTAATTTCACTTGGCAAATGCTTGACAGAAGCTAAATATATGAGCAGATCTGCCATGAGGCCAGCACTTACCGTGGTCAACAAGCCAGGTCATACACAATGAGTTCAGCTTCTCATCAAAGAACTCCACCCCCTGCAGGTTTGTGGGAAGAACAGATGCCATTTGGTTAGAGATGATAAAAGAAAGAAGACATTTATTAGGCAGTATATATTTATGTTGTATGTGGCGACTATTAATTTTTTCCACTTCATTCATTTGCGTGTCCCTTACGGAACTTTGCCTCCCTAACAGTGCTCATGTAGGCCTCTCGGTTGTGAGCAAGATGGCCTGCTGCTGATGCATCCATTTTTGCCAACTATCTTGCTCAAATTCTTCTGCTAGCTCCCTGAGGAAGCTCCACAATCACAAGGAAGTGTGATAGGGTCTTGATCAGCTACATGGTGCTGTGATATCCATGAGTGACATCATCTCTTAAGAGTTAGGACAATTTGCCTCAGATTTTTATAAGATCATGAAAATGAAGCATCAAAAATGTCCTTAGTCTGCATGTAAGTCTATGTAAACTGTGTTCTCATCAAGGGAATTTGTTACATTCACAATTTATTGATTAGAGTTAGGGACCTTTATTCTCTGAATCACTCATTTCCATTCACTTTTGGGTCAATGTTTACAACCAAGAGCATCAACTTAAGTCATGTGTCATGTGCAAGCACTCTATACTTCAGCAATGTTTGCCAGGAAAATGTTTTGTTCATTTCTTGTCCATCATTTTTGCTGGATATTTGACTATTTTTTTTCTGTTGACTGTCAGTCATTGTTATGAAATGTGTCAAAGAAACTTACTAGCTGACCAGCCAGTAGAGGCATGTATTCGATGATGGCAAGTCGAACTCTCCACTTGGTGTCCTCTGCCAGTTCCACAATAGCTGGGAGCAGGGACTGTGACAACTGCTTGATGCCAATGACTTCGTTGACACAATCCAGATTAGAAATGATGTTCAGTCGAACTTCTGGACACTCATCTAGTACATATAAAAAAGTGGGGTAAATTTAACACGCTGAACCAATGACAACTATTTACAACTCAAACCTATCTTCTTGCACTCACTATCAACAACTCTGATATAGGCCCATATTTGTTTTTTACAAAAAATATATTCTCCTCAGACACTGGCAAACTGTGTGCACAAGGTAATATAGTCTGCCTCACCCTACAGATAAATATTTCATAACTTTTGTTTTAAGAAGTGATTTCACCAATATATGTGAATCCTATACTCAGTTTTAGTGTTGCCATCAATGAGTTTCCAATTCACAATCTTCATGTGAACAGGCAGAATATCTCAACTGTCAGAGTCCAGTTTTTCTTGTTACCTTCTAATATGAGGGATGACTGATAAATTCTCGGCATAAGGTACAAATACTTGAAACACACAGTTGATATTAGGTGCATTTGTAGATCAGGTTAATGTAAGATTAAACACAAATTTTCAAGAAATTAACCACACCAAATTTTTTTTTACAGGCTACTGAAGTGGTAAGGGGTGGCAGAAATTGAGAAAATGGATAAAACTTCTCATCGAGCAGTCATTCGCTACCTCTTCATCAAGGGCTTATCATCGAAGAAGATCCATGAGGATATGGTAGAGACTCTAGGGGAGAGTGCCCCTTCTTACAGCACAGTGAAGAAATGGGCAGCTCAGTTCAAACACGGAAGGGAGAGTCTGGAAGATGATCCCCATCCAGAAAGACCAAGAACAGTAACCACAGATGAAACCACCGGCAGAATCCATAACATGGTAATGGATGATTGACGACTAAGTGAGCAGTACATTGCTACTGAGTTGGGCATCTCCCAGGAACGTGTTCATACCATTATTCACAATGATCTTCAAATGACAAAGGTCTCTGCTCGATGGGTCCCGAAACTTCTTGGAGCTGATCACAGACGACAGCGTCTCAACATGTCAAGAGACAATACTGGCCATTTTCTGCAGATCCTGAAAAGTTTCTTCAGAAATTTGTGACTATGGATGAGACTTGGGTTCATCATTTTCAACCAGAAACCAAACAGCAGTCAAAGCTGTGGAAATATCATGGATCCCCACCTCCAAAGAAAGCAAGGGTGGTTCTGTCTGCAGGCAAAGTGATGGCTTCCATCTTTTGGGATTCAGAAGGTGTGCTATTAAGGGCAGAAAGGTCACAGGGGCCTATTACGCTAATCTTGTGAAGCAACTGCGAGTCAAACTGAAGGAAAACTGTCGAGGGAAACTGACAAGAGGAGTCATCTTTCATCAAGACAATGCTCCAGTTCACAAGTCGGCGGTGGCAATGGCTGCCACTCATGAATGCGGCTTTCAGCTTCTAGAACATCCTCCTTATTCCCCAGATTTGGCCCCTTCGGACTATTACCTGTTTACCAAACTCAAAAAGGAGCTCAGTGGTTGCAAATTTGCTTCAGATGATGACGTCATTCATGCTGTAGACCACTTTCTACTGGCACAAGATGCTGACTTTCACAAAGAAGGGACCCGTATGCTCCAGGATCGCTGGACTAAGTGCATAAACTTGCAAGGGGACTATGTTGAGAAATAACCAAAAAAAAAACTGTCCACAAATCATACGTTGTACCTTATGCTGAAAACTTATCAATCACCCCTCGTACTTATTACACTTTCAGCTTTTATTTCAAAACTGCTTCACTGAAATGTACTTTGTGTCAGTTAAATGAAAATACAGCAGTCACAACACAAAGTAGATGTTCATATAGCTTCAGCCAATAGCTAAGAACAGGCTAACTTTCTTATATGCCATAATATTTTACCCTTTTTTTTTTTTAAAAACCTGTACATTTATGAAAGAATGAGATGAGAGTCAAAATATCACACCCACATGTTGATCCTGGCCTTATCAGCTGCGTCTAGCTTCACAAGCAACTGTATGTTTGATGACACTATCAGTTGTGTCTAGCTTCACAAGCAATTGTATGTTTGCACACCTGACATTTATATCAATCTATGCAAAAAGATTCCTTTCATTTTTATACTCAATGAAAACTTTACAAAACTATTTGATTAATTCACCTGTGGAATCTTTCAATTTCTCGTGGCAAAAATTCTTTACAGAATTATGTATATTTGGAGCAGATATTGGGCCACATCTGCTTAAGACCATGGAGAGATATATAAATTCTGTCATTTTTTTTTAAAGTTGTGAGATGATAAAGAATCAATGAATGCACCGACTTGTCCAAGGCCTATTGCTGAAACCCCCCCCCCCATACACAGAGAGAGAGAGAGAAGAATGAGAAATGTCACACCTTTCAACTGTATCAAGAACAGTGGCAGGAGATGCTCTATGGTGTTCTCCTTGCCCAAGATCGGGGAGAGTCCCATGATGACGGATGCCAGCGCTGACTTGACATGCTGGTTGGCATCGGCAACAAGGTCCTTCACACAGGGCAGCATGTTGTTCATGATGATCTGCTCGCGTACATCCGGGGACAGAGCTTGACAAAATTCTGCCGCCATCAAACAAGTAATGCTCGGTATTAAACAAAATGTCTCAAAAGTTAATACTGCTACCAAAACAGCTAACAGCATATGAATACAAAAATGAAAACACTTGTTTCTTCATTATAAACATTTTTGGATAAAATGACAATGTTCCCACAATCATTACTGAAAACTCAACTGCAGTATCTTCAAGTATTATATTTGGCAAAAGAAACAACTTTTCTTGACATCCAACACCATGGTTAAAGGCACATATATATGCACATACGTATGTTCTTGAAGACAACTTCAGATTCAGAACATAACCAACTGTAACATAGATTTTGTTACCTCTACTCTCCCACAAAATGCCTTTGTCTCCAAGCCAATCACTTCCCTTCTATTTCTTCCATTTGCTTAGAAATTACAATACACTCTCCCCTCCTTACTTTACATAAGCTTACAACATACGCTTAATAAATCCAGAACAGTGAAGCAGGAGGAAGAAAATAATATGTAACAAGAAACAGTGTATATGTGACGAATAGCTGACCTTTAACCTTGTGTGCAGATGCAGCTCGAACTTCTGCCTCACAATCCTTCAACAGGCTTTGGAAGGCTGGGACGAGATCATTCTTTGTGATCTCTGGTCCTACCGCTGCCTGGAGCTGCGGGTCAGAGATGAGAGTTTCAACAGGTCAGGAATGAAATATTTATCTGTGAAGATTTTTTTGTAAATGTTTATCTGTGGAGTTTTTTTTTTTTGTAAATGTTTATCTGTGGAGTTTTTTTTTTTTGTTAATGTTTATCTGTGGAGTTTTTTTTTTTGTAAATGTTTATCTGGGGAGTTTTTTTTTTTGTAAATGTTTATCTGGGGAGTTTTTATGGAAATGTTTATTTGTGGAGGGTTTTCTAAATGTTTATCAGTGAAGTGTGTTTTTTTTTTGTAGATGCTTATCTGAAGTTTTTTTTGTAAATGTTTATCTATGAAATTTGTTTATCTGCGGGGTGTTTTGTAAATGTTTAAGCGTGGAATATAAGAAGTTTTGAAATTCAGGGGACTAATCTGTAAATCAAAATTAAATTTAAATCCACACACATGTTCAAACTGCACCTGCTGTTACAGTCATCTGCAGCCAGGTTAAAAAGAACCTAGAGCAGGACTACAAACTGTTTCACTTGGGATGTAATTGATCTACTAGCTGCAGAACTCTAGTGCTACATCATGCTAGCGCTAGCACTACAACAGTATCACACAGAAATAATGCTACTTTACAGACAATGCTACAGTATTCATAAAATGTTTAAACTAATAACTAATCCAAAAGTCACATCACTCTCAAAATGGTTAATGAATAAAGTATTTAAAAACATCTGGATTCTCTCTTGCAATTACCTCGGTAAATTTGTCGGCAACCATGTATCGAACTCTCCAAGACTTATCTTCTGCTGCTTGACGGAGCGTTGGCATCACCAGCTGCTCGGTGTCGCTGGATGGGAGCAGGGATGCAATGCTGACACTGGCCTCCACGGCTAGCAAGCGTACAGAATCCTAAAGACAGCCCAACACAAGAATACAACGAGTTAATGACTTCTGAACAGAAAAATACCAAGCCTTACTGCTAAATTTAGCTTCAACATGAGCCAAACCTCCAAACAATCACCATCTGATCTACCTGATCTGTTCACTAACTTCTGCTTGTTTCAACTTGAATCTTCTCACCTGTTCATCCTGAGCCAGTAAGTTGAAAAGCTGAATGAGGTCAGATCTGAGATACTCAGACTCCACCACCTTAGCAAATTCTCCAAGTTTTCCTGCTGCAGCGCGACGGACCATCGGAGTGTCATCAGCACACAGATTACGGAAATTCCTGTGTAAAAATACAACACAAGTGAGGAAAAAAGAAAAAGAAAAGCTTAATCTTCATTCTTTTTTCCCCCTCATAAAAACTAACAAATTAAATTAAGCCAAGTTTACAAATTCTAAAAACTAACAAGTTAAATTAAGCCAAGTTTACAAATTCTAAAACCTAACAAATTAAATTAAGCCAAGTTTACAAATTCTTAAACTCACATCATTAATAAAATGTAGCATTTTTTTTTCTCCACTCATTAAAAGAATTGCAGTATCTGCTGCAAAACTTCATCACTATTTGTAAAACACAAGTCTGAAGTAACTCACTGTCGTAGTTCTGCTTTCACATTTGTTGAAACTCTTTTGTAACAAACTGAGAACAGGCCACAGGCTGACGTCCGAGAAGTAAACCAATCGCCTGGAAGAGATATATCCATCTAATAACACAAATTTGTTCCATCACATTTGATTGGTAAGTAAAGGAGAAAATATGCAATAAAATGACTAACCACAAAACAAATTTACTATGATAGTGCTATTTTTGCATGCAAGTTCCAATAACAAATTTAATGACATACAAGGTCTGACAATTAAGTAATGAGACTGATTTATTATGGCCTAGACAAAAATTCAATTTATGAAGCAAAGCATGAAATCCAGAGGCAACCTTCATCTATGATCTGGCAACTTTTCATCACCACCCGATAAGCAGACAACAAACATGCTGCTATTTTCATGACCTAGTCAGGGGTGCGTTCTTATGTAATCAGCATGGAGTAAAAAGGTAATATTAAATGCTGTTTAAAACTCGGAAAAAGTGCCATTGTAACAGTTGAATTGATGCAACAAGTTTATGGGGATAATTGTTTATGTCATGCACAGATATTCAGGTGGTATTCACGATTCAAAAGTGGTGTGGAAACGATTACAAATGCAACTAGACATGGATGCCAAATTTCTGTTCGTAATGAGGAACTCATTGCAGAATTCAGAGAACGGATACAAGAAGATCGTTGTTTGACTGTGAGGATGATGGCACATGAATTTGGTGTTAAAAGAGAGACCATTTGTAAAATTTTAGTGGAAGATCTGGGCAAGAAAAACGTTGTTTGCTGGTTTGTACCACACTCGTCTGATGACCAAAAACATCAGAGTGTTGAGTACACAAAAGACGTCATAAAAACATGTCACAGAAATAAACATTTCTTAAATTTGATTGTTCCAGAGGATGAAACATGGATTTTCCGCTATGATCCCACAACTAAACGCCAAAGTGCTCAGTGGAAGTCATCATTATCACCAAAAGGCAAAAAAAAAATTCATCTTCAAAAGTCAAAAGTGAAGACAATGTTGGTGTGCTTCTATGACAGCAAAGGAGTTATTCACAAAGAATTTATTCCAGAGGGACAGACTGTCGCTGCCAAAGTTTATGTAAGTATTTTGAAACGCCTATTGAAAAGGACTCTCTGAGTCCGACCCGAGTATTCAACACCTGGCAGCTTTTTCCTTCTTTATGATAATGCACCGGCTCACTGGGCGGTAGTTGTACAGGAATTTTTTACCCCAAAACAAGTGTGCGTTCTCAACCATCCACCCTATTCCCCAGATTTGTTTCCCTGCGATTATTTTCTATTTCCAAAATTAAAGTTACCACTGAAAGGACGCCTCTTTGACGATACTGATGACGTCCAAAGGGCTGTAACATCAAGTTTAAAGACCATATCACCAGAAGAACTGCAGAGGTCGTTCCAGTGTTTGTTAGATCGTGCCACTCACTGTATCAGTGCGGAAGGGGCTTAGTTTGAATAAAATACAGGTTATATCTTCAAGTGTTGCTTATTTTATTTTGTATGTAATTAGTCTCAGTACTTAATTGTCGGACCTCACAACTCCTCACAGGGTGTTTTCAGAAGGCAGTTCAGCTTTTTAGTCTTAATATTCTGAAGCTGTCTCCCTCAGTTCATGACTGCTAGAGACCTACAGGGTTGTTGATCCTTCTTTTTTTTTTTTTTAAAGATGATGAAAAGCAAGGTACAAGGAAAAAAATATATATATATGTGATTAGTGAGACCTGGCCAGTTATTTTGCGATTCTTATTTTATCTCTGAAACTTTGAAACCTGATGAACCTACCTCTACACAAAGTGAGGGATGGTTACACAAACATCATTTGAGAAAATCTGTTAACTCATACCTGCAGCTAATCGTTTCACTAAGGGTACAAAGTAGTTCTCAAGGTCACTCTGACTGTGCTGATCGGCAATTATTCTCAACGATTCCACAGCCTTGTCCCTCACCACTGTCTCCTCAACGGTGGCCAGACTTTCTAGCGGAGGCTGTCAATCAGAAGAAGGGAATCGATGTTAAGCAGAAATAAGTAAATGGTACAAAAAATAAAACAGCAGATGAGGAAACAAATTTTATACATCAAGTACAATACCCTTGAGTGCCTGAGTGGCAATGTGGTTAGTGCACTGGTCTCTCATGGCAAAGGTCAGGGGTTCGAATCAGACCGGAAGTGCCCCCAGTCACCCAGCTGTAGAAATGTGTACCCAACTTCTTCTGGAGTTGGGGAAGGAAAGGGGGCCAAGTGTGATACTGACCATATCATCCTCTAGTGTGCTGACAGATCAAAGAAAATACGGGCACTAACACCATATCCCTATGTGCCTCTAAGGCATGACATGGGGTGTGTGTGAGTAAGTGTGTAAGAGAGAGAGGAGAGAGTGAGAAGATGCCCGATAAGGTAATCAGTGACCCATAGCTGATGTGCAAGCATTAGGGTTAGCGACCCATACTCGACCAAGACCCTGTCTCATCTCTCCATGGTACCCAGTAACAAGCATAGCCTGGCTAACAGAGCAGGAATCGCCAGTCCCCATGGTGGTAGAGTCTGCTAAAGAATCACTGCACACTCCCCGCTTTTTAGCTGTACTTCAGGACTGAAAAAGTAGCCACCATAACCCGCTCCCACGCCATTATGATGCCGTGCCTCAACATCTCTACAGCATCAGCTGCAAAGAACAACAGCTCACAGTTACAGGGAGTTCATACAAGTACAAGGCATGACAGGGTTACCTATACTTTTTTTTTTTTACACATACGCTTGACTCAGTTTTGTTGTGAGTTTCCATAACAATTCCTTTTTTCCCTGTCTAAGTCTAGGTGGATCTCAGGATAAGGTTGTTAATCTTACGACCAACTCTCGGTTTAGAATATGTGATGAATCAAGCAAAATCCTGCTGAATTTTGCATGTCGGCAAGAGCGTTTAAAACATGCCCGCCATCTTGCACACCACCCAGAAGAAACAATGAGAGAATCCTAAAACAAGCTATCAAGTGGAACACAACAGGCCGAAGACAAAGAGGTCAACCACGAGAAACTCTACATTGTTAAGAGAGGCCAAATTAATAGGCATAAAATCCCTTGATAAGGTTGAAAAGCTCGCCAAAAACAGGAAAACTTGGTGAACTACCACGAGCACCTTATGTGACATTTAACGGCATGGGAAGGATGCAACTACACGTACACCAGAGATACACAATTCTGTACAAACAAACATCACAAAACACTTTGGTATCTCAACTAGCAATGAAGGAAAAAAAAAAACTGAAAGACAAATTTAAGTCATACATATGCAGTAATGATGAAGTTGTTGAAACTAAAGTCTGTGATCAAGCACAATGCAATTTAAATATCTTGCATGCTACTGTACAACAGCTCCTCATATTCTTGTACAAATGAAATTATTTAGACTTTAAATGTCCTTGTATAATAAGAAAACAATGATAAAGTTATCTAATTAAAAAAAAACAAACAAACATGAATTAAGTAAGGATCAAGGCAAGTAGTATTCTACTAGGCATGATGACTGCCTGTCCAAAAGAGTACAAAATCCAGGCAACCAAATAAAGATATGTAATAATCTCAAACTACTTCCAGGCTCAGATAATATCACAGTGTAAGATTATGATCCCTTCATCTGCTCCAATCAAAATGTTTATACAAGAAAGCTTATTTTATGTTCTTCTATACTCTGCCATAAAAGAACTCTAAAATGCCCATCTCTGTATCTGTACTGTGACAGATGTTCAATGGGTAAGCAGAAATATCTGTTCCTTGTCACCAGGACTGGTTGGTCAATCACTGGCAGGCAGTGATGATTCTACATCACTTTCTCAAAATGGTTTCTGGCAACAGCTGTTCTCACAGCAATCTACAACAAAGTTGGGATCATTATCATTAGCAGAACCAGCTTCTTGCACCTATGTGAGGATACATCAGTCCATCCTGGAATGTACACCTTGGGAAGTTTTCATGACTTGTCACTTACCATCAAGAACATGACTGCCAACACTGGGCAAGAAAGTAAAGAGCTTAGCTCCCTTCCACGAAACAGTGAAAGAAATCAAAAGACGAAATTTGTAAGATTTACTCACAAGAAGACGGTGAAAGAATTCAAGAGATAAACTTGTAAGATTTACTTGCAAGAAGACAGTGAAAGAATTCAAGAGATAAACTTGTAAGATTTACTCACAAGAAGACGGTGAAAGGATTCAAGAGATAAACTTGCAAGATTTACTCACAAGAAGACAGTGAAAGGATTCAAGAGATAAACTTGTAAGATTTACTCACAAGAAGACAGTGAAAGGATTCAAGAGATAAACTTGTAAGATTTACTCACAAGAAGACAGTGAAAGGATTCAAGAGATAAACTTGTAAGATTTACTCACAAGAAGATGGTGAAAGGATTCAAGAGATAAACTTGTAAGATTTACTCACAAGAAGATGGTGAAAGGATTCAAGAGATAAACTTGTAAGATTTACTCACAAGAAGACAGTGAAAGGATTCAAGAGATAAACTTGTAAGATTTACTCACAAGAAGACAGTGGACATATTCAGGCCCCCCAACCAAGGGAGTGAAGCTGCCAAGCTGCTCTGCCAGGGCAAGTAACACCTCATCTTCATCATAAATTGTATCTGGAGAAATCAGGAGAGAGAGAGAAGTCTTGTTAGATCTAAAAAAAAACTGAAAATAGCTGATAACTTTCACATAATTTTATTGTAAGTTAGCCACTGTGCACTACAAACACTGTTCAAAGCTGATCTAATGTTTACTCATTAGCCTTTTTTTTCTATCTCATTTCAAAGATTTATCAGACAAGTGTCTGAAATCAAGGACACATTTTATTATTGGTTAAATACAAACAGTCTAATTTATTTAAGTCAGCTACATGTCCATGTATAAATTATCTTAACAAATTTAATGTCAGTAAAGTGAAAAATTTTACACCAAATTAAAAAAAAGTAATGAATAAACAAAATTGTAAATATACTACAATTATTCAGGATAGGAAAAGTTTAGGTAAAAAAACTGAATGTTGTGTTGCTGGAAAGAGCAAATTACCAGTCAAGAAGGGTATTAGTTCTGAACGAGTTCTATCTACTCCGAGTGCCAGAGCAATCGTACTCAGTTTCTTGATACTATTGAGCCGTAACTGAAAAACAAACACATAACAAAAAGTTAGCCCTCTACAACAAATTATAACATATTTCTAAGATTTTATATGAGGAGGATCACATTAATATGTCAAACCTGAAGATAAACATGTGAACACAAAAGGCTCTGACAAAAATATAATTTAACATTTACAAATTTCCACATGAAAGATATTAACATATTGAACTGGGGGACAAAACTCAGAATTCTACAACGAAATAATAACAATTTGTATGTATTTACATGAGCATGACTATACTATGATACCCAGGTGAGTTCAATTCACTAAAATCTCACATAAAAGTAAAACCAAGCCAAAAAAATGTTATGACAGCTGTCCTTGACTTGTAGTTGCTTTTTTTTTTTAACTCACTCTCATACTTTCATATATTTTTTCCTGAAGACCACTTTAAACTAGTCTTCTTGAACAAAACATACTACCAAACTTTTTTACGTTCCCACCTAAGTTCACAAACAAAAATAATAATAATCTACCTTATCCCATTTGCTCAAAGCAGGTAGGAAGATATACACATAATTATATTTAAAATATGTCCCAGAAATGGTTTGGTCACGCACTCTGAGGAGAACATAGAACCGCTGCTAAGACTGGCATGTGGTGGAAACCTAAAGAGACGCCAGGGAAGACTCAGCCAAGAACTGCAGAAGCAGAGGTGGGCGCAACACGCACTGACTGGCAGCAAACCATGTGAAGTAGACAACGAACGTACTTCATTTTCAAAGGGTTAAGAATTGGGCACGCAGGCTCATCTGACATTCTGCCCTTCATCATGCAGCTTTCACTCATTCAGTCATTCAGCATTTGTTAATAAGCATAATAATCATGAAGACAATTAAATGATTACATAAGTAAATAATAATCTTATCTCATGTCCATACAATCTACACTTTGATTTATGCAACAACATGAAATAAACTTACATTCTTAGATTCATTCAAAACTAACAAATTTATAGAAAAGCAGTATTAAAAATAGTTTTTTAAAATTACAACACTCAAGCCATACTTTAAACTATGCTTAGGGAGGCATATAGCCCATATCAAACAGATAGTGACAAAGTTTAAAGTTATAAGAAAAAATATTACTTATAATTTTTATGTGAATTGGTAGGGCATTCCAAAGGTGGGCAGCTGAGTAAGAGAAGCTTTTTTTAAACATGTCAAGCCTTGGTTTTGAGAGAATACAAATGCTTAAGCATTGACTGTGTTTTAGGTTGGATTTGAACAACAACCACAGATAGGGTGGAGCACTGTGCGACAGAATTTTATGAAGTATCTAGGCCTTGTTGAAAAGAAATCTCTTCTTGAGAGGTAGAATATCAAGATGTTTGTCCTTATTTGTAATACGTGCTGCATGTTTGTCATCTATAAGCTTTACTGCTCGTTTTTGAAGTGAGTAAGTCTTTTCATGTTTGACATGGAACAACCATAACAGACTGTGGAGCAGTACTCCAAGTGTGTTTGTATTTGTGATGTGTAGTATATTTTTCTGCTGTCTATGTCCAGAAAATGTTTAATTTTAGTAAGTTGGTAAACTTTTTGTGCAATGAGTTTGGTCAGATTGTCTACATGATGATTCCAGCTGAAGTGGTGGTCAGTCATGAGACCTAGAGTTTTATGTTCACTAACATTCTCTATCTGTGAAGTTCCAGCATGGAGCTGTAGTGTTGTTGTTGGTGAATTGGTTAATTTCTGTCTTGTTGTAACGAGCATGGATTTTGTTTTGCTGGTGTTTATGAACATTCTGTTGTTATTGCTCCAGTTAATTAGACTGTTTATTTCAATTTGAAGAGCTGACTCAAGGTTAATACAGTCATTGTCACTAATGTAAACTGTGCAGCCATCAGCAAATCATGCCATGTGCAACAGACCAGATAGTGATCACTCAGTGATGTGTGAGGGACTTTACATTCTATAATGTTTTCTGGAGTTTTGAACATCTTGGATCACAGTGAAAATAGGTGATTAATAAGTGATGAATACAACTTACGATATTTCTGGAATTATCCAAGAAAATACACACAATTTATATTTCTCGCATATTTCATGATCACAAGATGAAAACACTGATATAAGTTTCAATACACATTTCCTTGTTGAACAACATAGAACATCCGAGAATTCGGAGCTGGGAAAAAACATGTCCTCACAGTAGAAGCAAGACTGCCAGAGAGTCTGTGCTGCTAGCTGTCACACAGGGTACTGGAAATTGACTGCTAAGTAAGTCGGGGGGGGGGGGGGGGGGCATAGTCTGATGTAATGGTCAGCGATCTACAGCTGACTGCTTGTGTTACAGTTGGTGAGCCATAGCTGACCAAGATCCCAAGACCCTGTCCCATCTATTCATTGGTTCCCCAGTCATAAGACCATCTTGGAAGGGCACATAATGGGAAAAAGAAAGAGAGAAAGACCAAGGCAAAGATGGTTGCAAGACATCATTGATGATCTGCAAATGGATGCATCAGCAGCAGGGCATCTTGCTTACAACCGAGAGGCCTACAGGAGTGCTGTTAGGGAGGCAAACTTCTGCAAGGGATGTTCAAATGAATAAATAACTAAAGTCGCCATTCTGTCGCTCTTGGTGTAAATGGTCAGACGTTATGTGTCAGCGTTTGCTGTCTGTGAAGTTTGTCATCTTTCCAAATGATCATGTCGTTTAGTAACTGAAGATGTTACATCACAGTAATTATCACAAGTGGTCATAATATCAGTAAGCCATGGGGTGAAAGAATTTAGGATAAATTTTCCAAACAACACTTACAAAAGAGCCTGAAAGATGAGATGAGAAATGAAATGGAATGCTGCAGACTGGATCAGATGGAGAGTTTTTTTTTTAATTTTGTTTCTTTATGTGCTACAGAATGGTCTAGTTGCTTGCATCCATTCATCCATCCTTTTGTGTCTTAGGATGTGACTGCCTTTTTCTCTCTCACTGAGAGCAGGATGATCTTTGTAGTCAAGTGTGGTGAAGGCAGTGAGGTGTTGGAATGGGTACAGAAGCTAGTTCTGCAGTCAGAGACAAGCTAAAAAGTAGCAAAGGGGTGGGGAAAAGGGTATGTGCAACACCTCTTTAGCAGGCTCCACCACCATGGGGTCTTTGCAATCCTTGCCCTGTCAGTCCGTAAGAACAGCGAAGAGCAGAACCTCTATCTTAATGCAAAGAAAACTAAATTGATGACAACTGACAAAACAAACAAGGCAGCTGATATATGTATCAATGAGGAAAAACTGGAAGAAGTGGAGAGTTTTGAATATCTTGGATCACTACTAACTAATAATGGAGATACAATGAAGGAAATTAAACGGAGGACATCTATCGATCTCTAGAAAGTAAAACTAAAGAATAACTACAAAAATAAGATTTTTAAGGGTATGCATCTTTCCCATCGCAACATATGTCAGTGAGACCTGGACACTTAACAAAACAGCTGAGAAACACATAAATGCCTTTGAATGTAAATGCTATAGAAGAGTTCTTCAAATATGGACACAAAAAAAAGAACAAATGTATCCATACTACAAGAACTTAATATTGAAGAAGTCTGGCTAATTAAGAGGATTAAAGAAGGAAAACTTAAATATTTTGGACACATTAAACGTCATAAGACCATCTTGGAAGGGCACATAATGGGAAAAAGAAAGAGAGGAAGACCAAAACGAAAATGGCTGCAAGACATCGTTGACGATCTGCAAATGGATGCAGCAGCGGCAGGCCATCTTGCTCACAACCGAGAGGGCTACATGAGTGCTGTTTGGGAGGCAAAGTTCCGCAAGGGACATGCAAATGAATGAATGAATGACATCTTCTCTATTCATTCATTCAGCTGTCTTCTCTAACATTCCTCATTATATTTTCAGTATACAAGTTTAAATAAGGCGACAATATGCACTCCTGATGGACCCCTTGTTTTACGTCAAATAAAGCTGTTGTTTCACCATTTATTCTAACTGCTGCCTGTTGGTCTAGATACAGCAGTGATGTTAATTGTATCAAATGTGTTGGAAATATAATATAAATATAAATTCACATTAAACTCTCTGCATTTCTCTATTATTAATCTTATATTGAATATATGATCTCTTGATCCTCTTCTTTGCCTGAAACCAGCTTGGACCATATTGACGACTTCTATTTTCTTACTAAGTCTACCAATTATGTTTTTTTACAAAATTTACTGGCATGACTAATCAGGACAACAGTTCTGTAATTTGTGCATAATTTCAGGTCACTCTTTTTTGGCAGTGGTATGAATGCAGTTCTTTTCCATTCTTTTGGCTAAATACCTGAATGCCATATCTTTTTACATAGTCCATGGTAGATTGTTACACATTCCTTTCCTCCTGTTTTAATGTTCAGTGTTATCTCATCACAATCTGGTGATCTACCATTTTTCAGAATCTTTATTGCCCATAAAACTTCTTCAAATGTCAGTTTGGGTTCTTTCCCCTCCAATAATAATTCACACTGTTGATTTCTGCTTCCAGAGTCGGTTGCTTCATACATTCCTCTGCAATATTCCTTCCATCTTTCTAGAATTTCCTCCGTCTCTGTCAAGGTCTTCCCCATCTCATCACAAGTTACATTTAGCTTAGGTGTGACATTTCTCGTCAATGTCTTCACTTCTTTAAACATTTCACTATCTCTTCCACACTTCTGATGTCCTTCTATTCTTTCACAACAATCCTGTATGTATTGTTTTTTTGTCTTTTCTTACATTTCTTCATACTTCTTTTGTTAAAGATTATTCCTCCTTGTTGTTGTTTGTCACTTTCTATTGCATCTTCATTTCTCTACATTGTTTTATCAGTTCTAGTGTTCCTGCTGTAATCCATCCATTCTTTTGTGTTTTCTTTACTGGAATCATGTCTTTAGTTGTTGTTATTAAGATATCTCTGGCCTGCATAGCCAATTCATCTGGTGTCATGTCCTCCCATACAGCCATCAGGATTTCAAAATGATTCTTCACTTCTATACCTCATTTTTCTGGTATTTTTGTAAGATCACAGCGGAGTCGTCTTGATCCCTGTCTTTTTTATCTTTATCTTCATGTCTGCTATTAATAACTCATGGTCTGTGTCACAATCAGGACCTGGTAAATTTTTTGCTGATGTTATACTTGATCTCCACCTTCTCTGCACTAAAATGTAATCTATCTGATTCTTGGTTTTTCCATCAGGTGATGTCCATGTGCCTTCTTTGATGTTGTTTAAAAAGTGTGTTAGTGATCATTAGCTCATTTTCCATGCAAAACAGCATTAGACTGTCACCTGCTTCATTTATATGCCCTATACTAAATTTTAAGACTATTCAATTCAAATGTAATATCCACCCTCATTTATGCATGCGAAAGCTGGAAAACAACTAAAGAAATAGAAAAGAAATTAGACTCTTTTGAAAACAAATCTCTCTCTCTCTCTGAACCTTAAGTGCCCAGGGCACATGGGGCTTCCGCAAGGGTTTTCCACAAATGCCTGTCTTTCGCCTTTTTTTCTGCTCTTGCCCAGGTGAGCCCTCTATTGCTCAACATCCTTTCTGTTGTTCTTCTCCATGTCTCTGTTTCTGTAGCAGTCTGATAGTTTTTTACCAGATAGGGTTGCTGGCCCTATGCTGAACCCTCCTTAGTCGCCTTTTACGATCATGCATGGTAGGGTACAGTGGTCCTATTCTTTGCAGATCCCGGGTACCACACGGGGGGTTGAAAACAAATGCCTAAGGAAAATACTCGGCATCAAGTGGAATGAATTCAAGAACAATGCAGAGATAAGACAGATGACTGAACAACAACCAGTCTCACGGGTGATCAGGAAAAGGAGATGGACATATGTTGGCCACTTGATGAGAAGAAATGAGCAGAGAATCCCAAAACAAGCTATCAAGTGGAACACAACAGGCCGAAGAAAAAGGGGCAGACCGCATGAAACTCTGAAGAGAACATTATTAAGAGAGGCCAAGTTAACAGGCATAAAATCCTTTGTTGAGGTTGAAAGACTCGCCGAAGACAGGAAAAATTGGCGAACTTTGCGAGCCCTATGTGACGTCTAACGGCACAGGAAGGATATAAGATACTAAATTTTCCCACAATATATCCTTTGTCTTCTGCTCTTTCTGTCCCAATCTTTGCATCAAAATCTCCCATTATTAATACAATATCATTGTTCTGTACCTGGTCTATCATCATTTGCAATGTGTTATAAAAGTCTTCTACTTCCTCTTCTGCTGCTGATGTAAGTATATATATATATCTCTGGATAATTGTTACATTTCTAGGAGTGCCCTAAGTCTGATAGTGAGGATTCTATCACTTACTGGATTGTGATCTAGTAATGCTCTTGCAAAATGTGTATTCTCGTTCTTTTCATCTCGTCACTTATTATTTGATATTTTTCCTCATACACACTTCTCACATTCCATTACTCTCATTTTTCTTTTTAGTTTGATGCAGGGGTTTTCCTTGGTAACACTATCAGGATTTTGTCCGTCATCACAATTACTAGTACTGACCTCTGTCTCACACTCTTCCCCAGGATTAAAATTAGATCTATCTGGCCTGGGGGACTCACCAACAAATCTTTTTCCTATCTGACCTTCCATGTTATTGTTTGGGTTTCTTGGTATATTTTCAGTTTACCACTGCTTTCCTTCCGAGCAGTGACTGTACTAGTCAGTGATCGGTGCCATTGTCCCTGCATTGAGATCATCTGCCTACCATCATAGAATGGTGAATGGCGACCTAGTTACAAAAATATCTGAACAATGTCACACATCATGATTAGTACTTAAGCACCACACAACCAAGATGATTGCTAGAGCAGATCATACATACAAGAAAATACCCGGTCAAATATCAATACCCCGAAATACTCGTATTTCAATGTCGCATATTTCTGCTAAATATTCATTGGCTTCATGAATGGCCGGCAGGTTTTATTTGTTGACTAGAGCTGCTGATATTATTAAATTATGGTATCTGACTGTCATTCATTTTCTTGCGAACTGCAATGGCCTTTTTCTCCCATGAGTGTGCTAGATTCCCCCATTTCTATTTGTTAAACTTGGCAGCTTACAACAGTACCATGCCAACAAAGGCTCGAGAAACTGAAGACGACTAAGAGTTCACGTGTTAATCGCCCCTTTCAAACAGCAACGTTATTTTTTTCTCTTCATCCGACACTACATTCGCGACAGTTCTATTCGACAAATCCTACCTGAACATCTTCATTTCTAAGTTCATCAATCAGAACCGCAATCGGGTAGAGAGAATCGTCGGCATCGCTGGCAGCCATCTTGAATTTCTAAACCTCAATGACGTCAACGAGGCAGAAATAATCATCAGCAACAACCTTGTCTTACGCTAATATTTGCCGTTTTGTGAAGTTTTTCTTCAGCTTAATATCAACAATAGCGAAATTTTTAAAATGTGAATAAAACAAGTAAATCTACAAAAATTAAAAGTTTTGACCAGGCGCGACTTCACATTGGATGTGTGACCCACACGGGGAGTACTTATTGGCACTCGTATCCCATTCCAATAATCACTCCCCACAAAAAGCGCTGTGTCTGCAGGCAGAAAGGAAGTTAGTCCGTAGTACAGTGTATGACCTACATTGAGACTGCGCATGTCCCGCGGCCCTTGACCCCATGATGTCGTCATGCAGTGGTCTCGTCCAAAAAAAAAACGGCAATAAAAGGCACTCTCCAGTGGTGGACAGAAGACATGCACAGTGGCTATAGTACGAATAAGCAGCCCCCCCCCCCGGGGCGTTCTTATCCGTAGTTTACATTCCCAAGTTAGAATTAGAAAAGTAAAAGCAGCACTGTCCTTCAAGAATCTTGACAACATCTCTCTCTCTCTCTCTCTCTGAACCTTAAGTGCCCAGGGCACATGGGGCTTCTGCAAGGGTTTTCCACAAATGCCTTCTTCTTCTTCTTCGTTCGCTTCTACCACTAAAACCGCACCGTGATCCTACTGAATTTACGCCTGTGGTCCTCGTTAGGTCCCGTGGTCTCCTGTGTGATCCCCGAAAGGACCACACGAGATCCACGTGAGGACCACAAGAGGTTCAGAGTATCACAGGGCTTTAGCCTGTATTCTTGGTGGGTATCAGAAGTGGGATTGCGTGACACCGTGGTTTTCATTGCACCAGTTTAGTCTAGGGTTGGACTTTCTCACCGAAAGACCTCGACGTATTTAGGATATCAGTGCATCCCCGCTGGGTGAGAGGCGGTAGCCCACCCAGGCCAGAGTTGGACCTTCTCACCGGAAAATCTCGACGTGTTTTGAGATACCCGTGTATCACGGCCGGGTGAGAGGTGGTTGCCCATCCAGTCCAGAGTTGGACTTTCTCACCGGAAAACCTCAGCGTGATTAGGATGCACAAACATCCCCGCCGGGTGAGAGGTGGTTGTCTATCTAGACTGCCCTGGTCCAGTGTCTCCGACTTCAGCATTTTGCGGTCGTGGCCGCTACCCTTCCTAGTTGTGACCAGGATGGAGCTTTTGTCCAGGAGGACGAATCCTCGCCACTAGTGACTTCCACCCCTGGGTTGAGCCGGTTTAGGCATATTATCCCAGTATGGGGGTGTTTGGGGCGTGACCGACCTCTAGAGCAGAGGTACTGTGACATGCATAGCCTTCAAGATTCAACCCTGGTGTGAGCCGGTTTAGGCAAAATTCACCAGTATGGGTGTATATCAAGTGTGACCGACCTCTAGAGCGGAGGTGGCATGACATGTCTAGCCATCAAGTTCCACCCCTGGTGTGTGCCGGTTTAGGCATATTTCACCAGTGTAGGTGTATTTCGGACTTGGCCGGCCTATAGAGCAGAGGTGCCGTGGTATGTATAGCTCTCGTAGCGATACTACTGGACATACTGATTAAACTTCACTTTATCCTTTCCCATCGGCGCCGCACAGCAACTTTTATTTCTTTTCCACATTTCTTCCTTGACCGGGAGGAGCTTCACTCCACGCGCGGCATTTGAAGAGTCTCGCCAGCAAATCGGGACAAATCGGTTCATGCATTTCACCCGATATGACTGCACTCAGGACGTGGCCGACCTCCAGACCGGAGGTGCCGTGATTTGACTGTTTGCTTCGCTTTATCCTTTCTACCACCTTTTCCGCAGTGATGCTGCCCGGCAACCTCATTGCACCTTTCTTCATTGGCCGGGAGGAGCACCGCTCCACGCACGGCAGCTGAAGAATCTCGCCAACAGCGGTGGCTGGCTAGCCGTTTACATGCTTCGTTCGACGGACATACCAGTTGCTTCTGTATCGAAACACCTTAACTCTCGCCATCCGGGAAGGAAGCGAAAGCCTGTCTCCACACGCACGGAACTCGAGAGCGCTTTTTCGCCAAAAGAACGTTTGCTCTAGTAAGTCTACTGTTGATGTCCTCTGTGCTGTCTCCATTTTCTACTACTTTGCTGCCAAGATATACAAATTCGTTGACCTCCTCCACTAACTTGCTATCTACTCTGAGTACATTTCTGTTGTTCACATTTTGTTTCTTTAACTTTGTCTTTCCTACGTTGATCTTTAGTCCTACGTTGTTTGCATTCTGAGTTAGCTTGTTTATTTTATCTTGCATAACTTTGCGCGCCCTATGTGACGTTTAACGTCACGGGAAGGATATAAGATAAAAGAATGGGAAGTTTCATTGTTTGTTTTCCTTGTTAATTTCAAATCCTATTTCCCCAGCCACTGAAGACAGGGTATCTGTTTTTTTTTTGCATCGAATACACATTGTCACTGATAAGAGTTATGTCGTCTGCAAAAACAAGATCTTCTATTTGGGCCCCATGTACTCAATCAGTGCCAGTTTTACCTGTACAGCATCCTTTCATTATAAAGTCTATGACAATTCCAAAAATCAAGGGAGATAATATGCATCCTTGTTTCACGCCTGTTTCAGTCTGAGACCATTCGCTAATTCCTTCTTCTGTCATGACTGCACAAACATATCCATGCACGCGACCTATCGAGGACCACAGGAGTAAATTCAATTGGATCACGGGGCGGTCTTGGTGGTAGAAGTGAACGAAGAAGAAGAAGACTGCACAAACATATCGTTGTAGAGATCCATGTGTTATCTGATATCCATGCTTTTCTATTTGTTGATTGCGGTCCAACATTTGCTTTTGCTGCCGTGATTATGACCGTGCTGTATGAACTCCATAATTTAGATGGTATTTTAGAAGTACAGAAAGATCTCTACTTATGCTTCATTGATTACGCCAAGGCATTCGACAAGGTGAAACATAAATAAATTATTAAAATGCTTGAAGACATCAATATAGACGGCAAAACCTGAGGATTGTAAAACATCTATAATGGTAGCAAGAAGCAGCAATTTGAGTTGAAAATAGAACTGGAAAATATCAGCCTATAAAACAAGGGGTGCGACAAGGATGTGTACTATCTCCAGACCTTTTTTTCTCTGTACGGTGAGAATATTCTAAGAATGATCATCACAGGACCAGGCATAAAAATTGGAGGATACAATATTAACAATCTTCGGTATGCTGACGACACAGTACTGATAGCTGAGAACCAACAAGACCTGCAAAATCTCTTGGATAAAATCGCTAAAGGAAGTGAACAGAAAGGCCTTACTTTAAACATAAAAAAGACAGAGTCTATGGCTGTATCTAAGAAACAGAATCCACCAACATGCAGTATAAAATTAAACGGAACTATTCTAAAGCAGGTGCAGAAATTCAAATGCATTGGAGCAGTAATAACTTCAGATGGGAAATGCAGAACAGAATAGGCCAAGCAAAGACTGCATTTCAGAGAATGAGAAACATATTAGCCAACACATCCTTATCAATGAATGTTAGAAAACGAGTCCTAAAATGCTATACTGAACCTATCTTGTTATATGGAATTGAATCATGGACAATAGGCAGATCTGCACAAAAATCATTGGAAGCAGCAGAAATGTGGTTTATTAGAAGAATGTTGCAAATCCACTGTACAGCAAAAATAACTAATGAAGAACGTATGAGAAGAGCTGGAGAGACAAAAAATCTTATCAGAAAGATAAGAGAGAGACAATGTACTTTCATAGCACATGAAATGAGAAGAGGGGGCATTGAAAATATTATAACAACAGGAAAAATAGAAGGAAGAAGATTATTTTTTTAAGATGAAGAAAACAACAGGCCGTGACCCGGTGGTACTGCAAAACCGGGTCCACCCGTAATGAGACGTGGATCCTGTCCCCGACATTCAATGTGCAGGGTAGGCCTCGAACATCTCGCTTTGTTCAAAAACAACGTCGCTTTTGTTTTAACCAAAGGGCGTGTTGATCAGGGTACCTGCCAAGAGAACACTCTGACCTCAGTTCTTTGATCTTACCCAAAAGGCCGAGAAGACATATATTCTCAAAATTCTTGAAGGTCAATGCTGCTTTTGCAGTTCTAACTTCCTTTCTGGTGTCACCATCCTGGTCTATGTAGCTGCCAAGGTATGCAAATTGGTTTACTTCTTCAGCAGCTTTTCCTTCTATGTATATTTTTCCTTCTTAATTAATAGGAAGTTTAATTATTTTTGAATGTATGAAAAGAGCTGGAGAGACAAAATATCTTGTCAGAATGATAAGAGAGAGACAATTTACTTTCATAGGACATGCAATGAGAAGAGGGGGCATTGAAAATATTATAACAACAGGAAAAATAGAAGGAAGAAGATCATGATGAAGACCAAGAGAAATGATACTGGACAGTCTGACGGGATGGTGTAAAAGGAGATCACCAACTGAGCTGATGGCCTGCATGAAGGATCGAGTACTCTGGAGAAGCATTAATAGGCAACGCCAGTCGGCACGGCACCTGATGATGATGATAATGTCCGGATAAAATTCGCTACTCCTTGAGATTTTCCAAGGTTTTAACTAAGCTTGAGTAAAAAAACCATGTCAAGGTAAAATTCATCAAACATGATCATAAATCTCGGATTTTTAAAGTGTCAAGAATGACATTCCTTGTCATCAACAACCTACGTCATAATTAAATAAGGGATTTAATCAGTTAGTCAAAATACTAAATTTACCAAGAATTATATCCCTTAGAAAGAATTCTATCACAGAGTGATCACTGTTGAAATCTGCACCCTTACATCTATCAAAGATGTTCTGAATTGTTTTCTAATACAAAAATGATCTATCTGGTTTCTGGTTCTATCATCTGGAGATATCTATGTTGTTTTATGTATTTCTTTGTATGGAAATATTGTTCCTCCAATGACCATACCCTCTGTTAGAGATATTTCAATTAATCTTTCTCCATTCTGATTTATTGTATCAATTCCTTCTTTCTCCATTACTTTTTCAACGTCAGTGTTACCTTTTCCTACCTTGGCGTTGAAGTCCCCCATGACAGTTAAGATGTCGTGTTTAGGTACTTTGTTGATAAGTTGTTGTAGTTGGTAATAGAAATCATCTTTTATTTCATCATCTGTATCTTTCATGGGTGCATAGCATTGTATGATTGTCATTCTTCCGTGCTTTATTTTGTATCGTGCTTTTATCATATGACTGTTCACTGGTTCATCACTGTATGATGAAGGGTAGAATGTCAGATGGACCTGCGTGCCCAATTTTCAACCCGTTGAAAATAAAGTATGTTCATTCGTTCCCATTCTGTAAGGCTCTTTGGTGCCACAGATGATATAATTTATAGCCACTCCTTCCTGGTATTTCCCATTGTCTCTGCTGGAATATATTATTAACTTATAGTTTTCCGCCATTCTTTTCCCTGCTTCTGGCCATCGCATTTCACTGATGCCCAACATATCTAGGTAATATCTATCTATTTCTTTTATTACCCTGATTTTTGTTATGCATTTGGGGCCAATGAATTTTTTTATTGTTGACAACGGCATGCAGAGTTGGTGACCTTGATGTTCGGTTACAACTGTTGCGAGATTCCATAATGGCAGGGTTTTTCCCTGTCTAGAGTCACCTCTAGATGGGTCTGAGGATGAGGTTGTTGGCCCAATTCCTGTTTTACGATGGATGGCGAAGCAGAAGACTCATATGCAAGTATGCTAGTGAGAACGTTAAAAAGCTCCCACCATATTCCATGACACTTACAGCACTATATAATAAAAGCTCTACCCAAAAACCACATTCATCTATACCATCTATCTTTTTTTTTTATGGTTTGACAACTGTTGTATTCTTCTCTCCCTTTTCCACACTCCCTCATTGCTACCAATCAGACTGGCATCACATTTCACAGGTTTTCATTTAAACTCTAAAAGATACTTCCAAACATGCACTGTCAGACACATGTTGTTGGAAATCACAGCTTTTCCCTTTTTTTCTGTTATTTTTTATTTTCTTATTTGTATATATCATTTATGTAATTTATATTTTCTATTCTCTTCCTATTTATTTGTTATGTATGTTTTTGTATGATTAAAGTGCAAACTGAAATGTTACAACTGTGTTCGTTGATAAATAAAGTACGTAGAGGTGTATGGTTCAGTTTTAGAAAAAAGAAAAAAAATGAGGAAAGTTGACAGACATAAGAATGGCAGAAAGCAAGATGAGCACAAACAAATGAAGAACATACAACATCCAATATTTCAGCAAAAGCCTTTTTCAAGGATCATATGCAAAAACAACACAACAGATAAAAACTTTAAAAAATAGATGAAGACTTAGCTTTTTTTCGTCTCCTCCTTGTAAGAAAGGTGGGCACAATAATTAATAAAGCTGCTCCTACTTTTATTTTAAAGTTATAAATAAATCATAGATGTACATCATGCACATGACCGCAAGCAGTTGTACATATACAATAAAGCACACATGATAATGAGTTGAGAAAATGCTAGGATATGAGGTGAAAGAACTTTAATGAGTTATGTGTTTTATGATAGTCACAAGCACATTCTTTTTTTTTTTCCTTTAACAAGATAAAATTCAAATAAATGTCTGTGAATTATTTATGTTTTATAGATACATTTTATTATAGCACAGACATAAGACCTTTTAAAATGTTAATGTATCAATCCTGTTTTTATAGTTGCTCCATCAGAATTCGATATTCGAGAGTATGTGTTGTTGATTTTGATCATCTTTCCATTCATAGGGGTGTTGGTAATTGTACAATCAGTGCATTTGCACTTCTACATATATTTACATTTCTAGCTATGACACAGATAAAAAGTGCAAAAACCGTGGACAAGAAAATCAAGACACAGCAACTGATTCTAACATGAGCCCAGTAAGTATTAAGCATAAATATATTGTAGCAACAGCTTGTGAATTAAAATGTCTGTATATTTTCTCTATGTATATTTCTTGAAACCGACTTACTAGTCCCACAACTAAATGTCAGCCTAGATGAAATTACATTGCATGAAACTGAAACAGCAGTGAATCATTGGCTAACAACAAAGCTGCATGTGAAGATGAAATAACACTTGAAATGTTAAAATCTATCAACAATGACAATGTGAACCAACTACAGAGAATGTTTAATAAAGTTTGGAAAGAAGAAAAGGTCCCGTCTAAATGGAAAAAAGAATCATTGTTAAAACACCCCCCCCCCTCCAAAAAAAAAAAAAGGCAATCCCAGTGATTGCACCAATATGAGAGGAGTAACTTTAATATCAGTTGTTTCAAAAGTATTCTGCAAAGTCATTCTGAATAGACTTAAATTCATAGTGGATACTGCAATGGGAAAAGAACAAGCAGGATTTCGAAAAGGAAAAAGCTGTCTTGATCAGATATTTACTCTAAGAATAGTACTTAAAGAACATATTGAAAAGCAGAAACCATTAATCCTGAACTTCATAGTCTTTAAAAAGGCATTTGATAGCATACACAGAGATTCATTATGGAGAATTTTAAACCTATATAGAATACCATCCAAAACTGTCAACATCATTAAGGATCTAAACAGTGGATTTGTTTGTGCAGGCAACACAGAAGAGGGAATGAGCTAATGGTTCTAGATTGAAACAGGTGTGAAACAAGGATGTATACTATCTCTTTTGCTTTTTGGAATTGCCATAAACTTCATAATGAAAAAATGCTGCACAGGCAACACAGGTATTGACTGGGTACATAGGACCCAACTAGAAGATCTTGATTTTGCTGATGACATAACTCTTATCAGTGACAATGTGAACTCAGTGCAAGAAAAAACAGATATCCTGTCACAATGTCTAGCAAAATAGGACTTGAAATTAACAAGGATGAGGCTCTTCCACATGGTGGTGGAGGTGTACTGATGTGGGGGATGATCAGCTTCATGGGAAGAAGTGACCTGGTGCAAACTGAAGGATGCCTGAATGCCCAACGATAAGCTCTTCATCCAGACCATTCCATAGCCATCCATGTCATCAGACATGAACCCAATAGAACACTTATGGGATGAACTCAACACAAGTCCACCAGCGAGACGTGGTGCCAACCAATCTCCAACAGTTGTCTCTTGCACTGCTGGAAGAATGGGCAGCCATCCCACAACAACAGATCCAACGGCTAATCGGATCCATGTCAAAGAGATGTCATTCTTTGATACAGGCCAGAGGAGGACATACACCTTACTGAAACGGAGGCCTCAGTTGCAAAGTCCAAACCAAATTTAATGAACATAATTTCATTGTTAAGTCTTAAAGTTAAACATTAATTCTGTAAAATAAAAATTTTGATACAAGTTTGACATTTGGTGTCCATTATGACTACAGTAATGTTGCGCTTCTTTTTTTTTTTGAAGAGTGTAGCATTTTGTCTGAGTTATCTGACACTCCTATAATAGACAAGAGGCTACTAGCAGATTTCTCAGTTCTATGTTCCCTCTTTCTTTTACAGAAAGTTTTCTGTTCCCTACAAATTCTGACTGATAATAGGGTGACATTATATTTTATAACAATAACAAATAGTGTTGGTTGCTACAGGTTTATGGGCTATTGGAGTAGGTCAGAGTTTTTTAGGCAATCAAATATGATGTTCCCTGTTTCACAAAGACTATGTTAAGATAAATATGTTCACAGTTGTTACCGGGGGACCTCATATTGAATAAAACTGTTTGTGCCTTTTAAAACTTTTTAGCTATTTGTTATCACAGCTTCACTGCAGTCACTTCATATACAAAAGTAATTTAACCTCATATATAAAAACTATAAAGGTGGTTGCAGAAGTATGCTGTACTGCAGGTATTTATTTCTCTTGGTTTTGCTTCTGTGTTACTTTTCTTATGTTTTTATACATAAATATAATGTATATTTTTTAGCTGCTGCAGCTAGAGATGACTTCCTCTGGTTTCCAAGCCTGTAACAGAAATAATACAAATGGAAGCACCATGGAAATGACATTATGAGCTGGAGAACGCAGGATGTTATTTAGTTTCCAAACCTTCATCATTCAGAATTTTTTTTTCATTGACTTTGACTTTTCCAATCCCTGGGTTTACAAGTTTTCACTCTTTTTCCCTAGTACCAGATAATGAAACGTACAGGTCCTCTTCATCTGATCTATATTTCCATACAGAATGTCGGTGATTGAGGAGTTTAGTGGTATCAGGGTCTTCTGAAGGTCCTTCAATGCACCGCAGTCCAGCAGATGGTGTTTAACAGTTTATTCTTCTTATCTGTTGCAGTGCATGTAGTATGGTGTGTGGTCAGCGGTCACTCTGTGTAAGTGCTTATTGAGGGCGATGTGTCCTGTTCTCAACCTGAAAATTGTACATTGGTCTCTACGACATAAGCTTTTGATGTGGTCTCCGGGGTTATGCTTTGGCAGGTGTGTATATAGGGATCTTCTAGTTGGATTACTGGCCCAAATTGTCAGTGGTAAACAAATAGTGCTGATAATCGCTTGATAAAATTTTAAAATTACCCAGCTCAAGTTCTTATTTTAAAAAAAATCATTGCTGAATTTGTTGAGGTAATAAATAGTTTCATACTGAAGCTGCAGCGATAATTTGTATCAACAAAGTGGCATTAGTTAGTAAAGTTCACCCTGAGACAAGTCTGAGGAGAATATTCAGTACACACAATCTTGGACCAGAAGCATTTTGAGAGAAGTTCACAGAAAGTGCAGGTTTTTTTTTCCAGAAGTATTCCTTGCCAAATTATAGGTGCATTTCATGTAAATTAGAATATAGTGAGCGAGCACACATGTGTACATGTGCTAATTTTGTTATTCCTTTGAATTCAGATGTTGCAATTTAAATAAATTATAATAATTTATTTGTATGTTGTTTCAATGGTAAACAATAATGCTAGTAAATGCTTAAAATTTATATGAAGGCTGACACGATGTATTGCCAGGGCATGTGGGAGTTAGAGGTAATGAGGTAGCCAACCATGTTGCCCTTAACACTATTCCAGTTAGTTTGACTCAGATAAGACAGATATATTGAAGTCTGGCTCAGATAAGACAGGTATACTGAAGTTGGTTTGACTCAGATAAGACAGGTATACTGAAGTTGGTTTGACTCAGATAAGACAGGTATACTGAAGTTTGACTCAGATAAGACAGGTATACTGAAGTTGGTTTGACTCAGATAAGACAGGTATACTGAAGTTAGTTTGACTCAGATAAGACAAGTATACTGAAGTTGGTTTGACTCAGATAAGACAGGTATATTGAAGTTGGTTTGACTCAGATAAGACAGGTACACTGAAGTTGGTTTGACTCAGATAAGACAGGTATACTGAAGTTGGTTTGATTCAGATAAGACAGGTATACTGAAGTTTGACTCAGATAAGACAGGTATACTGAAGTTTGATTCAGATAAGACAGGTATACTGAAGTTTGACTCAGATAAGACAGGTATACTGAAGTTTGATTCAGATAAGACAGGTATACTGAAGTTTGACTCAGATAAGACAGGTATACTGAAGTTTGATTCAGATAAGACAGGTATACTAAAGTTTGACTCAGATAAGACAGGTATACTGATGTTGGTGGCCTAGGACCTGGTACAGGACAAGGAAAGGGGATGTGCTAATAATATATAAAGGGTTGATTGATAAGTTCTCGGCCTAAGGTTCACATACTTGAGACACACGGATGATATTAGGTGCATTTGTAGATCAGGTTAATGTAATATTAAACACAAAGTTTCAAGAAATAAACTGCAACCATTTTTTTTTATAGGCTACTGAAGTTGTAAGGGGTGGCAGAAATTGAGAAAATTTCTCATCGAGCAGTAATTCGCTAGCATCAGGGGCTTATCATCGGAGGAGGATATGGTGGAGGATATGGTGGAGACTCTAGGGGAGAGTGCCCCTTCTTACAGCACAGTGAAGAAATGGAGCTTATTGGAGCTGATCACAAACGACAGCATCTCAGCATGTCAGGAGACAATCTTAGCCATTTTTCTGCAGATCCTGAAAAGTTTATTCAGCAATTTATGACTATGAATGAGACTTGGGTTCATCATTTTCAACCAGAAACCAAAGAACAGTCAAACCAGTGGAAACATCATGGATCCCCACCTCCAAAGAAAGCAAGAGTGGATCTGTCTGCAGCCAAAGCGATGGCTTCCATCTTTTGATATTCAGAATGTGTGCTATTGGTAGACTACCTTCAAAAATGGCAGAACGCTCACCGGGGCCTAGTACGCTAATCTTGTGAAGCAACTGCGGGTCAAACTGAAGTAAAAGCATTGAGGGAAATTGATGAGGGGGGTCATCTTTCATCAAGACAATGCTCCAGTTCACAAGTCGGTGGTGGCAATGGCTGTCATCCATGAATGCAGCTTCCAACTTCTTGAACATCCTCCTTATTCTTCAGATTTGGCCCCTTCGGACTATTACCTGTTTACCAAACTCAAAAATAAGCTCAGTGGTCACAAATTTGCTTCAGATGATGACATCATTCATGCTGTAGACCACTTTCTACTGGCACAAGATGATGATTTTTACAAAGAAAGGATCTGTATGCTCCAAGATTGCTGGACTAAGTGCATACACTTGCAAGGTACTATGCTGAGAAATAACACAAAAAAGTTGTACCTCATGCCGAGAACTTATCAATCACCCCTCGTATATCTACAGATATATATATAACAAATACTTGGGATTTCCTGCCATCTTTAATTTGTCCTAGGTCAAGCAATCTCTTCAGAGCTACATTGTTCTTCCACTCCAGCTCTTCATTTTTCCGCCGTCTGTCCATTGCAGCTTTAGCAGTGTCCACTTTGTCCATTGTCAGTCTGCCATTTATTTTGACACACAAACATATAAATAATGTAGTATAGAAGAATATAAAAAGACAATCAACTGTGGGGCTTGTAAATTACACAGATTCATTCATGTAGATTTCACCTAGCGCATGACAAGGCTGATCATCATTAGCAAACATTCAAGAGATCAGTTTATTAACAGTTTTAGCAATCCTTCTTGGCAACTGAAATCTTGTTTCTGTGAAGTAACACCAGGTATCACACTGATAAGCTTTCATTATACTTGTTTCTGTGAAGTAACACCAGGTATCACACTGATAAGCTTTCATTATACTTGTTTCTGTGAAGTAACACCAGGTATCACACTGATAAGCTTTCATTATACTTGTTTCTGTGAAGTAACACCAGGTATCACACTGATAAGCTTTCATTATACCTGTTTCTGTGAAGTAACACCAGGTATCACACTGATAAGCTTTCATTATACACAAGACCAAGACCTTGTAAGTTTTAGATTCTGTCTTTTATTTAGAAAGCAAATATTTTCATTTGTTAAAACATGAAAGAAGTATTTAACCAGCATGTATGTCTGCTGTAGCACATAGTTCTGAACCTCCTCACTGCATTAGATTAAAAACAATCTACCCTAACCACATACACATATTCCACCATTTCTCCACTAGGATGCCACTGTAATCTCTCTTCTTTCTGTCATCCCCCACCTCTCTCTTTACTACCCACCTATCACACACGTCTCCATTCAAACATTCTCAACACTCTATCAAACACACTCCTGGATGCAGTTTCTTACTAATCACTGCTAAGTGCACTATTTATTCCATTTTTTCCAATTCCTATTTGTTGTATACCATTCATGTGACTTTAAATTTTATCTTTTTCCCCTGTTTCTTTGTCCTATATGTTTTTGTATGATTACGTTGCAAACTAAAACATCACAGCTGTGTGCTCATTAATTAATAAAGCTGTCCCCACTTTTTTTACTGAATAACTTAAACATTTTATTTATGACCGAATCTGAACTATTTACACAAGTCACACATTCACTATAATAAGGTATGCCATCTGTGGGCTCTCTTGAATGAGATGCTGTAAGTGGCTTTGTGACTCCTGGGCTGTCATATGCTGTGGTTCTCTCTTGCTTGCATCCTAGGATTAACACACAAGAAGTAAATACCTGAGAAATACTGACAACAAAGATTTGTGTAATTATATAAATGATACATTTTTGAAGGCACATTTATTAAATTCTTTCTCTGAACCTTAAGTGCCCAAGGCACATGGGGCTTCTGCAAGGATTTTCCACTATTGCTCAACATCCTCTCTGTTGTTCTTCTCCATGTCTCCTTTGGTCTACCCTTACTTCTGTTCCCCTGTGGTGCCCATCTTAGTGCTATTTTTTGGTAGTGAGTGTGAATTACTACATGGATATTGAGTGTGCTCTGCTGAAATGGTTCAAACAGACACGTTCTGCACAGCTGCCTGTGTGCGGTCCTATGCCAGCAGAAATCGCAGAACATTTTGTGAAAGAAATGGATATGCCTGACTTTCTTGAGTGCTTTAAGAAATACCACTACATAACATTTAAGGTTGTGGGAAGTGTCACATTTGATCAGTTCATTTCAGCTGATGATGACTTGCTATCAACGGAAATGTATTCAGTCGAAGAGATCGTCACTAGCTGCAGTAAAAGCAAGGTGGACAGCGACACAGAGGATGGTGCTGACGACATCAGTGAGTCCACCAAAACTGTTTCATACGCTCAGTCTGTAAGCATGTTCGAGACTGTGCGCTCTTTCATTTACAATATGCCTGATGTGATGCAGGATGTTTTTAGTGCTCTATCGTGTTGAAATTACTTTTTTAAAATTAATAAACCAGTTATCACTACACAACACAAAGTCACACATTTTTTTAGTACTACTGCTGACAAGTCAGATTCTGCTTAATTATAGTGTTTTCTATACTGTAAGACTAAAAGGCTTAGAGACGGGCCAGTAATGGTCAATACCATAGTAGTCACTCTGAAAGCTGTTACAGTGACTGTGGTAAGGGGGAAAACTTTAAACTTTTAAAACAACTGCTAAGAACTGTCGTGGTAAAAATAGTAAGAAATTAATATAAAGCTATGATCTCATTTCTTTTTTGAGGGGAGGGGAGGGGAAAGCAGCAAGTTTTAAGAGCTAGAGTGTAATAATGATCCATGAGTATGGATTTGTTATGGTTCGTGCAAAGTGTAACAAGTTTAGTTTTTGGCAATTTTTTATTGTGTATCTGAGCCATGATAATGTTGCCAAAGATAATAATAATGACAATGATGATCTAATAAAAATGAGAGCCAGTTTATGGGTTAAGATTACCTCTGAGCCTCAAAATCAACATAATAATAATGGACACACCAGACACTGTCACAATAATGGTTCATTGACTTTACTTTTTCTGGATCACCAACTGAAAACACTGAAAGAAAAAATATTCAGCAAAAAGTACAAAACCAGCAAAATATGCCAAGTTTTATTACATTTTACCCAACAAAAAAGTGTAATGAGGCCCTTCTGAGAACAATATAACTGAACTTTGACATTCCTCTTGAAACTAAATTGTTTTAGGTAAAACTAAATGACTTCTAACAAAGCTCTGATGTTACTCTGATACCTAAGTAAGTAGATGAGGCTTATGCTCTTGAAGGCAATGGATTCTGTTCCTTCTGTCACTGCCCCCTCCCCCCCCCCCCCAATTATGCCCAACGCTGAGATCTCTTTTTTGTGTGTGTGTGTTTAGAGGAGGAGGTCAGAATGCCTAGAGACCTGTCTATGGAGAAATAAAGATGATCTAAAACATGTACATGATACTGATATCTGCAATTTGTTTAAATTTATCAGAAGCTATTACTTTTATTCATTAATTAGTCATACCAACAGCAAACAAATACAAATGTGGTTTTTCTGTTGTGATCCTTGCCTACAACGTGGTGCTTGTGGATATGAAAAGCACTCACTTGACAACTTCATGCCAGAAGATATTGTTTCAGTAACTTCAGCTTGAACTGATGCTCATGTCTCTGGAGTTACACTTACAGTTGTAGAAATCGCAGCAGTGGCTATCTTTGAAAGCAATGTTTCTTTTTTGCTGGTTTGAGAATGAAGAGTTGATAATGAAACATTGGCTGTGGCTCCTGAAAGAGAAAAACAAAACATGAAAATGAGTGATGATGTTAGGATTGTGTGATGAAGTTAACAGTGCTAACATGAAAGAATAAGGCAATGCTAATATAAAAAAAGATAACAGTGCTAACATAAGAAGACAATGCTAAAATAAAAGAAGATAACAGTACTAACATAAAATGAAGTTAGTGAAGAAAACAACATTTCATTCTCTGATGTAAACACTTGTTTATAAGTCACAGCAGTGCTACATGTATGTGTTCAGAGATATGGGAAAATGGTTAGTCAAAGAGAATGCTACAGTATAACAACAAAACAAAATAGTGCTAAAATACAGGACAGAAGTGTTTAAAAAAAAACCAAAACAAACAAAAAAACCGCTTAGAAAAGATTTGTTTCTGTTAATCCTAGAAAGCATTTAAACTAAATTTAGCAGTAAAAATGAAATAAATATGAAAATGTCAAACTCACTTATGTGACACTACTTTGTCTTAGAAGACAGTTACAGTGCAGACAGATACAAGGTAATGCAGCAGTTAATCAAAGCAAAAATGATTCATACAGATCAGAGCAGGCAACAAAACTGATGCAGATCAGAGCAGGCAATAAAACTAATACAGATCAGACCAAGCAACAAAACTAATACAGACCAGAGCAGGCAACAAAACTAATACAGATCAGAGCAAACAACAAAACTAATACAGATCAGAGCAGGCAATAAAACTGATGCAGATCAGAGCAAGCAACAAAATTAAAACAGATCAGAGCAGGCAATAAAATTAATATAAATCAGAACAGTTAGCAAAACTAATACAGATCAGAACAGTTAACAAAACTAATACAGATCAGAACAGTTAACAAAACTAATACAGATCAGAACAAACAACAAAACTAATACAGATCAGAGCAGGCAATAAAATTAATATAAATCAGAACAGTTAACAAAACTAATACAGATCAGAACAGTTAACAAAACTAATACAGATCAGAGCAGGTAACGAAACTAACACGGAATGGGTAAGGAACTTCTCTCATGGCTAATTTTATAAAATATTTGATTGTCATAGCTGGACATTTAATAATAAAATATTTGATTTCCATAGCTGGAGATTTAATGATAACAATGTTTAGCAAGGTCTTGTCCCCTTCAGCTTAAATAGAAACTTCTTGATGACAGCTTCAGTTATTTTTATCTTGTTTCTTGATCATGCTAAACTAAACAAACTTGCATGAATAAATACATCACCACTGACTTCTGGAATGATCAATGTAAGTTTGAAGCAAAATATACTTCAGTGATAGTAGGGGTCATAACCAAAGATAGCCTTACTATTAAATTTGTCTCTATAAATAATGTATGGTAGCTTTCATAAATCTTATCTTATATCTTATATCCCTCCCGTGTCGTTAAACGTCACATAGGGCTCGCAAAGTAGTTCGCCAATTTTTCCTGTCTTCGGCGAGTCTTTCAACCTCATCAAAGGATTTTATGCCTGTTAATTTGGCCTCACTCATATTTCATAAATATGTGCTATAAAAAGAAGACTGAGTAATAATTGTGAAAGTTATTGTTTTATAACACATAGTACAGTATAAGTCCAATTAATTGTAGAGTCATCATATAGAGAACATATGGGCTTTAGTTCCACTTAAATCTATCCCAATTCTTTTAATTCTCTGACAGACAATGGACAATGGATACAAAATCACAAAGTAGATGACAGGTAACTTCAGCACAAGATGTGAGAGTGCAATAAGGATGCATAACAGACAACTGGTCAGTGGAGAAAGAGAAAAATTTGAAAGATGGAGGGAACATTTTAACACCCTGCTAAACAGAACACAAGCAGCACAAACAGTAGATATATCTGAAGCAAAAACAGAATTAAACATCAATACAGGACCAATAACATTAAGTGAAGTAAAGGAAGCAATAAAGAAGCTAAAATTAGACAAGGCACCAACTGAAGATGAAGTGACTGCTGAGATGTTGGAAGCAGAAGAAACAGAAACACCAAAATAACTCTGCCAGATACTACAACAAATTTGGGATCTAGAAAAAGCTCCAGAGGAGTGGAGAACTGGCCTTATAGTAAAACTACCAAAGAAGGGTGACCTCAGAGATTGCAGGAACTGGAGAAGCATTACCCTACTGGCACTCACCAGTAAAGTATTTTACAGAATAATCATCAACAGAATTTACCAGCACTTGAGGGAAAACTTCAGAAAGAGCAGGCAGGATTTAGGAAAGGAAGATCATGCATAGACCATATATTTGTACTTAGACAAATATTAGAACAGGCAAATGAGTGGCATAGCACAACATATGCATTGTTTATAGATTTTGAGAAAGCCTTTGACAGTGTCAGCAGAAATGCACCGTGAAAAATCCTAATACGGCATGGCCTCCCCCATAAGATAGTGAATGAAATCAAAGCCCTATACGAGGGTTTTCAGTGCAAACTGATCTGTGGAGAACATACCTCCAGCAGCTTTAGGGTACAAACAGGAGTGAAGCAGGGATGTGTACTATCACCAACATTATTTATCTTGGCAGTAGACTGGTTAATGAAGGAGGCAACATTAGACAAACGCAGAGGATTACAATGGACCGTTGACACAGTGCTGGAGGACCTTGACTTTGTGGATGACATTTGTCTACTATCAAGCAGCCACAAAGATAAAATAAACAAGCTAACTCAGAATGCAAACAACATAGGACTAAAGATCAACGTAGGAAAGACAAATTTAATGAAGCAAAATGTGAACAACAGAAATGTACTCAGCATAGATACCAAGTTAGTGGAGGAAGTCAACGAATTTGTATATCTTGGCAGTAGAGTAGTAGAAAATGGAGACAGCACAGAGGACATCAACAGCAGACTTACTAGAGCAAACCAGGCTTTTGCAGTGCTGCAGACTATATGGATATATAAAAAACTAAGCAAAAATATGAAAATCAGGATATTTAAGAGTAATATTCTAAGTGTACTATTCTATGGAAGTGAATGCTGGAAAATCACCAAAACAATAGAAAACAAGTTGAATTCTCTCCAGACTAAATGTTTACGAAGAATTAGAAAAATATTTTGGCCAAACTCCATAAGAAATAACATCTTGTTGGCAGAAATGCAGATGAAGCCACTGACAGCAATTATTGAGGAAAGATGCTGGCGATGGTTGGGACATGTGCTCCGAATGACTGACAACTCACTACCAAAAATAGCACTAAGATGGATACCACAGGGGAACAGAAGTAAGGGTAAACCAAAAGAGACATGGAGAAGAACAGCAGAAAGGATGCTGAGCAATAGAGGGCTCACCTGGGCAAGAGCAGAAAAAAAGGCAAAGGATAGGCATTTGTGGAAAACCCTTGCAGAAGCCCCATGTGCCCTGGGCACTTAAGGTTCAGAGAGAGAGAGAAATAAGTACTGTCGCTTAATAAATAAATAAATAAATAAATAATTAGTGTAACTAACTAAATACCAGAAACTGACAAGTAAATAAATGAATACAAGTCTATTTTATGAATAACTGTGCATGAAAGATGAGCAGCCAAATTAGCCATGTTGAATGTAAAGACAGATCTTGGAAGAGATTTTGCAAAAGTAACATACAAAGAACTAGGCAATAAAGTAAAAAGTTCAGCTAGAAGGGATAAAAGAGAATACATGGACAATATGGTGAAAGAAGCAGAGAAGGTAGCAAAAACAGTAGACAGCAAAACAATATATAACATACAAAAGAGGCTAACAGGTAAGTGTATCATTCTGCATATCTCGGCAGCTACATAGACCAGGATGGTGACACCAGAAAGAAAGTTAGAATTCGAATTGCAAAAGCAGCATTGACCTCCAAGAATCTTGAGAACATGTGGAATTCAAAAGTTATAAGCACAAAAACCAAGTTAAGATTATTCAATTCAAGTGTAATATTACCCTCATTTATGCATGTGAAAGCTGGAAAACAACTAAAGAAATAAACAAGAAATTAGACTCTTTTGAAAACAAATGCCTAAGGAAATACTTGGTATAAAGTGGAACAAATTCAAGAACATTGCAGAGATAAGACAGATGAGCGAACAACAAACTATATCATGGGTGATCAGAAAAAGATGGACATATGTCAGTCATGTGATGAGAAGAAACAATCAAAGAATCCCAAAACAAGCTATCAAGCGGAACACCACAGGCCGAAGAAAAAGTCACGTGAAACTCTAAAGAGGACATTGTTAAGACTGGCCAGTTCAGTGGGCATAACATCCCTTGATGAGATTGAAAAACTCGCCAAAGACAGGATATCTTGGTGAACTACCATGTGACGTTTAGCGGCATGGGAAGGAACACAGATCACAATACAGTACACTGACTTGATTAATCAAGGAAGATACTGGTACAGTACATGCTATGAAGCATGGAACTAACATTAATTAATGGGAAGATGCTGGGGGGGGGGGGTGGGGAGCCACACTAAAAGAACCATCAACTTCCCTTTCTTCCAAGGACTCTGTTTTGTGAGCATAGCTCATAATAAGCACTGGGTAATCAACATCTGCTGGTGGGTGAGGAACAGATGCATGCTTCTTCTGGAAGAAATCAAGTTTTGACTGGACAGTTTCTTCCCTTCATTATAAATTTCTGTCTAGTAAGCAGATTTGAAAACAGGACACTCTCTCTCTCTCTGCGCAGATCCCGGGTACCACACTGTTAGTCCAAAATTTGTGAAGCATGATTTGACAAGGGAATGATGGTATAGCAGTGGTTTCTTTTTATTTTCCACTCTGTATACACTTTTCTCCTCTAGCCTTTGTCTAAAGAGACTGACCCACAAGACTGCAGGGTACCTGTTTTAGTCTGCTCTTGTTTATTCAGATATTCACAGCTGATCTCCATGTCTAGAGGCTGTTCTACCATCCACCATCAACTGGATGCACCTGGTGGAAGGACAGGCTCCTTGTCAAAGGAGGAGACAGAAGTTGAAGAACCTAGCAGCAGATCATCAACGATGTCTTGCAGCCATCTTCACCTTGGTATTCCTCTCTTTTTTTCTTCCCATTATGTACCCTTCCAAGACGCTCTTCTTTAAATTATCATGACGTTTAATAAAACAACTGAGAAACACATAAATGCCCTTGAATGTAAATTCTACAGAAGAGTTCTTCAAATATCATGGACACAAAAAAAAAAAAAATATATCCATACTACAAGAACCTAATATTGAAGAATGTTGCCTATTAAGGAAGATTAAACAGAGAAAACTTAAATATTCTGGACATTAAGTGTCCAGGTCTCATAGGCATCAGGCATATGTTGCAATGGGAAAGATGCATGCCCTTAAAAATCTTCAGGAGTAAGACTAAAAATCTGTTGAACAATGTCCTCAGCTTGCCCTATTCAGAAGAAAATCCTGGATGGGGCAAGCAGAGGACACTGTTCGACAGGTCTGTCCACTTGAAGACATAGAACCTGGTGAGGAATGGGTTTTGATACCAGCGGACTTTTGTACTTCCTTCTCAGTATGTATCACGCTGGATAGAAAATGCAGACAGCACAACCCCTTGGCTGTGAAAGCAGAGGTTCAGGCCTTGATTGCAGAGAACTCTTCTGAGTGTGATGTTGTCATCTACACAGATAGGTCCATTTTCACATACAGGTGAAGCGCTTGGTGTTTTATGGCACAGGTCGGGGGGGGGGGGGAGAGAATGGTGATTGAAGACAGTGGTGCTTTTCCTTTGGCCACAAGTAGCCCGACTATCAAGGTCATAGCAGTAACCAAGGCAATTGCATGGCTGGAGACACAGATCTTCACCCAGGCATGTATACTCAGCGACTCAATGACAGATCTTCACCCAGGCATGTATATTCAGTGACTCAATGACAGATCTTCACCCAGGCATGTATATTCAGTGACTCAATGACAGATCTTCACCCAGGCATGTATACTCAGTGACTCAATGACAGATCTTCACCCAGGCATGTATATTCAGTGACTCAATGACAGATCTTCACCCAGGCATGTATACTCAGTGACTCAATGACAGATCTTCACCCAGGCATGTATATTCAGTGACTCAATGACAGATCTTCACCCAGGCATGTATATTCAGTGACTCAATGACAGATCTTCACCCAGGCATGTATATTCAGTGACTCAATGACAGATCTTCACCCAGGCATGTATACTCAGCGACTCAATGACAGATCTTCACCCAGGCATGTATATTCAGTGACTCAATGACAGATCTTCACCCAGGCATGTATATTCAGTGACTCAATGACAGATCTTCACCCAGGCATGTATATTCAGTGACTCAATGACAGATCTTCACCCAGGCATGTATATTCAGTGACTCAATGACAGATCTTCACCCAGGCATGTATATTCAGTGACTCAATGACAGATCTTCACCCAGGCATGTATATTCAGTGACTCAATGACAGATCTTCACCCAGGCATGTATATTCAGTGACTCAATGACAGATCTTCACCCAGGCATGCATTCTCAGTGACTCAATGACAGATCTTCACCCAGGCATGCATTCTCGGTGACTCACTGATTGTTCTTAGGAAGACTGAGTTGGGTTGGGTGTGAAAGCGCTGGGTGGAGTCACTGAGAAGATCACGGCTGATAAAAATCTGTTTAATTTTTGTGCCAGGTCATGCAGGGGGCGAAGGGTAATAAACAAGAGGACAGACCTGCTGGCATGGCTACAGTGGAGGGTGGACAGGCAATGGACCAGGCTGATATCCAGAGAAGCTAGTCATATCTCCAGTTTAAGCAACAGTTCTGAATCTGCAGCCATGAACAGATTGTTGGAACATAACATCAGACATGGAGTGGCCAGACAAGAGCGATACAGTGGTAACCAAAGAAAACTGGTTAATCAACACAGAACTGGTATCTTCAGCCACCAAACACTTGTGGAAATACTGAAGATGAGATTGGAGCACTTATGGACTAATCATCCAATATGCAATGAGGATGATCCTTCATCTGACTAACTAAAAAAAAAAACAAAACAATGATGATGGTCCAAAAACTGAATCCTCCAAAAATGAAATGAAGAAAAGAACTGGATGTTTGATGACCTTCCAATAGTTCCTCCAGTGTCATCTGCCTGATTGTTTTCTTTATTTTGTCTTATATACTGACATTATATCTTACTCTCTAATAATTTCTGTGTTCTTTCTTTTGTCTTATATACTGACATTATATCTTGCCCTCTAATAATTTCTGTTTTCTTTCTTTTGTCTTATATACTGACATTATATCTTGCCCTCTAATAATTTCTGTTTTCTTTCTTTTGTCTTATATAATGACATTATATCTTGTCCTCTAATAATTTCTGTTTTCTTTCTTTTGTCTTTTATACTGACATTATATCTTGCCCTCTAATAATTTCTGTTTTCTTTCTTTTGTCTTATATGCTCCAGTCAAATCATCAGTGTTTTTTTTTTTTTATTAACCATGTCACTCATGGACATTTTCCTTGCAGTTTTAACAATTTTGTTATTGGCACTGTCTCCACAATCTCAACTTTCACTCACTAACAATGAGTTGTAGCCCCATCCAAAATGGGTCTTTACTTTCAGATCAAAGTTTTTGATTTCATATTATTCAACCTGTATTTTAACTGAAATGAAGGATCTGCTTTTGTTATATTGGAAGTACACTTATCAAGCTCTATTTTCCTCATTTGTTTCTTGTTCCCATTCTCATTTCTTTCAGAGTATATGAACATTTTTAACTGGACCATTGTGTCATATTTTTTATCTCACATTTCTATGGCTTTTTCTTGCTATTAAAATATTATTTTACATTATTACATTAAATTTTCTGGTGCATAGTTGTTGTTTTTATTTTAAATTCAACTGTCAGTATTTGCTTTCATCACAAGTTATTGCTAATGTGCTCATGATTTGTTCAGAAATTTAATTTAAAATGTTAAAAATATTGTATACGTTATGCTAATCCTGGAGAGAAGCAGAAATTCACATCCTTATCTGCTATCTCTTTCTCTCTCTCTCTCTCTCTTGTGAATATGTGAACATTGTTGTGAACATTACTCAATATTATTACTGCTGTTGAACGAATCAGGAAACAAGGCAGTAGATAACTACATTCAACACTAAAAGTAACATGCCGACAACAAAGTTTACCTGCGAGAAAAACGGTTCGTACGTGTACTCACACAGCCAGGCTTGATTATATTACTTCCATGTTGTCATGGGAAACTACATGTACGTGGCTGTTCTGGTTTCTCTCTTCAACTTTACAAATGGAAAAAGTCCAAGCCATTTCTCAGAAAGCCTGGGACATTGTCGAAGGAAGAAGAAGAAGAAGAAAAAGCCATATTTAGAGTATCTGTGTAAAGCGCAAAACAAATCTAAGAAATTACAGAACAATATAGGAATATTTCAAATTTGATGCCCCAGTTCACAGCAAACTTCAAATTCATATGACAATTTCAAGTATTGTAGATATCTCATATCAAAAGAAACTTTACCTAAAAGTGGAGAAACTTCAAGAATTTTTCAGTCTTATATACATACTCGTTTACCATGCACGAGTCTTTATCTAACTCCTAAAGGCGATCGTTTCCAGCACGCCATGATAATAACTTATTCATCTACATCTCTGCCATTTCTTTCGTCTTCAGTGCATTTATCGCTTTTAAGTGAAATATTTTCATTGTAAAGTATAAATAGCGAGTACATGGTGATTCATCAACTTTTACGCATACATCAGAGATCTCTAGCGCCATCCAGTCCATGCTAAACCATACCCGACGTGCTTATTTACTCTTTCGATACTGGAACTAAAACGAGGGCCTTCCTTTTTGTACCGACGCGGACGTTACATGGCCGAGCGGGTGTCGTGATATCAAGGGGTCCCTTCGTAAAAGTCATTGTAACGAACTAATTCCATGTTCAGCAAGTGTGTATCACATATCAAAATAAGTGGACATGAATGAAGATTCCATAAATGAAGTTAGTCGTCACAAAAAAAAAACCACAAAGAAAATGAAAGAAAAGGAAAATAAAACAACTGGTGTGAATAGATGGAAACAATTTTGGGCGCTAAAACACATTTTTTAGGTCTGAGCAATAAAATATAGTTCTACTTACCTCACCTGTGTCATAATCTGATAAGAAATATGTAGGTCAACACGAAAACATCGTTTTCATCGATATTTGGGGGATGTTTTTGACATCCAATAATCTAACAGGTCTACACCTGCCAGAAACACATAGGTCTAGTCGGTCGGTGTGACCATTCTGTCGACCGACCTCGAAATAAACTTGAAAATTAGACGAATCGGTGAAATCGATGAGTTTTAAAATGTCCTCCATAAGCAGGCATGACAGGAATTTAAACTTTTCATTGAGAAGAGTTCTCAATAAGTTCTTAAGTAGATTTTTTTACGAAATAAAACATGCATCCATAAATGGTTAGAATGCGTCGCCTGGAAGCATCCATAACTGGACGTACTGTATCGAAAAAAAATTTAACCCAACCCGTACCGGGGGATTTTACATCAAATGACAAAGGGGGTAAATTTTAAAAAGTGGAATGGGACAGATGTTGTCATATTTAAAAGGCATAGTCTGATTTGCAGTATGACATATTATACTTTAGTTTAAACAGGAAAAGTTGTATATTGTTTTTCTAATAACATGTTAGTATGTTTTTAGTATAGAACATAAAAAAAGAGCTAATAAATGAGTAGGAAGAATGGAAAATTATGATGAAATAATTTCTCACTCACCCCTTATGTTAATCCACTGTACTGGGTCCACTATAAGCTTAAAAACAGTTAAATTTTTAACACTTACTGGCTTTGAATTCAACCTCTCGCATGCCACGTGTCTACGTCTGTGATAACTTCTTACATCGTATATCCTTCCCGTGCCGTTAAACGTCACATAGGGCTCGCAAGGTAGTTTGTCAATTTTTCCTGTCTTCGGCGAGTCTTTCAACCTCATCAAAGGATTTTATGCCTGTTAATTTGGCCTCTCTTAACAATGTCCTCTTCAGAGTTTCACGCGGTCTGCCTCTTTTTCTCTGGCCTGTTGTGTTCCACTTGATAGCTTGTTTTGGGATTCTCTGATCCTTTCTTCTCATCAAGTGACCAACATATATCCATCTCCTTTTCCTGATCACCTATGAGACTGGTTGTTGTTCAGTCATCTGTCTTATCGCTGCATTGTTCTTGAATTCGTTCCATTTGATGCCGAGCATTTTCCTTAGGCATTTGTTTTCAAAAGAGTCTAATTTCTTTTCTATTTCTTTAGTCGTTTTCCAGCTTTCGCATGCATAAATGAAGGTGGATATTACATTTGAATTGAATAGTCTTAACTTGGTTTTTGTGCTTATAACTTTTGAATTCAATATGTTCTCAAGATTCTTGAAGATTGATGCTGCTTTTGCAATTCTGATCCTAACTTCCTTTCTAGTGTCACCATCCTGTTCTATGTAGCTTCCAAGGTATGCAAATTGATTGACTTCTTCAATATCTGTCCCTTCTATGTATATTTTTCCATTTTGATTAAGGGAAATTTTCATTATTTTTGTTTTGTCCTTGTTAATTTCAAGTCCTATTTTGCTAGCCAGTGAAGACAGGCTATCTGTTTTTTCTTGCATGAAATTCACATTGTTACTGATAAGAGTTATGCCATCAGCAAAATCAAGATCTTCTAGTTGGGTCCCATGTACCCAGTCAATATAAGTGTTACACGTGCAGCATTTTTTCATTATTAAGTCTATTGTAATCCCCCCAAAAGACTATTTGATACAGGAAGAAAGTAATACTACCGGCTTTGCCTGATTTTTTAAAAGGATAGTGCGCAGAAAATATTTGCAGTGGCCAGCTATAATGGCCAGCTATAGCGGTCAGTGCTCGTGCGCAGGAGACATGCGCAGTTGTCCGTGGCTTGTCTATTCGTACCTGATTTGGTTGTGTCAATAATCACTCCCTTTATCTTAACTATACTTTAAAAGGGTGTACGTATTGCACTGGTGTGCATATAATCACTCCTTTGTTGATTTGGCAACTCGAACATATTTTTTTTTTGGCTGAGCTTATGTACACACGAGTGGCCATAAGCACCGAGATTATTGGCACTCGATGTGTGACCTACATTGAAACTGCGCATGTCCCGCGGCCCTTGACCCCACATTGCGACTGCGCATGTCTTATGACCCTCGACGCACAAGGGAAAACATTGCGATTGATTATGTTTCATAAAAACTGATTGTTATTTTTCTTAATTCTTTTTTTTTTTTGGGGGGGGGGGGGTTAATTCCCCATACGTAAGCCAAACCTTCTTTCTTTCCTCTTAATTAATCGCCATGTTTGTTACTGTTCGAGTAAGAGCTGAATACAACTGTTCCTTAGATAGGTATTGTAGATTACGGTATAGTCATTCATTCATTCATTTGCATGTCCCTTGCGGAACTTTGCCTCCCAAACAGCACTCCTGTAGGCTTCTCGGTTGTGAGCAAGATGGCCTGCTGCTGATGCATCCATTTCCATATTGTCAACGATGTCTTGCAGCCATCTTCGTCTTGGTCTTCCTCTTTTTCTTTTTCCCATTATGTATCCTTCCAATACGGTCTTCTCTAAATTATCATGACGTTTAATGTGTCCAAAATAGTTAAGTTTTCTCTCTTTAATCATCTTTACTAGCCAGCCTTCTTCAATATTAAGCTCTTGTAGTATGGATATATTTGTTCTTTTTTGTGTCCACGATATTTGGAGAACTCTTCTGTAGCATTTACATTCAAAGGCATTTATGTGTTTCTCAGCTGTTTTGTTAAGTGTCCAGGTCTCACAGGCATATGTTGCCATGGGAAAGATGCATGCCCTTAAAAATCTTATTTTTGTGGTTCTGTCTGTTCCTCTCCACAGATTCTTTATTTGTTTTACTTTCTGAAGAGCGACAGATGTCCTCCTTTTAATTTCCCTCATTGTATCTCCATTATTAGTTAGTAGTGATCCAAGATATTCAAAACTCTCCACTTCTTCCAGTTTTTCCTCATTGATACATATTTCAGTTGCCTTGTTTGTTTTGTCAGTTGTCATCAATTTAGTTTTCTTTGCATTAAGATAGAGGTTCTGCTCTTCGCTGTTCTTACAGACTGACATAATTAGTTTTTCCATTCCTTTTTGTGTTGTGGACAGCATATCTAATCTCTGGTATTTCATAACGGTATAGTAGAAGACTAAAAAAACATTCATAATTTATAGCACACAGATCAGCAGACGTGAAGGTCTCGAAAATTTGGACAAATAATTAGCAAGAGACAGAGAGGGCGGGGAAGATGTACCCTAAACGGCCTGCCTGTATGGTTTGGCACAAACGACAATGATTCCAGACACGGAAGATCGCGCTAGATGGAGAGAGATGAGTGCCTACGCCCATTGGCATGGTATTATGTAAGCTTAGGGTATGGTTCTTGTTGTAAGCTTAAGTTGTGTGTTCTTGTTGTAAGCTTAGGGTGTGGTTCTTGTTGTAAGCTTAGGGTGTGTGTTCTTGTTGTAAGCTTAGGGTGTGGTTCTTGTTGTAAGCTTAGGGTGTGTATTCTTGTTGTAAGCTTAGGGTGTGGTTCTTGTTGTAAGCTTAAGGTGTGTGTTCTTGTTGTAAGCTTAGGGTGTGTGTTCTTATTGTAAGCTTAGGGTGTGGGTTCTTGTTGTAAGCTTTAGGTGTGTGTTCTTGTTGTAAGCTTAAGGTGTGTGTTCTTGTTGTAAGCTTAGGGTGTGTGTTCTTGTTGTAAGCTTAAGGTGTGTGTTCTTGTTGTAAGCTTAGGGTGTGTGTTCTTGTTGTAAGCTTTAGGTGTGTGTTCTTGTTGTAAGCTTAGGGTGTGGGTTCTTGTTGTAAGCTTTAGGTGTGTGTTCTTGTTGTAAGCTTAGGGTGTGTGTTCTTGTTGTAAACTTAGGGTATGTGTTCTTGTTGTAAGCTTAGGGTGTGTGTTCTTGTTGTAAGCTTAGGGTGTGGGTTCTTGTTGTAAGCTTAAGGTGTGTGTTCTTGTTGTAAGCTTAAGGTGTGTGTTTTTGTTGTAAGCTTAAGGTGTGTTTTCTTGTTGTAAGCTTAAGGTGTGTGTTCTTGTTGTAAGCTTAGGGTGTGTTTTCTTGTTGTAAGCTTAAGGTGTGTGTTCTTGTTGTCATTTACACAACAATGGATTGTGAGTGATACAACCAAAATAGGTAAAAATGAACATCTACATTCCACCTTACAGACAGACAGACAGACAGACAGATAGACAGACAGACAGATAGATAGATAGACAGCGTGCTCCCCATGTGTTTCGGCACTCTCACCATGTTTTCATGGCATGAAATGCAAAATTGTTTAAAATTGCTAGTTTTTCTAAAAGGTATCATTTTTTTTAAAATAGAAAGACAAATAAGAAAGGCAAATAAAATGGTGTCATAATCTAAAATATAACTATAAAAAGTAAAAAAAAAAAATTCGCCAGAAGTGGGGCTCGATCTAATGACCCTGACGTTAAATGACCCATGCTCTACCGACTGATCTAGCCTAACAGTTTTATCACTTTGCGGTATATAATCCTAATCTGTTATTCGTATGTGCAGAAGACACGTGCAGTGGTCAGTGTTCATGCGCAGAAGACATGCGCAGTTTTCCGAGTGTCAGTAAGCTAACTCTGGGGCGTACTTATTGGCACTTGTGTGTACACAATCACTCCCTTTTTTTTTCCTAATAGGGATGCATCGTGGCCGAATTGTTAGAGCGCCGTTTTTTCGTAGTTTGGCGGTTATGGCCCATACTAGATGCCGAGTGTTCGTTTTCACATATTCTCTTTTCTGACAACGCAGCCAATGTGGCACACAGCTAGACTGTTCTACACTCGTTCACAGCGGGTATTGTCACAGCATATGGCTTATTCGTACTGGGGAAAAGGGGGGGGGGGTGAAAATAAAAGGGGAAAGCATCCTAATTCATGTCAAGACAGTTAAATCACCGAATAATTAACTTTGAACAAAACCCCTCATGAATGAGTGGGAAGGTTCGACTGTCTTGAATCTACAGTTACTGCCACCTTGTCTTGAAGGAAACCAGTGGTTCTCACTGTAGCAGATCCCAGTCTTCCCTTTACAACCCAGGCCGGCCCCCCCCCCCCCGAATCCTCCCTTACATATTAAACCACTATCCATAACGGATTTTTACCATTCTCCCAATGCCGTCTATCGAAAAAAAAAAAATCACTCCCCAATTCCTCTCTTGAAGACTCCCCCCAACCCCCCCCCCCCCACACAGAAATTCCCCAAGCGGGTTGGGGTTGGGGTAGGGGAATGGGGGATGCTTCCCCGTTGAAGAGCACTGCTGTAAAAGAAAAAAAAACAGCGCAAAATCAGCATGAAAGAAAAGACATTTGCTGTGTTTGTCAAACTGATGGAAAGTGTACGGAGCAACAAAAAGTTGAAGACAAACAATCAGACCCGCGTGTTTAGTATTCTCTCATATAGTTGTATGTTTAGTATTTTCTCATATAGTTGTATGTTTAGCATTTTCTCATATAATTGTGTGTTTAGTATTCTCTCATATAGTTGTATGTTTAGTATTTTCTCATATAGTTGTGTGTTTAGTATTCTTTCATATAGTTGTGTGTTTAGTATTTTCTCATATAGTTGTGTGTTTAGTATTTTCTCATATAGTTGTGTGTTTAGTATTTTCTCATATAGTTCTGTTTAGTATTTTCACATGTGGTTGTGTGATAGCGAATATTGTTTGAGAAGATAAAGTAACCAACTCTGAGATTCTGCAGCGACTTCAGCTTCCATACGTGATGGCAACGTTACACAGAAGAAGATGAAGAACTGCTGAGGTATGTAGCCAGAGCAAATGGTAGCCGTTTTTCTGATGAAAACTTTATATGGCAAACTTGTGAAGGAAAGACGGCATCGAGACAGACCAGAACTGAGATACGGAGACATCTGGAGGTCATCCATGAGAGATGTCTCCATTAGAAACCGGGCCTGGGGAAGTACCCTGCCACGTGGAGAGCAGCTCTGCTTGTGTGAGTCCCTCTTCTACCACCCGCGGACACTGTCTTAAAGTACAATACTTCGTTGTTCTAGAGGACGAAACAGGGTCACATGCTGTAACGCCTGGAACAGTGAACGGTATCTAAGTTCAACAGAAGTTCTCTTCGCAAACAAGTTATGCCACAGCAGCCTGGAAAGCAGGCAGAGATTAAGCGATTCCAGTTCGTGTGGCAAAGAGTACGGTCAGCTGTAGTTACCTGGATGGTTATAAATCCACTTTCTGTAAAAAGAAAAAAAAACCACTAGGAATACAATCATCATCCAATAAATGCATCGCTGGCAGAATTAGGAACATCACTTCCATGTTTCTGGCAGGAGTTATGTCCCTTACCTCGTTATCTCGCATAGAATACAATTTGAGTACAAGTGCAGTGGCTTCGGTTCTACAACACAGACCAGAAATGTCACTTCCGTGGGCTGGATTATGTTAGTAAAATAGATGCACATGCCCGGAAAGCATTCATTCTAAACACAAGGAACAACCGTACAAGGTTGCATTGTAAACTTTCGCCTGGTTGAACCTAGGTCGAGACATTGTTGCATTGTTCCTTGGCCATGATAATCAGAATCTTGTTTTTCATGAGATAAGTAGGTCAAACTCGTGAGGGCATTCTCTACTGGTTTTTATATGGGCTAATGGATATTTTCTGTAAATATTCAGTCATCATCATCATCATCATCATCGTCGTCGTCATCACTTCAGGAAAGTAACAGAACACAGTTTTGTAGGATTAGACCTAAAAAAAAAAATCATAGACGAAGTACTTTTAGACGAGAGAGAAAGAAAAATCACAAGAGCATCACCTGGAATTCGAACCACGGACTCCGGTAGGACGAGAGCCGTCCAGCCACGAGAGAACAGCGTACTATCTTACAGTGCTATTCAGCACCCCGAGCTATTCAGGAAAGTCTGGCTGCAGCAAATCTCCAGCTTACTCTGTTTCTTGCCCTCACGATACTACTAACCAGACAGAGTCAAGCCCATCTCTTGATGTTGTTCACCCTTTTTTGCTCTAGTGACCGGCCTATTGATGGACAGAATGAAAGAGAAATATTGTCGGGGTTTCCTTGGCCTGCAGTTTTCAAACCGGAAGCAACAAAACAAAACTGTTTACAGAATAAGAAAGTGTAGCTCGAAAACGTTGTTTGCATGGCTGAACTGGCAGCAGGGATGTCTGAGAGAAAATATGGCGTCACATATATAAATGGCAATTGTTTAAGATAAAACATTGAAACAAATCTGTCATGAAAAGGCTGCGCTGTTACAGGACTCATTTCGGAAAAGATTCACCTTCAGATAATGACATCCGATGTTGGTTGAAGATAAGTCAAGAGACTAATAGTAGTGTTCTGTATGTCAAGAGACTAATAGTAGTGTTCTGTATGTCAAGAGACTGGTAGTAGTGTTCTGTATGTCAAGAGACTGGTAGTAGTGTTCTGTCTGTCAAGAGACTAATAGTAGTGTTCTGTATGTCAAGAGACTAATAGTAGTGTTCTGTCTGTCAAGAGACTAATAGAGTTATGTATATCATGAGACTGATAGAGTTATGTATATCATGAGACTGATAGAGTTATGTATATCAAGAGACTGGTAGTAGTGTTCTGTATGTCAAGAGACTGATAGAGTTATGTATATCATGAGACTGATAGAGTTATGTATATCAAGAGACTGGTAGAGGAGTTATGTATATCAAGAGACTGGTAGAGTTATGTATATAAGGAGACTGGTAGAGTTATGTATATCAAGATACTGGTAGAGTTATGTATATCAATAGACTGGTAGAGTTATGTATATCAAGATACTGGTAGAGTTATATATATCAAGATACTGGTAGAGTTATGTATATCAAGATACTGGTAGAGTTATGTATATCAAGAGACTGGTAGAGTTATGTATATCAAGAGACTGGTAGAGTTATGTATATCAAGAGACTGGTAGAGTTATGTATATCAAGAGACTGGTAGAGTTATGTATATCATGAGACTGGTAGTGTTATGTATATCAAGAGACTGGTAGAGGAGTTATGTATATCAAGAGACTGGTAGAGGAGTTATGTATATCAAGAGACTGGTAGAGGAGTTATGTATATCAAGAGACTGGTAGAGGAGTTATGTATATCAAGAGACTGGTAGAGTTATGTATATCAAGAGACTGGTAGAGTTATGTATATCAAGAGACTGGTAGAGTTATGTATATCAAGAGACTGGTAGAGTTATGTATATCAAGAGACTGGTAGAGTTACGTATATCAAGAGACTGGTAGAGAAGTTATATATATCAAGAGACTGGTAGAGTTATGTATATCAAGATACTGGTAGAGTTATGTATATCAAGAGACTGGTAGAGTTATGTATATCAAGATACTGGTAGAGTTATGTATATCAAGAGACTGGTAGAGTTATGTATATCAATAGACTGGTAGAGTTATGTATATCAAGAGACTGGTAGAGTTATGTATATCAAGAGACTGGTAGAGTTATGTATATCAATAGACTGGTAGAGTTATGTATATCAATAGACTGGTAGAGTTATGTATATCAAGAGACTGGTAGAGTTATGTATATCAAGAGACTGGTAGAGTTATGTATATCAAGAAACTGGTAGAGTTATGTATATCAATAGACTGGTAGAGTTATGTATATCAAGAGACTGGTAGAGTTATGTATATCAAGAGACTGGTAGAGTTATGTATATCAAGAGACTGGTAGAGTTATGTATATCAAGAGACTGGTAGAGTTATGTATATCAAGAGACTGGTAGAGTTATGTATATCAAGAGACTGGTAGAGGTATGTATATCAAGAGACTGGTAGAGGAGTTATGTATATCAAGAGACTGGTAGAGTTATGTATATCAATAGACTGGTAGAGTTAAGCACTGAAAAGGAGCAGGAAGACAGAGCACTTCGCAGGAAAATGTTGATCACATCCAGGAAGCGTTTTATCGAGCTCATAAGAACCAGCTAGACGAGCTTCTTTGCAGTTAGGCATAGCAAAAGTTGCTGTTTAGAGGTACGACTGTTTGGAAGTATGACTGTTTGGAGGTACGACTGTTTGGAGATGTGACTGTTTGGAGTACTACTATTTGGAAGTACGACTGTTTGAAGTTATGACTGTTTGGAGGCACGACTGTTTGGAAGTATGACTGTTTGGAGGTACGACTGTTTGGAAGTATGACTGTTTGGAGGTACGACTATTTGGAAGTATGACTGTTTGGAGATACGACTGCTTGGAAGTATGATTGTTTGGAGGTACGACTGCTTGGAGGTACGACTGTTTGGAAGTATGACTGTTTGGAGGTACGACTGTTTGGAGGTACGACTGTTTGGAAGTATGACTGTTTGGAGGTACGACTATTTGGAAGTATGACTGTTTGGAGATACGACCGCTTGGAAGTATGACTGTTTGGAGGTACGACTGCTTGGAGGTACGACTGTTTGGAAGTATGACTGTTTGGAGGTACGACTGTTTGGAGGTACGACTGTTTGGAAGTATGACTGTTTGGAGGTACGACTATTTGGAAGTATGACTGTTTGGAGATACGACTGCTTGGAAGTATGACTGTTTGGAGGTACGACTGCTTGGAGGTACGATTGCTTGGAAGTATGACTGTTTGGAGGTACGACTGCTTGGAAGTATGACTGTTTGCAGATACGACTGCTTGGAAGTATGACTGTTTGGAGATACGACTGCTTGGAAGTATGACTGTTTGGAGGTACGACTGCTTGGAAGTATGACTGTTTGGAGATACGACTGCTTGGAAGTATGACTGTTTGGAGGTACGATTGCTTGGAGGTACGACTGCTTGGAAGTATGACTGTTTAGAGCTACGACTGCTTGGAGGTACGACTGCTTGGAAGTATGACTGTTTAGAGCTACGACTGCTTGGAGGTACGACTGCTTGGAAGTATGACTGTTTGGAGGTATGTTCATAACTGCCTTCACCTCCATGTCTACAAAGCCTGTGCAAGCTTTAATGTGAACTGTACTGTTTCCAACATCATGTCCAGCGTCGAAGCTAGTGAAAAGTACCTTCAGAGATGATTTTCGGTGATGAAGCAACGTTCTGCCTAGCAGGGAGGTGAATCTTCATGACAAAACGTTGAGACAGGAAGCCCTCACGACATTCAAGACATTCAAAGAAATAGCGCAAAGGTGAATGTCTGTTGGGCTTCTTATATTCAGAGGTTCTGGGGGCACCTTTTTTCTTTGCGGAGCAGACAGTGATAGCGATGACGTGCTACGGTTGTATCTGGTGGAAGATGGGAGGTCAGCTGTGGTGTTTCAGCACGATGGTGCACTCCTACATTGAGGTCATGTTGTCCGAGTATATCTTGGCATGAAGTTTCCTGGGCACTGGGTTCAGCGTGCTGGGCCAGCTCCGTGGCCTCTGTGCTCATCGGGTATTACTCCGCTTGATTTCTTCTGGCGGGAATGTTAGCGACTACTGTTACAGTTGCCATTATTATATTATTGCCAATGCTACTTCTGCTCATCCTATTCCTACAACTAAACCACTGCAGCTACTACTACTGTTTCTGTTACTACTACTACTACTACTACTACTACTACTACTACTACTGCTGCTGCTGCTGCTACTGCTACTGCTGCTACTACTACTAATTACTACTACTACTACTACTACTATTACTACTACTACTACGATTACTACTACTACTACTACTATTACTACTACTACTACGATTACTACTACTACTACGATTACTACCACTATTACTACGAATACTAAACTACTACTACGATTACTACTACGATTACTACTACTACTACTACGATTACTACTACTACTACTACTACTACTATTACTACTACTGTTAAATCACCACCATTGTTGCTACTCTTGCTACTGCTGCTGTTGCTACTATTACTGCTATTACTATCACTACTACTACTGCTACTACTACTACTACCACTACTATTACTACTACTATTACTACTATTAAATTACTGTTACTATTAATATTATTTCTTGTGCTATTATTATTACAATTATTGATCATAGTATTGGCAGTGACAGGATTGACCGAATCAACTGCGGGCACTGAATCGACTTCCGTCACCGTCATCCTACAGTGGACCCAGCTGTAGCAATGATGTATCAGGCCGTTCTGGGGAGAACGTACTGCCACCACCACCACCACCACCACCACCAACAACAACAACAACAAAAGCCCAGAGAATATCCACATACACACTGAGGCACACTGGATTACGAGCAGAAGGCAGTGTAACTTCTGGTGAACTAATTCTACACGAGAAAGCATTGCTCGGAAATCCATAAGAAAAACCCATACTTGACATCATGCTTGAAAGAAGTTGTGTCTAAAAGTGCTTGCGGAGCAAGGTGTATCTGCCAGTTCTTTAAGCGACGCCAGCACGTTACAGTTCTTCTAGGGAAGTCTCGGGTCAGGTCGCCCAGCTACCAACTCCAGGTCGCTAAAGTGAGCCAGAGTAGCTGTCCTTGTATCTCTCTAATCTAGACCTTATCGAGAATCTACTTTTGTATCTCTCTAGTCTTGACCTAATCAAATATCTACTTTGTTATCTCTCTAGTCTGGACCTTATCGAATATCTACTCTTGAATCTCTCTAGTTTGGACTTTATCGAGCATCTACTCTCGCATCTCTCTAATCTAGATCTTATCAACTCTTCAAAGTCCGAGGCCTTCCACTATAACATGGGTGGCCAACCGGTAGACTTGAAAACTTGCAAAAACTTTTGTGTACAAAAGTACACAAGAAATAAAATAAAATAAAATATTTTTGACGTAGTGCACAGCTCCTGTGTTCGCGCTAACATCGGCTCCCTTTATACGGGCCAAGCCTGGACTGACAACATAAAGGATGGAAGGAAACAAGAAGCAAAATATAGTTCCTGAAAATAAACTTTCATGATCGAGCTGTTGAAGCGGTGTCTTCTTGTGACTGGGCGGTTACTCACCTTACAGAAGCCTGCGGTTCACAGTCAGTATGTACCTGTTTCTTTTCTCTCACGTCTGTTTGCAGCTTTACTGTGGATATCGTGCAATGTGTGTGGGTAGGTGTGGGTGGGTGTGGGTGTGTTTGGTGTTGGAGGTGCTTAAAGGATTTTGCACCAGTTTAGATTCTCCTCGGTTGCCACGATCGTATGGCTGTTTTAGGTAAGTTGCTGGGGTTCCAATCCCGGTGGAACATAAGTTTGTTGCCAGTCTGGTTTTGCTGTTATTACAGGCATGCCTTCTTTTCTTTCTCACACTAGTTTTGCTGTTATTACAGGCATGCCTTCTTTTCTTTCTCACACTAGTTTTGTTGTTATTACAGGCATACCTTCTTTTTTTCGTCACACTAGTTTTGCTGTTATTACAGGCATGCCTTCTTTTCTTTCTTACACTAGTTTTGCTATTATTACTACTACTACTACGATTACTACTACTACTACTACTATTACTACTACTACGATTACTACTACTACTACGATTACTACTACTATTACTACTAGTTTTACTGGGATTACTAAACTACTACTACGATTACTACTACTATACTACGATTACTACTACTACTACTACGATTACTACTACTATACTACTACTACCACTACTACTACTGTTAAATCATCACCATTGTTGCTACTGCTGCTGTTGCTACTAATACTGCTATTAATATCACTACTACTACTACTACTACTACCACTACTACTACTACTACTATTACTACTGTTAAATTACTGTTACTATTAATATTATTTCTTGTGCTATTATTATTACAATTATTGATCATAGTATTGGCAGTGACAGGATTGACCGAATCAACTGCGGGCACTGAATCGACTTCCGTCACCGTCATCCTACAGTGGACCCAGCTGTAGCAATGATGTATCAGGCCGTTCTGGGGAGAACGTACTGCCACCACCACCACCACCACCACCACCAACAACAACAACAACAAAAGCCCAGAGAATATCCACATACACACTGAGGCACACTGGATTACGAGCAGAAGGCAGTGTAACTTCTGGTGAACTAATTCTACACGAGAAAGCATTGCTCGGAAATCCATAAGAAAAACCCATACTTGACATCATGCTTGAAAGAAGTTGTGTCTAAAAGTGCTTGCGGAGCAAGGTGTATCTGCCAGTTCTTTAAGCGACGCCAGCACGTTACAGTTCTTCTAGGGAAGTCTCGGGTCAGGTCGCCCAGCTACCAACTCCAGGTCGCTAAAGTGAGCCAGAGTAGCTGTCCTTGTATCTCTCTAATCTAGACCTTATCGAGAATCTACTTTTGTATCTCTCTAGTCTTGACCTAATCAAATATCTACTTTGTTATCTCTCTAGTCTGGACCTTATCGAATATCTACTCTTGAATCTCTCTAGTTTGGACTTTATCGAGCATCTACTCTCGCATCTCTCTAATCTAGATCTTATCAACTCTTCAAAGTCCGAGGCCTTCCACTATAACATGGGTGGCCAACCGGTAGACTTGAAAACTTGCAAAAACTTTTGTGTACAAAAGTACACAAGAATAAAATAAAATAAAATATTTTTGGCAAAAACACCAGGAAGAAAGTTGACTTTTTGACGTAGTGCACAGCTCCTGTGTTCGCGCTAACATCGGCTCCCTTTATACGGGCCAAGCCTGGACTGACAACATAAAGGATGGAAGGAAACAAGAAGCAAAATATAGTTCCTGAAAATAAACTTTCATGATCGAGCTGTTGAAGCGGTGTCTTCTTGTGACTGGGCGGTTACTCACCTTACAGAAGCCTGCGGTTCACAGTCAGTATGTACCTGTTTCTTTTCTCTCACGTCTGTTTTGCAGCTTTACTGTGGATATCGTGCAATGTGTGTGGGTAGGTGTGGGTGGGTGTGGGTGTGTTTGGTGTTGGAGGTGCTTAAAGGATTTTGCACCAGTTTAGATTCTCCTCGGTTGCCACGATCGTATGGCTGTTTTAGGTAAGTTGCTGGGGTTCCAATCCCGGTGGAACATAAGTTTGTTGCCAGTCTGGTTTTGCTGTTATTACAGGCATGCCTTCTTTTCTTTCTCACACTAGTTTTGTTGTTATTACAGGCATACCTTCTTTTCTTTCTCACACTAGTTTTGTTGTTATTACAGGCATACCTTCTTTTTTTCGTCACACTAGTTTTGCTGTTATTACAGGCATGCCTTCTTTTCTTTCTTACACTAGTTTTGCTATTATTACAGGCATACCTTCTTTTCTTTCTCACACTAGTTTTGTTGTTATTACAGGCATACCTTCTTTTCTTTCTCACACTAGTTTTGTTGTTATTACAGGCATACCTTCTTTTTTTCGTCACACTAGTTTTGCTGTTATTACAGGCATACCTTCTTTTCTTTCTCACACTAGTTTTGCTGTTATTACAGGCATACTTTCTTTTTTTCGTCACACTAGTTTTGTTGTTATTACAGGCATACCTTCTTTTCTTTCTCACACTAGTTTTGTTATTATTACACGCGTACCTTCTTTTCTTTCTCACACTAGTTTTGTTGTTATTACACGCGTACCTTCTTTTCTTTCTCACACTAGTTTTGTTGTTATTACACGCGTACCTTCTTTTCTTTCTCACACTAGTTTTGCTGTTATTACAGGCATACCTTCTTTTTTTGCTCACACTAGGCAAAAGAAGTAGAGGCCTCAAAGTGGAATGTTGTAAGTCAGTATAAAACTCCCGTTTCTTCTCCCCCCCCCCCCCACACACACACACATGTCACCTCGCCTCTGCTCTTATATATTTTCATTCACAACGGGGCCCCGAAGCCCTCAGGGCCCACACTTAAAACAGAGCAAACTCTACGAGGCTCAGGGGCTATACATTGGCTGGACCCTTCCCCCCCCCCTCGTGGCGCTTATCTGTTTTAGTTTTCAACGGCCCCTTCCCCCCTCCCCGAAATCCCTGGGCCCATCCTTATAACAAGGCAAACCACCTGGGCCCCAGAACTATGCACCAACTAAACCCCCCCCCCCCCCAATAGGGCTTGCAAATAGCTCTCCATTATTCATTGTCATATCCCACATAATCCGGCTGAAAAGTCTTTGAACATTGTCCTGGAAAAAAAAGACAAAAATGTCATGTAATTATGTAATAAAGGTAGAAACATGTGTATTGTTCTAGTAATAAATGTAGATAGAGGTGTATTGTTCTAGTAATAAAGATAGATAGACGTGTAATGTTCTAGTAACAAAGGTAGATAGAGGTGTATTGTTCTTGTAATAAGGTAGATAGAGGTGTATTGTTCTAGTAATAAAAGTAGATAGAGGTGTATTGTTCTAGTAATAAAGGTAGATAGAGGTGTATGGTTCTAGTAATAAAGGTAGATAGAGGTGTATGGTTCTAGTAATAAAGGTAGATAGAGGTGTATGGTTCTAGTAATAAAGGTAGATAGAGGTGCATGGTTCTAGTAATAAAGGTAGATAGAGGTGCATGGTTCTAGTAATAAAGGTAGATAGAGGTGCATGGTTCTAGTAATAAAGGTAGATAGAGGTGTATGGTTCTAGTAATAAAGGTGGATAGAGGTGTATGGTTCTAGTAATAAAGGTAGATAGAGGTGCATGGTTCTAGTAATAAAGGTAGATAAAGGTGCATGGTTCTAGTAATAAAGGTAGATAGAGGTGTATTGTTCTAGTAATAAAGGTAGATAGAGGTGCATGGTTCTAGTAATAAAGGTAGATAGAGGTGTATTGTTCTAGTAATAAAGGTAGATAGAGGTGCCTGGTTCTAGTAATAAAGTTAGATAGAGGTGCATGGTTCTAGTAATAAAGGTAGATAGAGGTGCCTGGTTCTAGTAATAAAGGTAGATAGAGGTGCATGGTTCTAGTAATAAAGTTAGATAGAGGTGTATTGTTCTAGTAATAAAGGTAGATAGAGGTGCATGGTTCTAGTAATAAAGGTAGATAGAGGTGTATTGTTCTAGTAATAAAGGTAGATAGAGGTGCCTGGTTCTAGTAATAAAGTTAGATAGAGGTGCATGGTTCTAGTAATAAAGGTAGATCGAGGTGCATGGTTCTAGTAATAAAAGTAGATAGAGGTGCATGGTTCTAGTAATAAAGTTAGATAGAGGTGTATGGTTCAGTTTTACAAAACGACAGAGGAAGTGAGGAAAGTGAGAAAAAACACAAATGGTGGAAAGCATGAAAGTAAGATGAGAATGTATCATCATCATCATCAGGTGCCGTGCCGACTGGCGTTGGCTATTATGCTTCTCCAGAGTACCCGATCCTTCATGCAGGCCATCAGTTCATTTGGTGATCTCCTCTCACACCATCCCGTCAGACTGTCCAGTATCATTTCTCTTGGTCTTCCTCTTGATCTTCTTCCTTCTATTTTTCCTGTTGTTATAATATTTTCAATGCCCCCTCTTCTCATTGCATGTCCTATGAAAGTACATTGTCTCTCTCTTATCTTTCTGACAAGGTTATTTTGTCTCTCCAGCTCTTCTCATACATTCTTCATTAGTTATTTTTGCTGTCCAGGGGATTCGCAACATTCTTCTAATAAACCACATTTCTGCTGCTTCCAATGATTTTTGTGCAGACTTGCCTATTGTCCATGATTCACTTCCATATAACAAGAGAATGTATACATGAAAAATATACAACATCCAATATTTCGGCGTCAGCCTTTTTCACGGATTACATACAAAAACAATACACCACATACATAAAAAAAAAGAAAAATGATAATGAAAAACTCTGTACTAGGAAGGATGCCACAAAGCTAAGTTTTTCATTTATACATTCTCATCTTACTTTCACGCTTTCCGTCATTTGTGTTTTTTCTCACTTTCCTCATTCCCTCTGTCGTTTTGTAAAACTGTACCATGCACCTCTATCTACCTTTATTATTAGAACAATACACCTCTATCTACTTTTATTACTAGAACAATACACCTTTATCTATTTTTATTACTAGAACAATACACCTCTTTCTACCTTTATTACTAGAACAATACATCTCTATCTACCTTTATTACTAGAACCATACACCTGTATCTGTCTTATTTACTGGAACAATATATCTCTATCTACCTTTATTACTAGAACAATACACCTCTACCTACCTTTATTACTAGAACTATACACCTCTATCTACCTTTATTACTGGAACAATATATCTCTATCTACCTTTATTACTAGAACAATACATCTCTATCTACCTTTATTACTAGAACCATACACCTGTATCTGTCTTATTTACTGGAACAATATATCTCTATCTACCTTTATTACTAGAACAATACACCTCTACCTACCTTTATTACTAGAACTATACACCTCTATCTACCTTTATTACTAGAACTATACACCTTTATCTTCCTTTATTACTAGAACAATACATCTCTATCTACCTTTATTACTAGAACCATACACCTGTATCTGTCTTATTTACTGGAACAATATATCTCTATCTACCTTTATTACTAGAACAATACACCTCTATCTACCTTTATTACTATAACTATACACCTCTATCTACCTTTATTACTAGAACTATACACCTCTATCTACCTTTATTACTAGAACAATACACCTTTATCTACCTTTATTACTAGAATCATACACCTCCATCTACCTTTATTACCAGACAATACATCTCTATCTACCTTTATTACTAGAACCACACACCTGTATCTGTCTTATTTACTGGAACAATATATCTCTATCTACCTTTATTACTAGAACCATACACCCGTATCTATCTTATTTACTAGAACAATATATCTCTATCTACCTTTATTGCTAGAACCATACACCTGCATCTACCTTTATTACTAGAACCATGCACCTGCATGTATCTTTATTACTAGAACCATACACCTGCATCTATCTTTATTACTAGAACCATACACCTGCATCTACCTTTATTACTAGAACCGGTTTTACCGCAATCTGTATCTCTTTTATCTGCAATTATGTAAGACTATTTTGTTTTGTATGATTTCCTTACTTGGACTGTTTGTGAAGCGTGTTCTAAAAGAAAATGTAAACACTCAGAGAAGTACTGTGCACCGGCAGATGCACCACACAGAGCACAGGATGGAAACCGCCGAGATAGACCGAGCCCAGGTACGATGATCGCGTGCATGAATCACACGTGCTGCTGAGTAAATGAGAACTCACCAACTTGAGACTTCGGCCCACATGTTCACAGTAAACGGCGTGCTGTGTTAGTTAGCTATTACAATCATTAAGTTAGAACAAACATTCTTTAGGAGATTTTTAAGTGTTTAATTTGTGTTTAAAGTTCACACACGTGTTGTGAGAGTAAGATATTCTTCCATATCACACTGGGACAAAAGTTCGGGAGGGAAGACTACAACTTTTGATACTAAGGAAACTTTATTTGTTATTACGTTGTAAATATTAATAATTTATTTGCAAACAAAAACATTAATCATTAACGTGAAATAATTCATTTTGTGGAAGTATAAATTGTTTTCTTTGTATAATTAAATGCGGAACATTTTCTGCGGTCCTGTGAAAGCCGTTGCTATGCGATCCGGTAGCTGATGTCGATGTACGAGGGTGCGTTAGTAAACAAGATAAGCCGTGGAAGCGAATAGCTTAGCTACACAACAGCCACAACAGCTCAGAATTACCCCCGCTTTTGTGACAAGTTGCTTACACCTGAAGCTGATATTTTCGAGAAAATGGCCGTTCCTTTCTCGAATACAAAACTGCGTGTGCCGAAAGGGTTCCAGAACATTTTGGAGTGTCTTGCAAGAGAAGTTCTACGTTCACAGCCAGACAATATCCACGAGTTTGCGGCTGCTTATTTCGAGAGCTTGCTGAAGGCCCGAGCAGGTAAGACCATTTTTTAAACATAAATTCTGGTGCTGCTTAACCAATAGCGAAACAGATCGAACACCCGTTGTTGTTTTGCTGCGATGACAAATTACACGAAGCCAGAAACTGCAACAGTATATGCAGTATATACGTCGTTGTATACAATAGTTTATACAGTGCGCCAAAATAATTCGTGTTGTTAGAGATATACAGTAGTACACCCCCCCTCCTCGTAAATGCTGCCATTTGCTTCCAAGTCCTACCTTATCTTACACTTTACATCCTTCGCATGTCACATAGGGCTCACATAATTGTTTGACAAGTTTTCCTGTTCTCGGCGAGTCTTTCAGCTTCATCAAGGGATGTTATGCCCACTAAACTGGCTTCTCTTAGCAATTTCCTCTTTAGAGTTTCATGTGGTCGACCTTTTTTTTTCTTTGCCTGTTGTGCTCCACTTTATAGCTTGTTTTGGTATTCTCTGATTCTTTTCATCACATGGCCTACATATGTCCATCTTCTTTTTCTGATCACCCATGAGACAGGTTGTTGTTTGCTCATCTGTCTTATCTTTTGCATCTCCAAGTCCTACCACAGATATAATACTGAATCCTTTATAATACACTTTTAAACAAAACAGATGTATATTTACACACATACCAGTGATACAGTTTAATTTAAAAATTGTGTTACTGTCAGTCAGAGTACATTTTCTGTTCATGTCTTCTTGTTACAAGTTTGTTTCCATCTTCACAAAATACTATCTCACACTAAGGGAGGTAACATTAGCAGTTTTAGGAGTACAAGCAACCACTAGCATGACTTTCTTTTTTCCTTTATTATCACTTCATGAATAGATAATTCATTCTTCTCGTGTATTCTGGCAACTTCAGCATACAACTTTTTTTTTCAATATTAAATCAAGAATGTTGATCTTCTGACTTAAAGGAAGGGCTTCAAGGCTTCTCTTTGGCTTGGCAAATCTGCCACCGTCACTGGTATTTGCACTTTGGAGCCTTATTAAACCAAATAAAGTATACAAAGCATTGTACAGTAGTTATAGTGACGCTGTGTGTGTGGATATTGTTTACAGCCAGATGCTGTAGCATAATTGTTTGAACAGGAGAGTAGGAATGGCTGGAATTGATGAATTTCTAATTTTTGGAACTTTTTTTTTTAATCTGCCATTTTCAAAGCACACATAACAGAAACCTCGAATATGGGAGGGAGGTGGGGAGGGGGTACTACTGTATCTCCATTTCTTAGAAAAAAGTCAGTGATAATAACTGAGAAGTTTCTCGGCTGAATCATGTAAAATTTTCATGGTTTTCATTTTCGTTAGCTAGAATCAATTCCTCTCTCATTTGCGATGCAGATTTTACACATAATGAGTGAGTGATTGTAGATTATTATTATGTGGTGGACAGTGCTGGTAATCATATTTCTCCATCTTATGTGATTCTTGATGTTTTCACTTAGTCCGAATGTCTAAGATAGCACTGAGATGTCTCTTGGGTATCTGTTGACTTTTACATCACCAAAGATAGCAGTAACATGCCTTTTACATCTCTGCTGACTTGCACCTCTCCCCAGTCTCGAAAGTTTTATTCTGTCTCTCTTTTAATCCATGATAAATAAACTTATCAAGGACTTCAGTAATATTATAGCAGTGACAGCTTTCTTGAAATGAGAAAAATATGAATATAGAAATACAGAATTTGCTTTTTCCTCTTCTTGGGTTTTTAAATATATATTATTTCATATATTTTTATTTGTTTTTATCTTTAGACTAAAACAAATTAAACTAAAAAGACAAGTACATACTATCTGGCAACACAGAGAGTTTTTTTTACAAATTTTGACTTGAATGTGATATAAATAAATACAGTAGCACTCAAGCTGCCATTTCTTAATAGAAAAGATTATTCATACAGTTTGTGACACATTAAAAATAAATGGTTCATGAAGTTCACTCCGTAATCCAAAGTTGTTAAGCAGTGCCAGATTTCTACAAATACTGTAATTTACACCTCTTTAGTGGCCAGAGAGAAAGTATGAGGTTTTTTTTTTTTATTAGTGTTTTTTTTCTGCATCCTGCAAAATTATGTTTATCATTTTGCATATTTAGCATACTTTTAATTGAAATCCTACATATTTAAAATGTAATACCAGATGTCTAAATAGGTCTCATGGTCATCATAAGAATATGTTCTTTGATTAGTTTCTTGAGATCAGTGCTGGAACTCTCTCATAGCTAAAGTCTTCTGCATTGATGGTTCAAATATCACAATATACAAATGCTAAATTTCAGTACACACAAAATTGCCTAGGGAGAGAAGAAGTAGAGCCATTTTCTCTGTTGGGTCTTGCTGCAAGAGGCAACTAAAAGGTGGCTTCTTTTAATTGTTGTGAAAATGCAAAGGACTTAGAATTCTGTGCAGTAGTAGAAAGAAATAATCAAGAACTTAAGATTAGGACTGAGTGAAACAATTTAGCCAGTTAGTTTTCAGGTGTGTAAAAGTTGCAAAACACAAAATATTTTGCATATAACACAAGATTTCTGTGTAAATAAATGTAATTTTTGCTATAAGATTTCTGTGTAAATAGTGCTAAATGTAATCTTTGCAAAGTTTACAAAAAAGCAAATTGCTGTATAGAATCAGTTTATAAATAAAATATGGTTTCAGTAAATGCATTCAAATTTTTCTTGTCAAAAAAAAAAAAAAAAGTAACTGATTTTACTAAAGGCTAAAGTTTGTTTGTTAAACAGAAAATAAAAAGCTGTCTACCTCTTCCTATACCAATATTTTTCTCAACTCTTGCACAGAAGAGTCATGAAATACTTATTAATAGTTATATTTATGAGTGTAACCATTTGGTTATTAACATTTTGACACCATGGACAGCTCTTAGAAGAAGAATTGTGACATAGTTGAACTTGTGTGGTAACTTTCTTTCCTGACAAAAGTGGTGGAGTTAAGAAGTCTATATGGAACTATGAATTTTTCCACTGATTTTTCCTGTCTATTAGTCACAGTTCTCTGTTTCACTGCCAGAGTGTCAGACTCTGTTTTCTATAACTGATTTACTGTCACTGTAAATACACACATGTTAATTTTTAAAAAAACAAAAACCACACACACACGGACACGGTAATGATTGCACATAACAACATTGTGTGTTGAAAATATCAAGATATAAATGTTTATATTAATTTTCAATGTTTAAAATCCTGAGCACACAACAACTGCAGAGTCTGAAAACACTTTTTTGTTGCTGTGTACAGTGTTACATGAAAATCAGTGATCAAGAATTTTAGAAAAAAAAGAGCAGTGGAAGATTTTAATATTTATAATATCCAATTAAAGTAGCTCTTATCTGCCCTGAATTGAAATACAGTTTTTTGTTTGAACATTAAACATGCAACAAGCAGGAAGCAGCCATGTTGGGACTGAAAGTCTTCACACTGCAGGAGAAATATTACTGGTCACTTTACTCAGGTTTACTGTTATTTTCTTTTCTTCATTCTTTCTTTCTTTTTTTTTTTCAAAGTAAATTTTAATTTTAATCTTAACTTGCCTGTTTCAATCCAGAGTTATTTATTTGAGCATAATGTATTCATGAATATGTGAACTAGAAGATATACATACATGTTACAACAGCTAAAAAAAAAAAAAACAGCTGGAAATGGATTGGTCATGTGCTCCGAAGAGACCCCAGCAACATCGCTAAAACAGCCACGTGATGGTCACCCGAGGGGAAAAGAAAGAAAAGACAGCCCAAGGCTGGTGGAGAACTATAGAAAGCAGAAATAAGTAGCACGCAGCACAACTAGGGCAGAATACAAAAGCTGGCTTCAGACCATGAGAAGTGGAGAGAATTTGTTGCTGCTCTGCAAGACGCCGCAGGGTGTAATTTGCAGGTGAATGCTTAGCTGATCGCCAGCGAAGGACATGGATGGATGGGATGGTATTCATGAATGCACAAGTATTTGTTCTTATCATGTGCCATACCAGTAGACCATGACAGTCATGCTTTTCTGCAGATCTTGCTCTTTGATGTTTATCATCAGCTCAGTTGGTGATCTTATTTCATGTTGAATTGTCCATAATCTTCTTTGTTGGTTTCCCTGCATGTCTCTTCCTATTTATCTTTTCTGCTGTTGTTTTCAAATCCTCCCCAGTAATTACTGGTTTTTGGGGTTTTTTTAAAATTTTAATTAAATTGTTTTTTTTTCCCCATTTGTTTCTGTTAGACAGTCCCTGAGTTACACTAGCACAAAAAAGGAACAATGTGGCTGGGTGGCTATTTATCCTACCGGTGTCTGTGGTTCAAGTTACAGTCTTTCTGTTATCATCTTTCTTTCTTCCATGTCTAAAGTGCTTTGTAATTTTTTAATCCTAATCATGTACGCTGTGCCCCGGTGGCATGACTGCGTGCAAGCTGTGTTGTTTCTCATTTGATGAATTCGTAAGAAGACAAAAACAAATGTGACTGTTAAGAATACAAAGTTGACTGGGCAGAGGGAAAGATCCTTACCTGATGCAGAATATTCACCCAAAAACTGAATTTGCATTTAGTAAAAATATTCTTATGTGTAGTAATATAATTTTGGGCAAATATTATGAAGTGTGTGGCATTTCCTCATTTAGGTGTTGCTTTATAATAGCTAGATCTATGGTCAGAGTATGAACACATCAGTGCATTATGTCAATTAATGATTTAGCGAGGGCAGAATTCCAGCACTGAAACAGAAAACCTCTTTCAGCATTGTTCCACCATATGTTGCTCGTATGCGCAGACTAAGTATGTTTACAGTGAAATTAACTTGACATATATTTTATTATAAAGAGTAAAAAAAAAAAAATATTACTCTGTTGTAATTCAACAAAATTATCTTGCATATTTGTAAAGAGGGAACTGGTCAGCGTTAGTTAAGCTGTCAGTGGTGGGTTGTCCATTAAGATGAAAGGCCTAAGTCTAGGAGCTCTTAAGGTAAAAGGACCCAGCATTAGTGATTTGGAGAGGGGAGGGGAGGGGGGTATGTGGCAAATATGGATGATTGTTTTATGAATTTTATATCAGGAGATGGTGGGGTTAATCTGAAACTGGCCCTTCATTTCTTACTAAAATGATTCTGATTTGCATAGAGTGACCTGCGTGTGTCTGAAATCTTGGTTTACACATAATGTATGTCAAATTTTACCATCATCATTTGTTTTCCAGTGTCACATGTCTACTTATGCCGTGTCTCTCCTCAAACAAAATCTACATACTCTGTATGTGTTGCGAACTTCTGACTATCTTTTTTAAATAGAAACTCAAGCAAGTTAAAGTTAGAAGTTTAAATTTTAACCCAAAATTTTAATCGGTACACAAGGTTTATAGCTTTACTTGAAAATGTGTAAAATCATGCTTGTTAGCTGCACTTCTGTATAAAGTGACTTTTCTTCTAGATAGCAACATTCCCACTAAAATAATGGCAAAATTCAGGGTATTTCTGAATATGTGGCGATCTGACATAAGAATACAGGACACTATTTTAAAATAAGGGACATTTAAGTGCTGCGACCAAAGTAACATGATTCCTGGAATAAATCCTTAGAACCTCCCATATAATACAGGACGATTGGTCACTTTAATTACTGCAGACATTATGTTGTCATGATTTGTCCACCACGTAATTATCTGCCACATTCATCACTTAATGAAAAAGTGTAATTATCTGAAACAATGTGATTAAAACAAGGGGGAAATCGAATATCGAGATTGTATAAACTGGTGTTGTATTGGTGAACCAAAAAAAAAAATGATAATTTTAAAAGCAAATTTCTGTTATCTTTGTGGTTTTACAATTTTTAAATTAATTTTTTTTGGGTGTTTTATTTCGTATTTTTTTTATATAAAGGGCAGTGTGTAGTGCGATTTTTTCAACTCTTTTTTTCTCTCCTTTACCTGTTGTGTAAAACTGTAACTACACTCTCCGTCTAACTCTACCCTGCGAGTTGAGTAGTCAAATCTGTTCTGTCTGTTTATATGCGCTGCAATGTTGTAATAACAACCCACTTCGGTTCACAAACCGTGTTCATGTTTCACGTGCCGTAAAAAATTGCATGCATTTTATGTTCCGTAGTGTTTGTGCTGTTGTTTTTGATCTTTCAGGAACAAAAGGTAAGTTTTTGTTTTTCCGTTCCGTGGGACAGTGGAAGCAGAGAGGAGATCGAGACTGTATCGGTGCTCTTAATGGAGGCACATCACCCCAGCTCTAACGGCTCCGCAGTAAATAGTTCACATTTTGGACCACAAAACAAAACAAAACTAATGTCTTTAAATGAACTTAATAAAAAAAAAAGATTTCGTGTCTAAAATGGCTCTCCAGTATAAGTTATAGAGTGCAGGAATGTATACATTGTATGTACAGTATATTTGTTACCTGTGTATGTATGATGTGTGTTCATTCATTTTATTAGGTAACGCGCCGATATATGCTAGATAGTGGGGGAGGGGGAGAGATGAGGAAGGGAGGAGGGAAAGAATTTGATGATTTCAGAAAGGAGGAAGGGGAGTAAAGAAAAAACTGAGTACTCAGAATGACAGACTAAAATTGTTGGAATATCTTTCTACAAATAACAGCTGTACAGATTGTACACAATCTACAGGACATCATAGAGAAAGAATAACTGTACAGAATCTACAGGACATCATAAAGAAATAATAACTGTACACAGTCTACAGCACATCATAGAGAAAAAAATAACATTCTGACATGGTTAAAACGGTGCATGGGGCCAGAAAAGTTGAGAACCTCTGTGTTGTGCTAGCTTTTATTCCTGTCCGCGGCATATACCTTTCGGTGTTGAGGGAACAAATAGACGTCTTGATAGGGCTCAATGATTTGCTTCACATAATGGGGTATTTAATGCTTCTGTAATTTCCTCTGTCGGTCTCCTTTGTGGGCGGCCTCTTCCTCTGTTACCTACAAATCTTAGTGTGAATGTTGTCTGTGATATACTGTCTGGCGGTAACTCTGTAATATGGCCAGACAATTTGACTTGCTGTTTCTGATTATAATGTAGTACTGGTGTTACTCCAGCCTTTGCCCTGATGGTGTCATTTATTATGTTGTCTCTTCTTGTCACATTTAGTATTCTCCTTCAACATCTCATTTCTGTCCTGATGATTTTTCTTTTCTTCTTGGCTGTTAGTGTCCATGTTTGATATTGATAGCATAGAGTTGGGAGGAAAATTGTGTTGTACGGTGCCCTTTTTGTTTCATTTGTGATCTATTTGTTTTTCAGTAAAGGAGTCATTTGTCGATTGACCTGATTTGCTTTATTGCATCTGTTCTCAATCTCAGCGTCAATTGTCCCTGAGGATGATATTATGCTACCTGGGTATTTGAAATGTTTCACTTGGTTCAAGGACTGGTTGTCTAGGATGATATTATTTTACCTAGGTATTTGAAATGTTTCTCTTGTTTCAAGGGCTGGTTGTCTAGGAAGATCCTGGTTTGGGTTTCTTCTCTTGCTATGGTCATGACTTCTGTTTTTTTTTAGCACTGATTTTCATGTTGTGGCTTTTACATGCCCTTGCTAAATTATTCATATTCTGATGTAGGACTTTTTCTGATGTGGCTATAAGTGATTGATTATCAGCAAAAAGGAGTTGGTTTATGGTCCTCCTATTGGGTATGTCTTCTGGAAGATGTTGTGGGTTTACTGGGATTCTTTCTGGGGCTGGGCTGTTGGGGATCTCTGTCGTCTTTGGTACTTCCAGCTGACTGGCATGTCTTCTTTTTCTTGTGCCACTTGGTCAGTCCAGTAAGATTTTGATTGGTCACTTAATTTCTTGTGCTTGAAAGCACAGGTTTTGCCAAGACCACCACGTGGGCGCTTACAAAAAGCCTGAAAATGAAATGGCAGACGTACAAAGAAATATGTGAATACATGGCCAGAACTGACAAGAAGCACGCTGTCTCATGCCGCCATTTTCTGTGGATTTTTTTCCCCCTCAAAATAATAGTTCGATCGTAGGAGTCCGCGTGTTCTTGTTTTCTTTTCTTCTCTTTGTTTTTACAAGTTACGTTAGATTCTGAGCTGACCTTTTATTGACAGCGGATAAAGTTGTGAGAGATAACTTTGGCTAAAGGTTTTTATGTCTTACTAGGATATGGTATTTGACATAATCTGACTATGTTGGTACCTGCTTGGAGCAGCAAGTCTGGTGTGAGTTTCACGGGCTTGTGTGGAGTTCTTCCACTTCTTTACGGCTTTACTGTGCAAAAATATATCTAGTCAGCAATTTACTGGAAAAGCGGGCTGCATATTACAAGAAATACAATCAGCGATTTACCAGGAAATAAATTCCACGTCGGACAAGAATTGAACCCGGCCGTTTTACTTGAGGTGAGCTGTTTGATTCTCCGGCGCCAGCTAGACAAAGAAGGGTTTTGTTGTTTTGTTGTCAGAGTTTGATGTTTTCTCATCTCAGATACCCTCGAAATAGAGCGATCTTGTTTGTGTCTGTGTGGTGTGTCATTGTGTGCGTGTGTCTCTCTCTGTGGTGTGTCTGTGTGTGTCTCTCTCTGTGTGGTGTGTCATTGTGTGCGTGTGTCTCTCTCTGTGGTGTGTCTGTGTGTGTGTCTCTCTCTGTGTGGTGTGTGTGGTCTCTCATTGTGGTGTGTCCGTGTGCGTCTCTCTCTCTCTGTGTGGTGTGTCTGTGTGTGGTGTGTCTGTGTGTGTGGTCTCTGTGTGTGGTGTGTCTGTGTGTGTCTCTCTCTCTGTGTTGTGTGTCTGTCTGTCTGTCTCTCTCTCTCTGTGTTGTGTCTGTGTGTCTGTATGTGTTAAAACTATTCTTGATTATCTGAAAATATGGCGTTCGTGTGGGGACATCATCTAGGTACCATAGTCTTCATAGCCCCGCCCATCATTTTGGCCCTACACAAATGTCGGATTATTGGAACTCTTCCTCTCAGTTTCTCCTCTAATATTGGGCTGTTGAAACCCCCCCCCCCCTCCCCTTTTCGTCTCTGGCCCTCCACGAATAATGGACGGTTAGAACACGATAATATAATTGTCTTCAGAAATTTATAACTCTGAAATATTTTCGAAAGTCAATATAGTACAAGTCTGGTGTGTTGTGTGTGTGGGCCACACAGTCTGGTGTGTTGTGTGTGTGGAGCACACAGTCTAGTGTGTTGTGTGTGTGGATCACACAGTCTGGTGTGTTGTGTGTGTGAGCGACACATTCTGGTATGTTGTGTGTGTGGACCACACAGTCTGGTGTGTGTCTGGATCATAAAAATACTGACAAAGAATGTACCACTGAGGTCTTAATACTGCCAAATTACTACTGGTGTATCCATCTCTGTCTGTCTGTCTCTCTTTCTGTCTTTCTCTGTGTCTTTCTCTGACTGTCTCTCTGTCTGTCTCTGTGTCTTTCTGTTTCTCTCTCTGTCTCTCTGTCTTTCTCTGTGTCTTTCTCTGTCTGTCTCTCTGTCTGTCTGTGTCTTTCTGTTTCTCTCTCTGTCTCTCTGTCTTTCTCTCTTTGTATCTTTCTGTGTCTGTCTCTCTGTGTGTCTTTCTCTGTCTGTCTCTGTGTGTATCTCTCTGTGTCTTTCTCTGTGTCTCTCTCTTTCTCTCTCTGTCTCTCTCTGTCTGTGCCTTTCTCTGTCTGTCTCTTTCTGTGTCTCTCTCTGTCTCTCTGTCTCCCTCTGTCATCTCTCTCTTTCTCTGCCTCTCTCTGTGTCTTTCTCTATCTGCCTCTCTGTGTGCCTGTCTGTGTCTTTCTCTGTCTCTCTCTGTCCTTCGCTGTCTCTCTCTGTGTCTTTCTCTGTCTGTCTGTCTCTGTCCCTCGCTGTCTCTGTCTGTCTCTCTCTGTCTCCCTCTGTCTCTCTGTCTCCCTCTGTCTCTCTGTCTCCCTCTGTCATCTCTCTCTCTTTCTGTGCCTCTCTGTGTCTTTCTCTGTCTGTCTCTCTGTGTCTTTCTCTGTCAGTCTCTCTGTCTTTCTCTCTCTGTCTCTCTGTGTCTTTCTCTCTCTGTCTCTCTGTGTCTTTCTCTGTCTGTCTGTCTTTGTCCCTCGCTGTTTCACTCTGTCTCTGTCTGACTCTCTCCATCTCTCTCTTTCTCTGTCGGTCTCTCTTTCTCTCTCTTTCTCTGTCTCTGTCTCTTTCTTTCTCTTTCTTACTGTCTCTTTCTGTTTCTCTCTGTCTGTCTCTCTGTCTCACTCTGTCTCTTTCTGTTTCTCTTTGTCTCTCATTGTCTCTCAGTCTCACTCTGTCTCACTGTCTCTTTCTGTCTGTCTCTCTGAGTCTCTGTCTCGTTCTCTCTGTCGTTTTTTCTTTCTCATTCTCTGTCTCCCTGTCTCTCTGTCTGTACGTATGTCTTGTCTTACCCCCCCCCCTTTTTTTTTCTCCTAAATGATTTATAGAATTCAATAAGTGCTGCAAAACTAGGTCTGGTTCAAGAAGAGAGAGTGAGAGAAAAAGAAGAGTGTGAGAGACATAGTAGAGAGAGTGGGGAGAGAGAAAGAAGAGAGAGAGAGTGGGAGAGAGAAAGAAGAGTGCGAGAGAGATAGTAGAGAGAGTGGGGAGAGAGAAAGAAGAGAGACAGTGGGAGAGAGAAAGAATAGTGCGAGAGAGATAGTGGAGAGAGTGGAGAGAGAGAAAGAAGAGAGACAGTGGGAGAGAGAAAGAAGAGTGCGAGAGAGATAGTGGAGAGAGTGGGGAGAGAGAAAGAAGAGAGAGAGAGTGCGAGAGAGAAAGAAGAGTGCGAGAGAGATAGTAGAGAGAGTGGGGAGAGAGAAAGAAGAGTGCGAGAGAGATAGTAGAGAGAGTGGGGAGAGAGAAAGAACAGAGAGAAAAGAGAGAGAGAGAGTGGGAGAGAAATAAGAGAGAGAGTCAGAGAGCGATAGAGAGTGGGAGAGAGAGAAAGAAGAGAGTTGTAGAGAGAAAAAAAGAGAGAGAGAGAAAGAGTAGAGAGAGAGAGAGAGTGGGCGAGAGAAAGAAGAGAGAGGATAAGAAGTAAGGAAGGAAGAGAGAGAGAGAGAGAGAGAGAGAAAGACTGATTGAAACAAGTGGCGTCTGCCAGTTAATGAAAGCACGAAGTAACCAGGCAGAAACGGGGGGAGTGAGGGTGGGTGAGGAAGAACAGAGGAGAAAGAATGAGAGGAAAGTCAGTGTTCCAGTGTCCTTCTCTTGCCACTCCAACTTTCAGGGCAAAAACTCAGAGAGGGAGCAACATTTTGTGTGTGTGTGTGTGTGTAAATAAGAGAGGAGAGATAACTATTGGGAAAACAATATCCAGGACCTGATAGTTTCACGTTATAAAGAAGCAAAGGGAAGCAACAACGGAAACGAAGGGAGGAAAATAGTGGAGTTAATGAGAGAAAGTTGGGAGAAAGAGAGAAGTGGAGATTTAGGGGGAAAGAAAGAGGGGAAAAGTGGACAGATGAGTGGGATAATGAGATCAGTTCCTACCACAAATGACCTGGTCTCTGAAAGTGGAGCACTGTATTAACACGACAGGAGGTCAGTGTTCAGGAAGATTGTGAGCATTGATTATGTTGCCTACGTTGCTTACATTGGGACGTCAGTCAGTCTGGGTTACTTTTAGATGTAACAAATATAGTGGGATTTGTGGATTGATGGATGTAACAAATATAGTGGGATCTGTGGATTGATGGATGTAACAAATATAGTGGGATCTGTGGAATGATGGATGTAACAAATATAGTGGGATCTGTGGATTGATGGATGTAACAGATATAGTGGGATCTGTGGAATGATGGATGTAACAAATATAGTGGGATCTGTGAAATGATGGGTGTAACAAATATAGTGGGATTTGTGGAATGATGGGTGTAACAGATATAGTGGGATCTGCAGAATGATGGATGTAACAAATATAGTGGGATCTGTGGAACGATGGATGTAACAAATATAGTGGGATCTGTGGAATGATGGATGTAACAAATATAGTGGGATCTGTGGAATGATGGATGTAACAAATATAGTGGGATCTGTGGAATGATGGATGTAACAAATATAGTGGGATCTATGGAATGATGGATGTAACAAATATAGCAGGATCTGTGGAATGATAGATGTAACAAATATAGTGGGATTTGTGGAACGATGGACGTAACAAATATAGTAGGATTTGTGGATGGGTGGATGCAACAAATATAGTGGAATTTGTGGATGGGTGGATGTAACAAATATAGTGGGATTTGTGGATGGGTGGATGCAACAAATATAGTGGGATTTGTGGATGAGTGGATGCAACAAATATAGTGGGATTTGTGAAATGATGGGTGTAACAAATATAGTTGGATTTGTGGAATGATGTATGTAACAAATATAGTGGGATTTGTGGAATGACGTGTGTAACAAATATAGTGGGATTTGTGGATGGGTGGATGTAACAAATATAGTGGGATTTGTGGATGAGTGGATGCAACAAATATAGTAGGATTTGTGGATGAGTGGATGTAACAAATATAGTGGGATTTGTGGATGGGTGGATGTAACAAATATAGTGGGATCTCTGGATGGATGGGTGTTATAAATAGCGACAGACGGTTAATGGGCTGATGAATAGGTAGATAGATGGCTTGAAAATTGTTAGTAATAGCAATAGACAAAGCGACAGAGAGATAAAGGGCTGGTGAATGGATGGATGGATGTTAGGCAAAGCGACAGAGAGACAGACAGATAATGGGCCTCTAGGTGGATAGACGGTTAGTTTAAAAATTGTTAGAAATAGGGACAAAGAAAGAAGCAGACAAATAATGGGCCAATGAGTGGATAGATGGATGAAAAAAAATTCTACAAATATTTGCAGACAGACAGACCGACAAGGCAAGCAAGACAAACAGACAGACAGACAAGGCAAGCAAGACAGACAGATGACCAAAATAAGATTCTGTAAAAGGGGGGGGGTGGGCAAGATGGAACGAAATTAAATATTTTTTTAAACAACAGAGTTTTACATATTCTCTCTCTTCTCTCCTCTCTCTCTCTCTCTCTCTCTTCTCTCCTCCCTCCTTCCCCACAGACGCACACACATATACACACACAGACACACATATATACACACAGACACACATATATATACACACACATACATACATACATACATACATACATACATACATACATACATACATACATACATACATATGCAGGCCTACCAGGGGGAGGGCCCACTGATGCATTGTTCCGGAGCCCGAAGGAATTCCCCTGGTTTAAGCCTGGGCCCCGAGCCCATACAAAATAAGCGGGAAGTGGTTAGCGTTGTATCGGGGCCCTGCACATACTTTTATGTAAGAGAGAGAGAGAGAGAGAGAGAGAGAGAGAGAGAAGAGCATAGAGGACAGAGTTAAGTAGACGAGAAGCCGAGGCTGAGAGTAATGAAAAGCCCTAGATATGTTCCTGGCCTGGCAGATTCTTAGAGGCTTTAAGCAAACATCCCTCTCACCAAAAAAAAAAAAAGTTGTGTAGACCCTCCCATAGCCTAGCTCCTCACGCCGAGCACATACACGCGCTGACGCAAACGTGCTGACGCTAACAGGCCGACGACGCAAACATGCTGACGCATCTTTCTGAAGCTGATTTTGAAGCAGTGCCCTCCGGCGCTGAACTGACATAGAAGATAACTTGATGAACGAACACGCCCCTTTCATGCCAGTCTTTCAGCGAGATCTAATTGTGCTGGGAGTGTTGTAAAGAAGATGGGAGGGGATTAGGGGGCGGGGTTTAGGGGGTGGGGTGGTGGAGAGTAGGATGGCTAAGAGAAAAGAAAAATAAAAGACTTCCAGGATCGATTGGTGTGTATGTGTGTAGGGGGATATGTATTTGTTTTATACGTGTACATATTAGTGATATAACGTAATGCCTCCACTCGTTTGTGTCCATCCATCCATCCATCCATCCATCCATCCATCCATCCATCCATTCATCCATCCATCCATCCATCCATCCATCCATCCATCCACATACAAACTATCCAATTATAAATCCACCTTCAGCAGAGTGTGCAAATTGGAAGCTGTTCCTCCAACTCCTCTCTCTCTCTCTCTCTCTCTGTCTCTCTCTCTCTCTCTCTCTCTCTCTCTCTGTCTCTCGCGGGTTGTATCAATGCTTACCTCCCCTACATCTCCACAAGAACCAATCAATATCATTATCTGTGGAGCTCGATTTCTGATTGGCTGATAGACGCTCCAGTTTCAGCGACCGGAAGGACACCAAGATACGTCCGTTTATTCGAAGAAATGCAGTATAGTACGCTCCACATAAGCAGATGTAAGCACCTAGTGTTATCTTATTTATTAACAACAGAAAATGTGTATAGAATGTGTAACAAATAGGCTGTGTTGTCAAAAGAAGGTTCAACCTTGTTCGTGAGCTATTAGATTTAAATCGATTGCGTAATTCAAAGTATAACAACATTTAAAACTCCTTTTAAAAAAAAAATAAAACAGCACACAAGTTCACAGGAATTTATTATTATATTTTTGTGTTGTTTACAACTGAGGACGTGGTCGTAGTTTTCATTTCCACGGAACTATTTGTACGTAGTATCTTATTTTTTTCCCAATCTTTCAAGAATAGTCACGTATACTCATATAATCCAGTACGCTCCGACGTGCAGGCAGATATAGTGTTCGTCTGCTGAAGCAAGTGTTAACCGATATAAATGTATCAGGTCCATTTTTATCATAGTTTGGAGGCCATTAGTAGGGTTTTTTCATGAATACGATGTGGTTTCTTATCATGTGAAAACAGTAAACTATATGGCTGAACTACCCCGCCGCTGTTATTATAATGAAGTAATGTGCTGAATACAGTTTTAATTCACGATATGAGATAGACACACACATACATACACACATACATACATACATATGCAGGCCTACCAGGGGGAGGGCCCACTGATGCATTGTTCCGGAGCCCGAAGGAATTCCCCTGGTTTAAGCCTGGGCCCCGAGCCCATAAAAAATAAGCGGGAAGTGGTTAGCGTTGTATCGGGGCCCTGCACATACTTTTATGTAAGAGTGAGAGAGAGAAGAGCATAGAGGACAGAGTTAAGTAGACGAGAAGCCGAGGCTGAGAGTAATGAAAAGCCCTAGATATGTTCCTGGCCTGGCAGATTCTTAGAGGCTTTAAGCAAACATCCCTCTCACCAAAAAAAAAAAAAAGTTGTGTAGACCCTCCCATAGCCTAGCTCCTCACGCCGAGCACATAACGCGCTGACGCAAACGTGCTGACGCTAACAGGCCGACGACGCAAACATGCTGACGCATCTTTCTGAAGCTGATTTTGAGGAAGTGCCCTCCGGCGCTGAACTGACATAGAAGATAACTTGATGAACGAACACGCCCCTTTCATGCCAGTCTTTCAGCGAGATCTAATTGTGCTGGGAGTGTTGTAAAGAAGATGGGAGGGGATTAGGGGGCGGGGTTTAGGGGGTGGGGTGGTGGAGAGTAGGATGGCTAAGAGAAAAGAAAAATAAAAGACTTCCAGGATCGATTGGTGTGTATGTGTGTAGGGGGATATGTATTTGTTTTATACGTGTACATATTAGTGATATAACGTAATGCCTCCACTCGTTTGTGTCCATCCATCCATCCATCCATCCATCCACATACAAACTATCCAATTATAAATCCACCTTCAGCAGAGTGTGCAAATCGGAAGCTGTTCCTCCAACTCTCTCTCTCTCTCTCTCTGGTTGTATCAATGCTTACCTCCCCTACATCTCCACAAGAACCAATCAATATCATTATCTGTGGAGCTCGATTTCTGATTGGCTGATAGACGCTCCAGTTTCAGCGACCGGAAGGACACCAAGATACGTCCGTTTATTCGAAGAAATGCAGTATAGTACGCTCCACATAAGCAGATGTAAGCACCTAGTGTTATCTTATTTATTAACAACAGAAAATGTGTATAGAATGTGTAACAAATAGGCTCTGTTGTCAAAAGAAGGTTCAACCTTTTTCGTGAGCTATTAGATTTAAATCGATTGCGTAATTCAAAGTATAACAACATTTAAAACTCCTTTTTTTTAAAAAATAAAGCAGCACACAAGTTCACAGGAATTTATTATTATATTTTTTGTGTTGTTTACAATTGAGGACGTGGTCGTAGTTTTCATTTCCACGGAACTATTTGTACGTAGTATCTTATTTTTTTCCCGGTCTTCCAAGAATAGTCACGTATACTCATATAATCCAGTACGCCCCGACGTGCAGGCAGATATAATGTTCGTCTGCTGAAGCAAGTGTTAACCGATATAAATGTATCAGGTCCATTTTTATCATATTTTGGAGGCCATTAGTAGTTTTTTTTCATGAATACGATGTGGTTTCTTATCATGTGAAAACAGTAAACTATATGGCTGAACTACCCCGCCGCTGTTATTATAATGAAGTAATGTGCTGAATACAGTTTTAATTCACGATATGAGATAGATCCGTGTACTATATGACAAAGACAAAAAAACTTTATAGAAGATGTTCAGAAAGAAGTATATTTTTAGATGCTTTAGATCTATACTGTTCAGAAATCTAAACTTATTAGATGTGGTAAAAGAGAAGAGGATGACATTACTGAATGAACGATCAGGTCAGCGAGAGAGTCAGGGTCAGCCAGAGAGAGTCAGGGTCAGCCAGAGAGAGTCAACCAGGGTCCGCCATAGAGAGTCAGGTTCGGCCAGAGGGAGTCAGGGTCGGCCAGAGAGTCAGGGTCGGACAGAGAGAGTCAGGGTCACCCAGAGAGAGTCAGGGTCAGCCAGAGAGAGTCAGGGTCGGCCAGAGAGAGTCAGCCAGGGTCAGCCAGAGAGAGAGAGTCAGGGTAAGCCAGGGAGAGTCAGGGTTGGCCAGAGAGAGTCAGGGTCGGCCAGAGAGAGTCAGGGTCGGCCAGAGAGAGTCAGCCAGGGTCAGCCAGAGAGAGTCAGGGTAAGGCAGGGAGAGTCAGGGTTTGCCAGAGAGAGTCAGCCAGGGTCAACCAGAGCTGGCCAAGACCATGTTCCCCCTTCTCGGTAATAGACTGACGTCCACTTTCAGCTTGCCCAAAGAGGTAGGCCTGGACGTGGTCCTCCAGGTGGCCGAGTGTACCTGCAAGCATTGGCAACACTGTGGGGCCTCATACAGGTCACTTGTAACCACTCCTTGTCCGACACCATACTCGTCCTTCAGGGTGATCGTGGCCTTATGTGAATCATGTTAGAAGTTCCAGCTGTTTAAACAGAAGAAGAAGAAGAAGAAGACTTGCCCTTATGGTGTCATTGTGTATTGTTAGTTTCAAGCTGCAGTTTGTTCAGAAATTCATGTCAAGGACATCGCTGAACTGAAATTGTACAGAAGTTCATGTCAAGGACATCGCTGAACCGAAATTGTACAGAAGTTTATATCAAGGACATCACTGAACTGAAATTGTAAAGAATTTCATGTCAAGGACATCTTATCTTATATCCTTCCCGTGCCGTTAAACGTCACATAGGGCTCGCAGAGTAGTTCGCCAATTTTTCCTGTCTTCGGCGAGTCTTTCAACCTCATCAAAGGATTTTATGCCTGTTAATTTGGCCTCTCTTAACAATATCCTCTTCAGAGTTTCACGCGGTCTGCCTCTTTTTCTTTGGCCTGTTGTGTTCCACTTGATAGCTTGTTTTGGGATTCTTTGATCATTTCTTCTCATCAAGTGACCAACATATGTCCATCTCCTTTTCCTGATCACCCAAAGGACTGGTTGTTGTTTGCTCATCTGTCTTATCTCTGCGTTGTTCTTGAATTCATTCCACTTGATGCCGAGGGCATTGATGTCAAGGACATCGCTGTACTGAAATTGTGCAAGAAGAGATTATATCTCACTTGTACGTGATGCGCAAGGAATGTGACATTTGTGCTTCCCCGAGGACAATATCCGGGGTATCATTAATTAATCATTTATTTGGGAGGGTCTGCTAGTTGTTTTTGGAAGAGAATGATTTATCGGTCAGGGAAGGAGAGCATGGTCTAGGTTTATCATCACTGTATGGTTGTTTTTTTTTTTGGCTGAATCTATCCGATATATCAATGTATGGTTGGTTGGTTTTTTTTTGCCTGAATCTATCCGATATATCAATGTATGGTTGTTTTTTCCCTGAATCTATCCGATATATCAATGTATGGTTATTTTTTTGGCTGAATCTATCCGATATATCAATGTATGGTTATTTTTTTGGCTGAATCTATCCGATATATCAATGTATGGTTATTTTTTTGGCTGAATCTATCCGATATATCAATGTATGGTTATTTTTTTGGCTGAATCTATCCGATATATCAGTGTATGGTTGTTTTTTTTTTGGCTGAGTCTATCCGATTTATCATCCTTGCATGATTTATTTAGGGGAGACGTTCAGTCTGCAGAATAATTCATCTGAAGTGATGGGATCATAAGCTGTTGTTTTTTTTTTTTTTAATACGAACATTGTTGTAAATTTATGATTTATTAGTTAATGGGCCAGATTTATTATTCATGCTTGATTTATTTGTGTAGCTGGTAATATTTATTCCTGCCACAGAGGCTGAAGTAACTGTACAGCAGACGTTGGGATCGGGCCAGTTTTGACTCGGTCTACACGTGAAAAACTTGAAATAAATCGTACATGTGAACTGGAGTATAAGGGACAAGGGACTATATGCGTGGAATAAAAAATTGTTCACTATATCCGAAACTAACTTCATGTAATAAGTATTCGTTCGTTTGTTATTGTTGTCCAAGTTTGCACCAGACATGGCAGGAGACCGTGTGTATGTTTGTCTAGTTGGTACCTGCTAGAGAGAATGAATCTAAGCTACGGAATTTCTGTGTCACGACCTCGTTTCTTTCCGGGTGTCACGATCCCTTATGTTTGCTGAGCGGTTACTAAAGACTATGTCAACAAAACACCTTTTTTGGGGTGCTAGTTGGCTAAGTCGATAGTAAGCTGTTCTCTCGTGGCTAGACGGCTGCTCGTCCTACCGGAGTCCGTGTTCGAATCCCAGGTGATTCTCTTGTGATTTTTCTTTCTCTCACGTCTCACTAAAGTGCTTTGTCTACGATTTTTTCGAGGTTTAATCATACAAAATTTGTTCTCTTACTTGAATAAAAATATGCGGATGAACTTGTATAATTCTATTTTTTTAAAAAACCAACTTTAGGTCAGTGACAGATTGGCTATGAGACAGTTTAATCCCAGGGACATGGGAGGTTTGGGTGGCAGGGACATGGGAGGTTTGGGGGGCAGGGACATGGGAGGTTTGGGGGGCAGGGACATGGGGGGTTTGGGGGGCAGGAACATGGGAGGTTTGGGGGGCAGGGACATGGGAGGTTTTGGGAGGCTCAGTGTGAGAGGAAGAAAGTCTGCAAATGCAGGTTATTGTTTCATGTGACAATCATCTATAGCATTTATTGCTGCACTAGCAGGTTATGTTATCCAAAAGACAGGAATATATCTGAGTTTGGTCTGTGTAATACTAAGTTATGTAGTAATAATAGAGATCACAATGTGTTTGGTCTGTGTAATAATAAGTTATGTGATAATAGTAGAGATCACAATGGTGTGGTCTGTGTAATAATAAGTTATGTGATAATAGTAGAGATCACAACTAGAGGGGAGTCTACGTTAGGAGATAGACGGCGTATTTGAAGGGGGCGGGGAACTTACTGGTTCTAACCTAAGCGACAGGTGGCGGGGAACTTACTGGCTCTAACCTAAGCGACAGGTGGCGGGGAACTTACTGGCTCTAACCTAAGCCACAGGGGGCGGAGAACTTACTAGCTGTAACCTAAGCGACAGAGGGCGGGGAGGATTTACTATGTTTAGCCTAAGGGGCATTAATTGTGGCTTTGGTTGTGGCTTTGGTTGTGGCTTCACTAACTTAGGGTAAAAGAAGTAAAGATAGTCCCATAGCAAATGCCGTAGGGGGTGAAGCGTTAGAGACCTCATTATGCTGGGTCATCAGCGTATGAGGTAGGGTGACCAGTTCCTTTCCTCGCTGCCTTTACTTCCCAGATTTTCTCTGGTACCCATTTTACGAGGCTGGGTCGACCTCGGGGCCGTATTGGTCGGAAAAAAAAAATCCTGGGGATTCGAACCCTCGACCATTTGGTTGCTAGACGAGTGCTAACTTAGGGTACATACAAGTATTTAACAGGGAGCGGTTGGGTCGTGTAATAAACAACTTTCCAGATGCCATTGATTGGGGTGGATTCGCTGTCGTACTCCAGTAATCAGACTCACTGTTTACCTCAGAATAGCCTGACTCGCCGAGTATGTGCTCCGCGTTTTCATCCATTGCTGTATCGATATCTGAAATTGACCGCCAGTTTTATTCGATACGGTCCAGACTCAGTAATTACGAAGTGACATGGCCTCTTCTACTCTCTAGCCATTGGTTTTGCTAGTCCACGGCTCTCTCTCCCCTCTCACTCTCATCTCTCTCTCTCTCATCTCTCTCTCTCACTCTCATCTCTATCGCCATTGCTCGTGTTGTCAGTCAGGTCTCCGCTATAAGGAGAAATGGAGAAGGGTCGTATTTATAAAATCTTCATCTGTACTTGTCATTTGCCATCTCATAGTCTTCTCTATGTGCTGTTTTGTTCTGTTCTCTTGAACGAAGCTCTTACCCGTGTTCATAGATCTATAGAACCAAGCAGTTTACCAGTGTTAGAGTTCAATAGAACCAAGCATTTTACCAGTGTTAGAGTTCTATAGAACCAAGCATTTTACCAGTGTTAGAGTTCAGTAGAACCAAGCAGTTTAGCTGTGATTAGGATGTATCAGAAGAATTGTGTAAGATGGTTTGAAATCGTTTCATGGCTCCTTGCCCTAGTCCGCATGTGGCCCCTGTATACATCCGATTTCTTTTTAATTGGCCCCTGGGGACCCCCTTTGCCCTCTGGACTCCGTTTGTACCTTCATCTCATGGGGCCTGCTAATGTTCTGTGAGGAAAAATGGCGATGATGATGACGGATTTAATGACAGTTGTCTGTGACAGATTTCCTCAATTCTTGGTGTGAAATAAAAGAGACGGTGCCCTCCAACGAGCGGCCACGCCAATCTACACAGTGAGCTGTTCTCACACACAAGAGCTGTTCTCACACAAGAGCTGTTCTCACACAAGAGCTGTTCTCACACTCAAGAGCTGTTCTCACACTCAAGAGCTGTTCTCACACACAAGAGCTGTTCTCACACAAGCTGTTCTCACACTCAAGAGCTGTTCTCACACACAAGAGCTGTTCTCACACAAGAGCTGTTCTCACACAAGAGCTGTTCTCACACTCAAGAGCTGTTCTCAACAAGAGCTGTTCTCACACACAAGAGCTGTTCTCACACAAGAGCTGTTCTCACACTCAAGAGCTGTTCTCACACTCAAGAGCTGTTCTCGAGCTGTTCTCACACAAGAGCTGTTCTCACACTCAAGAGCTGTTCTCAACAAGAGCTGTTCTCACACACAAGAGCTGTTCTCACACAAGAGCTGTTCTCACACTCAAGAGCTGTTCTCACACTCAAGAGCTGTTCTCGAGCTGTTCTCACACAAGAGCTGTTCTCACACTCAAGAGCTGTTCTCAACAAGAGCTGTTCTCACACACAAGAGCTGTTCTCAAACACAAGAGCTGTTCTCACACAAGAGCTGTTCTCACACACAAGAGCTGTTCTCCCACACAAGAGCTGTTCTCCCACACAAGAGCTGTTCTCAACAAGAGCTGTTCTCCCACACAAGAGCTGTTCTCAACAAGAGCTGTTCTCCCACTACTTCTCTCGCCAGGTTTTTGTGGCGCAGCTTTGGGCTCCGTGGAAAACTAAGACTTTATCAGATAGGGTCTTGACCAGTCAGACTATACAAGCTACCTGCCTGCCAGCCAAGTGAACAACTAACAAACCATTCAGGCAAACGAAAAGTAACAAACAACCAGTCAAACAGTCTAGCCACAAATCAACGAACCAGCCAACCAGTCAAACAATCTAGCCACAAATCAACGAACCAGCCAACCAGTCAAACAATCTAGCCACAAATCAACGAACCAGCCAACCAGTCAAACAATCTAGCCATAGATCAACGAACCAGCCAACCAGTCAAACAATCAAACCACAAATCAACGAACCAGCCAACCAGTCAAACAGTCTAGCCACAAATCAACGAACCAGCCAACCAGTCAAACAATGAATCCTCAGATCAGCTAACCAGCCAACCAGTCATACAATCAAGCCACAAATCAACGAACCAGCCAACCAGTCAAACAGTCTAGCCACAAATCAACGAACCAGCCAACCAGTCAAACAATCAAGCTGCAAATCAACGAACCAGCCAATCAAGCAAACTATCAAGCAAGCAAATGAAAAACTAACAAACCAGCCAACCAAATAAGCAAAGGAGCAAGCAACAAACCAGTCAACCCTCTAATAAACCAGCCATCCACCGAACAAACCACACAACCGACCAACCATGTTTTGTCCCAAGTTACCGTAGCGAACAATATTTGCGGAGAATGAAGAAAAAAAAAAGCTGCAGATTATGAACGCATTGATTGCTAATGCCGTTTCTGAAAGGCTCTTCAAGAATACACTTATTAAAATTTGTGAGTTATCTCCACTTCTTGGGCACAGAGATCTTTGTCAATCTGGGATGTAAATTCGCTCTGAAAGATTCATACCGTGGAGACAGAGACAGGCAAATTGGAACAATCTACTAGCCAGAGACAAGCAAATTGGAACAATCTACTAGCTAGAGACAGGCAAGTTGGAACAATCTGCTAGCCAGAGACAGGCACGTTGGGACAATCTACTAGCTAGAGACAGGCAAGTTGGAAGAATCTACTAGCAGGGTCAATAACAAGTGGCAGAGAAGTTCTAATTTAATGAAATATTTGGAAAAGAAATCAGTTGTGAGACGAGGGATTGAGCAGACTGATGGACTGACAGAAGAGAGGATGAGCAGACTGATGGACTGAATGACAAGGGGATGAGCAGACTGATGGACTGACAGATGAGGGGATGAGCAGACTGATGGACTGACAGAAGAGAGGATGAGCAGACTGATGGACTGAATGACAAGGGGATGAGCAGACTGATGGACTGACAGATGAGGGGATGAGCAGACTGATGGACTGACAGATGAGGGGATGAGCAGACTGATGGACTGACAGACAAGGGGATGAACAGATTGATGGACTGACAGACAAGGGTATGAACAGATTGATGGACTGACAGACAAGGGGATGAGCAGACTGATGAACTGACAGACAAGGGGATGAACAGACTGATGGACTGACAGACAAGGGGATGAACAGATTGATGGACTGACAGACAAGGGGATGAGCAGACTGATGAACTGACAGACAAGGGGATGAACAGATTGATGGATTAACAGATGACTGGGTGGAAGCTTAATGAATTTTGTTCGACCTGGGAGAAGGTGATGTCTGTATTTTTATGTTCTGGATGAGGTGGGAGTTCTAGTTTTTCAGAGAACGCGTGGATGGAATGATGTTCTGGGAAAAGTTCCAGAAATAAGTGAAGCTGACTTAGATTCCCATGATGTTTTCTGATTGTTATCTAATCGTAGATTCCCATGATGTTTTCTGATTATTATCTAATAGTAGATTCCCATAAAGTTTTCCTTTTGTTAACTAATCGTAGATTCCCATGATATTTTCTGACTTAAGTAATCGTAGATTCCTATGATATTTTCTTATTGTTAACTAATCGTAGATTCCCATGATATTTTCTGACTGTTAACTAATCGTAGATTCCCATGATATTTTCTTATTGTTAACTAATCGTAGATTCCTATGATATTTTCTTATTGTTAACTAATCGTAGATTCCTATGATATTTTCTGACTGTTAACTAATCGTAGATTCCCATGATATTTTTGACTGTTAAGTAATCGTAGATACCCGTGATGTTTTCTGATTATTATCTCATAGTAGATTCCCATAAAGTTTTCCTTTTGTTAAGTAATCGTAGATTCCTATGATGTTTTCTGATTGTTAACTAATTGTAGATTCCCATGACGCTTTCTAATTCTCGTAGTTTTCAAAGATATTTTTCTGATTCTGAACTAATTGTATTACACAAAATACATCACATGATTTTCATATACCACCATCATGTGCGCCAAACAGCATCCAGTGACAGAGTACAGTGTCGAATGTTAGTCTCGAAATTACGTACCAATCACTTTTGTAGGATATTGTGCTATGCGAAAGCTTCGTTGTTTCTTGTCTGATATATAATATACGTATAAAACACACTTTCAGGATAAGTTTAAACGCGCGTCACATTTTAAAGATATCGTATTCACAAAATTCTCGTCGTGATTCGGCGTTTATTAGAAGCCGGCGTCTATTCAGGGCAGGATTTTATTCGCAAAATGCCAATTATGATTTTATAGCATCAGTATTAGCCCATTACCGTGCGTCTGTCTATAGAAAGACGGAGGCGATGTACTGATCCGGCGTTTATTTGAGACATGCGTCTATTCGAAAGATTGAAAGACGACTCCGTTACCCTTTTCCCCCCCCCCCCCCCCCCGCGGACATTTAACTGAGGCAGGCAGACTACTTCAGACCAGGCGTGTAATCAAGGAAATAGAGGCATATATAAAATACTTAATAATTTAAGGATACTTTTAGTGTGGTTAACATATTTGAAGTACTGTTTGAGTAGATAGTACGCTGTGGGTTGAGTAGATAGTACGCTGTGGGTTGAGTGGATAGTGCGCTGTGTTCTCCTGGCTGGGCGGGTGATCGCTTGCCAGAGCCAGTAGTTCGAGTCTTATCATTCTCTTATCTTTGGTTTTTTTTTTCTTCTTTCTTTCTTTCTTTCACGTCTGAGTGCTGTGTCAGAAGGATGGTCACGCAGGCCGTCCTCTTTCACAGACATAAGCCTGAGTTTAAAATAGTTCATCAATTTAAGGACATATTTTTAAAAAATGCTTCGTAGTTTTAAGGATTTCTTTTAGGTGTGCATCACATCTTAAGAGTTTTTTTTTATGTGCATGTACTCAGCGATAAGAGTTTTTTATGTGCGTGTACTCAGCGATAAGAGTTTTTTATGTGCGTGTACTCAGCGATAAGAGTTTTTTATGTGCGTGTACTCAGCGATAAGAGTTTTTTATGTGCGTGTACTCAGCGATAAGAGTTTTTTATGTGCGTGTACTCAGCGATAAGAGTTTTTTATGTGCGTGTACTCAGCGATAAGAGTTTTTTATGTGCGTGTACTCAGCGATAAGAGTTTTTTATGTGCGTGTACTCAGCGATAAGAGTGTTTAAAATATTTTTAACAAAAATAGTTTTGGGCATATTTTAGATCCATCCACGCAGAATCTGTCGGGGCCCACACAGAAACACAGAATCTGTAGGCACCCACAAAGAAACACAGAATCTGTCGGGGCCTACACAGAAACACAGAATCTGTAGGCACCCACAAAGAAACACAGAATCTGTCGGGGCCTACACAGAAACACAGAATCTGTAGGCACCCACAAAGAAACACAGAATCTGTCGGGGCCCACACAGAAACACAGAATCTGTCGGTGCCCACATAGAATCTGTCGGCGCCCACACAGAATCTGTCGGCACCCACAAAGAAACACATCATCTGTCGGGGTCCAAACAGAAACACAGAATCTGTAGGCAACCCACACAGAATCTGTCGGCGCTCACACAGAATCTGTCGGCAACCACAGCTTGACGACGACCGACAAGAAGGTGCACACATAAAGCGTAGATGGATTACTGACGGTCGATTAATGAATGGATTTATTAATAGATTAATGGACGGAACGAAAAATGTAAGACAGATGCTGACATATTATTACCAAAGTGAAAGCATTTTTGTTCAGTGCAGTGCATGCTGGGAACAAGATGAAAGCAAGAGAGCACAACATGGCGTTACTGTTTGTTCGCTTCAGGGAATAATTCAGCAGATTTCAAAGATTTCAAAAAATGTGTGGCCTCCATGGGTGAAATTGATTTATAGTTCATCATCTGGTAGCCCATGATGTGGGCAGAGACGGCTGGCATAGTGCCAAAATTATATATATATATATATATATCCAGGAGTAGCCAAAACGCGGCTCGCGGGTCACATGCGGCTCTTTTTGTCATATAACGTGCAGCCTTCAGGAAGATATTGACTCTATGCCTTGTTACATCACAAGTGCTATAAAAGTTAAATAAAAACATTCGAGCTTTATATTTATTTAACGAGTATAAACTGAGAGTGGTAGTATAAAGGAAGGGGGTCTAGTCCATACGCCCTGGAACTCTTTTCACCCCTAAAAGTCCCTGGCCGACCACCGCCCCTGCAGGGTCTCGACATGGTGGGCCCCGTGCTAAGTGGTTCAGTGTGTGCCGATGTGATATCTTGTGGTCGAGCCGCGACATGGCGGAGGTCGATTATGAGTTTGTTGTTTTTTTTTTGCGGGGGGAGGGGGTGGTCCAGAGCCCCCATCCTTTATACCACTAGATTGTACTGGATTAAGACATAAGTTTAATGTTTATGTTGAGTAAATGTATTTAACAATTTAAATGTTAAGTTTAATGCTAGTTCTCAGTCAGTGAGGTGGTAAGGATTACAGAAGAACTCTGTCAGAGAATCAGTAATCATACAAGCAACTGCTGACAATGAATAAATACCATTACGAACATATATTTCTTTGTATTTATATAAAATATTTGCAACAAAATGTGCACTAACACTTCTTCTTCTTCTTTCGCTTCTACCACCAAAACCGCACTGTGATCCTACTGAATTTACGCCTGTGGTCCTCGTTAGGTCCTGTGGTCTCCCGAAAGGACCACACAAGATCCACGAGAGGACCACAAGGGGTTCAGAGTATCGCAGGGCTTTAGCCTGTATTCTTGGTGGGTCTCGGAAGCGGGATTGCGTGACACCGTGGTTTTCATTGCACCAGTTTAGTCTAGAGTTGGACTTTCTCACCGGAAGACCTCGACATGTTTAGGATATCAGTGCATCCCCGCTGGGTGAGAGGCGGTAGCCCACCCATTCCAGAGTTGGACCTTCTCACTGGAAAACCTCGACGTATTTTGAAATACCCATGTATCACCGCCGGGTGAGAGGTGGTTGCCCATCTAGTCCAGAGTTGGACTTTCTCACCGGAAAACCTCAGCGTGATTAGGATACGCAAACATCCCCGCCGGGTGAGAGGTGGTTGTCTATCTAGACTGCCCTGGTCCAGTGTCTCCGACTTCAGCATTTTGCGGTCGTGGCCGCTACCCTTCCTAGTTGTGACCAGGATGGAGCTTTTGTCCAGGAGGACGAATCCTCGCCACTAGTGACTTCCACCCCTGGGTTGAGCCGGTTTAGGCATATTATCCCAGTATGGGCGTGTTTGGGACGGGACCGACCTCTAGGGCATAGGTACTGTGACATGCATAGCCTTCAAGATTCACCCCTGGTGTGAGCCGGTTTAGGCAAAGTTCACCAGTATGGGTGTATATCAGGCGTGACTGACCTCTAGAGCGGAGGTGGCATGACATGTCTAGCCATCAAGTTCCACCCCTGGTGTGTGCCGGTTTAGGCATATATCACCAGTGTAGGTGTATTTCGGACGTGGCCGGCCTCTAGAGCAGAGGTGCCGTGGTATGTATAGCTCTCGCAGCGATACTACTGGACATACCGATTAACCTTCACTTTGTCCTTTCCACCACCTTTTCACATCGGCGCCGCACAGCAACCTTTATTTCTTTTCCGCATTTTCTTCTTTGACCGGAAGGAGCTTCACTCCACGCGCGGCATTCGAAGAGTCTCACCAGCAGTGTCTTAACCTCTGGGACAAGCCGGTTCATGCATTCCACCCAATATGACTGCACTCAGGATGTGGCCGACCTCCGGACCAGAGGTGCCGTGATTTTACTGTTTGCTTCGCTTTATCCTTTCTATCACCTTTTCCGCAGTGATGCTGCGCGGCAACCCCATTTGCACCTTTCTTCATTGGCCGGGAGGAGCACCGCTCCACGCATGGCAGCTGAAGAATCTCGCCAACAGCGAGTTTTGAACTAATAAAAGCGCTCTTTCCACGAGGGTCGGAGCTTGGTAAGCATGTATTAGCTCTAGAATTGCCACAGTTATCCAAGTAGGATCGTATCATCTAAGGAACCTCGACTGATTTAATGAACCATTCGCGGTTTCACAGTGAGACAGTGTGAACTTAGACATGCATGGCTTAATCTTTGAGACAAGCATATGACTACTGGCAGGATCAACCAGATAGCTTTCTTCACCGAACCTTTGTCGGATATCTGCCGACAAACCGACGCGGGGCAAGGGAGACAGCGCTCTGCTCAGAGCGGATCCCTTTCGACCCCGGCGGCGTGCACTAACACTAAAAACGTGTGTAACATTTGTTTGTGTTTTTCGGCTTTCAAACATTTGAATTTTCCTGCATCTGGCCCCTTACGTGAAGAAAGTTTGGCCACCCTTGATATAGATTAATATTGTCCCCGCATAATGACCTAGTTAGCGGATGTTTTCACGCACGTGCGCTTCCGCGTTAGGATAATTAGATCTGCTTATTACTCCGCCCTTTCCTGGTTGATATTTAATTTATAGAAATTGAGAGCGGGCATTTTCTAGTTGAAAGGAGACCGGAAATCAGGAAATTTGTCTCCAGCCCGGGGCATCATTTGTGTTGTTTTGTGGGGGTAAGCTTGAAGTTTATGAAATCTTTGAGCAAAATTTGTAGCGTCTGCTTGCGATAATTCGTCACTCTCTCAGGAATTGACGGAAGACCTCCATAGATGATAGCTGGTGTCCATTCAGAAGATGACAGCTGGTGCCCTTAAAAAAAAACTGAGACAACTGATATTCTTTCAAACGCTGATGCAGTTGTTGTCCTTTCAAACGCTGAGGCAGTTGATGCCCTTTTCAGAGCTGAAACATTTGATGTTCTTTTAGAAGCCGAGATAGCTGATGCGCTTTCAAACGGGGAGACAGTGGATGCCCATTCACAAGCCGAGACATTAGATGCTCTTTGAAAACCTGAGGCAGTTGATGTCCTTTCAGAAGATGAGGCAGTTGATGTCCTTTCAGAAGATGAGGCAGTTGATGTCCTTTCAGAAGATGAGGCAGTTGATGTCCTTTCAGAAGATGAGGCAGTTGATGTCCTTTCAGAAGATGAGGCAGTTGATGTCCTTTCAAAAGATAAGACAGCTGTTATCTTTTCAAAAGCTGAGACCGTTGTTGACCTTTTGAAAGCTGAGACAGTTGATGCCCCTTCAAAAACAGAGAAAGCTGATGCCCTTTCAGAAGATAGATAGCTGATGCACTTTAAAAAGTTGACAGTTGATGCCCGGTCTAAAGATGGTATAGCTGATGTCGTGTCATAAACTAAGAGCCAAGTAGAATAACTAAGTCACCAAACAGGAGATGGAGATGGAACAAATAGAGACACAGATGTAGTGAGAGGAGCGTCTAGCTCAGGGATCTTTTGTCAATTCACCAGCCAATCAGACAGCACGAGACATTTTGTTTCAGCCAATAGCTGATCGCTGCATGTGAGCACAAGAACGGCCATCCGGTTGTAGAACAAAGGCCATCAGAACGTCTGCCTTACATCAGATGTGGCAGATACGTGGACCCGAAACAGAAGCTAGTGTCCTACCACACAGCATACTTTGGTGAGAACTGTGAACTTAGTCTTGTCTGTCAGAGGAAGTGATGTGACCTAGATTGAACTTAAACGAAGAGAGTAGTAATTTTCCCGCCAGACCTGACGTGGAAAGATCGCCCAGACTGAAGCTTTCAATCATTTTTTTTAATACATGGCCGATGTTAAATGAAAGGTCGTGCCCCGTCCTGGCTGTTATTACGTGTCGGCTGTTAAATCGCTTTTTTTTTTTACTGGACATGTTTTGTTTGTTTTCGTTGAGCCCAAACGTCCCCGAAGCCAGGTCTATCTATCTATCTATCTATCTATCTATCTATCTATCTATCTATCTATCTATCTATCTGTCTGTCTGTCTGTCTGTCTGTCTGTCTGTCTGTCTATCTGTCTGTCTGTCTGTCTGTCTGTCTGTCTGTCTGCCTGTCTGCCTGTCTGCCTGCCTGCCTGCCTGCCTGCCTGCCTGCCTGCCTGCCTGCCTGCCTGCCTGCCTGTCTGTCTGTCTTTGACGGTCTGTACAATGTATTAAATAATTGCTGTGTCACATCTCTACCTCCTCATTGCTCTTCTCATTTCGTTGTTTTCTTTTTTTTTCTTTATAGTCTGGCAGCATACTTGCTGCTGACAGCCTCTACTCTTGTGTCCTGTCCTACATGCTGTACTCATATGTCCTGTCTTACATGCTGTACTCATATGTCCTGTCTTACATGCTGTACTTTTGTGTCCTGTCCTACATGCTGTACTCTTGTGTCCTGTCCTACATGCTGTACTCTTGTGTCCTGTCTTACATGCTGTACTCTTGTGTCCTGTCTTACATGCTGTACTCTTGTGTCCTGTCCTACATGCTGTACTCTTGTGTCCTGTCCTACATGCTGTACTCTTGTGTCCTGTCCTACATGCTGTACTCTTGTGTCCTGTCTTACATGCTGTACTCTTGTGTCCTGTCTTACATGCTGTACTCTTGTGTCCTGTCTTACACGCTGTACTCTTGTGTCCTGTCTTACATGCTGTACTCTTGTGTCCTGTCCTACATGCTGTACTCTTGTGTCCTGTCCTACATGCTGTACTCTTGTGTCCTGTCTTACATGCTGTACTCTTGTGTCCTGTCCTACACGCTGTACTCTTGTGTCCTGTCTTACATGCTGTACTCTTGTGTCCTGTCTTACATGCTGTACTCTTGTGTCCTGTCTTACATGCTGTACTCTTGTGTCCTGTCCTACACGCTGTACTCTTGTGTCCTGTCCTACATGCTGTACTCTTGTGTCCTGTCCTACATGCTGTACTCTTGTGTCCTGTCTTACATGCTGTACTCTTGTGTCCTGTCTTACATGCTGTACTCTTGTGTCCTGTCTTACATGCTGTACTCTTGTGTCCTGTCCTACATGCTGTACTCTTGTGTCCTGTCCTACATGCTGTACTCTTGTGTCCTGTCCTACATGCTGTACTCTTGTGTCCTGTCTTACATGCTGTACTCTTGTGTCCTGTCTTACATGCTGTACTCTTGTGTCCTGTCTTACACGCTGTACTCTTGTGTCCTGTCTTACATGCTGTACTCTTGTGTCCTGTCCTACATGCTGTACTCTTGTGTCCTGTCCTACATGCTGTACTCTTGTGTCCTGTCTTACATGCTGTACTCTTGTGTCCTGTCCTACACGCTGTACTCTTGTGTCCTGTCTTACATGCTGTACTTTTGTGTCCTGTCTTACATGCTGTACTCTTGTCCTGTCTTACATGCTGTACTCTTGTGTCCTGTCCTACACGCTGTACTCTTGTGTCCTGTCCTACATGCTGTACTCTTGTGTCCTGTCCTACATGCTGTACTCTTGTGTCCTGTCTTACATGCTGTACTCTTGTGTCCTGTCTTACATGCTGTACTCTTGTGTCCTGTCTTACATGCTGTACTCTTGTGTCCTGTCCTACATGCTTACTGTTGTGCTTAGATCCACTTTATAGAACTTTTGTGTTTTCCTAAAGAGAAGTCCGACTAAGAGGCCCCAATTTTCACGGAAACTCCGCCAATTAAACAAAAATTTAGTTTTAAATATTGTACTTCTTACATAACTTACTTGTAATGTATATGTATAATGCGTACGCTACATTTTACATTACTATAATTCAGTTCAGTCAGTCATTTGCATGTCCCTTGCGGAACTTTGCCTCCCTAAAAGCTCCCATGTAGGCCTCTCGGTTATGACCAAGATGGCCTGCTGCTGATGCATCCATGTGCAGATCATCAGCGATGTCTTGCAGCTATCTTCGCCTTGGTCTTCCTCTTTCTTTTTCCCATTATATACCCTTCCAAGACAGTTTTCTCTGAATTATCATGGCGTTCAATGTGTCCAAAATATTTAAGTTTTCTCTGTTTAATCCTCTTTACTAGCCAGCCTTCTTCAATATTAAGTTCTTGTAGTATAGATATATTTGTTCTTTTTAATGTGTCCATGATACTTGAAGAACTCTTCTGTAGCATTTACATTCAAAGGCATTTATGTGTTTCTCAGCTGTTTTGTTAAGTGTCCAGGTCTCACAGGCATATGTTGCGATGGGAAAGATGCATGCCTTTAAAAATCTTATTTTTGTAGTTCTGTCTGTTCCTCTCCACAGATTCTTTAGTTGTCTTACTTTCTGAAGAGCGTTAGATGTCCTCCTTTTAATTTCCCTCATTGTATCTCAATTATTAGTTAGTAGTGATCCAAGACATTCAAAACTCTCCACTTCTTCCAGTTTTTCCTCACTGATACTTGTATCAGCTGGCTTGTTTGTTTTGTCAGTTGTCATCACTTTAGTTTTCTTCGCATTAAGATAGAGGTTTTGCTCTTCGCTGTTCTTACGGACTGACATAATTAGTTTTTCCATTCCTTTTTGTGTTGTAGACAGTAATACTGTGTCATCAGCATATCTAATCTCTGTTATTTTATAACCTCCAATTGTTATGGCGTCGTAATATTCTTTGTCTACATCTTCTCTAACATTCCTCATAATATTTTCAGTATACAAGTTAAATAAGTAACTATAAGTTACCATGGTTACTGTACAGTTAAATATTCGTTCAGATAATTCATGCTTCCCATAATATTTTAAGATATGTCCTATGTCTGTTTAATTCATCGACGCCCGCTTCCGGAGCGTAAGCCAGTGCTTCTCACCGTGCAGACACAGGCATTTATTCTTGGGTTTCACAGGCAAGGTTGTCTCCATGCCACAAGCGTGCCAAGTTCCCGTTTTTACAGCGCAGTTAGGAGAGGGAGAGGTCTCAGACTGAAATAATCCTTTTCTACTCTAATGCCAGCCTTTTCTTTCTCCAGTCCCCCCCCACCACACACACACGTACGCAGGCCAAAAGAGAGGGGTTCCAGCCAGGGCGTTGGCTGTGGGGCTCAGAAAGCTTTGTTGTTTTTTTTAAAGGGATGCTGTGGAAAGCTTGAGTGTGGGTTTGTAGTGGATGAAAACAGAATGTCCGATCAGTATAGAAAGGGAAGACGGCGCTGCGGAGAAGGCTTCCATAATTCTTCTTGGAGGGCCTGAACATGCGACATAATCCTTCTTCACATAGTGACCTCTCACTTCACATAGTGACCTCTCACTTCATGCTTTACTTATCTACTCTTGTCTAGAAGTTAGATCACCCTTTTACTTATCTACTCTTGTCTAGAAGTTAGATCACCCCTTTTTCTTATCCACTCTTATGTAGAAACTGGTGAAGCATGATTTCCCTAAGGAACGGAGAGGGGTGTTGTCCCTGTGTTTTCCGCCTGTTTGTGTGTGTGTGTGTGGTTTTCTTTGTCCAAGAAAGAATAATCTTCAGTGCAGGATGTGTGTGTTTTGGAGGAAAGGAAAAGGGGTTGGGTTGGGAGGTGAAGGGAATGGAAAATTTTCGCTAGTCTCTCTCTCTCTCACGGAAACTCCGCCAATTAAACAAAAATTTAGTTTTAAATATTGTACTTCTTACATAACTTACTTGTAATGTATATGTATAATGCGTACGCTACATTTTACATTACTATAATTCAGTTCAGTCAGTCAGTCAGTCAGTCATTTGCATGTCCCTTGCGGAACTTTGCCTCCCTAAAAGCTCCCATGTAGGCCTCTCGGTTATGACCAAGATGGCCTGCTGCTGATGCATCCATGTGCAGATCATCAGCGATGTCTTGCAGCTATCTTCGCCTTGGTCTTCCTCTTTCTTTTTCCCATTATATACCCTTCCAAGACAGTTTTCTCTGAATTATCATGGCGTTCAATGTGTCCAAAATATTTAAGTTTTCTCTGTTTAATCCTCTTTACTAGCCAGCCTTCTTCAATATTAAGTTCTTGTAGTATAGATATATTTGTTCTTTTAATGTGTCCATGATACTTGAAGAACTCTTCTGTAGCATTTACATTCAAAGGCATTTATGTGTTTCTCAGCTGTTTTGTTAAGTGTCCAGGTCTCACAGGCATATGTTGCGATGGGAAAGATGCATGCCTTTAAAAATCTTATTTTTGTAGTTCTGTCTGTTCCTCTCCACAGATTCTTTAGTTGTCTTACTTTCTGAAGAGCGTTAGATGTCCTCCTTTTAATTTCCCTCATTGTATCTCAATTATTAGTTAGTAGTGATCCAAGACATTCAAAACTCTCCACTTCTTCCAGTTTTTCCTCACTGATACTTGTATCAGCTGGCTTGTTTGTTTTGTCAGTTGTCATCACTTTAGTTTTCTTCGCATTAAGATAGAGGTTTTGCTCTTCGCTGTTCTTACGGACTGACATAATTAGTTTTTCCATTCCTTTTTGTGTTGTAGACAGTAATACTGTGTCATCAGCATATCTAATCTCTGTTATTTTATAACCTCCAATTGTTATGGCGTCGTAATATTCTTTGTCTACATCTTCTCTAACATTCCTCATATATTTTCAGTATACAAGTTAAATAAGTAACTATAAGTTACCATGGTTACTGTACAGTTAAATATTCGTTCAGATAATTCATGCTTCCCATAATATTTTAAGATATGTCCTATGTCTGTTTAATTCATCGACGCCCGCTTCCGGAGCGTAAGCCAGTGCTTCTCACCGTGCAGACACAGGCATTTATTCTTGGGTTTCACAGGCAAGGTTGTCTCCATGCCACAAGCGTGCCAAGTTCCCGTTTTTACAGCGCAGTTAGGAGAGGGAGAGGTCTCAGACTGAAATAATCCTTTTCTACTCTAATGCCAGCCTTTTCTTTCTCCAGTCCCCCCCCACCACACACACACGTACGCAGGCCAAAAGAGAGGGGTTCCAGCCAGGGCGTTGGCTGTGGGGCTCAGAAAGCTTTGTTGTTTTTTTTAAAGGGATGCTGTGGAAAGCTTGAGTGTGGGTTTGTAGTGGATGAAAACAGAATGTCCGATCAGTATAGAAAGGGAAGACGGCGCTGCGGAGAAGGCTTCCATAATTCTTCTTGGAGGGCCTGAACATGCGACATAATCCTTCTTCACATAGTGACCTCTCACTTCACATAGTGACCTCTCACTTCACTGCTTTACTTATCTACTCTTGTCTAGAAGTTAGATCACCCTTTTACTTATCTACTCTTGTCTAGAAGTTAGATCACCCCTTTTTCTTATCCACTCTTATGTAGAAACTGGTGAAGCATGATTTCCCTAAGGAACGGAGAGGGGTGTTGTCCCTGTGTTTTCCGCCTGTTTGTGTGTGTGTGTGTGGTTTTCTTTGTCCAAGAAAGAATAATCTTCAGTGCAGGATGTGTGTGTTTTGGAGGAAAGGAAAAGGGGTTGGGTTGGGAGGTGAAGGGAATGGAAAATTTTCGCTAGTCTCTCTCTCTCTCTCTCTCTCTCTCTCTCTCTCTCTCTCTCTCTCTCTGTTGGTCTCCATTCTATCCTCCAACGTATTTGATGCAATTGCAAGAAAGAACTTTTTTGGTAACTGGGCCACCGTAGGAAATTTTTAGAACCGCTGTTGCCTGGAGCCACCGTAGCATAGTTTTAGAACCCTTGTTGCCTGGATATCTGATAAGTTGCATCTTGCCCTAAAATTGTCTGGGTTTGCGCTGAAATATGAAGAGTGTTTTAAGTAGATATGTTGTTTTTATTTAAGGTCGGGTCTGTGACGTTGTAGTCCTGGCTTGGGAGAGAAATGTTGTAGATTTGAGTTGTTAGTAAGAAAGAAATGTTGTAGATTTGAGTTGTTAGTAAGAAAGAAATGTTGTAGATTTGAGTTGTTAGTAAGAAAGAAATGTTGAAGATTTGAGTTGTTAGTAAGAAAGAAATGTTGAAGATTTGAGTTGTTAGTAAGAAAGAAATGTTGAAGATTTGAGTTGTTAGTAAGAAAGAAATGTTGTAGATTTGAGTTGTTAGTAAGAAAGAAATGTTGTAGATTTGAGTTGTTAGTAAGAAAGAAATGTTGTAGATTTGAGTTGTTAGTAAGAAAGAAATGTTGTAGATTTGAGTTGTTAGTAAGAAAGAAATTTAGAATTTAACTTTGTATTCAGAATACTTTCATCACTAGACTGCATTCATTCATTCATTCATTCGTTCCCATGAAACTGCGAGCCAGTGTTCTTTGCAACCGATGCTGTGAAGGTGTTGAGATAAAGAATAGTGTCGGATAGGGAGCGGGTTATGGCGGACAATTTTTTCAGTACCCGAGAGGAGCTGACAAGCAGAGCTGTGCAGTGCTTCTTTAGCAGGCTCCACCACCATGGGGACTAGGGCCATCCCTGCCTCGGTAGCCAGACTAAGCCTGTTACTGGGGGTACCAACAGAGAGGTGGGACAGGGTCTTGAACAGCTTTGGCTCCCCAACCTTGACCCTGGCATGTCAGCTATGGGTCTGACTGCTTTAATTTGGTCGATATTAGTTTTTTAGCCTCTGTCTGTCTGTTTGTCCGTCTGTCTGTTTGTTTACCTGTCTCTCTGTTTGTTTATCTGTCTCTCTGTTTTGCTGTTTGTCTATTTGTCTCTCTTCTTCGTTGTTTGTTCGTCAGTCTCTTTGTTTGTCCGTCTGTCTCTGCCCGCTCGCCCATCCATCCATCCATCCATCCATCCATCCATCCATCCATCCATCCATCCATCCATCCATCCATCCATCCATCCATCCATCCATCCATCCATCCATCCTATTTTTTTACTAACATTTTAGACTACCCTTCCAAAATACTATTATGCCCATCTTCTTGACGTGTTCCTATGTTTCCTCTTAGCGTTTGTTATCCCAGACCTCTCATTTATTGCTGTCGTTAGACAGCCTGTTCTCTACAGCTTTCTTATCAAGGAAGTCATTTGGCCGTAAAAAAGGGGACATAACTCGAGCGCTTGTTATGAGACCTTCAAAAATTCCAGGGAACGAGATGGCGCTGGAGCCCGTGTTTGCGATTAAGCCTACGTTAAGGGGAACCGAGACAAGAAAAACGAGAAATCAATCTCGAGATGGGCACAGAACAAGCCTGAACAGGGGGCGGTAACTGAAACGAGAATGTTGAGTGGAAATTGTGTTAGCCCGTTACTTTTATATAACTTGCGTCCCCTTCAAGAGCAAGTAATCGATTTTCAGGGGAGACCACTTAAGACAATATTTGAAACCAAAAAAAAAAAAGTTTGGATACGTTAGTAGCTGCTAATTTATCGTTTTTAAGTCGAATATAAAGATTTATATTTAGAGACATTGAAACGGACGAGAACAGGCTACTAGAAAAACTAACGGAGACTTAAAATCGATATCGGTTTTAGGGTGATGAGAAGACGTAACTACAGTTTGCCAGTAAAATACCGATGTATTGCAGATATAAACTTAACTTGCCGAGAGATTCGTGTACAGATATGTGGGCAGACAGGCGGACAGATAGAGAATCAGAACTGAGAAACGAATTCTATTTTAAAAGGAAGAAGAATTGGGTAATAATGCTCGACTGACATTCTACCATTCAACATTTGGCACAAACAAGCAGACAAAGAAGCCTAAATGGACATAGCTCTTGACAGATAGGCAGACAAATATAATGCTAACGATAGACAGGCAACCATACTACTAATGATTGACAGGCAGAAAGATAAGCAGACAGAAGGACTAACAGATAGACAGATATAATACTAATTACCAGACAGACAGACGAACACTATTGACAGACTGATAGACAGACAACAGATAGTGCCAGTAACTGACAAACAGAAAGACTGGCGGATATAAAACCAATGACGACAGACAGAAATAAAACTAATGAATGAATGACAGATAGACAGACAGGTTATAATACTAATGATTGGTATTAAGAAATCTTATCTTATATATATCTTATATCCTTCCCGTGCCGTTAGACGTCACATAGGGCTCGCAAAGTAGTTCGCCAATTTTTCCTGTCTTCAGCGAGTCTTTCAACCTCATCAAAGGATTTTATGCCTGTTAATTTGGCCTCTCTTAATAATGTCCTCTTCAGAGTTTCACGCGGTCTGCCTCTTTTTCTTCGGCCTGTTGTGTTCCACTTGATAGCTTGTTTTGGGATTCTCTGATCATTTCTTCTCATCAAGTGACCAACATATGTCCATCTCCTTTTCCTGATCACCCATGAGATTGGTTGTTGTTCAGTCATCTGTCTTATCTCTGCATTGTTCTTGAATTCATTCCACTTGATGCCGAGTATTTTCCTTAGGCATTTGTTTTCAAAAGAGTCTAATTTCTTTTCTATTTCTTTAGTTGTTTTCCAGCTTTCACATGCATAAATGAGGGTGGATATTACATTTGAGTTGAATAGTCTTAACTTGGTTTTTGTGCTTATAACTTTTGAATTCCATATATTCTCAAGATTCTTGAAGATTGATGCTGCTTTTGCAATTCTGATCCTAACTTCCTTTCTAGTGTCACCATCCTGGTCTATGTAGCTGCCAAGGTATGCAAATTGATTGACTTCTTCAATATCTGTCCCTTCTATGTGTATTTTTCCATTTTGATTGATGGGAATTTTCATTATTTTTGTTTTGTCCTTGTTAATTTCAAGTCCTATTTTGCTAGCCAGTGAAGATAGGCTATCTGTTTTTCCTTGCATGGAATTCACATTATTACTGATAAGAGTTATGTCATCAGCAAAATCAAGATCTTCTAGTTGGGTCCCATGTACCCAGTCAATACCTGTGTTACCTGAGCAGCATTTTGTCATTATGAAGTCTATTGTAATCCCAAAAAGTAAAGGAGACAGTATACATCCTTGTTTCACGCCTGTTTCAATCTGGAACCATTCACTCATCCCTTCTTCTGTCTTGACTGCACAACCATATCCATTGTATAAGTCCTTAATGATGTTGACAATTTTAGATGGTATTCCATATAGACATAAAATTCTCCATAATGAATCTCTGTGTATGCTATCAAATGCCTTCTTAAAATCTATGAAATTCAGTATTAATGGTTTTTGCTTTTCAATATGTTCTTCAAGTATTATTCTGAGAGTAAAGATCTGGTCGAGACAGCTTCTCCCTTTTCGAAATCCTGCTTGTTCTTCTCTCATTGCAGTATCCACTATATCTTTGAGTCTATTCAAAATGACCTTGCAAAATACTTTTGACACAACTGATATTAAGGTTACTCCTCTCCAGTTGTTACAGTCACTAAGGTTGCCCTTTTTTGGTATTTTAACAATGATTCCCTTCCTCCAATTAGAAGGGACCTTTTCTTCTTTCCAAATCTTGTTAAACATTCTCTGTAGTTGTCTCATGTTGTCACTATTGATAGCTTTTAGCATCTCGGCTGTTATTTCATCTTCACCTGCAGCTTTGTTGTTAGCCATTAAATTCACTGCTGCTTCAATTTCATGCAATTTAATTTCATCTAGATTGACATTTAGTTGTGGGGCTGATAAGTCAGTTTCAAGGTTTAACAATTCTTTTGGGTGTGGTCGATTGAGTATTTCTTGGAAGTGTTCAGCCCATCTTTGCTTTTGGTCTTTATTTGATGTTAATAGTGTTCCAGTTTTGCTAAGGATTGGTCTTTCTTTAGATGTAATAGTACCTGTTAGCCTCTTTTGTATGTTATATAAAGTTTTGCTGTCTCCTGTTTTTGCTGCTTTTTCTGCCTCTTTCGCCATATTGTCTATGTATTCTCTTTTATCCCTTCTAGCTGAACTTTTTACTTTCTTGTCTATGTCTTTGTATTTTGCTTTTGACGAATCTCTTTCATGATCTGCTTTTGCATTCAACATGTTTAATTTGGCTGCTCGTCTTTCATGTATATACTTCCATGTTTTATCTGATATCCATGCTTTTCTAATTGGTTTTTCCAATCCAGCGCTTACTTTTGCTGCTGTGATTATGGCTGTGCTGTAAGAATTCCATAACTCATCTATACCTATCTCCTCAACTTCACTGGGTGTTTTGGAATGATTGGCAAGTTCCTGATTGAAATTAATGTTAGTATTTTCTTCTTGTAGGCTGTGGATGTTTATCTTTCTGTGTACTGATTTCTTGTGTTGACTTTTCAATTTTAGTTTTATTTTCCCTATGCACAGGTTGTGATCACTGTTGACATCTGCACCCCTATAAGCCCTTACATCCATGAGAGATGTTCTGTATTGCTTTCTAATACAAAAATGGTCTATCTGGTTTCTAGTTCTATCATCTGGAGATATCCATGTTTTTTATGTATCTCTTTGTGTGGGAATATTGTGCCTCCAATGACCATGCCCTCTGTTAGACATATTTCAATTAATCTTTCTCCATTCTGATTAACCATGTCAATTCCTTCTTTCCCCATCACTTTTTCAACGTCGGTATTATCCTTCCCTACCTTAGCATTGAAGTCCCCCATAGCAATTAGGATGTCGTGTTTAGGGACTTTGTTGATGATTTGTTGTAGTTGGTGATAGAAGTCGTCTTTCACATCATCATCTGCATCATTCGTGGGTGCATAACACTGTATTATTGTCATTCTTCCATGTCGTAGGTTGTATCGTGCTCTTATTATACGACTATTCACTGGTTCCCATTCTACAAGGCTCTTTGCAGCTACATTTGACATAATAATGCCCACTCCGTCTCGGAATTTATTGTCATTTCTGCCTGAATGTATAATTAACTTACCGTTTTCCGCCGATCTTTTACCTGCTTCTGGCCATCGCATTTCGCTGATGCCAAGTATGTCTAGATGGTATCTCTCCATTTCTTTGATGACCTGGGTAGTTTTTGTTGGTGCTGCCATCGTTCTCACATTCCAGAATCCGATCTTTGTCACATGTTTGGGGCCGACGAATGAGCTCTTCGGAGTTGGCATCCCTGATGCTCGGTTGGTTTCTCTGCGAGTTTCCATAACGATATCTTTTTTTCCCATCTGGAGTTGCCTCTAGATAGGTCTCAGGATAAGGTTGTTAGCCTTATGCCCAACTCCCGGTACATGATATGTAACAGATCAAGCGGAATTCCGCTGATTTCTGCATGCCGGCGAGAGCGTTTTAAAAACGACCGCCATCTTGCACGTCACGCCGGAAGTATATATTAAGAAATACTGCCAAATATACCAATGCCCGACAGACAGAAAGACAGGATTATAACATCCAGACTTGATTAACTGAAGATTCTTGTTTTCCAAGTCACAGATTACAGGAATCTTCTAATATTGCTCATCGTTGATTTGTTCATGTTCACTGGTTGTTGTTCGTGTTCACTGGTTTGCTGGTTGTTATTAATCATGTTCACTGGTTTGCTGGTTGTTATTAATCATGTTCACTGGTTTGCTGGTTGTTGTCAATCATGTTCACTGGTTTGCTGGTTGTTGTTCATAATGTTCACTGGTTTGCTGGTTATTCATCATGTTCATGTTCAGTGGTTTGCTGGTTGTTGTTCATCATGTTCACTGGTTGTTGTTCATCATGTTCACTGGTTTGCTGGTTATTGTTCATCATGTTCACTGGTTCGCTGGTTATTGTTCATCATGTTCACTGGTTTGCTGGTTATTGTTCATTATGTTCACTGGTTTGCTGGTTATTGTTCATCATGTTCACTGGTTTGCTGGTTGTTGTTCATCATGTTCACTAGTTTGCTGGTTGGTGTTCATCATGTTCACTGGTCTGCTGGTTGTCCATCATGTTAACTGGTTTGCTGGTTGTTGTTCATCATGTTCACTTGTTTGCTGGTTATTCATCATGTTCACTGGTTTGCTGGTTGTTGTTCATCATGTTCATTAGTTTGCTGGTTGTTGTTAATCATATTCAGCGGTTTGCTTGTTGTTGTTCATCATGTTCACTGGTTTACTGGTTATTCATCATGTTCATGTTCACTGGTTTCTTGGTTGCTGTTCATCATGTTCACTGGTTTGCTGGTTGTTGTTCATCATGTTCACTTGTTTGCTGGTTGTTGTTCATCATGTTCACTGGTTTGTTGGTTGTTGTTCATCATGTTCACTGGTTTGTTGGTTGTTGTTAATCATGTTCACTGGTTGTTGTTCATAATGTTCACTTGTTTGCTGGTTTGTTGTTCATCATGTTCACTGGTTTGCTGGTTGTTGTTAATCATGTTCACTGGTTCGCTGGTTGTTGTTCATCATGTTCACTTGTTTGCTGGTTGTTGTTCATCATGTTCACTGGTTTGCTGTTTGATGTTAATCATATTCACTTGTTTGCTGGTTGTTGTTCATCGTGTTCACTTGTTTGCTGGTTATTTATCATGTTAACTGGTTTGCTGGCTATTGTTCATAATGTTCACTGGTTTGCTGGTTATTCATCGTGTTCACTGGTTTGTTGGTTGTTATTCATCATGTTCACTGGTCTGCTGGTTGTTCATGATGTTCACTGGTTTGCTAGTTGTTGTTCATCATGTTAACTGGTTTGCTTGTTGTTGTTCATCATGTTCACTGGTTTGCTGGTTGTTGTTCATAATGTTCACTTGTTTGCTGGTTATTCATCATGTTCACTGGTTTGCTGGTTGTTGTTCATCATGTTCACTGGTTTGTAGCTAACGATGTAGCTAAATGATGGACGACACAGCAACACAACAGACGACGTAACAGAACTACAGTCGTATTAACAAGTTACTACACCGATGGTTCTAAACCTTACGTTTTTGGGTTTTTTTTATAGTGGGCCACCTTTTCAGAATGAGAACCGCTGTGTACCCCTCATTAGAAATAATGCACTAAATATAACACAGGTGATGCTACGATTTCTGTAATCGAGCCAGTCCATTTTCTGGCTTGTGCAATCCCAAAATATTTTATAGTGGACCACATGGAGTTCGATGGACACAAAGTTAAGAACCTCTGCACTTGACTATGTAACAATATATCGATATTTTAAATAAATAGACGATATAACACTACAACAAACGATATAATAAAGCAATAGACTGGAGAACAAGAAAGTAAACGACATAGCAAGAAGATACTTCTTCTTCTTCTTCTTCTTCGTTCACTTCTACCATCAAAACCGCACTGTGATCCTACTGAATTCATGCATGTGGTCCTCGTTAGGTCCCGTGGTCCCCTGTGTGGTCCAAAATAGACCACACGAGTTCCACGAAAGGACCACAAGGGGTTCAGAGTATCACAGTGCTTTAGCCTGTATTCTTGGTGGGTCTCGGAAGCGGGATTGCGTGACACCGTGGTTTTCATTGCACCAGTTTAGTCTAGGGTGGACTTTCTCACCGGAAGACCTCGATGGCAAGAAGATACAAGATGATAGAGTTTTTTGCTGAATATTTCTTTTGTTTCATGAAATTGAGAGCACACTTTTTAACGATGTGGTGTCTCTTCATGTGAAACAGAATAAAATGTTTTCCTGGACAAAATTTCGCACAAACTGAAGCCGTTCAACTTTTTATTACTAGTAGCAGACAGGCGAGACATCTTTTGAAATGAGAATGCTTGTTTTCTCTTAATATACTAAGTCTTATATTGAGTGTGTGTGCGTGCTAGTGCACATCGCCTTGCTGGCGTTGTGAGGTCATAACGTTATGACTGTAAAATGAACTTATAAATAATTGCGCATAAGAAGCAGAACGGTTTTATCTCTGTAGATGACATATGCCGGTTTTGTAGATGACACGTGCCAGTGTTTGTAGATGACATATGTCAGTTGTGATAGATGACATATGCCAGTTTTGGAGATGATATTTGTCAGATTTGTAGATGACATTTGGCAGTCATATTAAGGTTATAATCACTGACGTGGCGGGGCAACGCTGACTTTTGTTTTACTGTGATTAAAACTGACAATCTGTGTAATGAGGATTAAGCAACATGGCCACGCCGAGGTTGAGAAAAAAATATGGATCCCGTCATGAAAAGCCAGCGAGGAAATAAGCGAAACGAATCAATAAATCTAAATTTGGCGCCGGAAAAGTACACGAAATGCCTCATTTCCACGTCTGAAATTGTTCTGGGACGATAAAAATTCATCCAAGAAAAAGAAACGAGGGAAAATTCTGAACTAACACTCCTGAGGGGACTACTAGATAAATTTCGTAACTTGTGAAGGCGTCCATGTGAATCACTCGCTGATGATTACAGTGCGATAGAGGTTCCTGGTTTATTAGGCGTTCTGTGGAGAAGTGAGTGTCTGTCTCACACATGGGAGCTGCTGTTCTCTGTCAGAAGGCGTCCAGCGTACAAGTGGAGCCTCAGTCGAGACAGAACGGCCCCAGAGGAGTGTCAGGTGAGTTGCGTGTTGTCTTCAGCTGTACCAACATCATCACTGCTCGCACAAGCATCATCACTGTTTACATCATTATCATCACTGCTTTGCTGGTTGTTGTTCATCATGTTCACTGGTTTGTAGCTAACGATGTAGCTAAATGATGGACGACACAGCAACACAACAGACGACGTAACAGAACTACAGTCGTATTAACAAGTTACTACACCGATGGTTCTAAACCTTACGTTTTTGGGTTTTTTTTATAGTGGGCCACCTTTTCAGAATGAGAACCGCTGTGTACCCCTCATTAGAAATAATGCACTAAATATAACACAGGTGATGCTACGATTTCTGTAATCGAGCCAGTCCATTTTCTGGCTTGTGCAATCCCAAAATATTTTATAGTGGACCACATGGAGTTCGATGGACACAAAGTTAAGAACCTCTGCACTTGACTATGTAACAATATATCGATATTTTAAATAAATAGACGATATAACACTACAACAAACGATATAATAAAGCAATAGACTGGAGAACAAGAAAGTAAACGACATAGCAAGAAGATACTTCTTCTTCTTCTTCTTCTTCGTTCACTTCTACCATCAAAACCGCACTGTGATCCTACTGAATTCATGCATGTGGTCCTCGTTAGGTCCCGTGGTCCCCTGTGTGGTCCAAAATAGACCACACGAGTTCCACGAAAGGACCACAAGGGGTTCAGAGTATCACAGTGCTTTAGCCTGTATTCTTGGTGGGTCTCGGAAGCGGGATTGCGTGACACCGTGGTTTTCATTGCACCAGTTTAGTCTAGGGTTGGACTTTCTCACCGGAAGACCTCGATGGCAAGAAGATACAAGATGATAGAGTTTTTTGCTGAATATTTCTTTTGTTTCATGAAATTGAGAGCACACTTTTTAACGATGTGGTGTCTCTTCATGTGAAACAGAATAAAATGTTTTCCTGGACAAAATTTCGCACAAACTGAAGCCGTTCAACTTTTTATTACTAGTAGCAGACAGGCGAGACATCTTTTGAAATGAGAATGCTTGTTTTCTCTTAATATACTAAGTCTTATATTGAGTGTGTGTGCGTGCTAGTGCACATCGCCTTGCTGGCGTTGTGAGGTCATAACGTTATGACTGTAAAATGAACTTATAAATAATTGCGCATAAGAAGCAGAACGGTTTTATCTCTGTAGATGACATATGCCGGTTTTGTAGATGACACGTGCCAGTGTTTGTAGATGACATATGTCAGTTGTGATAGATGACATATGCCAGTTTTGGAGATGATATTTGTCAGATTTGTAGATGACATTTGGCAGTCATATTAAGGTTATAATCACTGACGTGGCGGGGCAACGCTGACTTTTGTTTTACTGTGATTAAAACTGACAATCTGTGTAATGAGGATTAAGCAACATGGCCACGCCGAGGTTGAGAAAAAAATATGGATCCCGTCATGAAAAGCCAGCGAGGAAATAAGCGAAACGAATCAATAAATCTAAATTTGGCGCCGGAAAAGTACACGAAATGCCTCATTTCCACGTCTGAAATTGTTCTGGGACGATAAAAATTCATCCAAGAAAAAGAAACGAGGGAAAATTCTGAACTAACACTCCTGAGGGGACTACTAGATAAATTTCGTAACTTGTGAAGGCGTCCATGTGAATCACTCGCTGACTGATTACAGTGCGATAGAGGTTCCTGGTTTATTAGGCGTTCTGTGGAGAAGTGAGTGTCTGTCTCACACATGGGAGCTGCTGTTCTCTGTCAGAAGGCGTCCAGCGTACAAGTGGAGCCTCAGTCGAGACAGAACGGCCCCAGAGGAGTGTCAGGTGAGTTGCGTGTTGTCTTCAGCTGTACCAACATCATCACTGCTCGCACAAGCATCATCACTGTTTACATCATTATCATCACTGCTTTCATCACTAATTATACCAGTTTTACAATCCTTTATTTTTACACCAACAGCACCAATGCTTACAGCATCACTACATATACCAGTATCATCACTACTTGCATCAGCTACCAGCATCATCACTACATATATCAGTATCATCACTGCTTGCATCAGCTACCAGCATCATCACTACATATACCAGTATGGTTCGCTGGTTGTTGTTCATCATGTTCACTTGTTTGCTGGTTGTTGTTCATCATGTTCACTGGTTTGCTGTTTGATGTTAATCATATTCACTTGTTTGCTGGTTGTTGTTCATCATGTTCACTTGTTTGCTGGTTATTCATCATGTTCACTGGTTTGCTGGCTATTGTTCATAATGTTCACTGGTTTGCTGGTTATTCATCATGTTCACTGGTTTGTTGGTTGTTATTCATCATGTTCACTGGTCTGCTGGTTGTTCATGATGTTCACTGGTTTGCTAGTTGTTGTTCATCATGTTAACTGGTTTGCTTGTTGTTGTTCATCATGTTCACTGGTTTGCTGGTTGTTGTTCATAATGTTCACTTGTTTGCTGGTTATTCATCATGTTCACTGGTTTGCTGGTTGTTGTTCATCATGTTCACTGGTTTGTAGCTAACGATGTAGCTAAATGATGGACGACACAGCAACACAACAGACGACGTAACAGAACTACAGTCGTATTAACAAGTTACTACACCGATGGTTCTAAACCTTACGTTTTTGGGTTTTTTTTATAGTGGGCCACCTTTTCAGAATGAGAACCGCTGTGTACCCCTCATTAGAAATAATGCACTAAATATAACACAGGTGATGCTACGATTTCTGTAATCGAGCCAGTCCATTTTCTGGCTTGTGCAATCCCAAAATATTTATAGTGGACCACATGGAGTTCGATGGACACAAAGTTAAGAACCTCTGCACTTGACTATGTAACAATATATCGATATTTTAAATAAATAGACGATATAACACTACAACAAACGATATAATAAAGCAATAGACTGGAGAACAAGAAAGTAAACGACATAGCAAGAAGATACTTCTTCTTCTTCTTCTTCTTCGTTCACTTCTACCATCAAAACCGCACTGTGATCCTACTGAATTCATGCATGTGGTCCTCGTTAGGTCCCGTGGTCCCCTGTGTGGTCCAAAATAGACCACACGAGTTCCACGAAAGGACCACAAGGGGTTCAGAGTATCACAGTGCTTTAGCCTGTATTCTTGGTGGGTCTCGGAAGCGGGATTGCGTGACACCGTGGTTTTCATTGCACCAGTTTAGTCTAGGGTTGGACTTTCTCACCGGAAGACCTCGATGGCAAGAAGATACAAGATGATAGAGTTTTTTGCTGAATATTTCTTTTGTTTCATGAAATTGAGAGCACACTTTTTAACGATGTGGTGTCTCTTCATGTGAAACAGAATAAAATGTTTTCCTGGACAAAATTTCGCACAAACTGAAGCCGTTCAACTTTTTATTACTAGTAGCAGACAGGCGAGACATCTTTTGAAATGAGAATGCTTGTTTTCTCTTAATATACTAAGTCTTATATTGAGTGTGTGTGCGTGCTAGTGCACATCGCCTTGCTGGCGTTGTGAGGTCATAACGTTATGACTGTAAAATGAACTTATAAATAATTGCGCATAAGAAGCAGAACGGTTTTATCTCTGTAGATGACATATGCCGGTTTTGTAGATGACACGTGCCAGTGTTTGTAGATGACATATGTCAGTTGTGATAGATGACATATGCCAGTTTTGGAGATGATATTTGTCAGATTTGTAGATGACATTTGGCAGTCATATTAAGGTTATAATCACTGACGTGGCGGGGCAACGCTGACTTTTGTTTTACTGTGATTAAAACTGACAATCTGTGTAATGAGGATTAAGCAACATGGCCACGCCGAGGTTGAGAAAAAAATATGGATCCCGTCATGAAAAGCCAGCGAGGAAATAAGCGAAACGAATCAATAAATCTAAATTGGCGCCGGAAAGTAACGAAATGCCTCATTTCCACGTCTGAAATTGTTCTGGGACGATAAAAATTCATCCAAGAAAAAGAAACGAGGGAAAATTCTGAACTAACACTCCTGAGGGGACTACTAGAAATTTCGTAACTTGTGAAGGCGTCCATGTGAATCACTCGCTGACTGATTACAGTGCGATAGAGGTTCCTGGTTTATTAGGCGTTCTGTGGAGAAGTGAGTGTCTGTCTCACACATGGGAGCTGCTGTTCTCTGTCAGAAGGCGTCCAGCGTACAAGTGGAGCCTCAGTCGAGACAGAACGGCCCCAGAGGAGTGTCAGGTGAGTTGCGTGTTGTCTTCAGCTGTACCAACATCATCACTGCTTACATCAGCTACCAGCATCATCACTACTTACATCAGCTACTAGTATCATCACTACTTATACCAGTATCATCACTACTTATACCAGTATCATCACTACATATACCAGTATCATCACTACTTACATCAGCTACTAGCATCATCACTGCTTACATCAGCTACTAGCAGCATCACTACTTACATCAGCTACCAGCATCATCACTACTTACATCAGCTACCAGCATCATCACTACATATATCAGTATCATCACTACTTACATCAGCTACCAGCATCATCACTACATATACCAGTATCATCACTGCTTACATCAGCTACCAGCATCATCACTACATATACCAGTATCATCACTGCTTACATCAGCTACCAGCATCATCACTACATATACCAGTATCATCACTGCTTACATCAGCTACCAGTATCATCACTACATATACCAGTATCATCACTACTTACATCAGCTACCAGTATCATCACTACATATACCAGTATCATCACTGCTTACATCAGCTACCAGTATCATCACTACATATACCAGTATCATCACTGCTTACATCAGCTACCAGTATCATCACTACATATACCAGTATCATCACTGCTTACATCAGCTACCAGTATCATCACTACATATACCAGTATCATCACTACTTACATCAGCTACCAGCATCATCACTACATATACCAGTATCATCACTGCTTACATCAGCTACCAGTATCATCACTACTTACATCAGCTACCAACATCATCACTACATATATCAGTATCATCACTACTTACATCAGCTACCAGCATCATCACTACATATACCAGTATCATCACTACATATACCAGCATCATCACTACATATATCAGTATCATCACTACATATATCAGTATCATCACTACATATATCAGTATCATCACTACATATATCAGTATCATCACTACATATATCAGCTACCAGCATCATCACTACATATACCAGCATCATCACTACATATACCAGCATCATCACTACATATATCAGTATCATCACTGGAGAACAAGAAAGTAAACGACATAGCAAGAAGATACTTTTCTTCTTCTTCTTCGTTCACTTCTACCATCAAAACCGCACTGTGATCCTACTGAATTCATGCATTGGTCCTCGTTAGGCCGTGGTCCCCTGTGTGGTCCAAAATAGACCACACGAGTTCCACGAAAGGACCACAAGGGGTTCAGAGTATCACAGTGCTTTAGCCTGTATCTTGGTGGGTCTCGGAAGCGGGATTGCGTGACACCGTGGTTTTCATTGCACCAGTTAGTCTAGGGTGGACTTCTCACCGGAAGACCTCGATGGCAAGAAAGATACAAGATGATAGAGTTTTTGCTGAATATTCTTTTGTTTCATGAAATGAGAGCACACTTTTTAACGATGTGGTGTCTCTTCATGTGAAACAGAATAAAATGTTTCCTGGACAAAATTTCGCACAAACTGAAGCCGTTCAACTTTATTACTAGTAGCAGACAGGCGAGACATCTTTTGAAATGAGATGCTTGTTTCTCTAATATACAAGTCTTATATTGAGTGTGTGTGCGTGCTAGTGCACATCGCCTTGCTGGCGTTGTGAGGTCATAACGTTATGACTGTAAATGAAACTTATAAATAATTGCGCATAAGAAGCAGAACGGTTTTATCTCTGTAGATGACATATGCCGGTTTGTAGATGACACGTGCCAGTGTTGTAGATGACATATGTCAGTTGTGATAGATGACATATGCCAGTTTGGAGATGATTTGTCAGATTTGTAGATGACATTTGGCAGTCATATAAGGTTTAATCACTGACGTGGCGGGGCAACGCTGACTTTTGTTTTACTGTGATTAAAACTGACAATCTGTGTAATGAGGATTAAGCAACATGGCCACGCCGAGGTTGAGAAAAAAATATGGATCCCGTCATGAAAAGCCAGCGAGGAAATAAGCGAAACGAATCAATAAATCTAAATTTGGCGCCGGAAAAGTACACGAAATGCCTCATTCCACGTCTGAAATTGTTCTGGGACGATAAAAATTCATCCAAGAAAAAGAAAACGAGGGAAAATTCTGAACTAAACTCCTGAGGGGACTACTAGATAAATTTCGTAACTTGTGAAGGCGTCCATGTGAATCACTCGCTGACTGATTACAGTGCGATAGAGGTTCCTGGTTTATTAGGCGTTCTGTGGAGAAGTGAGTGTCGGTCTCACACATGGGAGCTGCTGTTCTCTGTCAGAAGGCGTCCAGCGTACAAGTGGAGCCTCAGTCGAGACAGAACGGCCCCAGAGGAGTGTCAGGTGAGTTGCGTGTTGTCTTCAGCTGTACCAACATCATCACTACTTGCATCAGCTACCAGCATCATCACTACTTACATCAGTACCAGCATCATCACTACTTATACCAGTATCATCACTACTTATACCAGTATCATCACTACAATACCAGTATCATCACTTACATCAGCTACCAACATCATCACTACATATACAGTATCATCACTACATATACCAGTATCATCACTACTTGCATCAGCTACCAGCATCATCACTACATATCAGTATCATCACTGCTACATCAGCTACCAGCATCATCATACATATACCAGTATCATCACTGCTTACATCAGCTACCAGCATCATCACTACATATACCAGTATCATCACTGCTTACATCAGCTACCAGCATCATCATACATATACCAGTATCATCACTGCTTACATCAGCTACCAGTATCATCACTACATATACCAGTATCACTACTTACATCAGCTACCAGTATCATCACTACATATACCAGTATCATCATGCTTACATCAGCTACCAGTATCATCACTACTATACCAGTATCATCACTGCTTACATCAGCTACCAGTATCATCACTACAATACCAGTATCATCACTGCTTACATCAGCTACCAGTATCATCACTACAATACCAGTATCATCACTACTTACATCAGCTACCAGCATCATCACTACATATACCAGTATCATCACTGCTTACATCAGCTACTAGCATCATCACTACATATATCAGTATCATCACTACTTACATCAGCTACTAGCATCATCACTACATATACCAGTATCATCACTACTTACATCAGCTACTAGCATCATCACTACATATACCAGTATCATCACTGCTTACATCAGCTACCAGTATCATCACTACTTACATCAGCTACTAGCATCATCACTACATATACCAGTATCATCACTGCTTACATCAGCTACTAGCATCATCACTACATATCAGTATCATCACTGCTTACATCAGTACTAGCATCATCACTACATATATCAGTATCATCACTACTTACATCAGCTACTAGCATCATCACTACATATATCAGTATCATCATGCTTACATCAGCTACCAGCATCATCACTACATATATCAGTATCATCACTACTTACATCAGCTACTAGCATCATCACTACATATATCAGTATCACTACTTACATCAGCTACCAACATCATCATACATATACCAGTATCATCACTGCTTACATCAGCTACTAGCATCATCACTATATACCAGTATCATCACTGCTACATCAGCTACTAGCATCATCACTACATATACCAGTATCATCACTTACATCAGCTACCAGCATCATCACTACATATATCAGTATCATCACTACTTACATCAGCTACCAACATCATCACTACATATATCAGCATCATCACTACATATATCAGTATCATCACTACTTACATCAGCTACTAGCATCATCACTACATATACCAGTATCATCACTACTTACATCAGCTACTAGCATCATCACTACATATACCAGTATCATCACTGCTTACATCAGCTACTAGCATCATCACTACATATACCAGTATCATCACTACTTACATCAGCTACTAGCATCATCACTACATATACCAGTATCATCACTGCTTACATCAGCTACTAGCATCATCACTACATATATCAGTATCATCACTGCTTACATCAGCTACTAGCATCATCACTACATATATCAGTATCATCACTACTTACATCAGCTACTAGCATCATCACTACATATATCAGTATCATCACTGCTTACATCAGCTACCAGCATCATCACTACATATATCAGTATCATCACTACTTACATCAGCTACTAGCATCATCACTACATATATCAGTATCATCACTACTTACATCAGCTACCAACATCATCACTACATATACCAGTATCATCACTGCTTACATCAGCTACTAGCATCATCACTACATATATCAGTATCATCACTGCTTACATCAGCTACTAGCATCATCACTACATATACCAGTATCATCACTACTTACATCAGCTACCAGCATCATCACTACATATATCAGTATCATCACTACTTACATCAGCTACCAGCATCATCACTACATATATCAGTATCATCACTACTTACATCAGCTACCAGCATCATCACTACATATATCAGTATCATCACTACTTACATCAGCTACCAGCATCATCACTACATATACCAGTATCATCACTGCTTACATCAGCTACTAGCATCATCACTACATATATCAGTATCATCACTGCTTACATCAGCTACTAGCATCATCACTACATATATCAGTATCATCACTACTTACATCAGCTACTAGCATCATCACTACATATATCAGTATCATCACTGCTTACATCAGCTACCAGCATCATCACTACATATATCAGTATCATCACTACTTACATCAGCTACTAGCATCATCACTACATATATCAGTATCATCACTACTTACATCAGCTACCAACATCATCACTACATATACCAGTATCATCACTGCTTACATCAGCTACTAGCATCATCACTACATATATCAGTATCATCACTGCTTACATCAGCTACTAGCATCATCACTACATATACCAGTATCATCACTACTTACATCAGCTACCAGCATCATCACTACATATATCAGTATCATCACTACTTACATCAGCTACCAACATCATCACTACATATATCAGTATCATCACTACTTACATCAGCTACCAGCATCATCACTACATATATCAGTATCATCACTACTTACATCAGCTACCAACATCATCACTACATATACCAGTATCATCACTGCTTACACAACTGTAAACATCATCACTACTTACACCAGCTAAGAACATCATTTCTGCTTACACCAGATACAAACATCATCATAACTTACACAATGGCATCGTGTTACACGGAAGAATAACAACGCTATCCAGACAAAGAAGCGCAACCCCTACGACAGATCAACATAACAAGCTGATGCCCAAGAATACTTTCAGGACAAATCGATAACTCGTCGTTGTTTTTCTTGTCTCTTTCTTTGTCCTTGTAATGTTCACTTTGAGCAGATGACATCTAAATTCAGTGTCTTAGCCTTGCTTGCATGTGACAGCAGAATTCAGGACCTTACTCTAGGCTTACATCTGTCACTAGAATTCATATCTTACATCAGTAATTGGTCGAAGCAGACCACGGTATCAAAACAGACGCACATGTCTGCGGGCCGGAAGTGTGGTGCATGGGGTCAGAGGTCATTCTGTGGGGCTGCTCGTTGTTCGTGACCTTTGTGGTTTGACCATGCTAAAGGGCATGTAGCTAAGGACGACAATTAGGAGTTCTTCTGTGGGCTTGAAGTTGTCGCCCTTGTTTTGAAAAAAAAGTGGTTGGGGGAGGGGGGAAAGGACAGAGAGAGAGAGAGAGAGAGAGAGAGAGAGGGTATGGAGGGGAGTAGGAAATGGCAGGGTTATGGAAATGTTGGATGCTCCTTGTTTGAAGACAAGCAAAACTCAACACCTTTAAAGAATTCATGTTTTAAATAAACATACAAAAATTGTATCTTTACAGAAGATAGGAGGTTTGACAGAGAAAGTGATATTAGAACACAAAGAGTAAATACCATAACATACCAGCTATCCCTCCTACTTTCTCACCCTAACATACCAGCCATCCCTCCTACATTCTCATACTAACATACCAGCCATCCCTCCTACATTCTCATCCTAACATACCAGCTATCCCTCCTACTTTCTCACCCTAACATACCAGCTATCCCTCCTACTTTCTCACCCTAACATATCAGCTAATCCCATCTACTTTCTCACTCTAACATACCAGCTATCCCTCCTAATTTCTCACCCTAATATATCAGCTAATCCCTCCTACTTTCTCACTCTAACATACCAGCTAATCCCTCCTAATTTCTCACCCTAACATACCTGCTATCCCCCCTACTTTCTCACCCTAACATACCAGCTAATCTCTCCTAATTTTTCACCCTAACTTACCTGCTCTCCCTCCTACTTTCTCACCCTAACATACCTGCTATCCCTCGTATTTTCTCATCCTAACATACCATCTACATATGCCTGTGAGACCTGGACACTTAACAAAACAGCTGAGAAGCACATAAATGCCTTTGAATGTAAATGCTATAGAAGAGTTCTCCAAATATCGTGGACACAAAAACGAACAAATATATCTATACTGCAAGAGCTTAATATTGATGAAGGCTGGCTAGTAAAGAGGATTAAAGAGAGAAAACTTAAATATTTTGGCCACATTAAACGTCATGATAATTTAGAGAAGACCATATTGGAGGGATACATAATGGGAAAAAGAAAGAGAGGAAGACCGAAACGAAGATGGCTGCAAGACATCGTTGATGATCTGGAAATGGATGCAGCAGCAGCAGGCCATCTTGCTCACAACCGAGAGGCCTACAGGAGTGCTGTTTGGGAGGCAAAGTTCCGCAAGGGACATGCAAAGGAATGAATGAATGAGACCTGGACACTTAACAAAACAGCTGAGAAGCACATAAATGCCTTTGAATGTAAATGCTATAGAAGAGTTCTCCAAATATCGTGGACACAAAAACGAACAAATATATCTATACTGCAAGAGCTTAATATTGATGAAGGCTGGCTAGTAAAGAGGATTAAGAGAGAAAACTTAAATATTTTGGCCACATTAAACGTCATGATAATTTAGAGAAGACCATATTGGAGGGATACATAATGGGAAAAAGAAAGAGAGGAAGACCGAAACGAAGATGGCTGCAAGACATCGTTGATGATCTGGAAATGGATGCAGCAGCAGCAGGCCATCTTGCTCACAACCGAGAGGCCTACAGGAGTGCTGTTTGGGAGGCAAAGTTCCGCAAGGGACATGCAAAGGAATGAATGAACATACCATCTATCCCTCCTACTTTCTCACCCTAACATACCAGCTATCCCTCCTACTTTCTCACCCTAACATATCAGCTAATCCCATCTACTTTCTCACTCTAACATACCAGCTATCCCTCCTAATTTCTCACCCTAATATATCAGCTAATCCCTCCTACTTTCTCACTCTAACATACCAGCTAATCCCTCCTAATTTCTCACCCTAACATACCTGCTATCCCCCCTACTTTCTCACCCTAACATACCAGCTAATCTCTCCTAATTTTTCACCCTAACTTACCTGCTCTCCCTCCTACTTTCTCACCCTAACATACCTGCTATCCCTCGTATTTTCTCATCCTAACATACCATCTACATATGCCTGTGAGACCTGGACACTTAACAAAACAGCTGAGAAGCACATAAATGCCTTTGAATGTAAATGCTATAGAAGAGTTCTCCAAATATCGTGGACACAAAAACGAACAAATATATCTATACTGCAAGAGCTTAATATTGATGAAGGCTGGCTAGTAAAGAGGATTAAAGAGAGAAAACTTAAATATTTTGGCCACATTAAACGTCATGATAATTTAGAGAAGACCATATTGGAGGGATACATAATGGGAAAAAGAAAGAGAGGAAGACCGAAACGAAGATGGCTGCAAGACATCGTTGATGATCTGGAAATGGATGCAGCAGCAGCAGGCCATCTTGCTCACAACCGAGAGGCCTACAGGAGTGCTGTTTGGGAGGCAAAGTTCCGCAAGGGACATGCAAAGGAATGAATGAACATACCATCTATACCTTCTACTTTTTCATCCAAACATAGCACCTATCCCTTCTACTTTTTCACCTTAAAATACCTACTATCCCGTATACTTTCTCACTTTAACATATCAGCTATCCCTGCTACCTTCACACCCCAACATAACAGCTATCCCTTCTACTTTCTCACTCTAACATACCAGCTATCCATGCTACCTTCTGACCCCAAAATACCAGCTATCCCTACAACTTTCTCACCCTAACATACCAGCTATCCATGCTACATTCTGACCTCAAAATACCAGCTATACCGCATACTTTCTCACCTTAACATACATGCTATCCATGCTACCTTCTGACCCCAAAATACCAGCTATCCCTCTTTCTTTCTCACCCTAACATACCAGCTATCCCTCCTACTTTCTTATCCTAACATACAAGCTATCTCACCTACTTTCTCACCCTAACATACCTGCTACCCCTTCTACTTTCTCACCCTAACATACCTGCTATTCCTCTTTCTTTCTCATCCTAACATACCTGCTATCCCTTCTACTTTCTCAACCTAACATACAAGCTATCCCTCTTTCTTTCTCACTCTAACATACCAGCTATCCCTCCTACTTTCTCACCCTAACATACTTGCTACCCCTCCTACTTTCTCACCCTAACATATCTGCTACCCCTCCTACTTTCTCACCCTAACATACCAGCTATCCCTTCTACTTTCTCAACCTAACATACAAGCTATCCCTCTTTCTTTCTCACCCTAACATACCAGCTATCCCTCCTACTTTCTCACTCTAACATACTTGCTACTCCTCCTACTTTCTCACCCTAACATACCAGCTATCCCTCCTACTTTCTCAACCTAACATACAAGCTACCCCTCCTACTTTCTCACTCTAACATACCAGCTACCCCTCCTACTTTCTCACCCTAACATACCAGCTATCCCTCCTACTTTCTCACCCTAACATACCAGCTACCCCTCCTACTTTCTCACCCTAACATACCAGCTATCCCTCCTACTTTCTCACCCTAACATACCAGCTACCCCTCCTACTTTCTCATCCTAACATACTAGCTATCTCTCCTACTTTCTCATCCTAACATACCAGCTATACCTTCTACTTTCTCACCCTAACATACCTGCTATTCCTCTTTCTTTCTCACCCTAACATACCAGCTATCCCTTCTACTTTCTCAACCTAACATACAAGCTATCCCTCTTTCTTTCTCACCCTAACATACCATCTATCCCTCCTACTTTCTCACCCTAACATACCAGCTATCCCTCCTACTTTCTCACCCTAACATACCAGCTATCCCTCCTACTTTCTCACCCTAACATACCAGCTATCCCTCCTACTTTCTCACCCTAACATACCAGCTATCCCTCCTACTTTCTCACCCTAACATACCAGCTATCCCTCCTACTTTCTCACCCTAACATACCAGCTATCCCTCCTACTTTCTCACCCTAAAATACCAGCTATCCCTCCTACTTTCTCACCCTAAAATACCACCCGAAACCAAGAGACAACTAATTAATTGCAGGCTTTTACCAACGTTGTTCAACAATACCAAACATAGACACTAACAAAGAAACAGAAAAATAAAATACTAGATGTGAAATAAGATGCCTAAGAAAAGCAGAAAACATCACTAGGAGGGACAAGATAAGAAATCACGACATAAGACATTTGCTAGGAACTATGCCAGCGCTACAATATTTAGAGAAACAAAGAGTTAGTAATTTGGGCACTTAATGAGAATGAAGCACATACAGCCAGACACTAGGGCCTTGACCCAGAAAACTACAGAACGCAGATCAAGAGGAAGACCCTGGAAGAGATGGATAGATGAAGTTTTAAAAACACTGACGAATTACGGCATGAACATCACGGAAGGCACTCACATGGCCTCAAGTCCGACGACTTCAGCACCTCACAGAACGAAGGATGATGATGATGATGATGGTGATGATGATGATGATGATGATGATTGCCATCGTCATGAACCTTTTAGCTCACAGAGGATAACTCACCGTAACCGAAATGTTGCCCACCACCAAGGCACGCCTCCGTTGTCTCCACAAAACACGGTGTAGAAACGTCGTGCTGTGATGAAGGAACCGTTTTTGTTTCTGTCGGGTCGGCAGATCATGGGCGTACACCGTGGCATTAACTTTATGGAGGTACATGAACTAGTGCAGGAAGTTATCCTGGTTATCACTATTATTTTGTATTAATCCGCGACTCTATACAAAATAGTGCTTTATTTTCTGTATAGGATCTACGCACCCATGTTATATGGAAAGATATGGAAAGAAAGAAAGAAAGAAGAGAGCTGGGAATTATGTCCAAGAAGACAAGTTGAGTGACAGGGAAATTTTAAAAAACTGGAATAGGTAGAGAAACGAAAGAAAGTTGATGATATTTTGTTAAACGTAGGAAGTATGTGCCTATAATATGTAAACGATTGTTCCATAACAAGTTTGTGTTTTTGGTGAATGTACCTTATATTACGTGTAGTTCAGCTGACTGTTGTTTATTCAATCGACAATAACGTATATTGATTATCAGTATCTGACAATGAAGTATATGTTTTACAGTCAGCGGACAATGATGTATATGTTTTATACCTGCTACCCCTCCTACTTTCTCACCCTAACATACCTGCTACCCCTCCTACTTTCTCACCCTAACATACCTGCTACCCCTCCTACTTTCTCACCCTAACATACCTGCTACCCCTCCTACTTTCTCACCCTAACATACCAGCTACCCCTCCTACTTTCTCACCCTAACATACCAGCTACCCCTCCTACTTTCTCACCCTAACATACCAGCTACCTCTCCTACTTTCTCACCCTAACATACCTTCTACCCCTCCTACTTTCTCACCCTAACATACCAGCTACCCCTCCTACTTTCTCACCCTAACATACCTGCTACCCCTCCTACTTTCTCACCCTAACATACCTGCTACCCCTCCGACTTTCTCACCCTAACATACCTGCTACCCCTCCTACTTTCTCACCCTAACATACCAGCTATCCCTCTTTCTTTCTCACCCTAACATACCAGCTATCCCTTCTACTTTCTCATCCTAACATAACTGCTACCCCTCCTACTTTCTCATCCTAACATATCTGCTACCCCTCCTACTTTCTCATCCTAACATATCTGCTACCCCTCCTACTTTCTCATCCTAACATATCTGCTATCCCTCCTACTTTCTCATCCTAACATACCAGCTATCCCTTCTACTTTCTCACCTTAACAAAGCAGCTATCCCTTCTACTTTCTCACCCTAGCATACCAGCTATCCCTCCTACTTTCTCACCCTAACATACCAGCTATCCCTCCTACTTTCTCACCCTAACATACCAGCTATCCCTCCTACTTTCTCACCCTAACATACCAGCTACCCCTCCTACTTTCTCACCCTAACATACCATCTATCCCTCTTACTTTCTCACCCTAACATACCATCTATCCCTCCTACTTTCTCACCCTAACATACCAGCTATCCCTCCTACTTTCTCACCCTAACATACCAGCTATCCCTCCTACTTTCTCACCCTAACATACCAGCTATCCCTCCTACTTTCTCACCCTAACATACCAGCTATCCCTCCTACTTTCTCACCCTAACATACCAGCTATCCCTCCTACTTTCTCACCCTAAAATACCACCCGAAACCAAGAGATTGATTGATTGATCTTTATTTCAAAAGGGTTAAGAATTGGGCACGCAGGCCCGTCTGACATTCTGCAACTAATTAATTGCAGGCTTTTACCAACGTTGTTCAACAATACCAAACATAGACACTAACAAAGAAACAGAAAAATAAAATACTAGATGTGAAATAAGATTCCTAAGAAAAGCAGAAAACATCACTAGGAGGGACAAGATAAGAACTGACGACATAAGACATTTATTAGGAACTATGCCAGCCCTACAATATTTAGAGAAACAAAGAGTTAGTAATTTGGGCACTTAATGAGAATGAAGCACATACAGCCAGACACTAGGGCCTTGACCCAGAAAACTACAGGACGCAGATCAAGAGGAAGACCCTGGAAGAGATGGATAGATGAAGTTTTAAAAACACTGACGAATTACGGCATGAACATCACGGAAGGCACTCACATGGCCTCAAGTCCGACGACTTCAGCACCTCACAGAACGAAGGATGATGATGATGATGATGATGATGATTGCCATCGTCATGAACCTTTTAGCTCACAGAGGATAACTCACCGTAACCGAAATGTTGCCCACCACCAAGGCACGCCTCCGTTGTCTCCACAAAACACGGTGTAGAAACGTCGTGCTGTGATGAAGGAACCGTTTTTGTTTCTGTCGGGTCGGCAGATCATGGGCGTACACCGTGGCATTAACTTTATGGAGGTACATGAACTAGTGCAGGAAGTTATCCTGGTTATCACTATTATTTTGTATTAATCCGCGACTCTATACAAAATAGTGCTTTATTTTCTGTATAGGATCTACGCACCCATGTTATATGGAAAGATATGGAAAGAAAGAAAGAAAGAAGAGAGCTGGGAATTATGTCCAAGAAGACAAGTTGAGTGACAGGGAAATTTTAAAAAACTGGAATAGGTAGAGAAACGAAAGAAAGTTGATGATATTTTGTTAAACGTAGGAAGTATGTGCCTATAATATGTAAACGATTGTTCCATAACAAGTTTGTGTTTTTGGTGAATGTACCTTATATTACGTGTAGTTCAGCTGACTGTTGTTTATTCAATCGACAATAACGTATATTGATTATCAGTATCTGACAATGAAGTATATGTTTCACAGTCATCTGATAACAAAATATATAGTTTGCAATCAGTTGACAATAAATTATTTGTTCTGCAGTCATTAGACCATAAAGTATATGTCTCTCAGTCATCTGGCAATAACACATATGTTTTACAGTCGGCTAGCAATGAAACATACGCTTTGCAATAAGCGGGCAATGAGACAGGTGTTTCTTTCTCACCCTAACATATCTGCTACCCCTTCTACTTTCTCACCCTAACATAACTGCTACCCCTCCTACTTTCTCATCCTAACATATCTGCTACCCCTCCTACTTTCTCATCCTAACATATCTGCTACCCCTCCTACTTTCATCCTAACATATCTGCTATCCCTCCTACTTCTCATCCTAACATACCAGCTATCCCTTCTACTTTCTCACCCTAACATAACTGCTACCCCTTCTACTTTCTCACCCTAACATACCAGCTATCCCTCCTACTTTCTCACCCTAACATACCAGCTACCCCTCCTACTTTCTCACCCTAACATACCAGCTATCCCTCCTACTTTCTCACCCTAACATACCAGCTACCCCTCCTACTTTCTCACCCTAACATACCATCTATCCCTCTTACTTTCTCACCCTAACATACCATCTATCCCTCCTACTTTCTCACCCTAACATACCAGCTATCCCTCCTACTTTCTCACCCTAACATACCAGCTATCCCTCCTACTTTCTCACCCTAACATACCAGCTAACCCTCCTACTTTCTCACCCTAACATACCAGCTATCCCTTCTACTTTCTCACCCTAACATACCAGCTATCCCTCCTACTTTCTCACCCTAAAATACCACCCGAAACCAAGAGATTGATTGATTGATCTTTATTTCAAAAGGGTTAAGAATTGGGCACGCAGGCCCGTCTGACATTCTGCAACTAATTAATTGCAGGCTTTTACCAACGTTGTTCAACAATACCAAACATAGACACTAACAAAGAAACAGAAAAATAAAATACTAGATGTGAAATAAGATTCCTAAGAAAAGCAGAAAACATCACTAGGAGGGACAAGATAAGAACTGACGACATAAGACATTTATTAGGAACTATGCCAGCCCTACAATATTTAGAGAAACAAAGAGTTAGTAATTTGGGCACTTAATGAGAATGAAGCACATACAGCCAGACACTAGGGCCTTGACCCAGAAAACTACAGGACGCAGATCAAGAGGAAGACCCTGGAAGAGATGGATAGATGAAGTTTTAAAAACACTGACGAATTACGGCATGAACATCACGGAAGGCACTCACATGGCCTCAAGTCCGACGACTTCAGCACCTCACAGAACGAAGGATGATGATGATGATGATGATGATGATTGCCATCGTCATGAACCTTTTAGTTCACAGAGGATAACTCACCGTAACCGAAATGTTGCCCACCACCAAGGCACGCCTCCGTTGTCTCCACAAAACACGGTGTAGAAACGTCGTGCTGTGATGAAGGAACCGTTTTTGTTTCTGTCGGGTCGGCAGATCATGGGCGTACACCGTGGCATTAACTTTATGGAGGTACATGAACTAGTGCAGGAAGTTATCCTGTGTATCACTATTATTTTGTATTAATCCGCGACTCTATACAAAATAGTGCTTTATTTTCTGTATAGGATCTACGCACCCATGTTATATAGGATCTACACACCCATGTTATATGGAAAGAAAGAAAGAAAGAAAGAAAGAAAGAAAGAAAGAAGAGAGCTGGGAATTATGTCCAAGAAGACAAGCTGAGTGACAGGGGAATTTAAAAAACTGGAATAGGTAGAGAAACGAAAGAAAGTTGATGATATTTTGTTAAACGTAGGAAGTATGTGCCTATAATATGTAAACGATTGTTCCATAAAAAGTTTGTGTTTTTGGTGAATGTACCTTATATTACGTGTAGTTCAGCTGACTGTCGTTTATTCACTCGACAATAACGTATATTGATTATCAGTATCTGACAATGAAGTATATGTTTCACAGTCATCTGATAACAAAATATATAGTTTGCAATCAGTTGACAATAAATTATTTGTTCCGCAGTCATTAGACCATAAAGTATATGTCTCTCAGTCATCTGGCAATAACACATATGTTTTACAGTCGGCTAGCAATGAAACATACGCTTTGCAATAAGCGGACAATGATGTATATGTTTTATAGTCAGCGGATAATGATGTATATGTTTTATAGTCAGCGGACAATAATGCATAAATGTTATAAATCAGTTGCCTTCATTATATGTGACATTGATGCAATTTAACACGTTTGTAACTAGGTAAGGTAAATTGACAAAGACACCTCGGTCATGTCATAAAGATAGCTGAGATATATGATAGTAGTGTCCATATTTTCCTTGACCTGTCAACACATTAGAGAGTGACATGGTCTGCGTCACGCCTGGCCGCCTTTCCTCCATGAAATGCCAGATACTTATTTCTACAGCTGGGTGAATAGGGCGCCTCTATTTCTACAGCTGGGTGTATAGGGCGCCGTTATTTCTACAGCTGGGTGAATAGGGCGCCGTTATTTCTACAGCTGGGTGAATAGGGCGCCTCTATTTCTACAGCTGAGTGAATAGGGCGCATCTAGCTGGATTCGAACTGCTGACCTTCGCCATTCGGCCGGCCTGTGACAATTAATTCAGCTTTGTCCGTTAATGTGGGCTGCAGGACTGAAAGAACGACGACAGCGATGAAGACGAAAGTTGCAAAGATTTAGAAAAGAAAAGCGGTGAGGATTCAAAAAGGCATGAAGATTCTAAGAGTGTTGAAACTTTGAAGACTGGCGAAGGTTCCAAGGAAAGCTGACGACTCAAAGAGTGGCGAAGGTTCCAAGAAAAACCGAAGACTATAAGAGCGGCGAAGATTCCAAGAAAAGCTGAAGTCTCAAAGAGTGGCGAAGATTCCAAGAAAAGCTGAAGTCTCAAAGAGTGGCGAAGATTCCAAGAAAAATGGAAGAATGGCAAAGATTCCAAGAAAAACCAAAGGGTCTTAGAGCGGCGAAGATTCGATTGCCATGTAATAAAAGCTGTGGAAACATAACTGACTGACTGTACGTTGTTATTTATTCTTGTGGAAAAATCAAATGTTTTAGCGCAAGACATGAGCTGCAGAGACAGTCAGGTAAAAATAGCTGAAAGAGTTTAGCTACAGCGTAGTAGATAAAGCTTTGTTAACTCTTTCCATGTTAACTCTTGTCTTGTTAACTCTTGCAGCGTCGCTTTGAAACGAAGCTATCTGGCGAACCATTTCAAGCCAGGAAGATCTGCTGCGTCTTCTTCTTCTTCGAAGATTTTCACACGTTGACATGTATACGTTTGAGATAGTTGGCGGTCATATGAAGAGCGTGGGCATCCCCGTACAGTTTGTTCTGGACTGTGTAGTAGTTGGCCATATTTCTCTTCTCTTTTGCTCATATTTTGGGCACCTGTAGTATGTGGTCTGCTGTCCTCCTATTGGTGCCATATGTACACTAGTCAGTTGATCCTGTCTTGAATTTTTTGTCTGTCCAGCACACGGCCTTAGGGTGATGACTTGCTCTTTAGCTGGTAGTATGCATCGTTTCTTTGGTGGTCTGGGTGCTCTTTCTTCCATTTCTTCTTGTAGCAGAGATTTATCAGTGTCTTGGCCTCTTCGGATGATATGCTTGTGTCTGTCTGTGGTAGTTTACCTCCTTCTTTCGCTAGAGTGTCCGCCGTTTCGTTTTCCTGGTATACCACAGTGGGGTGGGATCCACCGCTTTACAACTGTTTTGAAGCATGGATGTAGCTGGTACGTTTCTGTTAGTAGGTCATTGGTTTCCTTGGTTCTGTGACTCTTTAGTGCTGCTGTTACTGACATTGTGTTCGTTAGAAAAAGGTCAAAACGATCTAAACTTCCCTGGGAGATCTGAGGCTTTGATGAGACAACAAAGCCACACACAACAAAGCCACACACAACAAAGCCACACCCAGGCCACCCCGCTCCGCTGGCGCAAGCCAGATGTGGAGGAAACAAAAGCTCCAGGAGCGGAGTGAAAACATCAAAGGGATTGAAAACAAAAATAATCTGGCAGATAAACAAAGGACACTACTGGCCATCAGACATGGAGAAACACCTCCCTCCCATCAACTGGACACGCCTTTACACTGATGGATCCGCTACACACGCAAGAGAAAACGTCGCCGGAGGGGTCCTCATTGAATTGAGTAATGGGGAACACAGAGAAATATGAATAGCAAAAGGGACATTATCCAGCAGCTACAAAGAAGAGGCACGTGCCCTGAAACCTGCAGCAGGGGCTGTTATGAAAGCTGGGACCGTGAAAACATTTACAGGGTAAAGTGATTATTTCTGGAAGGGAAACTACAATGTTTATTTAATGCTTTTTTACATTTCGTGTGTTATTTCCCTTAGCCATTTGGCCGGCCTGTGACACTTAATTCAGCTTTGTCCGTTAATGTGGGCTGCAGGACTGAAAGAACGACGACAGCGATGAAGACGAAAGTTGCAAAGATTTAGAAAAGAAAAGCGGTGAGGATTAAAAAAGGCATGAAGATTCTAAGAGTGTTGAAACTTTGAAGACTGGCGAAGGTTCCAAGGAAAGCTGACGACTCAAAGAGTGGCGAAGATTCCAAGAAAAACCGAAGACTATAAGAGCGGCGAAGATTCCAAGAAAAGCTGAAGTCTCAAAGAGTGGGGAAGATTCCAAGAAAAATGGAAGAATGGCAAAGATTCCAAGAAAAACCAAAGAGTCTAAGAGCGGCGAAGATTGGATTGCCATGTAATAAAAGCTGTGGAAACATAACTGACTGACTGTACGTTGTTATTTATTCTTGTGGAAAAATCAAATGTTTGAGCGCAAGACATGAGCTGCAGAGACAGTCAAGTAAAAATCGCTGAAAGAGTTTAACTACAGCGTAGTAGATAAAGCTTTGTTAACTCTCTCCATGTTAACTCTTGTCTTGTTAACTCTTGCAGCGTCGCTTTGAAACGAAGCTATCTGGCGAACCATTTCAAGCCAGGAAGATCTGCTGCGTCTTCTTCTTCAAAGATTTTCACACGTTGACATGTATACGTTTGAGATAGTTGGCGGTAATATGAAGAGCGTGGACATCCCCGTACAGTTTGTTCTGGACTGTGTAGTAGTTGGCCATATTTGTCTTCTCTTTTGCTCATATTTTGGGCACCTGCAGTATGTGGTCTGCTGTCCTCTTATTGATGCCATATGTACACTAGTCAGTTGATCTTGTCTTGAATTTTTTGTACAGATAATATCTTTGTCTGTCCAGCACACGGCCTTAGGGTGATGACTTGCTCTTTAGCTGGTAGTATGCATCGTTTCTTTGGTGGTCTGGGTGCTCTTTCTTCCATTTCTTCTTGTAGCAGAGATTTATCAGTGTCTTGGCCTCTTCGGATGATATGCTTGTGTCTGTCTGTGGTAGTTTACCTCCTTCTTTCGCTAGAGTGTCCGCCGTTTCGTTTTCCTGGTATACCACAGTGGGGTGGGATCCACCGCTTTACAACTGTTTTGAAGCATGGATGTAGCTGGTACGTTTCTGTTAGTAGGTCATTGGTTTCCTTGGTTCTGTGACTCTTTAGTGCTGCTGTTACTGACATTGTGTTCGTTAGAAAAAGGTCAAAACGATCTAACTTCCCTGGGAGATCTGAGGCTTTGATGAGACAACAAAGCCACACACAACAAAGCCACACCCAGGCCAACCCGCTCCGCTGGCGCAGGTCAGACGTGGAGGAAACAAAAGCTCCAGGAGCGGAGTGAAAACATCAAAGGGATTGAAAACAAAAATAATCTGGCAGATAAACAAAGGACACTACTGGCCATCAGACATGGAGAAACACCTCCCTCCCATCAACTGGACACGCCTTTACACTGATGGATCCGCTACACACGCAAGAGAAAACGTCGCCGGAGGGGTCCTCATTGAATTGAGTAATGGGGAACACAGAGAAATATTAGTAGCAAAAGGGACATTATCCAGCAGCTACAAAGAAGAGGCACGTGCCCTGAAACCTGCAGCAGGGGCTGTTATGAAAGCTGGGACCGTGAAAACATTTACAGGGTAAAGTGATTACTTCTGGAAGGGAAACTACAATGTTTATTTAACGCTTTTTTACATTTCGTGTGTTATTTCCCTTACCCATTTTGCTGGTAGGAAAAGTTTTCCATTACTGGGCATGTATACACGAATATAAGATAGATAGGGCAGGTCAGTCTGCAGGTACACAGATATAAACAGTGACACAGACAGGTAGACAGATATAAATACTGACACAGACACTGACAGGTACACAGATATAAACTGACACAGACACTGACAGATATAAACAGTAACACTGACAGGTACACAGATTTAAACAGTGACACAGACAGGTGCACAGATATAAACAGTGACACAGACAGGTGCACAGATATAAACAGTGACAGACACTGACAGGTACACAGATTTAAACAGTGACACAGACAGGTACACAGATATAAACAGTAACACTGACAGGTACACAGATATAAACAGTGACAGACACTGACAGGTACACAGATATAAACAGTAACACTGACATGTACACAGATATAAACATTGACACGGATTCACAGGTATAAACACTGACATGTACACAGATATAAACAGTGACAGACACTGACATGTACACAGATATAAACAGTGGCACAGATTCACAGATATAAACACTGACATGTACACAGATATAAACAGTGACACAGAAATGTACACAGATATAAACAGTGACACAGAAAGGTGCACAGATATAAACAGTGACACAGAAAGGTACACAGATATAAACAGTGACACAGAAAGGTACACAGATATAAACAGTGACACAGAAAGGTACACAGATATAAACAGTGACACAGAAAGGTACACAGATATAAACAGTGACACAGAAAGGTACACAGATATAAACAGTAACACAGAAAGGTACACAGATATAAACAGTAACACAGAAAGGTGCACAGATATAAACAGTGACACAGAAAGGTGCACAGATATAAACAGTAACACAGAAAGGTACACAGATATAAACAGTGTCACAGAACGGTACACAGATATAAACAGTAACACAGAAAGGTACACAGATATAAACAGTGACACAGAAAAGTACACAGATATAAACAGTGACACAGAAAGGTGCACAGATATAAACAGTGACACAGAAAGGTGCACAGATATAAACAGTAACACTGACATGTACACAGATATAAACAGTGACACAGAAAGGTACACAGATATAAACAGTGACACAGAAAGGTACACAGATATAAACAGTGACACAGACCCAGACAGTTATGATTAACGGGGGCCGGATCGGTAGTGTCTGGAAGTTCTCGGGTAGAACTATAAAAAAGTAAATATATAAATATACAGACAGCCACAGCTGCACGGCTGTGATAACAGATAAGTGGAGTTTAAATAAAGGTAAGAATAGATTCAGTCATCAGCGGAGTTGACAGTTGTAACGTTTTGGCATACGTCCTGTTTAACATATAGGATAAAGTGGCAGGAAAAGAGGAGAAAATAAATAAGTAATGGCTTGTAACAGATAAGAGAGAGAGAGAGAGCTACAATTGGGGATTATGGGAGGGAACGGGTTATTTATTGCATGAATTGTATGAACCGGCGTCATAGAGCTTGGAGATACAGGCAAGGAGTGCTAATATAAACTGCGTCATGGAGCTTGGAGAGACAGACAAGGATAGCTAAGATAAGCTGCGTCATAGAGCTTGGAGGGACAGACATGGAGAGCTAAGATAAACGGCGTCCTGGAACATGGAGAGACAGACAAGATTGTTGTTTCCTCATATTGTGCGTCAGTGAAAAGATGAGACAGAAAAGACTTTCATGAACCGGCAGGGACAAAAGAAGGTCCCAGACAGAGACTGACAGACAACGCAGAAAATGACCTGCAACAGGTAGCAGGAACGGACAGACAGCATAGAAGATGACCTACATCAGATAGCAAAGACAGGAGAAGGTCTCAGACAGGCGGACAGACAGCAAACCTACATCAGATAGTAGGGAGAAGAGACAGTTCCAGACACAGACTGACAGACAGCATAGAAAATAACTTACCCGTGTCGACTGAGACAAGACAAAGATACAGAGACAAGACAAAGATACAGAGAGAAGACAAAGATACAGAGACAGGACCACGATACAGAGACAAGACATAGATACAGAGACAAGACAAAGATACAGAGACAAGACAAAGATACAGAGACAGTACCAAGGTACAGAGACAAGACAAAGATACAGAGACAAGACAAAGATACAGAGACAGGACCAAGGTACAGAGACAAGACAAAGATGGAAAGACAACATAAAAATGACCTACAAAGAAATCCCAGAGATGGACCGTTGTAAACGAAATGTGTCAGCGCCAAAATGTTTTTACTGACCAGAAATTCTGGAGAATACTCAAAATTTTGCAACATTTTGTAAATCTGATTCAGAGTCATCATGGGATCCAAATTTCATTAGATCACACGAAAACGTTCACATTTGTTAAGTAATTATCATTTACCAAGATTTACTTTTCGATATAACTCGCGCAGTTTTCCTAGATGGTGTAAATAAAACTTTATAGCATGTAAACGCCACAACTGTGTGTGTGTATGTGTGTGTGTATATATATATATATAACAATGGCAGTTAATATTTGCGGTTGTCGTAATAGCTCAAGTCTGAGGTGGTGTGTATGGCGGTGTACGTACGCTCGTCTCCATGGCAACAGGGCGTGCTGAATGAAAGTGGAATGTGACGCAATATGGAGCCAGGTGATGGTTGCAAGTGCCAGGGACTGCTGGGAGAGGATGGATGTGATGCTGAGCTGGGAAGTAATAGTAGCATGTTGAGGAGAGTAGGTAGGTAGGTAAGAGTAAGCTTTTACCTGGGACTGATACTCAGGTTTTACTTGGACAGACTTAATGTCTTTCTAGGCCGGACACATCTGTGTCGGTGTTGTGAGTGATGTGTCGGTGTTGTGAGTGATGTGTCGGTGTTGTGAGTGATGTGTCGGTGTTGTGAGTGATGTGTCGGTGTTGTGAGTGATGTGTCGGTGTTGTGAGTGATGTGTCGGTGTTGTGAGTGATGTGTCGGTGTTGTGAGTGATGTGTCGGTTGTGAGTGATGTGTCGGTGTTGTGAGTGATGTGTCGGTGTGTGAGTGATGTGTCGGTGTTGTAAGTGATGTGTCGGTGTTGTAAGTGATGTGTCGGTGTTGTAAGTGATGTGTCGGTGTTGTAAATGACGTGTGGGTGTTGTAAGTGATGTGTCGGTGTTGTAAATTATTTAACTATTTTAATGATTGATTTAGTCATCAGCGGAGTTGACAGTTGTAACGTTTTGGCATACGTCCTGTTTATACTGTAACATATAGGATAAAGTGGCAGGAAAAGAGGAGAAAATAAATAAGTAATGGCGTGTAACAGATAAGAGAGAGAGAGAGAGAGAGAGAGAGAGAGAGAGCTACAATGGGGGATTATGGGAGGGAACGGGTTATTTATTGGATGAATTGTATGAACCGGCGTCATAGAGCTTGGAGAGACAGGCAAGGAGAGCTAAGATAAACTGTGTCATGGAGCTTGGAGAGACAGACAAAGATAATTAAGATCCGCTGCGTCATAGAGCTTGGAGGGACAGACATGGAGAGCTAAGATAAACGGCGTCCTGGAACATGGAGAGACAGACAAGATTGTTGTTTCCTCATATTGTGCGTCAGTGAAAAGATGAGACAGAAAAGACTTTCATGAACCGGCAGGGACAAAAGAAGGTCCCAGACAGAGACTGACAGACAACGCAGAAAATGACCTGCATCAGGTAGCAGGAACGGACAGACAGCATAGAAGATGACCTACATCAGATAGCAAAGACAGGAGAAGGTCTCAGACAGGCGGACAGACAGCAAACCTACATCAGATAGTAGGGAAAAGAGACAGTTCCAGACACAGACTGACAGACAGCATAGAAAACAACTTAGACGTGTCGACTGAGACAAGACAAAGATACAGAGACAAGACAAAGATACAGAGAGAAGACAAAGATACAGAGACAGGACCACGATACAGAGACAAGACATAGATACAGAGACAAGACAAAGATACAGAGACAAGACAAAGATACAGAGACAGTACCAAGGTACAGAGACAAGACAAAGATACAGAGACAAGACAAAGATACAGAGACAGGACCAAGGTACAGAGACAAGACAAAGATGGAAAGACAACATAAAAATGACCTACAAAGAAATCCCAGAGATGGACCGTTGTAAACGAAATGTGTCAGCGCCAAAATGTTTTTACTGACCAGAAATTCTGGAGAATACTCAAAATTTTGCAACATTTTGTAAATCTGATTCAGAGTCATCATGGGATCCAAATTTCATTAGATCACACGAAAACGCTCACATTTGTTAAGTAATATCATTTACCAAGATTTACTTTTCGATATAACTCGCGCAGTTTTCCTAGATGGTGTAAATAAAACTTTATAGCATGTAAACGCCACAACTGTGTGTGTGTAGTGTGTGTGTATATATATATATAACAATGGCAGTTAATATTTGCGGTTGTCGTAATAGCTCAAGTCTGAGGTGGTGTGTATGGCGGTGTACGTACGCTCGTCTCCATGGCAACAGGGCGTGCTGAATGAAAGTGGAATGTGACGCAATATGGAGCCAGGTGATGGTTGCAAGTGCCAGGGACTGCTGGGAGAGGATGGATGTGATGCTGAGCTGGGAAGTAATAGTAGCATGTTGAGGAGAGTAGGTAGGTAGGTAAGAGTAAGGCAAGAGTAAGCTTTTACCTGGGACTGATACTCAGGTTTTACTTGGACAGACTTAATGTCTTTCTAGGCCGGACACATCTGTGTCGGTGTTGTGAGTGATGTGTCGGTGTTGTGAGTGATGTGTCGGTGTTGTGAGTGATGTGTCGGTGTTGTGAGTGATGTGTCGGTGTTGTGAGTGATGTGTCGGTGTTGTGAGTGATGTGGGTGTTGTGAGTGATGTGTCGGTGTTGTGAGTGATGTGTCGGTTGTGAGTGATGTGTCGGTGTTGTGAGTGATGTGTCGGTGTGTGAGTGATGTGTCGGTGTTGTAAGTGATGTGTCGGTGTTGTAAGTGATGTGTCGGTGTTGTAAGTGATGTGTCGGTGTTGTAAATGACGTGTGGGTGTTGTAAGTGATGTGTCGGTGTTGTAAATTATTTAACTATTTTAATGATTGATTTACATCTTCCTCTGTCTCTCTCTCTCTCTCTCTCTCTCTCTCTCTCTCTCTGTGCGTGCGTGCGTGCGTGTGTGTGTGTGTGTATATATATATATATATATATAACAATGGCAGTTAATATTTGCGGTTGTCGTAATAGCTAAAGTCTGAGGTGGTGTGTATTGCTGTGTACGTACGCTCGTCTCCATGGTAACAGGGCGTGCTGAATGAAAGTGGAATGTGACGCAATATGGAGCCAGGTGATGGTTGCAAGTACCAGGGACTGCCGGGAGAGGATGGATGTGGTGATGAGCTGGGAAGTAATAGTAGCATGTTGAGGAGAGTAGGTAGGTAGGTAGGAGGAAGGTAAGAGTAAGCTTTTACCTGGGACTGGATATCAGGTTTTACTTGGACAGACTTAATGTCTTTCTAGGCCGGACACATCTGTGTCGGTGTTGTGAGTGATGTGTCGGTTGTGAGTGATGTGTCGGTGTTGTGAGTGATGTGTCGGTGTTGTGAGTGATGTGTCGGTGTTGTGAGTGATGTGTCGGTGTTGTGAGTGATGTGGGTGTTGTGAGTGATGTGTCGGTGTTGTGAGTGATGTGTCGGTTGTGAGTGATGTGTCGGTGTTGTGAGTGATGTGTCGGTGTGTGAGTGATGTGTCGGTGTTGTAAGTGATGTGTCGGTGTTGTAAGTGATGTGTCGGTGTTGTAAGTGAGTGTCGGTGTTGTAAATGACGTGTGGGTGTTGTAAGTGATGTGTCGGTGTTGTAAATTATTTAACTATTTTAATGATTGATTTACATCTTCCTCTGTCTCTCTCTGTCTCTCTCTCTCTCTCTCTCTCTCTCTGTGCGTGCGTGCGTGCGTGTGTGTGTGTGTGTATATATATATATATATATATATAACAATGGCAGTTAATATTTGCGGTTGTCGTAATAGCTAAAGTCTGAGGTGGTGTGTATTGCTGTGTACGTACGCTCGTCTCCATGGTAACAGGGCGTGCTGAATGAAAGTGGAATGTGACGCAATATGGAGCCAGGTGATGGTTGCAAGTACCAGGGACTGCCGGGAGAGGATGGATGTGGTGATGAAGTGGGAAGTAAGAGTAGCATGTTGAGGAGAGTAGGTAGGTAGGTAGGAGGAAGGTAAGAGTAAGCTTTTACCTGGGACAGGTGCTGAGATTTTACTTGGGCAGACTTATTGTCTTTCTAGGCCGGACACATCTGTGTAGGTGTTGTAAGTGATGTGTCGGTGTTGTAAGTGATGTGTCGGTGTTGTAAGTGATGTGTCGGTGTTGTAAGTGATGTGTCGGTGTTGTAAGTGATGAGTCGGTGTTGTAAGTGATGTGTCGGTGTTGTAAGTGATGTGTCGGTGTTGTAAGTGATGTGTCGGTGTTGTAAATGATGTGTCGGTGTTGTAAGTGATGTTTTGGTGTTGTAAATGATGTTTTGGTGTTGTAAGTGATGTTTTGGTGTTGTAAATGATGTGTCGGTTTTGTAAATGATGTGTCGGTGTTGTAAATGATGTGTCGGTGTTGTAAGTGATGTTTTGGTGTTGTAAATGATGTGTCGTTGTTGTAAATGACGTGTCGATGTTGTAAATGATGTGTCGATGTTGTAAATGATGTGTCGGTGTTGTAAGTGATGTTTTGGTGTTGTAAATGATGTGTCGGTGTTGTAAGTGATCTGTCGGTGTTGTAAATTATTTAACTATTTTAATGATTGATTTACATCTTCCTCTCTCTCTCTCTCTCTCTGTCTCTCTGTCTCTCTTTCACACTTTGTCTCTATTGTACGCTTTCTCTCTTTTTCTCTCCTTAACGCACTCTCTCTCTCTTTCACCCACTCTCTCTTTCTCTCTTTCACGCTCTCGCTTTCTTTCTCTCTTTCACATACACACACACTCTCACTCTCTCTTTCTCTCTTTCATACACTCTTTCTCTCTTTCATGCACTCTCTCTCTCTTTTTCTCACTTTCAATTACTCTCTCTCTCTTTCATGCACTCTCTCTCTTTCTCTCTCTTTCATGCACTCTCTCTTTTTCTCTCTTTCACTCACTCTCTTTTTCTCTCTTTCATGCACTCTCTCTGTCTCTCTTTCATGCTCTCTCTCTCTCTCTCTGCTTCTTGTTCTTCTCATCTTGTTCCTTCTTTCACCGAAAGATGATGAGGTCAGCAGAGTATCGTAGCTTCATGCTTCGCATGTCCACTCTCCCCTCCTCAGCCTTCTAGTAACAACAGGCTGTTTTGACCATCAACAGCCTGCCTCATCAAAATATTGAACTTGTGTCGCTCGCTACCTGTATCTACCCTCTCCCTCTCCCTTCCCTCTCTCTCTCTCTCTCTCCTCTCTCTCTCTCTCTCCCTTGCTCCACCCTGCTCCTTGATCAAACACAACGAAATGTTTAAAATTACTTTAGGCAAGGGTAGCTTACTCTAAGCACATCCTTATTTGTCGACGGAGTTGCCTCTCATTGCCCGTGTTCCTCCACCAATCGGTGCACGCTCAACTTAGCTGTTAGAACAACATGGCAGATAACGAACTGCAGTTTTCAAGAGATTTAGTGCAGTGTTTTCTAGAGCTAGTATTCGAACAATTTCTAATTATAGGACACCGTGCTAAATCATTTTACCGCGCGAAAGCGTCGTTGTTTGTCATTCGAAAAATCTGTGCGATTCGCAGGTAGTAAAAGGTGGATGGAGGTGTATCGTTCCGTTTGACGGAAAGATAGAAAGTGAGAAAATTTGTTTACATCTGGTACCCGTTGTCATCGTCTCTTTATCTCATTTCTCACTCAGTCGCCCGCTTCCACTTTGTGCTTGTCTGCCCGCATTTTGTGTGTGTCTTTCTTAGACTATCAAAACTGTTGAATTTTTCGTTTATTTTTCGTGTTTTTAATCTGTTGTTTTTTTTTGTGTATGTGGTCCTTGAAAGAGACTTTTGTCGAAATATTGGATTGTTTATGTTCTACATTTATAAGCGCTTATAGTCTTTTCTGTCACTCTCATTCCTGCTCACTTTCCCCACTCTTTCTATCTTGTTGAGGATATACCTTTATTACTAGAACCAGTTTTACCGGTGTCCTCTTTTCTCTTATCTTTTATCTTTTATCTCTTACGATTCTCAGGGAAATGGAGTTATACACTGACTCCAGCGCACTTCAGCCAGCGCATCTGAGAACGGAAATTCGCTGTCTGCAAGGCGAGGTACATCCGCACACTGTGCTAACAGCTGCAAGTGTATTTATGGAAAACTAGATATTATCGGTTCGAAACAGATCCATGTTTACCTGGATACACTTTCTAGTCACCAGAAACATCCCTTATTTATACTCTTATGAAAAAAGAAGAAGAAGGTGAAGAAGAAAGAAGAAGAAGAAAAAGAAGAAGAAGAAGAAGATGATGATGATGATGATGATGATGAAAAAACAAGAAGAAAAAGAAGAAGAAGAAAAAGAAAGAAAGAGAAGAAGGAGAAGAACAAAGAAGAACAAATAATAATAAGAAGAAGATGATGGTGATGATGATGAAGAAGAAGAAGAAAAAAGAAGAAGGAAGAAGAAGAAGAAAGACCGAGAAGAAGAAGAAGAAAGACCAAGAAGAAGAAGAAGAAGAAACAAGAATATGAAGAGAAACAAGAAGAGAAAAAAGAAGAGAGAAAGAAATGAAAAAGAAAGAAGACGAAGAAACAAGAAGAAAAAAGACCAAGAAAAAATAAAAAGAAGAAGAAGAAACAAGAAGAAGAAAGAAGAAGAAAGAATAGAACAGAAAACAAGAAGAAGGAAAAGAACAATAAAGAAGACGAAAGAATAAGAAGAAGAATATGAAAGAACGAAGAACCAAAGAAAAAGACCAAAAAAATAAAAAGATAAGATAACCAATAATAGAATAAAAAAAGAATAATAAGAAACAAAAGAATAAAAACAAAAAACATATAGGAAATAATAACAAGAAATCGAAAAGATAAATAAGATTAATATACAAAGAAAACAAAGAGAAAAATACCATAAAAAATAAAAATAAATAAGAATAACCAATTAAGAAAATAAGAAGAATAAGAGAATAAATATAAGGAAATAATAATAATAAGAATAAATAATAAACATTAATAAGAAGAAAAAAAAAAAGGACGAAGAAGAAGAAGAAAGTAAGAAGAAACAAGAAGAAAAAAAAAGAAAAGTAGAAGAAAGAAGCACGCCTGAACTTTTTCTTCCTTCGTATGGCACTGTGTCTTCCATTTCTGTTCTACATCCAGTTCCAGTTTACTCGTGTGGCATTTTCTTTCTAATTTTTTTTATGTCTGTCTCTGTGTATATGTGTGTACGTATGTGTATGTTTGTGTAAATGTTTCTGTTTGTTGTGTACTTATATGTTTCTGTTTGTTGTGTATTTACATGTTTCTGTTTGGTGTGTTCTTATATGTTTCTGCTTGTTGTGTTCTCATATGTTTCTGTTTGTTGCATTCTTATATATTTTTATTTGTTGTGATCTTATAAGTTTCTGTTTGTAGTGATCTGATATGTTTCTGTTTGTTGCATACTTATATCTTTCTGTTTGTTGTGTACTTATATGTTTCTGTTTGTTGTCTACTTATATGTTTCTGTTTGTTGTCTACTTATTTTTGTCTGTTTGTTGTGTACCTATATGGTTCTGTTTGTTGCATACTTATATGTTTCTGTTCATTGTCTACTTATATGTTTCTGTTTGTTGTGTACCTATATGTTTCTGTTCGTTGTCTACTTATATGTTTCTGTTCGTTGTCTACTTATATGTTTCTGTTTGTTGTCTGCTTATATGTTTCTGTTTGTTGTCCACTTATATGTTTCTGTTTGTTGTCTACTTTTATGTTTCTGTTTATTGTTTACTTATATGTTTCTGTTTAAAAAAGGCGAAGGACAGGCATTTGTGGAAAACCCTTGCGGAAGCCCCATGTGCCCTGGGCACTTAAGGTTCAGAGAGAGAGAGATATGTTTCTGTTTGCTCTGGTGTGTCCGTGTTTATTCTCGTGTGTGTGTCTTTTTAGAGTTTGTGTGTGTCTCCTTAGAGTTTGTGTGTGTCTCTTTAGAGTTTGTGTATGTGTGTCATTAGAGTTTGTGTGTGTGTATCCTTAGAGTTTATATGTGTCTTCTTAGAGTTTGTGTGTGTTTTCGTAGAGTTTGTGTGTGTGTCTTCTTAGAGTTTATGTGTCGTTTTAGAGTTTGTGTATGTCTTCTTAGAGTTTGTGTGTATCTTCTTTGAGTTTGTGTATGTGTGTCATTAGAATTTATGTGTGTGTATCCTTAGAGTTTGTGTGTGTCTTCTTAGAGTTTGTGTATGTCTTCTTAGAGTTTTTGTGTGTCTTCTTAGAGTTTGTGTGTATGCCCTTAGAGTTTGGATGTGTGTGTCCTTACAGTTTGTGTGTGTCTCCGTAGAATTTGTCACCTTAAAGTTTGTCTGCGTTTGCTTAGGCTTTGTTTGTGGCCTTAGAGTTTGTGTGTGTCTCCTTAGAGTTTGTGTGTTTCCTTAGAGTATATGTATGTGTTCTTAGAGTGTATGTGTGTGTCCTTATGTGTTCCGATGTGTGGCTGTGTGTGGGTGTCTGTGTTGGTGCGTTTGTTCTCGTGTGGGTTTGTATATTGTTATCTGCATGTAGGTGTAACTGTGTACACATGAAATGATACAATTTTGTGAGTTCTGCGTTTACGAGTGAGTGTGTATTTGTAACTGCCTTTTTTTTTTCCTTACATCTTTCAGTTGTTCCCACACATCATTTCTCTTTGTCTTCTCTCTCTCTTTCTCTCTCTATCTCCTTCAAACATACATCATTTCTCTTTGTCTTCTCTCTCTCACTCTCTCTCTCTCATTCAAACACACATTATTTCTCTTTGTCTTCTCTCTCACTCTCTCTCTCTTACTCTCTCTCTCTCTCATTCAAACACACATTATTTCTCTTTGTCTTCTCTCTCCCTTCTGTTTATTCTGAATAGTCCCGAAATTTTTGTTTAGTAGTCATTTATGTATATAGTTACTTCTGTACTGAGTGAATGGATAAGAGCGAAACGTAAATGTTATATTTTATTTTATGTCTCTCAGCTTCAATGTTAATTATGTTTGTTACATGAACAGCATATTTGTAGAATGTCTGGAATAGAGTGAAAGATGTATGATAAAGGGTAGAATGTCAGACGGGCCTGCGTGCTCAATTCTTAACCCTTTTTGAAATAAAGATCAATCAGTAAATCTCTCTCACACACACTCTCTCTCTCTCTCTCGTTCTCACAGACACACACTATTTCTCTTTGTCTTATCTCTCCCTTCTTCTCTCTCACACTCACTCACTCATCACTCTCACACACCCTCTTTCTTTCACTTCCTCTCGCTCACTCTCTCTCTGGCTCACTCCCTCTCTCTCTCTCTCTCTCGCTCACTCCCTCTCAGAGACACACATTTCCTTCTCTTTATGTAAGAGACGTGATCTCAGTCCCGCCGGAAGTGAGGACAGAGTACACACTTAACATTGTCACTTAATGTCAGCACCTGGCACTGAGTAGGTCGACGATGAGGTCTATGGGTTTTCGAGGTTCCACTCCACATCCATTTCTTGTCACTAATTACCGTTTCTAAAAACATGAAAAAGTTCTGCTGTTAAAAGTGTTGTGGTAAATAAATAAAGTCTTGTTTGTAACCTGCTGGTAGGAGTGTTGTGGTAAATAAATAAAGTCTTGTTTGTAACCTGCTGTTAGGAGTGTTGTGGTAAATAAATAAAGTCTTGTTTGTAACCTGCTGTTAGGAGTGTTGCGGTAAATAAATAAAGTCTTGTTTGTAACCTGCTGTTAGAAGTGTTGTGGTAAATAAATAAAGTCTTGTTTGTAACCTGCTGTTAGGAGTGTTGTGGTAAATAAATAAAGTCTTGTTTGTAACCTGCTGTTAGAAGTGTTGTGGTAAATAAATAAAGTCTTGTTTGTAACCTGCTGTTAGGAGTGTTGTGGTAAATAAATAAAGTCTTGTATGTAACCTGCTGTTAGAAGTGTTGTGGTAAATAAATAAAGTCTTGTTTGTAACCTGCTGTTAGAAGTGTTGTGGTAAATAAAGTCTTGTATGTAACCTGCTGTTAGAAGTGTTGTGGTAAATAAAAAAGTCTTGTATGTAACCTGCTGTTAGAAGTGTTGTGGTAAATAAAGTCTTGTATGTAACCTGCTGTTAGAAGTGTTGTGGTAAATAAATAAAGTTTTGTTTGTAACCTGCCGTTAGGAGTGTTGTGGTAAATAAATAATGTCTTGTGTATAACCTGCTGTTAGAAGTGTTGTGGTAAATAAATAAAGTCTTGTGTGTAACCTGCTGTTAGAAGTGTTGTGGTAAATAAATAAAGTCTTGTGTGTAACCTGCTGTTAGAAGTGTTGTGGTAAATAAATAAAGTCTTGTGTGTAACCTGCTGTTAGAAGTGTTGTGGTAAATAAATAAAGTCTTGTGTGTAACCTGCTGTTAGAAGTGTTGTAAATAAATAAAGTCTTGTGTGTAACCTGCTGTTAGAAGTGTTGTGGTAAATAAATAAAGTCTTGTGTGTAACCTGCTGTTAGAAGTGTTGTGGTAAATAAATAAAGTCTTGTGTGTAACCTGCTGTTAGAAGTGTTGTGGTAAATAAATAAAGTCTTGTGTGTAACCTGCTGTTAGAAGTGTTGTGGTAAATAAATAAAGTCTTGTTTGTAACCTGCTGTTAGGAGTGTTGTGGTAAATAAATAAATTCTTGTGTGTAACCTGCTGTTAGAAGTGTTGTGGTAAATAAATAAATTCTTGTGTGTAACCTGCTGTTAGAAGTTTTGTGGTAAATAAAGTCTTATGTGTAACTTGCACTGTGCTGAGAGTACTGTCAGAATGTTTGTATGAGACAAATGGCTAAACTCAGATTGTTAAAGTAATGACGAATTAAGCTAATTGTTAACATAAAGACTTCCTAAGTGGAAACTGTTAACGATAAAGTGAAAACTGTTAACATTATGACAGACTAAGCAATAATAACGCACTAAGGCAAATATTAAGATAATGACAGACAAGTCGCAGACTGTTAATATAACGACAGACGAACTAAGAACAGACTGTTAGCAGAATGACAGACAAACTAAGGGCAAACTATGTAGCTAGGCAACTGTGAGGACGTGTGTGACAGCACGGTATCTGTCAGTGTAGCTAGGCAACTGTGAGGATGTGTGTGAGAGCACGGTCTCTGTCAATGTAGCTAGGCAACTGTGAGGACGTGTGTGACAGCACGGTCTCTGTCAGTGTAGCTGGGCAGTTGTGAGGACGTGTGTGAGAGCACGATCTCTGTCAGTGTAGCTAGGCAACTGTGAGGATGTGTGTGAGAGCACGGTCTCTGTCAGTGTAGCTAGTCAACTGTGAGGATGTTTGTGAGAGCACGGTCTCTGTCAATGTAGCTAGGCAGCTGTGAGGATGTGTGTGAGAGCACGGTCTCTGTCAATGTAGCTAGGCAGCTGTGAGGATGTGTGTGAGAGCACGGTCTCTGTCACTGTAGCTAGGCAGCTGTGAGGACGTGTGTGAGAGCACGGTCTCTGTCAGTGTAGCTGGGCAAATACGAATTTGATAGGCATGCGGATATAGGGCTCTTTCTTAAATTCAAATTGAGGTTGTGACTGGTCGATGATCATAATGGAATTGTTAACTGGGGATTATATGGGTTCATTGCTTTGTTGGTTTCACACAGCAGACATACTAATATATGGGTTGATTGCTTTGTTAGTTTCACACAGCAGACATACTGATATATAGGTTGATTGCTTTGTTAGTTTCACGCAGCAAACATACTGATTTATGGGTTGGTTGCTTTGTTAGATTCACACATCAGACATACTGATATATGGGTTGATTGCTTTGTTAGTTTCACACAGCAGACATACTGATATATGGGTTGATTGCTTTGTTAGATTCACACATTAGACATACTGATATATGGGTTGATTGCTTTGTTAGATTCACACATCAGACATACTGATATATGGGTTGATTGCTTTGTTAGATTCACACAGCAGACATACTGATATATGGGTTGATTGCTTTGTTAGATTCACGCAGCAAACATACTGATATATGGGTTGATTGCTTTGTTAGATTCACACATCAGACATACTGATATATGGGTTGATTGCTTTGTTAGTTTCACACATCAGACATACTGATATATGGGTTGATTGCTTTGTTAGTTTCACACATCAGACATACTGATATATGGGTTGATTGCTTTGTTAGTTTCACACATCAGACATACTGATATATGGGTTGATTGCTTTGTTAGTTTCACACATCAGACATACTGATATATGGGTTGATTGCTTTGTTAGTTTCACACATCAGACATACTGATATGGGTTGATTGCTTTGTTAGTTTCACACATCAGACATACTATATGGGTTGATTGCTTTGTTAGTTTCACACATCAGACATACTGATATATGGGTTGATTGCTTTGTTAGTTTCACACATCAGACATACTGATATATGGGTTGATTGCTTTGTTAGTTTCACACATCAGACATACTGATATATGGGTTGATTGCTTTGTTAGTTTCACACATCAGACATACTGATATATGGGTTGATTGCTTTGTTAGATTCACACAGCAGACATACTGACAGATGGAATTTCTTAAAGTTTTACTACCACAGAACTCAACATACCTTCTGATTTAAAGAATGTACTCAACATACCTTCTGATTTAAAGAATGTACTCAACATACCTTCTGATTTAAAGAATGTACTCAACATACCTTCTGATTTAAAGAATGTACTCAACATACCTTCTGATTTAAAGAATGTACTCAACATACCTTCTGATTTAAAGAATGTACTCAACATACCTTCTGATTTAAAGAATGTACTCAACATACCTTCTGATTTAAAGAATGTACTCAACATACCTTCTGATTTAAAGAATGTACACATAGTAAATTCCCGGTCTGAGATGTCTTACAGTTCATGTGTCTTGCATGGGAAAAAAAAAAAGTGCGTCAGCCGGGAATCGAACCCGGATCGATTGCTTGGAAGGCAACCATGCTAACCTTTACACCACCGACGCTCATGTTAGGTAGTGTGACAAACAGAAGTAAAACAGTGTTAGCTTATAGCTTTACGTTGAGTGTTGCGTTAGTTTGTGAGGAGGGAGGTTACTGTGATTGGTTATGTTTTAGGGTGATAAGTTAGTGTGAAAGTGATGGGTTATTTTGTGGGGTGAAAGTGATGGGTTATTTTGTGGGGTGAAAGTGATGGGTTATTTTGTGGGTGAAAGTGATGGGTTATTTTGTGGGGTGAAAGTGATGAGTTATTTTATGAGGTGATAAGTTAGTGTGAAAGTGATGAGTTATTTTATGAGGTGATAAGTTAGTGTGAAAGTGATGAGTTATTTTATGAGGTGATAAGTTAGTGTGAAAGTGATGAGTTATTTTATGAGGTGATAAGTTAGTGTGAAAGTGATGAGTTAGTGTGAAAGTGATGAGTTATTTTATGAGGTGATAAGTTAGTGTGAAAGCGATGAATTAGTGTGAAAGTGATGAGTTATTTTATGAGGTGATAAGTTAGTGTGAAAGTGATTAGTTATTTTATGAGGTGATAAGTTAGTGTGAAAGTGATGAGTTATTTTATGGGGTGATAAGTTAGTGTGAAAGTGATGAGTTAGTGTGAAAATGATGAGTTATTTTATGAGGTGATAAGTTAGTGTGAAAGTGATTAGTTATTTTATGAGGTGATAAGTTAGTATGAAAGCGATGAATTAGTGTGAAAGTGATGAGTTATTTTATGGAGTGATAAGTTAGTGTGAAAGTGATGAGTTAAAGTGAAAGTGATGAGTTATTTTATGGGGTGATAAGTTAGTGTGAAAGTGATTAGTTATTTTATGAGGTGATAAGTTAGTGTGAAAGTGATGAGTTATTTTATGGAGTGATAAGTTAGTGTGAAAGTGATGAGTTAAAGTGAAAGTGATGAGTTATTTTATGGGGTGATAAGTTAGTGTGAAAGTGATGAGTTAGAGTGAAAGTGATGAGTTATTTTATGAGGTGATAAGTTAGTGTGAAAGTGATGAGTTAGAGTGAAAGTGATGAGTTATTTTATGGGGTGATAAGTTAGTGTGTGAAGAAAGAGTGTGGTGTTTGTTACTGACAATCGTTATACAGACTTACTTCCTTCCTTTGCCTGGACGCCGTGAGAAACAGTGTCCTCTGCTGAGATGACTTGAGTATTTCCAGAAGGCCTTCAGTCATCCTTTATATTCACCACCGCTCCCCTCCCCATAAAAAACTCACCTCTCAACACAAACAAAAGCCTAACTTTTCAACACAGTGCACGCACCCACCCATAATAAATATTAGATGGAATAACAGCAAACATAATAAATATTAGATGGAATAACAGTAAACATAATAAGTATTAGAAGGAATAACAGCAAACATAATAAATATTAGATGGAATAACAGCGAACATAATAAATATTAGATGGAATAACAACAAACATGCACTCGTCTAGCAACCAAATGGTCGAGGGTTCGAATCCCCAGCTGAGCGGGATTTTTTTTCCGACCAATACGGCCCTGAGGTCGACCCAGCCTCGCAAAATGGGTACCAGAGAAAATCTGGGAAGTAAAGGCAGCGAGGAAAGGAACTGGTCACCCTACCTCATACGCTGATGACCCAGCATAATGAGGTCTCTAACGCTTCACCCCCTACGGCATTTGAAATGCTATGGGACTATCTTTACTTTTTAACAACAAACATAATAAATATTAGATGGAATAACAGCGAACATAATAAATATTAGGTGGAATAACAGCAAACATAATAAATATTAGGTGGAATAACAGCAAACATAATAAATATTAGGTGGAATAACAGTAAACATAGTAAATATTAGAAGGAATAACAGGAAACATAACAAATATTAGAAGGAATAATAGCAAACATAACAAATGTTACAAGTTAATATAGTGTTTGAAAGAAGAAGAAGAGGAACCGTAGCGAAAGAAGCTAATAACAGTAACAAAATAATGATTTAAAAGAAGAAAATAAGTTTAGCAGCGTTACAAACGTACTATACGTCAAACTTGCAGATTTAAAAAAAAAGTGCGTCAGCCGGGAATCGAACCCGGATCGATTGCTTGGAAGGCAACCATGCTAACCTTTACACCACCGACGCTCATGTTAGGTAGTGTGACAAACAGAAGTAAAACAGCGTTAGCTTATAGTTTTACGGTGAGTTTTCCGTTAGTTTGTGAGGAGGGAGGTTACTGTGATTGGTTATGTTTTAGGGTGATAAGATAATATGAAAATGATGAGTTATGTTATGAGGTGATGAGTAAGTGTGAAAGTGATGAGTTATGTTATGAGGTGATGAGTAAGTGTGAAAGTGATGAGTTATGTTATGAGGTGATGAGTAAGTGTGAAAGTGATGAGTTATGTTATGAGGTGATGAGTAAGTGTGAAAGTGATGAGTTATGTTATGAGGTGATGAGTAAGTGTGAAAGTGATGAGTTATGTTATGAGGTGATGAGTAAGTGTGAAAGTGATGAGTTATTTTATGAGGTGATGAGTTAGTGTGAAAGTGATGAGTTATTTTATGAGGTGATGAGTTAGTGTGAAAGTGATGAGTTATTTTATGAGGTGATAAGATAATATGAAAATGATGAATTATGTTATGAGGTGATGAGTTAGTGTGAAATTGATGAATTATTTTATGGGGTGATAAGTTAGTGTGAAAGTGATGAGTTAGTGTGAAAGTGATGAATTATTTTATGAGGTGATAAGTTAGTGTGAAAGTGATGAGTTAGTGTGAAAGTGATAAGTTAGTGTGAAAGTGATGAGTTAGTGTGAAAGTGATGAATTATTTTATGAGGTGATAAGTTAGTGTGAAAGTGATGAGTTAGTGTGAAAGTGATAAGTTAGTGTGAAAGTGATGAGTTATTTTATGAGGTGATAAGTTAGTGTGAAAGTGATGAGTTAGTGTGAAAGTGATGAATTATTTTATGAGGTGATGAGTTCGTGAGAAGGTGATGAATTATTTTATGAGGTGATAAGTTGGTGTGAAACTGATGAGTTATTTTATGAGGTGATAAGATAATATGAAAGTGATGAGTTATTTTATGAGGTGATAAGTTAGTGTGAAAGTGATGAGTTAGTGTGAAAGTGATGAATTATTTTATGCTGTGATAAGTTAGTGTGAAAGTCATGAGTTATGTGGTGATGAGTTAGTGTGAAAGTGATGAGTTAGAATGAAAGTGATGAATTATTTTATGGGGTGATAAGTTAGTGTGAAAGAGATGAATTAGTTTGAAAGTGATGAGTTATGTTATGAGGTGATAAATTAGTGTGAAAGTGATGAGTTATGTTATGAGGTGATGAGTTAGTGTGAAAGTGATGAGTTAGAGTGAAGTGATGAATTATTTTATGAGGTGATGAGTTCGTGAGAAGGTGATGAATTATTTTATGAGGTGATAAGTTGGTGTGAAACTGATGAGTTATTTTATGAGGTGATAAGATAATATGAAAGTGATGAGTTATTTTATGAGGTGATAAGTTAGTGTGAAAGTGATGAGTTAGTGTGAAAGTGATGAATTATTTTGCTGTGATAAGTTAGTGTGAAAGTCATGAGTTATGTGGTGATGAGTTAGTGTGAAAGTGATGAGTTAGAATGAAAGTGATGAATTATTTTATGGGGTGATAAGTTAGTGTGAAAGAGATGAATTAGTTTGAAAGTGATGAGTTATGTTATGAGGTGATAAATTAGTGTGAAAGTGATGAGTTATGTTATGAGGTGATGAGTTAGTGTGAAAGTGATGAGTTAGAGTGAAGTGATGAATTATTTTATGAGGTGATGAGTTCGTGAGAAGGTGATGAATTATTTTATGAGGTGATAAGTTGGTGTGAAACTGATGAGTTATTTTATGAGGTGATAAGATAATATGAAAGTGATGAGTTATTTTATGAGGTGATAAGTTAGTGTGAAAGTGATGAGTTAGTGTGAAAGTGATGAATTATTTTATGCTGTGATAAGTTAGTGTGAAAGTCATGAGTTATGTGGTGATGAGTTAGTGTGAAAGTGATGAGTTAGAATGAAAGTGATGAATTATTTTATGGGGTGATAAGTTAGTGTGAAAGAGATGAATTAGTTTGAAAGTGATGAGTTATGTTATGAGGTGATAAGTTAGTGTGAAAGTGATGAGTTATGTTATGAGGTGATTAGTTAGTGTGAAAGTGATGAGTTAGAGTGAAAGTGATGAATTATTTTATGGGGTGATAAGTTAGTGTGAAAGTGATGAATTAGTGTGAAAGTGATGAGTTATGTTATGAGGTGATAAGATAATATGAAAGTGATGGGTTATTTTATGGCGGGGGGGGGGGGGGAATAGTTACTGTGTGAAGAAAGAGTGTGGTGTTTGTTACTGACAATCGTTATACAGGCTTCCCTCCTTTGCCTGGACGACGTGAGAAACTGTGTCATCTGCTGAGATGACTTGAGTATTTCCTTCAATTATCCTTTATATTCACCACCTCCCCCCTCCCCATACTCACCTCTCAATACAAACAAAAGCCTAACTTTCCAACAGAGTGCACGCACCCACCCATAATAAATATTAGATGGAATAACAGCAAATATAATAAATAGTAGATGGAATAACATCAAACATAATAAATAGTAGATGGAATAACAGCAAACATGATAAATATTATAAGGAATAACAGCAAATATAATAAGTATTATAAGAAATAACAGCAAACAATAAATATTAGATGGAATAACAAGAAACATAATAAATATGAGATAAAATAACAGCAAACATAATGAATATTAGAAGGAATAACAGCAAACATAATAAATATTAGATGGAATAACAGCAAACATAATAAATATTAGATGGAATAACAGCAAACATAATAAATATTAGATGGAATAACAGCAAACATAGTAGGTATTAGAAGGAATAACAGCAAACATAATAAATATTAGATGGAATAGCAGCGAACATAATAAATATTACATAGAATAACAGCCAAACATAATAAATATTAGGTGGAATAACAGCAAACATAATAAATATTAGGAAGAATAACAGTAAACATAATAAATATTAGATGGAATAACAGCAAACATGATAAATATTAGATGGAATAACAGCAAACATAATAAATATTAGATGGAATAACTGCTAACATAATAAATATTAGATGGAATAACAGCGAACATAATAAATAGTAGGAGGAATAATAGCAAACATAATAAATATTAGAATGAATAACAGCAAACATAATAAATATTAGGTGGAATAACAGCAAACATAATAAATATTAGGAGGAATAACAGCAAACATAATAAATATTATGAGGAATAACAGGAAACATAATAAATACTAGAAAGAGTAACGGGAAACATAATAAATATTAGAATGAATAACAATAAACAGTTGATATTATAAAGAATAACAGCAAGCATAATAAATATTAGAAGGAGTAATAGCACACATAAATAAATATTAGAAGGAATAATATCATCATCATCATCATCATCATCAGGTGCCGTTCCGACTGGCGTTGGCTATTATGCTTCTTCAGCGTATCCGATCCTTCATGCAGGCCATCAGCTCAGTTGGTGATCTCCTCTCACACCATCCCGTCAGACTGTCCAGTATCATTTCTCTTGGTCTTCCTCTTGATCTTCTTCCTTCTATTTTTCCTGTTGTTATAATATTTTCAATGCCCCCTCTTCTCATTGCATGTCCTATGAAAGTACATTGTCTCTCTCTTATCTTTTTGACAAGATTTGTTTGTCTCTCCAGCTCTTCTCATACATTCTTCATTAGTTATTTTTGCTGTCCAGGGGATTCGCAACATTCTTCTAATAAACCACATTTCTGCTGCTTCCAATGATTTTTGTGCAGACTTGCCTATTGTCCATGATTCACTTCCATATAACAAGACAGGTTCAGTATAGCATTTTAGGACTCGTTTTCTAACATTCATTGATAAGGATGTGTTGGTTAATATGTTTCTCATTCTCTGAAATGCAGTCTTTGCTTGGCCTATTCTGTTCCTAATTTCTGTTCTGCATTTCCCATCTGAAGTTATTACTACTCCAAGGTATTTGAATTTCTCCTCCTGCTTTAGAATAGTTCCATTTAATTTTATACTGCATGCTGGTGGATTCTGTTTCTTAGATATAACCATAGTCTCTGTCTTTTTGATGTTCAAAGTAAGGCCTTTCTGTTCACCTTCTTTGGCGACTTTATCCAAGTTATTTTGCAGGTCTTGTTGGTTCTCAGCTATCAGTACTGTGTCGTCAGCATACCGAAGGTTGTTAATATTGTATCCTCCAATTTTTATGCCTGGTTCTGTGATGATTGTTCTTAGAATATTCTCGCTGTGCAGAGAAAAAAGGTCTGGAGATAGTACACATCCTTGTCGCACCCCTTGTTTTATCGGTTTATATTTTCCAGTTATATTTTCAACTCGAACTGCTGCTTCTTGCTGCCAGTATAGATGTTATACAATCCTCAGGTCTTTGCCGTCTATATTGATGTCTTCAAGCATTTTAATAATTTCATTATGTTTCACCTTGTCAAATGCCTTGGTGTAATCAATGAAGCATAAGTAGAGATCTTTCTGTACTTCTAAAGCTCTTTCTGTTAGTGTTCGTAAAGCATAAATGGCATTGTGTGTTACCTTTCCTTCAACAAATCCAAACTGTTCATCTGCTTTTTCCATTTTTATCTTTTTCTTTGTTCTTCTCATAATGATTCTCAGAAGTAGCTTCGTTATGTGACATGAGAGGCTGATAGTCCGGTGGCCATCACATTCCTTTGCACCTGGTTTCGTTGGTAGTGTTATAAACGTGGATTTAATCAGGTCATTGGGAATATAACCACTGTTGTAAATGTCATTCAGTAACTTGGTTATTTTTATTCCTGTCTCCTCTAGTGCCTCTATTTCTTCTGTTGTTATATTATCAGGCCCAGTCGCTTTTCCTTTCTTCATGTGTTTGATGGCATCTATGATTTCATCTTCAAGTATTGGTGGTCCATCACAGTTTTCAGTCATCATCATCATCATCAGGTGCCGTGCCGACTGGCGTTGGCTATTATGCTTCTCCAGAGTACCCGATCCTTCATGCAGGCCATCAGTTCAGTTGGTGATCTCCTCTCACACCATCCCGTCAGACTGTCCAGTATCATTTCTCTTGGTCTACCTCATGATCTTCTTCCTTCTATTTTTCCTGTTGTTATAATATTTTCAATGCCCCCTCTTCTCATTGCATGTCCTATGAAAGTACATTGTCTCTCTCTTATCTTTCTGACAAGGTTTTTTGTCTCTCCAGCTCTTCTCATACATTCTTCATTAGTAATTTTTGCTGTCCAGGGGATTCGCAACATTCTTCTAATAAACCACATTTCTGCTGCTTCCAATGATTTTTGTGCAGACTTGCCTATTGTCCATGATTCACTTTCATATAACAAGATTTCAGTATCTGGTCTTTCTCCTCCATATAGCTCACCAATATACTCTGTCCACAATGTCTTCTTTTCCCATTAACATTTTACCTTCTTTTGATTTCAGGCATCCTGTGGTATATTTTGTTTTCCTGCCTGTGAGTTCACTAATTCGTTTGTGCATGTTTTTGCTGTCTTTATTATGAGAGTCCTCTATCTGTCTGCACTGTTCATTTTATCACACTTCCTTTGCTTCTCTGCATTTGCGTCTTATTTCTTTATTTATATTGCTATATTTTTCCTCGTTATTTTTACTCCTCCTCCTCTTATCCATCAGTCCTAAGATGTCGTCTGTCATCCATTTATTTTTAGAGGCTTTTTTTTTTTTTTGGTGGTATTATCTCCTTAACAGTTTCGTGGGTAGAATCTTTTAACATTGCCCAGTAATAGCAAACATAAATATTAGAAGTAAATATAGTGTTTGAAAGAAAGAAAGAAAGTAAGAAAGTAAATGAGGAACCGTAGCGATGGAAGCTAATAACAGTAAGAAAATAATGTTTAAAAAAAGTTTAACAGCGTTACAAACGTACAATACACAAAACTTGCAGATTAAAAAAAAAAAATGTGCGTCAGCCGGGAATCGAACCCGGATCGACTGCTTGGAAGGCAACCTTTACACCACCGACGCTCATGTTAGGTAATGCGCCAAACAAGAGTAAAACGGCGTCCCCGTAGAGTTTCAGCGCTGTTAATATACTGTTTGAATACAGGTGTTGTATACGTTGTTAGGATTTTTGTAATGTTCCGTACAAGACCTTGTAAGATTTTCATTGTATGTTCCAAACTTTAAGTAAGTGTGTTTTCATATGAATTGTGCACGTGCATTATACAACGGTTTTCAAAACAGACAGAGATGCCCCATGCTAGTTTAGAACGGGACAAAAAAAAAACATTTAAGAACGCGAAAATCTTTAACGCTTTCAGTTTGCACGTTGGATCATGGCACAACAGCCTGGAGACAGATGCTCATGTCTCTTCCTCGCTTAACGTTACGTTAAAAAGTAGATAGAGATGTAAGCATAGAACCGTTTATAAGAAAGAAGACGGAATAAAGGAAGAAGGTGTCTTTTTTTGTTGTTGTAAAGCTCAACTATACATTTCTGTATGAAGAAATCAAAGAGTGTCTTTTTTTGTAAAGCTGAACTATACATTTCTGTGTGAAGAAATCAAAGAGTGTCTTTTTTTGTAAAGCTGAACTATACATTTCTGTGTGAAGAAATCAAAGAGTGTCTTTTTTTGTAAAGCTGAACTATACATTTCTGTTTGAAGAAATCAAAGAGTGTCTTTTTTTGTAAAGCTGAACTATACATTTCTGTGTGAAGAAATCAAAGAGTGTCTTTTTTTGTAAAGCTGAACTATACATTTCTGTGTGAAGAAATCAAAGAGTGTCTTTTTATAAAGCTGAACTATACACTTCTGTGTGAAGAAATCAAAGAGTGTCTTTTTATAAAGCTGAACTATATACTTTTCTGTGAAGGAATAAAACAGTGTCTTTTTATAAAGCTGAACTATACACTTTTGTGTGAAGAAATCAGAGAGTGTCTTTTTATAAAGCTGAACTATACACTTCTATGTGAAGAAATCAAAGAGTGTCTTTTTATAAAGCTGAACTATACACTTCTGTGTGAAGAAATCAAAGAGTGTCTTTTTATAAAGCTGAACTATACACTTCTGTGTGAAGAAATCAAAGAGTGTCTTTTTATAAAGCTGAACTATACACTTCTATGTGAAGAAATCAAAGAGTGTCTTTTTATAAAGCTGAACTATACACTTCTGTGTGAAGAAATCAAAGAGTGTCTTTTTATAAAGCTGAACTATACACTTCTGTGTGAAGAAATCAAAGAGTGTCTTTTTATAAAGCTGAAATATATACTTTTGTGTGAAGGAATCAAACAGTGTCTTTTTATGAAGCTGAACTATACACTTCTGTGTGAAGAAATCAAAGAGTATCTTTTTATAAAGCTGAAATATATACTTTTGTGTGAAGGAATCAAAGAGTGTCTTTTTATAAAACTGAACTATACACTTCTGTGTGAAGGAATCAAACAGTGTCTTTTTATAAAGCTGAACTATACACTTCTGTGTGAAGGAATCAAACAGTGTCTTTTGGTTAAACAGGATGAAAGGGTGCCTTTTTTGTAAAACGGAACCATACACTTTTGTCTGGCAATATTGACCTGTTTGTAGCTGTACCGCATTCATCATCATCATCATCATCATCATCATCATCATCATCATCATCATCATGTGCTGGGTCTATACTTTCCTTGAACTATCGGGAAACACTAGAAGGTCACGTGGTCAGCGCCACATCCGGCTCCCTTTCCTTCTATAGTTCCAGAACAAACCAGGTACCTATTTCTACAGCCTGAGTGACGGGGGGGGGGGGGGCCTCTCTGTAAACAGAATATCACGAGAAACACTGCCACTGTAACGTCACTTTTGGTCGAGGTAAAAGATTATGAAGTACTCTGACGTTTGTAGAAATTGTTACGTGCTATTTTTTGTTCCACCCTCGTGTTTTTTGTTCATGTTACTTTTGTTACATTCTCATGTTTTCTGTTCATGTTACTTTTGTTACATTCTCGTGTTTTCTGTTCATGTTACTTTTGTTACATTCTCATGTTTTCTGTTCATTTTACTTTTGTTACATTTTCATGTTTTTTTGTTCATGTAACTTTTGTTACACCCTCGTGTTTTCTGTTCATGTTACTTTTGTTACATTCTCATGTTTTCTGTTCATGTTACTTTTGTTACATTCTCATGTTTTCTGTTCATTTTACTTTTGTTACATTCTCATGTTTTTTTGTTCATGTAACTTTTGTTACACCCTCGTGTTTTCTGTTCATGTTACTTTTGTTACATTCTCATGTTTTTCTGTTCATGTTACTTTTGTTACATTCTCATGTTTTTCTGTTCATGTTACTTTTGTTACATTCTCATGTTTTTCTGTTCATGTTACTTTTGTTACATTCTCATGTTTTTTTGTTCATGTTACTTTTGTTACATTCTCATGTTTTTTTGTTCATGTTACTTTTGTTACATTCTCATGTTTTTTTGTTCATGTTACTTTTGTTACATTCTCATGTTTTTTTGTTCATGTTACTTTTGTTACATTCTCATGTTTTTTTGTTCATGTTACTTTTGTTACATTCTCATGTTTTTTTGTTCATGTTACTTTTGTTACATCCTGGTGTTGGGTCGTGAACTGGGGAGGACTGAGAGGTTTGCCATGTTTGCAATAGTTGATTGACGTGGTGAGATATTGCAGTAGTTGATTGACGTGGTGAGATATTGCAATAGTTGATTGACGTGGTGAGATATTGCAGTAGTTGATTGACGTGGTGAGATATTGCAGTAGTTGATTGACGCGGTGAGATATTGCAGTAGTTGATTGACGTGGTGAGATATTGCAATAGTTGATTGACGTGGTGAGATATTGCAGTAGTTGATTGACGTGGTGAGATATTGCAGTAGTTGATTGACGTGTTGAAATATTGCAATAGTTGATTGACGTGGTGAGATATTGCAATAGTTGATTGACGTGGTGAGATATTGCAATAGTTGATTGACGTGGTGAGATATTGCAATAGTTGATTGACGTGGTGAGATATTGCAATAGTTGATTGACGTGGTGAGATATTGCAATAGTTGATTGACGTGGTGAGATATTGCAGTAGTTGATTGACGTGGTGAGATATTGCAATAGTTGATTGACGTGGTGAGATATTGCAGTAGTTGATTGACGTGGTGAGATATTGCAGTAGTTGATTGACGTGGTGAGATATTGCAATAGTTGATTGACGTAGTGAGATATTGCAGTAGTTGATTGACGTGGTGAGATATTGCAATAGTTGATTGACGTGGTGAGATATTGCAGTAGTTGATTGACGTGGTGAGATATTGCAGTAGTTGATTGACGTGGTGAGATATTGCAATAGTTGATTGACGTGGTGAGATATTGCAGTAGTTGATTGACGTGGTGAGATATTGCAATAGTTGATTGACGTGGTGAGATATTGCAGTAATTGATTGACGTGGTGAGATATTGCAGTAGTTGATTGACGTGGTGAGATATTGCAGTAGTTGATTGACGTGGTGAGATATTGCAATAGTTGATTGACGTGGTGAGATATTGCAATAGTTGATTGACGTGGTGAGATATTGCAATAGTTGATTGACGTGGTGAGATATTGCAATAGTTGATTGACGTGGTGAGATATTGCAATAGTTGATTGACGTGGTGAGATATTGCAATAGTTGATTGACGTGGTGAGATATTGCAATAGTTTATTGACGTGGTGAGTTATTGCAATAGTTGATTGACGTGGTGAGATATTGCAGTAGTTGATCGACGTGGTGAGATATTGCAATAGTTGATTGACGTGGTGAGATATTGCAGTAGTTGATTGACGTGGTGAGATATTGCAATAATTGATTGACGTGGTGAAATATTGCAATAGTTGATTGACGTGGTGAGATATTGCAGTAGTTGATTGACGTGGTGAGATATTGCAGTAGTTGATTGACGTGGTGAGATATTGCAATAGTTGATTGACGTGGTGAGATATTGCAATAGTTGATTGACGTGGTGAGATATTGCAGTAGTTGATTGACGTGGTGAGATATTGCAGTAGTTGATTGACGTGGTGAGATATTGCAATAGTTGATTGACGTGGTGAGATATTGCAGTAGTTGATTGACGTGGTGAGATATTGCAATAGTTGATTGACGTGGTGAGATATTGCAGTAGTTTATTGACGTGGTGAGATATTGCAGTAGTTGATTGACGTGGTGAGACGCAGCAATGATTAATTGACGTTTGTGTTGTAGGGTCCAGACTCTTGTTCTGTCTTCAGATCTGACCCAGTTCATGCAAGAGCAACGCCTACAGCTCCTCTTACCACAGCCACATTTCGTAACAGCAGCCACCGTCAGGGCACTGATAACAGCTGCTCCCATAACTTTCTTCACTACCACATTTCTTTCTCATCACTATTGTTACGCTACTACTACTACAAGAACAACAGCTACAACTACTACAGCAACAGCTACAACTATTACTACTAATACTACAACAACTACTACTACAACAACAACAACTACTACTACTACTACTACTACTACTACTACTACTACTACTACTACTACTACTACTACTGTTACAACTACTGCGACAACAGTAGTTACTATTGTTATACTACTGCAGCAACAACAATAACAACAGCAATTACTACTACTACTACTACTACAAAAACAACAAAACCGGCAGTTACTACTACTACTACAACAACTACTACTACTACTACTACTACTACTACTACTACTACTACTACTACTATAGCTCTTATTATAAATATTTCTATGACTTCTTTAGCCACTACTACGAGTACAGCTGCTTCTGTGAGTACAGTTGCTATAAAAACCTATTTTTACCACTGCTTCTGCTACCACCTTGATGGTGATGGTGGTGATGATGATGGTGGTGATGATGATGATAGTGATGATGATGGTGATGATGATGATGATGATGATGATGATGATGATGATGGCGATGGTGGTGATGATGATGGTGGTGATGATGATGGTGGTGATGATGATGTTGGTCATGATGATGATGATGATGATGGTGGTGGTGGTGGTGGTGAAGATGGTGATGATGATGATGATGACGGTGGTGCTGATGATGGTGATGATGGTGGTGATGATGATGGTGGTGAGGATGGTGATGATGATGGTGGTGGTGATGATGATGATAATGGTGGTGGTGATGATGATAATGATGATGATGATGGTGGTGGTGGTGATGATGATGGTGATGGTGGTGATGATGATGATAATGATGATGGTGATGATGGTGATGATGATGATGGTGGTGGTGATGATGATGATGATGATGATGATGATGATGATGATGATGATGATGATGGTTTTGGTGATGATGGTGATGATGATGACGGTGCTGCTGCTGCTGCTGATGCTGCTGATGATGATGATGATGTAGATGATGATGATGATGATGATGGTTGTGGTGATGATGGTAATGGTGGTGATGATGGTGATGATGATGATGATGATTGATATTTGATGCTGCCTTGCATGTGATTTTTGTGTCACATTTGGCAAAATTCATTTTTTATATGGTCGTTCTTGTGACATTGTGTGTGATGTGTGATGTGTGATGTGTGATGTGGTTTCTAGTGATAATATTGTCAGCTACTTTTGTAATACACTGAAAATTGTGTGTGTTTGTGTGCGTATGTGTGTGTGTTTGTTTTTCTCATCTGAAGAGAAATTGAAAACGCCTTAAGTTAGTGGGATTCTTCCCCCCTCCCTCCTCCGGTGCTTCGTTTTATATCCTACATGGACAGTTCTGTGTATAGGAAATCCAGTGTGCCTTGCTTTACAGGCTGATATCGGTCATTTTCAAAGGCGCAATAATGAACTAAGGACGAGTTTGCCCACAAGATAGGTGGTCTAGAACCAGCCTTGTATATACACGTACTACCACACAAGACAGGTGGTCTAGAACCAGCTTTGTATATACACGTACTACCACACAAGACAGGTGGTCTAGAACCAGCTTTGTATATACACGTACTACCACAAGACAGGTGGTCTAGAACCAGCCTTGTATATACACGTACTACCACACAAGACAGGTGGTCTAGAACCAGCCTTGTATATACACGTACTACCACACAAGACAGGTGGTCTAGAACCAGCTTTGTATATACACGTACTACCACACAAGACAGGTGGTCTAGAACCAGCTTTGTATATACACGTACTACCACACAAGACAGGTGGTCTAGAACCAGCCTTGTACATACACGTACTACTGCACAAAATGTCGAGAGCTCATTTCTGCAACCAGGAAGATTTGATAACGCTTAACAGTCTACAAGCTACGACCTTCGCATGATAATACAGTTCAGGTATTGACTGTTGCTTCTCGGACTCTTCTGTCCTTTCAGCTGGATGCCACCAGAACTTCTCACACTCCTCTGCCCTGGATGCCACCAGAACTTCTCACACTCTTCTGTCCTTTCAGCTGGATGCCACCAGAACTTCTCACACTCTTCTGTCCTTTCAGCTGGATGCCCCCAGAACTTCTCACACTCTTCTGTCCTTTCAGCTGGATGCCACCAGAACTTCTCACACTCTTCTGTCCTTTCAGCTGGATGCCACCAGAACTTCTCACACTCTTCTGTCCTTTCAGCTGGATGCCACCAGAACTTGACCTTACTTGACCACGGTTTAAGATTCATGTAAGTCACGTGAGATGTCACAGATATTTACTGAGCATGTCTGTGTGTGTTTGCAGTATCACAGTCGCTGTTTCTTAGGGTATATCTGTGTGTGTGTGTTTATAGCTTCACACAAATCAGTCGCTGTTTCTTAGAGTATCTGTGTGTGTGTATGTGTGTTTATAGCTTCATACAAATCAGTCGCCTTATCTTAGAATATCTATGTGTGTGTGTGTGTTTATGGCTTCACACAAATCAGTCGCTGTTTCTTAGAGTATATCTGTGTGTGTGTGTTTATAGCTTCACACAAATCAGTCGCTGTTTCTTAGAGTATCTATGTGTGTGTGTTTATAGCTTCACACAAATCAATCGCTGTTTCTTAGAGTATCTATGTGTGTATGCTTTTAGAGTTTCTTTCATTTCTTTTTTCTCAGTGAAGATGTGAATTTGTGAAATCTTGCACGAACAGATCTTTCCGTATATTTTTACATATATTCCTCTCCGTAGATTTTTTCTTACATTTCTATCTGCAGTCTGCGTGTATTCCTCTTCTCAATTTTTTGCATTTTTCACGTGTTCGAAATTTTTTTAAAAATCCAATCTCTGCTTTTTTTGTGTGCGTAATCTGTGTTTGCTTTATACATATCGCGATAAGGATGTAAAGCAGGATTCTCGGGGGTTTCTATCTTCTGCTCCTCTATGTGTAGAATGTAAACTTGTTGCTCATCTCTCTGTAAATTTCCACTATTGTCCACTGGAATAATGTTATTCCTCTATGTGTAGAATGTAAACTTGTTGCTCATCTCTCTGTAAATTTCCACTATTGTCCACTGGAATAATGTTATTTCTGTTTACAAAGACAAGTGTTAACTTTATCAATTACTGTTAATATTTTATCTCCTTTAATCTACGACTATTCTGCGTTGTTTTGAGTCTATTTTGTTACTCACTTCACAGACTTACTTGCTCCCAGGTTCATTCTCTCTCAGTGGAAATAGTAATACAGAAGCAGCAACTTTACAGTTGAAATGACTTTAATGATGCACGGGTTGACGATGAGTCGATGAGCGATATGACGAGGACGACAAAAGCATCAACAAAATCCATGGACACAAGACTAGACATCTCCACGATATAATATATGTTCCCGGCAGACTACTGTCGCCATCAGAACAACCTAATACACTCTGTTCTACATCTATTTCACTAAACAACAACATTTCTAACAGACTAATCTTCGTCTATCTCAGACGATACACAAAACACAAATGTCCCTCAGTCATATGATTTCTCTCTCACCTGACCTTTTTCTGACCCTCGTGCAACCCGAGACAAAGCAGATGGACTCTACTCACAAACAGCTGATTACTTTAGAAGATAACTCTTTTTATACAGATGTACCAATTCTCAGATGAGTTATCTATGCGCATTTTTGCATATATTTTTGCATTTTTGCTCTTTTTTTTCTTTACTGCTGTTTATTTACATTCATCACTGTGTAGCTTTTGCACTTTTTTAAAAACCATATTAATTTTATATATAGATTTTTGGAAGTTTTTGCAAGCGTTCATCAGACATTTTTTATTTTTTGCATAACTATCTCCCTGCGGTTTAAACATTCATGCTTCTGTCAATTCTCCAGCATAGCTGCTTCTGTGTGGCTGTTTCTTCCCGTGTGTAGATTTATCTGCAGTCGTTTTACTGTTATGCTTCTATCCAGTTTTTGTATGTATCTGTTGTGGAGTTTTCCCATCCGTTAGTCTACATTTCCCAGTTTGACGGTTTTCCTCTTCTGTTTGATGTGTTTTTTTTTCCAGTTTGGCGGTTTTCCTCTTCTGTTTGATGTGTTTTTTTTTCCAGTTTGGCGGTTTTCCTCTTCTGTTTGATGTGTTTTTTTTTCCAGTTTGGCGGTTTTCCTCTTCTGTTTGATGTGTTTTTTTTCCAGTTTGGCGGTTTTCCTCTTCTGTTTGATGTGTTTTTTTTTCCAGTTTGGCGGTTTTCCTCTTCTGTTTGATGTGTTTTTTTTTCCAGTTTGGCGGTTTTCCTCTTCTGTTTGATGTGTTTTTTTTCCAGTTTGGCGGTTTTCCTCTTCTGTTTGATGTTTTTTTTCCAGTTTGGCGGTTTTCCTCTTCTGTTTGATGTGTTTTTTTTCCAGTTTGGCGGTTTTCCTCTTCTGTTTGATGTGTTTTTTTTCCAGTTTGGCGGTTTTCCTCTTCTGTTTGATGTGTTTTTTCCCCTGTATTTTCATCTGACCGGGGTCACAGCAACCTTGGCCAGCAGCCCGCATTAAGTTCTCACTAATTTTAGAACTCGCTCAGGTAATCAGATCCAGACTTTCACCTGGAACCCACACACGTTTGCCAATCTAGATATTTTATGTCTAGATCTAGATCATTTTTTTTATCCCATCTAGATAATGGAAATAGCCATCCACATGTTAGCTGTAAATCCAGATAATTTTAAATTGAATCCAGATAATCCTGGTTAAGTTTATTACTCTTAACCCAAACGGAAAAAAGAACAAACTTTGAGCAGATGTTCTTTAATTAACCCTTTTCTCAATGAATAAATCAGTAACTCAGTTCTTTAACGTACTGTAACTTGGCAACACTGGCCGAGACGGGGCTTGGCTGTTGAGACTCATTCACTTCAAACTAACGACCTTTTGCGCATGCGTCATACTTATTATCTTAAACTTGTAAACTGAAGAAATGTGATGATGAGAGTAGTGTGCAGGAAGTTGGAATCTGTTGACAGAGATGAAGCTGAGAGTAGTGTGCAAGAAGTTAGAATCTGTTGGCAGAGATGATGCTGAGAGTAGTGTGCAGGAAGTTGGAATCTGTTGACAGAGATGAAGCTGAGAGTAGTGTGCAAGAAGTTAGAATCTGTTGACAGAGATGAAGCTGAGAGTAGTGTGCAGGAAGTTAGAATCTGTTGACAGAGATGAAGCTGAGAGTAATATCCAAGAAGTTAGAATCTGTTGGCAGAGATGAAGCTGGACAAAGGACACTTACAGATAATGCATATAGAAATGTGTGGCCTTTTTAACTACGTACTTACAGATAATGCATATAGAAATGTGTGGCTTTTTAAACTACGTACTCACAGATAATGCATATAGAAATGTGTGGCTTTTTAAACTACGTACTTACAGATAATGCACATAGAAATGTTTGGGTTTATTAACTACGTGCTACAGATAATGCATATAGAAATGTGTGGCTTTATTAACTACGTACTTACAGATAATGCATATAGAAATGTGTGGCTTTATTAACTACGTACTTACAGATAATGCATATAGAAATGTGTGGCTTTATTAACTACGTACTTACAGATAATGCATATAGAAATGTGTGGCTTTATTAACTACGTACTTACAGATAATGCATATAAAAATATGTGGCTTTATTAAAATTTTAACATATTTGAAGCTGAATTAAAAAGTTTCGTCCCTTATTTTAATTACACGTACGTGCTATTCTTTGCAGTTTTTAATTTTACATCTTCTTCGAGTGTCTTACAAGAAGTCTTGAGTTTCTGAAAAATACAAAATTCTCTCTCTCTCTCTCTCTCTCTCTATATATATATATATATATATATATATATATATGTTAGGTACACTAACAAAAGAGAGGTTAACTTCTTACAAGTTATAGCTAAGTGTTCTTTCATTTGATTTGAATTTATTTTTTCTTTTTAACATAGCATTGATGTGAATTTATATTTTGTCTATTTCTTCATCCTGTATATTTTTGTATGATTAAGGCTCACGCCGAAATGTCACAACTGTGTACTCGTTAAGTGATAAAGCTGCTCCTACTTTTTCCCCTAGTTTATACATCTTAACCTGTCTTGTCTTAGTGTACCTTAACCTGACTTGTCTTAGTGTACCTTAACCTGTCTTGTCTTAGTGTACCTTAACCTGTCTTGTCTTAGTGTACCTTAACCTGTCTTGTCTTAGTGTACCTTAACCTGTCTTGTCTTAGTGAACCTTAACCTGTCTTGTCTTAGTGTACCTTAACCTGTCTTGTCTTAGTGTACATTAACCTGTCTTGTCTTATTATACATTAACCTCTCTTATCTTAGTGTACGTTAACCTGTCTTGTCTTAGTATACATTAACCTGCCTTGTCTTAGTGTACCTTAACCTGTCTTGTTTTTGTGTACCTTAACATGTCTTGTCTTTGTGTCTTCACCTGACAATTCAGTGTCTGAGTAGCCCAACAGTTTGTGGTGGAAACATACAGACAGACAGACAGACTGATGGATGGACGGATGGATGGACGGATGGATGGATGGATGGATGGATGGACGGACGGACGGATGGATGGATGGATGCACGGATGGATGGATGGATGGACGGATGGATGGACGGATGGATGTATGGATGGACGGATGGATGGATGGACGGATGGATGGATGGATGGATGGATGGATGGATGGATGGATGGTCGGATGGATGGATGGATGGATGGACGGATGGACGGATGGACGGATGGATGGATGGATGGATGAGACCAGAGGGAAGGGAGAAAGAGGAAGACATCTGTGGAGAGTGGAGTATATAAGTATGGATGGAGGGAGAGAGAGAGAGAGAGGGGAGATAGAGTTGGCAAGAATGAGCAGGGCGCTGTTTCTGGAAATCTTGTGAAGATAAACTTCATGGTGTCTTTTTAAAAAAAAAAATCTCTGTCAATTTTCTTTTCATTGCTTGACTGACAACTCGTGACTTCCTGCCAGAATGTGTGTGTGTGTGTGTGTGTGTCTGTGTGAGAGAGTCTTCCTGCCAGCGTGTGTGTGTGTCTGTGTGAGAGAGTCTTCCTGCCAGCGTGTGTGTGTGTCTGTGTGAGAGTCTTCCTGCCAGGATGTGTGCGTGTGTCTGTGTGAGAGAGTCTTTCTGCCAGCGTGTGTGTGTGTGAGTCACTCAGGTTTCAGCATGCATCAGGCGCGTGAGCTCATCGCCTGCTTGCCTGTCACATCAACAGGCAGGGATTTATGTGTGTGTGTTTCCTTGAAGCGGATTGAGGAAACGTGCAGCTGCATTAAAATTCTCGCATTATCTCCGTCAGTGTTTGTGTTTGTGTTTGTGTTTTGTTTGAATGCCTCGCTGTGAACACAGACCCCCGATTTACGTTGGTGGATCGTTGTACAAACCCCCCCCCCCACGTAAGTCAGAACATACGTATATCGGAAAGCACACTCTCTACTCGTTCGTCGCAAAGACATAACAATAATATTATTGATGTAAGAATAAACATATTAAATGCAGGCCTGGCCCAAGATTCTGTGCTCACTAACAAATATTTCTGTGTTATTTCCCTTAGATCCGTTCCGTTCCGTAGATTTTTACTTTTAAGTCAGGGACCCGTTACGTAAGTGTGGGTCTACGTATACAAGATGTACGTAAGGGGAGAAGCGAAAGCGTTTTTTTTTTTTCAGCTTAGATTGTGTTAACATGTACACGGTTGTGTTGCCTGAGAAAGAAAGTTGCCACGTGTAACGCTTGTAAACTTCTCGTTATTGGGTCATCCAGTGCTGGTATACAGTGAAGTGCCAAGTTAGAACTTTCAATATCGTCCGTCAGTCTATGAGAGGCTGGTAAAGCTAGGAGTCTGGAATGTAGCAGTGTACTGACTCTTTTAGTCTATGAGAGGCTGGTAAAGCTAGGAGTCTGGAATGTAGCAGTGTACTGACTCTTTTAGTCTATGAGAGGCTGGTAAAGCTAGGAATCTGGAATGTAGCAGTGTACTGACTCTTTTAGTCTATGAGAGGCTGGTAAAGCTATGAATCTGGAATGTAGCAGTGTACTGACTCTTTTAGTCTATGAGAGGCTGGTAAAGCTAGGAATCTGGAATGTAGCAGTGTACTGACTCTTTTAGTCTATGAGAGGCTGGTAAAGCTAGGAGTCTGGAATGTAGCAGTGTACTGACTCTTTTAGTCTGTGAGAGGCTGGTAAAGCTATGAATCTGGAATGTAGCAGTGTACCGACCCCATAGAATGTGGTTTTCCTTGTGGTGTTTGTGTGTGTGCGTATGTGTGTATGCGAGAGAAGAGAGTGTGTGTGTGTCTGTGTACCTGTATAGCTACTGAAGAAACAAAAAAAAAGCAAACTGTTTACTGCCAGATTCTGAGAGTAAGTTATTTATTTCCAACCTAGCTTTCTGTTTACAGTGCCGTTTTATAACAAACAAACAAACAAACAAACAAACGAACGGTTTGGTGCTTTAAAATGAAAACGTTCAATGTTGCTGATGAATATGTTTATAGGAATGATGTAGAAAAACTGTCTGCTACAAGTCTAGGCTTGAGTTTGTATGGGCGGTGTAGAAAAACTGTTTAGCTAGAATCTGAGAACGTTTGAAAATCTTTCTTTCTTTCTTTCTTTTCTTTCTTTTTTTCCTTTCTTTCTAACTTTCTTTCTTTTTTTCACGGAAACAGGATCTCAGAGTAACAGAAACACTAACAGCAAGAACAATTTATATAAATATTTGTTCCATGTGTGTATGTTTCCTCTTGCCGCCATGTTTGCTTTCTCCTGCACATCTTTGTCTGTCGAGCTTTTAGCAAGAGCTTTACGATGTGGAGGATTTGTTCAGATGTTCTGGTTGAATCTCTTCACGATATTCAGACACTGGTGCCTGGAATGTGAAGCTCTGCCAAATCGGTCACTTTCTCCGGAGGTGGAGTGGCACGTGCGAGAGCTTATCAGAAGTTGCTTTGTTTAGGACAATAATTCATGTCCTTGAAGGCGGCTTCTGTTTATAGGAAATGTTTTGGCAACGATTTCTGGGAGACGTAGGTGTCTGGTGTTGTCGGAGGTTGACGAGTCGTTTATGTTAAGTGTTGACAGCTTCCCAGGAGTCTGTCTGTGTGCGCTAGCCGCGTTTATTCCTTCGTGAATTCGTCAGTAGATTCCCGACTGTCGACTCGTTGATTCGTTTTGTTTGTAAAACTTGTATGTTTGTTCATTGGTGTGCTAGTTTATTCTTTACCGCCATCTTCTGCTACAGTTTTGTTCTGTAGATCTGTTTTTTGTTTTGTTTTGTTTAAAGTCAAATTTATTTTGGTTCACTAGAGTGTTCGTTAGTGTATTCATTTGTTCATTCATTCGTCGACTTCGTTTATTCTCTTGTCGACTTGTTTATTTCTTCTCAACTTGTTTATTTCTTTCTCGACCTTGTTTATTTCTTTCTTGACCTTGTTTATTTTTTCTCGACTTGTTTATTTCTTCTCAACTTGTTTATTTCTTTCTCGACCTTATTTGTTTTTTTTTTCTCGACTTGTTTATTTCTTTCTCGACTTGTTTATTTCTTTTACCACTAGTTTATTTTTTTCTCGACTTGTTTATTTCTGCCTCGACTTGTTTTTTTCTTCCTTTATTTCTGCCTCGACTTATTTTTTTCCTTTCTCGACTTGTTTATTTCTTTCTCGGCCTTGTTTACTCTTCGTTAATTAATACTGCATTATTTTCACGATAGTTGTGTTCCTTTTGAGTTCTGCAGCAGTAACAGAACTGACAGACCCATGTGTGTGTGCGTGCGTGCGTGCGTGCGTGCGTGCGCGCGCAAAATCCACACTTCCGGCTGCAGTCACTTAAGCACCTGATTCATGTATAGAGATTTAGTACAAATTCGACTTCGTCGCACTCTAGTCGAACCAGCTATAAAATGTGGCTACTGACGTCGATAACTCGATGAAAAAAAAAACTGACTTTGAAAATGGAGGATATACTCGTACAATGTGCACGACGCAGCAAACTGGCTGTATTCTGCTCACACGATTACCTGTGCTTGAAATATATTTCTGTTTGGCAGTCCCGTAAATATGGGAGTAGCTAGAATGTAAAAAAAAAAAGGGAGGAGAACAAGGAAAACGATTCACATACGCCCTCCTCTGCCCTTGACTACGAGAACCACATTCTGGACGAAAAATGTATTTTTAGAAACAAGAATGTGACATACACGGGTGGTGGAGTTATGAGATGTGCTGGCATAGTGTGTGTGTGTGAGAGAGAGAGAGAGAGAGACAGAGATCGAGTTAAAGGGGGGGGGGGTAGAGAGAGGAGGGAGGGAGTGGCGGAAGGTGGGGTGGGGGTGGGAATATATGTAAACTGTATTCAGGCTTATTTTGTAGTCTTTCTTAAATTTGTGATCTCGCAAGCCACGTTGTTATGATTTAGAGTTACAGGCATCGGAGTTGGATAGGGTGTGGTTCTAAGGACTGTTATTGGCGGAGCTGGGGTGGAGGATACGCTCTCCACTCCAATGGCGTGCGTCTCAAATAGCCTCTGACAGTCAAGTCCAGCTCCTGGCCTTCTCGTGGCAGAACTGTTTAAACTGCAGGAGAAGGGGCGAAGGCGAATATCTGGCGCCTGAAAACCAGACGTTTCGGGTAGATGAGAGTCATGTTTGGTAGCTCATCTACCGCTGCTGGCGAGATTCTTCAGCTGCCGTGCGTGGAGTGGGGCTACTCCCGGCTAGTGAAGAAAGGTGCGATTATGGGTTGCCGTGCGGGGCTGTGGAAAAGGTGTAAGTGAAGTAATCAGTAGTCTCGAGGTCAGGACTGCTTAAATCACGGTCTGGAGGTCGGCCCCGTCCCATGTACACTCACACCAGGTGGAGTGCCTGAACCGGCTTAACCCAGGGATGAAACTTACCAGTGGCGAGGATTCATCCTCCTGGACATAAGCTCCATCCTGGCCACAACTAGGAAGGGTAGCGGCCACGACCACAAAATGCTGAAGTCGGAGACACTGGACCAGGGCAGTCTGGATGGACAACCACCTCTCACCCGGCGGGGATTTATGCGTATCCTAATCACGTTGAGGTTTTCCGGTGAGAAAGTCCAACACTGGATTAGTTGGGCAACCACCTCTCACCCGGCGAGGATACACGGGTATCCCGAAACACGTCGAAGTTTTCCGGTGAGAAAGTCCAACTCTAGGTCAAACTAGTGCAACGAAAACCACGATGTCACGCAATCCCACTTCTGAGACCCACCAAGAATACAGGCTCAAGCCCTGCGATACTCTGAAACTCTTGTGATCCTCTCGGGGATCTCGTGTGGTCCTTTGAGGGACCACGGGACCTATTGAGGACCAGGGGAGTAAATTCAGTAGGATCACGGGGCGGTCTTGGCGGTAGAAGCGAACGAAGAAAAAGAAGAAGAAGGATGATAGGGTGTGAGGGTGTGGTATGGCCTGCTTCAAGTCCTGGAGCAGACACTCACAGGCTTCTCAGCAAGGTCGACTTGCCACGACAACCGCATGGAAATCTTCCCTGCTACAGCAAGACACAGAAGAGTGCAGGAGCTTGTTCCTACGACCGCCGGAATGAGGATGGATAGAATCTTTGCTAGCCCAGGTTAGCAGACCGTCTATTACAGCCGGCCTTTGTTCACACAATGAGCCAGGTCAAACTGAACTTTCTGAAGCGAATGACAGGTCTGATTTGTCTATAGATTCTGATCAGTGATTGGTCTATAGATTCTGGTCAGTAATTGGTCTATAGACTGTGATCAATGATTGGTCAATAGATTCTGGTCAGTGACTGGTCTATAGAATCTGATCAATGATTGGTCTATAGAGTCTGGTGATTATGTGACTCTGGTCAAAGACTGGTCTATAGACTCTGGCCAGTGATTGTTCTATAGACTCTGGCCAATAATTGTTCTTTAGACTCTGGTCAGTAATTGTTCTATAGACTCTGGTCAGTAAGTGGTCTATAGATTGGTCAATAATTGGTCTATAGACTCTGGTCAATAATTGGTCTATAGACTCTGGCCAATAATTGTTCTATAGACTCTGGTCAATAATTGGTTTATAGACTCTGGTCAATAATTGTTCTATAGACTCTGGTCAGTAATTGGTCTATAGACTGGTCAATAATTGGTTTATAGACTCTGGTCAGTAATTGGTTTATAGACTCTGGCCAATAATTGGTCTATAGACTCTGGTCAATAATTGGTCTATAGACTCTGGTCAATAATTGTTCTATAGACTCTGGTCAATAATTGGTTTATAGACTCTGGCCAATAATTGGTCTATAGACTCTGGCCAATAATTGTTCTATAGACTCTGGTCAATAATTGGTTTATAGACTCTGGTCAATAATTGTTCTATAGACTCTGGTCAGTAATTGGTCTATAGACTGGTCAATAATTGGTTTATAGACTCTGGCCAATAATTGGTTTATAGACTCTGGTCAATAATTGTTCTATAGACTCTTGTCAGTAATTGGTCTGTAGACTGGTCAATAATTGGTCTATAGACTGGTCAATAATTGGTCTATAGACTGGTCAATAATTGGTCTGTAGGCTCTGGTCAATGACTGGTCCACAGATTGTCTTTGCTTTCATAATGAGACAGCTAAAACTGAACATACTGAATTGAGTGGTAAAGTATTTATCTGTAGAGTTTCATTGCTCTCTCTCACACACAAGGACAATGAAGGTGTGTTTGTCTTTGGCGAATAAAGGCTCTTTCTCTCTCTGTCTGACCTTCGCGAAGGTCACGTGGCAGTCAGTTTTAGTGTAACTGTTGTTACATTCCACAGAGAGCGATCGAATGTTGAAAGTGGCGAAGTAGTAACCCTGCAGCCATCTTATTTCGCCGGCGGGCGTGGAAGCAGCTTTCATGTGTTGTCTTCCTTCGCTGGGCCGGGCCGGGCCATGGCGCTAGGTTGTTGCTCGCGCGCGCTGGCACAGCCGGCTGTAACAGGCCAGGCACTGAAAGTCCCCGTCTGTTGAACTCATCTGCAGCACGCGAGAACTCACCCCTTCTTTGTGGTGAGCATAGTTTAGGTAGAGCTTGTGTGCCGGCGGGCCAGCAAAGATTTCTCTTTTGTGTGTGGGGGTTTTTTTTTTGTTATATTTTTCAGTAAATTTTTTCCAGGTGAGTTTTCCACTTTTTTTCCTTGCAGTCCACTGTAATTAAATGCTGTATGTGTTTGTATGTGGATATGTGTACATGTTTATGACGGAGAGGTAGCGCAGTTAAGATGTTGACAGTAATGCTTCTCAGGATGTTGCAGATGGATTATTCAGAAACCTTTAGAGGAAGTATGTGCTACGCACTTTACCTCCATACATACAAACATTGATTGGAATAATGAATATTTAAAGGAGAAATAACTACGGTATTCAGTAAGTGGATATGTGTAAGGCTTTAGGAGAAGCCAAGCCACACCAGCCTCTTGGCTGCGGTGCTCAGCCCCAGTTTAGTCTGAGATGGATGGCTGGGAAATGTGCAAGAAAAGATACATGTCTGAGCTTCTCTTGCTCGCTCAAGGACGCGATGTACAGACCACGATGTGATGATCTGTTTAGACTCAGAAAACAGGTTTGAAGGAGGTACAGATGGTTGTTGGAGATACCGAGCAGTGGTTGTCAGACAGATCTTCTCACGACTTATTTGTCAATATTTGATGGGAATTGTCAGCTGTAGCTAAAGCAAGCTGTTGCAAGTTATTTTCTGTTGTTTTATTTTTCCTTAAAGAGTTGAAATGCTTTGTTGTGAGTCCATGTTGATATTATTGAAGACTGAGTGGTGTATATATTGAGTGTAAATGTGAGTGTTTGTCGTGTGTGTGTTTGTAGTGTCTATTTGTCTTGTGTGGGTGTGGATGTGTGAGCGGAGTCTAAGTAGCCTCATTTGTTGGTATCACGTGACAGGGAGAGAATCTGGCGCCTGGCAGCCTACATGATATCAGATCCTTTGCTTTAATGATGGCTGTATTATGGTATAACCATAATGTGAGATGTGGTATAATTGTGATGTGAGATGTGGTATAATCGTGACGCGAGATGTGGTATAACCATAATGTGAGTTATGGTATTATTGTGTGATGTGAGATGTGGTATAATCATGACGTGAGATGTGGTATAATCATGATGTGAGATGAGGTATAGCCATAATGTGAGATGTGGTATAATCATGATGTGAGATGAGGTATAGCCATAATGTGAGATGTGGTATAATCATGATGTGAGTTATGGTATTATTGTGTGATGTGAGATGTGGTATAATCATGATGTGAGATGAGGTATAGCCATAATGTGAGATGTGGTATAATCATGATGTGAGTTATGGTATTATTGTGTGATGTGAGATGTGGTATAATCATGACGTGATATGTGGTATAATCATGATGTGAGATGAGATATAGTCATAATGTGAGATGTGGTATAACCATGACGTGAGATGTGGTATAATCATGATGTGAGATGAGGTATAGCCATAATGTGAGATGTGGTATAATAATGATATGAGATGTGGTATAACCATGATGTGAGATGTCGTATAATCATGATGTGAGACGCGGTAACTTTTAACAGTGTTTCTAATACTGGCATAACTTATCACCGATAGCCATGTTTTAGGTAGTAGCCATATTTTAGGTAGTAGCCATGTTGAAGTAGTAGCCATATTTTAGGTAGTGGCCATATTTTAGGTAGTAGCCATGTTTTTAGGTAGTAGCCATATTTTAGGTAGTAGCTATGTTTTAGATATTAGCTATGTTTTAGGTAGTGGCCGTGTTTTGGATAGTGGCTGTGTTTTAGGTAGTAGCTATGTTTTAGATGGTAGCTATTTAGGTAGTAGCTATGTTTCAGGTAGTAGTTATATGTTTTACGTAGTACTATATTTTAGGTAGTACCATGTTTTAGGTAGTAGATATGTTTTAGGTAGTAGCTTTGTTCTAGGTAGTAGCCATATTTTAGATAGTGGCCGTGTTTTAGGTAGTAGCTATGTTTTAGGTAGTAGCTATGTTTTAGGTAGTAGTTATATTTTTTGTAGTAGCCATGTTTTAGGTAGTAGCTATGTTTTAGGTAGTAGCCATATTTTAAGTAGTAGCTATATTTTAGGTAGTAGCCATATTTTATGTAGTAGCCATATTTTATGTAGTGGCCATGTTGTAGGTAGTAGATATGTTTTAGGTAGCAGCCATGTTTTAGGTAGTAGACATGTACTGAACTAACGACAGGTTGTGGAAAAACTTGTTTCTGGGCGGAAAATGCAAGATCATTTTAACGTATAAAAAGTTCTTGTCCTGAAGTTCTTGGACCCACGTGTTCTGCTCTTGTGTCTAAAGATACAAAAAATATAAGATACTTGGTCATAACTTGCTACCAAATCTTTCTGATTACTTGGTCATAATTGCTACCAAACCTTTCCGATTACTTGGTCATAACTTGCTACCAAATCTTTCTGATTACTTGGTCATAACTTTCTACCAAATCTTTCTGATTACTTGATCATAACTTGCTACCAGATCTTTCTGATTACTTGGTCATAACTTGCTACCAGATCTTTCTGATTACTTGGTCATAACTTGCTACCAGATCTTTCTGATTACTTGGTCATAACTTGCTACTAAATCTTTCTGATTACTTGGTCATAACTTGCTACCAGATCTTTCTGATTACTTGGTCATAACGTGCTACCAAAATCTCTCTGACTACTTGGTCATAACTTGCTACCAAAATCTCTCTGAAAATGCCCTGACATTCTTAGAAACGATGCACCGAAGCTGGTTTTGGCTTGCTGCAATGACAGATTTCTGCGAAAGCTCCACTACGCCGTTGGTCACGTAATCATTTCACGACATGCAAGATTATTATAAAAAATAGCCTCAGGGATCCCTGGGAGGGAGTTGTATAGGGCATTGGCCAGTCTTGGAGGCTGACAACCGCCTGGAGAAGCTGACCACAGTGTTCCCCCACCCTCCCCCAGAATTTTCACTTCGCAGCGACAACTCCAGTGACGGAGCAGAACATGATGACTAATGTCTTCGATCCACCCAGTCCACGGGCAGTACTTAATACCAAATTGGGGACAATTTACAAGAGGCATTGTTGGTTCTTTGCCTGCCTAGGTGGAACCCCTGGTTCTCTTCACAGACGCTCTCTTGCTGTGTGTAGCTTTCTCCCATGTTTGTGAAGTACTTGATGAACAAACTCTGGTGTTGGTCTCACTTAGCTAAACACGTCTCACATGTCTTGTCTGTCTTGTGCCGAGAAACGGGCAACTTATTGGAAACTTTTTGGGATGCAGGAAAAATGTTTTATTGTAGATCCTGAAACTGAACTTCAGAACTGATAAATTTGACACTTGTCCACGTTACTGCCTTTTTTGTTTTCAGTTGTTAACCCTTTGTTAACTCTTTGTTATCTCCGTGTTCTCGGCCCGCAAACTGCTTGGGTTCGATTTCTGCGCAATATTCTGTTTCAGCTTGATACACAGTTAGCGTACACAGTACACTGATAGCTAGGCGTACACGATATACAGAGAGCCAGGCGTACACGATATACAGAGAGCCAGGCGTACACGATATACAGAGAGCCAGGCGTACACGATATACAGAGAGCCAAGCGTACACGATGTACAGAGAGCTAGGAGTACACGATATACAGAGAGCCAAGCGTACACGATATGCAGAGAGCTAGGAGTACACGATATACAGAGAGCCAGGCGTACACGACACACAGAGAGCTAGGCGTACACGATATACAGAGAGCCAGGCGTACACGATATACAGAGAGCCAGGCGTACACGATATACAGAGAGCCAGGCGTACACGATATACAGAGAGCCAGGCGTACACGATATACAGAGAGCCAGGCGTACACGATATACAGAGAGCTAGGCGTACACGATAGAGCTAGGCGTACACGTGCTCACAGTACCTGACATTCTTCCCGAACATAGTTCTATTTTTAGTAAATAAAAAGGCCTAACACAGATGAGCCGAGTTACCATTTACACAGCTGAACTGACTGGAGAGTTACTCATGGCTTCCTTTTGAAAAGGCATTTCACTATGAGCCGGTGCTGCTCCGTTGTTTAAAATGCAGTACTCGGAACTTTTGTGGACCATAGAATTCTGCGTTTTTTTTTTTTTTGGCTTATTTCTGTGGGCCGGGCCTGAATATCCGGACCACGTGGTCCTGAGCGGTAGCTTATCAAGGAATCTGCGGCCGTGGTCAGAGAAAGTCATGAGATGGACGCTGGAGATAAAGATAAGAGCGCTAGTGGAAACTGTTTAGATCGGTGATGGTGATTGCCGTGCGGCAAGTAGGCCTTGTGCGGTAATCCCGTGGGTGGAAGTGAGGCAATTTTGTGGAGATTTTGTGTTTGGTGGAGTTTTCAGAGTGGAGAGGTATACGCTTCATGGCCGTGTAGCAGTCTGTGGAAGACCTTCCTTCCTTCCTTCATTCCTTCCTTCCTTCCTTCCCACTGACCCAGCCCAATCGGTTTTGCCATTGTTTTCCAGAAAGTCTGTAAAATTTAAATCTAAATTTAACACAACGAAGAAATATTTACACTGAATTACCCCCTTTTTTGATGTTTCATTCATAAGCTGCTCCAAATTCATAGTCAACCAACAAGAAAACAACAACAACAACAAATAACGGATGTTTTAAGTTACTTTACGCTGAAGGAGATATAGAAGAGGAGATGGGAGCAGATTTGGATGTGTACAGTCTGTGTGGGTGATGATGATGCTTCCTCGTGAACTTGTTCCGATGTCCTAGAATTAATAATCGGATCTCTTTTCGAAATGATTTGCTTGTTTGTGTGTGAAAAGTTTAAAACAGGACTAAAACAGTGAAGTCGAACTCTTTAAAAAAAATGTTTCACACGAAAAATGGACGAATATTTGCAAATGTTAAACGTTTTCTCTTGTAAACATCCAGTGAGATAAGAAGTTAGTGAAATTCAAGCACAGATTTGAGGGTTAAATGTTATTGAGATTTAAAGTTATCCGAGTTCACTTGAAAGTTCACTTGAAAGTTCACATGAAAGTTCACTTGAAAGTCTGTAGATGTTTGAGTTCTCGATGCGCAGTATCAGAGGCTTGTGGGCCGAGCACAGATCAAGTGCTGTTCAGATTATCTTAGATATTTCGTCTCTTGACTTGAAATGTTTGTCTCCTATACCTTCTTCTTCTTCTTCTTCTTCTTCTTCTTCTTCTTCTTCTTCTTCTTCTTCTTCTTCTTCTCCTTCTCCTTCTTCTTCTTCTTCTTCTTCTTCTTAGGGGAACAGATGCACACTCACCCCCCGTATAACAGGCAAATCCTGGCCGCCAGATCTCAGTCTTGTGAGTCATACCCTATTTCCACAGAGCTCTAAGTCATCTTTGACTCACTGTTTGACTGCAGTCATAACTTACCCATAAATGAGTCTAATATTGCAGTCCGTTTTCTGGGCATCCTTCTGTCGTTATCACCAATCGCCACAAATATTACCTCATCATCACCTGACACCACCAACATCACTGTCATCATCATCATCATCTTTCACAAAGAACATCAACACCAAAACCTCGATTTACCACAAATACCACATCACCACCTATCTCTAGGAACATCACAACTTATCTCTAAGAACATCACGACCTGTCTCTAAGAACATCACCACCTATTTCTAAGAACATCACAACCTATCTCTAAGAATATCACCACCTATCTCTAAGAACATCACAACCTATCTCTAAGAACATCACAACTTATCTCTAAGAACATCATCACCTGTCTCTAAGAACATCATCACCTATCTCTCAAAACATCACCACCTATGTCTAAAATATCACCACCTATCTCTAAGAACATCACAACCTATGTCTGAGAATTTCACAACCTATCTCTAAAACATTACAACCTATCTATAAGAACATCACCCCCTATCTCTAAGAACATCACAACATATCTCTAAAAACATCACAACCTATCTCTAAGAACATCATCACCTATCTCTAAGAACGTCATAACCTATCTCTAAAAACATCACAACCTATGTCTGAGAATATCACAACCTATCTCTAAAAACATCATATCCTGTCTCTAAAAATATCACCACCTATTTCTAAGAACATCATCACCTATCTCTAAGAACATTACAACCTATGTCTAAGAACATCACAACCTATTTCTAAGAACATTACAACCTATCTCTAAGAACATCGTCACCTATCTCTAAGAACATCATCACCTATCTCTAAGAACATCATCACCTATCTCTCAAAACATCACCACCTATGTCTAAAAACATAACCACCTATGTCTAAAAATATCACCACCTATCTTTAAGAAAATCACCCCCATCTCTAAGAACATCACCACCTATATCCAAGAACATCACAACCTATCTCTAAGAACATCACAACCTATCTCTAAAAACATCACAACCTATCTCCAAGAAAATCACAACCTATCTCCAAGAAGATCACCACCTATCTCTAAGAACATCACAACCTATCTCTAAGAACATCATCACCTATCTCTCAAAACATCACCACCTATCTCTCAAAACATCACCACCTATCTCTAAAAACATCACCCCTTATCTCTAAGAACATCACCCCCTGTCTCTAAGAACATCACAACCTGTCTCTAAAAACATCACCACCTATCTCTAAAAACATCACCCCTTATCTCTAAGAACATCACCCCTGTCTCTAAGAACATCACAACCTGTCTCTAAAAACATCACCACCTATCTCTAAAACATCACAGCCTATCTCTAAGAACATCACAACCTATCTCCAAATACATCAGAACCTATCTCTAAGAACACCACCACCTATCTCTAAAAACATCATATCCTGTCTCTAAAAATATCACCACCTATTTCTAAGAACATCACCACCTATCTCTAAGAACATCACAACCTGTCTCTAAGAACATCACCATCTATTTCTAAGAACATCACCACCTATCTCTAAAACATCACAACCTATCTCTAAGAACATCACCACCTAACTCTAAAACATCACCACCTATCTCTAAGAACATCACTAACTATCTCTAAGAACATCACAACCTGTCTCTAAGAACATCACAACCTATCTCTAAAACATCACAACCTATCTCTAAGAACATCACCACCTAACTCTAAAACATCACAACCTATCTCTAAGAACATCACCACCTATCTCTAAAACATCACAGCCTATCTCTAAGAACATCACAATCTATCTGTAAGAACATCACAACCTATCTGTAAGAACATCACAACCTATCTCTAAGAACACCACCACCTATCTCTAAAAACATCATATCCTGTCTCTAAAAATATCACCACCTATCTCTAAGAACATCACCACCTATCTCTAAGAACATCACAACCTGTCTCTATGAACATCACCACCTATTTCTAAGAACATCACCACCTAACTCTAAAACATCACCACCTATCTCTAAGAACATCACTACCTATCTCTAAAACATCACAGCCTATCTCTAAGAACATCACAATCTATCTGTAAGAACATCACAACCTATCTGTAAGAACATCACAACCTATCTCTAAGAACACCACCACCTATCTCTAAAAACATCATATCCTGTCTCTAAAAATATCACCACCTATCTCTAAGAACATCACCACCTATCTCTAAGAACATCACAACCTGTCTCTATGAACATCACCACCTATTTCTAAGAACATCACCACCTAACTCTAAAACATCACCACCTATCTCTAAGAACATCACTACCTATCTCTAAGAACATCAAAACCTGTCTCTAAGAACATCACCACCTAACTCTAAAACATCACCACTTATCTCTAAGAACATCACTACCTATCTCTAAGAACATCACAACCTGTCTCTAAGAACATCACCACCTATTTCTAATAACATCACCACCTATCTCTAAAACATCACAACCTATCTCTAAGAACATCACCACCTAACTCTAAAACATCACAACCTATCTCTAAGAACATCACCACCTATCTCTAAAACATCACAGCCTATCTCTAAGAACATCACAACCTATCTGTAAGAACATCACAACCTATCTCTAAGAACATCATAACCTATCTCTAAGAATATCACAACCTATCTCTAAGAACATCATAACCTGTCTCTAAGAATATAACAACCTATCTCTAAGAACATCACAACCTATCTGTAAGAATATCACAACCTATCTCTAAGAACATCATAACCTATCTCTAAGAATATCACAACCTATCTCTAAGAACATCATAACCTATCTCTAAGAATATCACAACCTATCTCTAAGAACATCATAACCTATCTCTAAGAATATCACAACCTATCTCTAAGAACATCATAACCTATCTCTAAGAATATCACAACCTATCACCACGGGAAAAAAGAAGAAATTCTCCCCGTCTTTCGTTTCAGAACAAAAAATCATCTCTCCCTAATCTCATCCACTCTCCCATTCACGTGCCAGTGCTTCTCCGTGGTTCGGGCCTGCGTTATGTCCCACGTGACAAGAGACTGACCAGCGTTGGCCTCTGGGGAAATCATTGAAAGTGTTTGGCTTAGCTAGCGATGTTTGCTTGTCGTATTGACCGCAGTCGCTGGCGCTCATAGACAGAAGAACACGGACCTCCATATCAAGTTTCCTGGGTACCTGCCCCGGCTGGCTGCTCTGCTGCCAGGATATTTCAACTGAAAGGAAAGTTTAACCTCTGCCCTTGCGTTGATTTACACCCCCCCCCCCCTTCAAATCTGAGATATATTATATCTCTCAGAGTCAACATTTGTTGTGTGAATTTGTTGAATGTTTTGATTTATAGCACACTCATTCCGTTGATGCCATCTTTGGTCGTTGATTCTTCTAGTGTAGCACACCCAGTTAGTTGATACGTTCTTTTGGTCGTTGATTCTTCTAGTGTAGCACACCCAGTTAGTTGATACGTTCTTTTGGTCGTTGATTCTTCTAGTGTAACACACCCAGTTAGTTGATACGTTCTTTTTATTGTTGATTCTTCTAGTGTAGCACACCCAGTTAGTTGATACGTTCTTTTTATTGTTGATTCTTCTAGTGTAGCACCCCAGTTAGTTGATACGTTCTTTTTATTGTTGATTCTTCTAGTGTAGCACACCCAGTTAGTTGATACGTTCTTTTGGTTGTTGATTCTTCTAGTGTAGCACACCCAGTTAGTTGATACGTTCTTTTTATTGTTGATTCTTCTAGTGTAGCACACCCAGTTAGTTGATACGTTCTTTTTATTGTTGATTCTTCTAGTGTAGCACACCCAGTTAGTTGATACGTTCTTTTGGTTGTTGATTCTTCTAGTGTAGCACACCCAGTTAGTTGATACGTTCTTTTGGTTGTTGATTCTTCTAGTGTAGCACACCCAGTTAGTTGATACGTTCTTTTGGTCGTTGATTCTTCTAGTGTAGCACACCCAGTTAGTTGATACGTTCTTTTTGTCGTTGATTCTTCTAGTGTAGCACACCCAGTTAGTTGATACGTTCTTTTGGTTGTTGATTCTTCTAGTGTAGCACACCCAGTTAGTTGATACGTTCTTTTGGTTGTTGATTCTTCTAGTGTAGCACACCCAGTTAGTTGATACGTTCTTTTGGTTGTTGATTCTTCTAGTGTAGCACACCCAGTTAGTTGATACGTTCTTTTGGTCGTTGATTCTTCTAGTGTAGCACACCCAGTTAGTTGATACGTTCTTTTGGTCGTTGATTCTTCTAGTGTAGCACACCCAGTTAGTTGATACGTTCTTTTGGTTGTTGATTCTTCTAGTGTAGCACACCCAGTTAGTTGATACGTTCTTTTGGTTGTTGATTCTTCTAGTGTAGCACCCCAGTTAGTTGATACGTTCTTTTGGTTGTTGATTCTTCTAGTGTAGCACACCCAGTTAGTTGATACGTTCTTTTGGTCGTTGATTCTTCTAGTGTAGCACACCCAGTTAGTTGATACGTTCTTTTGGTCGTTGATTCTTCTAGTGTAGCACACCCAGTTAGTTGATACGTTCTTTTGGTTGTTGATTCTTTATTGTGTTCATTCGGGTAGTTGGCAAGTCTTTACATGAACAAAGAGGAAACAGAAATAACCAATAAATGACTACTGCTTTTGTTTTGGAACTACTGTAATTTATCATTTTAAAACTTTAGTTCGAAGCTTCCTGTTCCGTCTCAGACAGTGGGGGTTTTTTTCTTTCAGAAAAGAAACTTGTCTGCGCGCATACTGGGACTTAAGAGTACACTATTGTTTTGAAAAAGAACGTTCAGAGGAAAAGGTCATCGATTTCCAGGCAGATATTTTCAGATTTCAGAAACCAGTTGGCAGGTCTCACAGTCCAGACATGTCGCTGCTAGGTTAGTCCCAGGCGTGAAGAGTAGCTCCTCACTTCCTGGGAATCTGATCCGGAGTATTTGTTTCAGTATATGTACGTCCTGACCACGGACTGGTTAAGACCCATGTATTTGTTTGTTTCACGTGATCGTTGCTTCAAGATACACTAAGAGAAAGCTAATCAGTAGCATATTCCTACCAACGCTGTGCTATCAATGGCAGACATGGGCACTTACTAAGAAACAACAGAATAAAATAAGCACGTGTGAGATGAGATGTCTTAGGAAAGTAGCAAACGTCACCAGGTTAGACAAGCTAAGAAATGACACCATAAGACAGATGGTAGAAACTACAACGTGTCTACGACACATAGACAAGCAAAGAATCACGTGGTTCGGCCACTTAATGAGAATGACACACTCTCAGCCAGTCAGTCACGAGAACCTTCACCCAAAGAACTACAGGACACAGAGCAAGAGGAAGACCCAGAGAGAGATGGATAGATGGTATCAGAGAAAGAGATGGATAGATGGTATCAGAAAGAGATGGATAGATGGTATCAGAGAAAGAGATGGACAGATGGTGTCAGAGAAAGAGATGGATAGATGGTATCAGAGAAAGATATGGATAGATACTATCAGAGAAAGAGATGGATAGATGGTATCAGAGAAAGAGATGGATAGATAGTATCAGAGAAAGAGATGGATAGATAGTATCAGAGAAAGAGATGGATAGATGGTGCCAGAGAAACACTGGCTAATTATGGCATGACCGTCACTGAGGCCACACATTTGGTCCCCAAAACGCCAGTTGCATCTCCCCTGGACACATAACGGTACAGGTGGAATGACAAGGTCAAGTAAATAAGTTGTTTGAAGATTGATTGAATTGAGTGATGTTGTGAGCGACATGTATGATGTAAGTTATACACTGAGATCTGTGCTTGACCAGGTTTGAAACAAAAGTCTGGGGACTATAGGAAGACAGGCCAGGCTCGGTATTACAGCTCTAGCGAGTTCTGTTAATATGTAATAGATCTTTCCGTGTGCAGTAATGTCATGTAAGGCTTCCGTGTCATCATGGCTGAGGGTTTTATCAGGGCTTCTTAGATTTCTACGCGGAAAATTGGATTTTACCCGGGGGGAAATGCCTTCTGCCGTCACGGAGAGCACCACGGGGTGAACTGGTCACTTGGGGAGGGTGTTGTGATGAGTGCGCGTTATGTGTGTATATATGCGGGAAGGTTTCTCATATGCTGATGCCGTGGAGATTTATGGAGTTTGTTGACATATTTTGCAATAGTGTCCAAACAATGAGGTAACGTAAGACTTGTGGTTGTGGCAGATCAAGTTTTCAACAGTTGATGTTGATGTTGTATAACTGTGTTAGAAACTGATGGTTCCAGTTTGTTCATCTCATAAACTTTGTAGTAGTAAACGAGTTCAGCGTCTGTTGTAGTACGTTTGTAAGTTGAGCTTCTGTTGAAGTTAAGTTTGTGAATTGAGCTTCTGTCGAAGTTAAGTTTGTGAATTGAGCTTCTGTTGATGTTAAGTTTGTGAATTGAGCTTCTGTTGATGTTAAGTTTGTGAATTGAGCTTCTGTTGAAGTTAAGTTTGTGAGTTCAGCGTTTCTAAACTTCTAAACTTCTGTTAAGTTTTGTTACGGGAAGAAAAAAAAAGTAAAACTCTTTGACTAGTCACTCTCTGTCCTAGCTTGCTTTTTTGCTTCAGTTTGTTTATTTGTCCTTGTATGTTTCTCTGTTTCAGTTTATCTTTTCTGTTTATTTGTCCTTGTATGTTTCTCTGTTTCAGTTTATCTTTTCTGTTTATTTGTCCCTGTGTGTTTCTCTGTTACAGTTTATTCTTCCTGTTTATTTGTGCCTGTATGTTTCTCTGTTCCAGTTTATTCTTCCTGTTTATTTGTCCCTGTATGTTTCTCTGTCCTATTTTGTATCCTGTTGCTCTTTCTCCATGATTCTTTCTCTTTTATAATTGACATATTTCTGGACTGAGTGCAGTGGATACATCCAGTATCTGATTGTATATCCGTCTGTAAGAATATTTTTTAAAGGATTATATTTTTCTATTTTGTTATTCATTGTTTGGCATCGTAATAGGTACATGTTGGTTGATGACTACACATACTACATCAACACATTGCACACAGAGAAAGGAAACACAGATAAGATTTTTCATCAGTGGATCACTTTTTATTATTATCAGCATAATCTAATCAATTTCTTTCAATAGTTTCCATTATTTTCTTCTCTTGGTTTTCCCTTGCCTCTCTTCCCATTTATCTTTCCTGCTGCCATGATGTTTTCAAGCCCTTCCCTTCTCATATGTCCAATGAATGGTGACCGTCATTGATTCCTACAAAGATATTATCAACAGTGGAATCACTAAAAATCAATTAAAATCTTGTACATATAATTGGGTTAGTATGATCTTCAACATAATCGTTTTTAATAGAAATCTCAAAATAATCATTCTTAAAATGATTAAATGTTCTGATTGTGATGAACCGAACAGTTGGCTTGAGAAGGGTATGGTAAACAATGCATACACATAAAATTCATTGAAATAAATTTTGGTGCTGCATAGTCCCAAAATATCTAAAGCCTCACATAGAACACTGCTCTATAACGGAGCTATGATTATTCGTGTGCTATTTCTTTTATCTCAGTCATACCAGAGTGGCTCGGGGTGGATTGGAGGAGTCGACAGCACGGCTTGCACGCGTCCACATCACAGAAATATAAACCCATACTAACTCAACACATATACGTTTATCCATCGACGAATAAACAACACTCATTCGTGCTTGACGAGAACATGATCTCCTCCAATCCGCTGGCACCTCCTGCGTGCTCAGAGTACAAATCCCGGTCTATTAAATTCTGTCGCATATTCTTTATATACTGAGTCAGAAACCGATTTTCTCTTAGTTGCGCACCTCTGAAAACCGACCGGTAACTGACTCATTATTTCCTACGCTTAGGGTTGCCAACCAACCTAGGTTGCTAGTCTGTTCTTATATCTGCCCATTTTACACATCCTGTACATTCTCTCAGGCTCTGTTTATTTTTGTCTGCTAGCAACAAAGCAGAAATTGAGGAGACATTTATATCCCACTCATTGTCTCTGGAAGAATGCCGACCAAGTCTCCCCACACTTTCCAGTCTTTCGTGTTGTTCATCAGTTCTGTTGTTGTGCCTCTCACATGCCATTTTGTCAAGCCATCTAAGATTTTCTCTCTTGGTCTACCTCTCCCTTTTCTGCCTCCAGTTTTCCCTGTTGTCACGATATTTTCTATCCCTACCTCTTCTCATTACGTGGCCAATAAACCTTGACTGTCTCCTCTCATAGTGTGTTTATTCATGTTTGTTTGTCATTGACTTTTCTTAGGTATTCTTCATTTGTTATGTTTGCTGTCCAGACCTCGCTGTATAAACAATATTTCTTCTTCCAGCACCTTCTCTTCACACAGCTCTGAAATTATCATCTTTACCCTCACACAGCTCTGAAATGATCATCCTTACCCTCACACAGCTCGAAAATTATCATCTTTACCTTCACACAGCTCTGAGATTATCATCTTTATCCTCACACAGCTCTGAGATTATCATCTTTATCCTAACACAGCTCTGAGATTATCATCTTTACCCCCACACACCTGAGATTATCATCGTTACCCTCACACAGTTTTGAAATTATCTTTACCCTCACACAGCTCTGAAATTATCATCTTTACCCTTACACAGCTCTGAAATTATCATCTTTACCTTCACACAGTTCAGAGATTATCATCTTTACCCTCACACAGCTCAGAGATTGTCATCTTTACCCTCAAGTTTTGCAGCTTCGTCTTTCTGCTCGGCCTGTTCTTGCAGCGTGAAAGGAGGGCCCTTCCTGTCCTCTCATCAGATTTATGCCATGTCTGGTCCGTGCTCTGAAAATCTGGGATGCCTCTACATCGTGTGGGACCGTTCATGCTCTGATGAAGACACCAGAATGTCGTCAGGGACGTATAAGAGCCCACTTTTTTCAGAATTCGTTCCATTTCCAATTCTTAACCCGCCTGGCGTATGGTTGGAACATCTTTGTCTTCTCTTGTCCTTCAAAAGCTTCGGCGGTGATCTGTCAGTCGTCCTGGCTTTCTGCCATGATTTGACAGCCTGTCTCTTCTCCTGCTATGTTTCCTTTTTTTTTTACTAGGAACGCTCAGAAAGTAATGCACCACATTGATTTTCAGTTAATAATGAAGATAGAAGCGTGAACTTTTGCACACTTTAAGTATGGCATGTGCCGATTGTGTGAAGTAAATTGCACTGCGACATGTCAAAGAATATGGCTGCCCTAACCGTTGAAATGGAGTGTGTTAGCAACTTGCGGTATAGCAGCATATTGTGATATAATTTCTCGTTACAGAGAAGGAAACTGTTGTGAACATTCACAAGCATCTATGTGATGTGTATGGAAGTTTTGCAGTCGACAGGACAGTCAGTCGCTGGATTCAGAGAATCAAAGAATCAATAAGTGGAGATAAGGAGTTGTATGATTGGCCACGCTGTGGACGTCCTGTCATAGCCACCAAAGCAGAAATGTTGAAATGCGCTGAGGGCATTATTCTTACTGATAGGCGTATCACTACTCAACAAATGGCCTTAAAACTGTCAGTCAGTAATGGCAGTGCAAATGCAGTTATGAAAGCTGTCGGATTTTCTAAGGTTTGCGCAAGATGGGTTCCTCGAAGTCTCACAAATGACCATGGATTGCAAAGGAAAGCAATTTTGTTCTGAATTGTTGGAGCGTTTCAGTGCTGAGGGAGAGAACTTTTTGGCTAAGATCGTAACAGGTGACGAAACCTGGGCACATCATTTTGAACCTGAGACAAAAAGACAGTCAGTGGAGTGGCATCATCCGCAATCACCACGAAGAAATAAATTCAAGACAACTCCTTCAGCTGAAAAGGTCATGATCACTGTCTTTTTGGGACATTGAAAGTGTGATTCTTGTGGATGTTATGCCAAGAAGAGAGACAATCATTTCGCAAGCTTACATTAAGATATTGAAAAATCTCAGTCAACGTTTTCACAGAGTTCGGCCGCACAAGAATCCAGCAGACCTGCTTCTCCTTCACGACAATGCGCGCCCTTACACAAGTCTGGCAACACGGGAAGCAATCACCAAATTGGGTTGGACTGTACTACCCCATCCACCCTATAGTCCCGATTTGGCGCCCTCTGATTTCCATCTGTTTGGTCCACTTAAAGATGCACTCCGAGGGTAAGATTTGAAGATGACGAAGGAGTGATTCATGCAGGGAAGAAATGGCAACATAATCAAGAGAAAATCTGGTACTGGCTAGGAATACATGCACTTGTTTCGTGCTGGCGTAAAGCCGTACAATTTGATTTGGATTATATTGAATAATACTGATGTTTACTTGACATATCCATGTATATTGTATAAAAATTTCATGCTTTTTGAATAAACAGCTCCTGAGAAAAACGACGTGGTGCGTTACTTTCTGAACACACTTCTTACTTAGGGTTTATAGAGACAGGCAGAATGGACGAGCTTGAGAGCAGAGAGTCCACATCACTGCTTAGACTGAGAGAGCAGAGAGCCACATCACTGCTTAGACTGAGAGAGCAGAGAGCCACATCACTGCTTAGACTGAGAGAGCAGAGAGTCCACATCACTGCTTAGACTGAGAGAGCTGAGAGCCACATCACTGCTTAGACTGAGAGAGCTGAGAGCCACATCACTGCTTAGACTGAGAGAGCAGAGAGCCACATCACTGCTTAGACTGAGAGAGCAGAGAGTCCACATCACTGCTTAGACTGAGAGAGCAGAGAGTCCACATCACTGCTTAGACTGAGAGAGCAGAGAGACCACATCACTGCTTAGACTGAGAGAGCAGAGAGCCACATCGCTGCTTAGACTGAGAGAGCAGAGAGCCACATCACTGCTTAGACTGAGAGAGCTGAGAGCCACATCACTGCTTAGACTGAGAGAGCAGAGAGTCCACATCACTGCTTAGACTGAGAGAGCTGAGAGCCACATCACTGCTTAGACTGAGAGAGCAGAGAGCCACATCACTGCTTAGACTGAGAGAGCAGAGAGTCCACATCACTGCTTAGACTGAGAGAGCTGAGAGCCACATCACTGCTTAGACTGAGAGAGCAGAGAGCCACATCACTGCTTAGACTGAGAGAGCTGAGAGCCACATCACTGCTTAGACTGAGAGAGCAGAGAGCCACATCACTGCTTAGACTGAGAGAGCAGAGAGCCACATCACTGCTTAGACTGAGAGAGCAGAGAGCCACATCGCTGCTTAGACTGAGAGAGCAGAGAGCCACATCACTGCTTAGACTGAGAGAGCAGAGAGTCCACATCACTGCTTAGACTGAGAGAGCTGAGAGTCCACATCGCTGCTTAAACTGAAAGAGCTGAGAGTCCAGACTGGTACGGCCAGGAACGAAAGGTATACTGGATGCGCAAGAGGAGTTGTCAACCAACACAGAAGAGGCATCAAATGCGGGACACTGATGGATATATTGAATGAAGAGGTTGGGGGGGGACATCCATGGACGTGTCGGAGTGCAGCGATGATAACCCAAGCTATAACCACTATTTGCTGTTGCTCAGGCCGACTGTACAAACATAACATGGATACAGCCAGTCATGGGAGAAGCTGTTCAGCAAATCATGTTGGGCAAAAATCCACACACACACACACAAGTCTGCCAGCTCCAGATCCGATTTCTGAAACGCTTATTGCCATAATTATAAGTTCCAGGACAGCTGAGATGTAGGTTTTCGTTCTTGTAACATTTCTACAAATAGGAAACAAGGAGATTTTAGCACTGTAACAAGACTATGTTTGAAACAACAATCTCTATTCAGCTGGGGGCGCGAGATAGCTAAGATTAATGCACTGTTCCCTCGTGGCTAAGGTGATTAATGCACTGTTCCCTCGTGGTTAAGTTGATTAATGCACTATTCCCTCGTGGCTAAGTTAATTAATGCACTGTTCCCTCGTGGCTAAGTTGATTAATGCACTATTCCCTCGTGGCTAAGTTGATTAATACACTGTTCCCTCGTGGCTAAGTTGATTAATGCATTGTCCACTCCTGACTAAGTTGATTAATGCAATGTTCTCTCGTGGCTAAGGTGATTAATCCACTGTTCCCTCGTGGCTAAGTTGATTAATGCATTGTCCCCTTGTGGCTAAGTTGATTAATGCACTATTCCCTCGTGGCTAAGTTAATTAATGCACTGTTCCCTCTTGGCTAAGTTGATTAATGCACTGTTCCCTCTTGGCTAAGTTGATTAATGCACTGTTCCCTCTTGGCTAAGTTGATTAATGCACTGTTCCCTCTTGGCTAAGTTGATTAATGCACTGTTCCCTCGTAGTTAGACGTGGTTCAAGTCCCAGGTAATTCTCTTGTCGCTTTTCTTTATCTGGCGTCTAAAAGTGCTTTGTCTGTAAATATTTTCGACCTCTAACCACCCATCACTGTGTCCTGTTAGTTTAATGTTCCTGTAATGGCGATCATCTAGTAGCGACGATTATACAGATCTAATATAATGACCTCCAAATTGTTGTACATGAGCCATTGCGCTATTCGGCTGTTTTGTTGTAGATCGACCGTGGAGCATTTTGCTTACGTGCGCTGTTCGAAGTCCCGTATTCCTGTGCCTTACGTGTTATTGATCCTGTACGCTCGTCCTTAAAACTGTATTGTCCTCAGTTCATAACTGCCGTGAACTGTCTTCCTTGTGGAGGGAGGAACATTGATCCATCCGTGGCCGCCTCTGGGGGCAGGGGCCGCCTGCGATGATTGAAAATTGTTCTTGTTTTTCTGGTCGTTGTTTCTGAGTGTCTCTTGGAGTGTCTCGTTACCTGTCTCTGTTTCATCTTGCGTTTGGCTTAATTGTTATTTTTTGTTTGGTGAACAGTTTCAGGATTGGATTACAGTGAGTGGGCGGGCTTTCAGCTTACGTGAAGTTGTTTCCTTTGTGTTGTCCAGAAGGTTTTCTATTTGTGTTATCCACAAAGCTTTCTGTTTTTTTTTTTTTGTTATCCAATAAGTTTTCTGTTTGTGTTATCCAATAAGCTTTCTGTTTGTGTTATCCAACAAGCTTTCTGTTTGTGTTATCCAAAAAAGTTTTCTGTTTTTGTTATCCAATAAGTTTTCTGTTTGTGTTATCCAACATTTTTCTGTTTGTGTTATCCAATAAGCTTTCTATTTGTGTTATCCAATAAGTTTTCTGTTTGTGTTATCCAATAAGTTTTCTGTTTGTGTGATCCAAAAAAATTTTCTGTTTGTGAAATCCGATAAATTTTCTATTTATGTTATCCAAAAGCTTTCTGTTTGTGTGATCCAGTAAGTTTTCTGTTTGTGTTATTTACTAATTTTTCTGTTTGTGTTATCCAGTAAGTTTTCTGTTTGTGTTAACCAGTAAGTTTTCTGTTTGTATGATCCAGTGTGGTTTATGTCTGTGTGAACTCGTTTACTGTTTGTGTGAACCAGTTTACTGTTTGTGTGAACCAGTTTACTGTTTGTGTGAACCCGTTTACTGTTTGTGTGAACCAGTTTACTGTTTGTGTGAACCCGTTTACTGTTTGTGTGAACCCGTTTACTGTTTGTGTGAACCAGTTTACTGTTTGTGTGAACCAGTTTACTGTTTGTGTGAACCCGTTTACTGTTTGTGTGAACCAGTTTACTGTTTGTGTGAGCGAATCTGTTTTCTGAAAGGGTTTTTAAGCGACCCACGGTCCTCCCGTTCACGAGTCGGTGCGGGCCACAAGGGGGTCTGTGAATACATTTTAGGGGGTCTGTGAATACATTTTAGGGGGTCTGTGAATACATTTTAGGGGGTCTGTGAATACATTTTAGGGGGTCTGTGAATACATTTTAGGGGTTTTGTGAACGTTGTAGAGAAAAATGCGACATTCTTCCGTCAAGCTGTCCACAATAACCGTGATGAAAGTAAACAATAGTCTGTGCTCTCTAGACTCTGATAAAAGTAAACAATAGTCTTTGCTCTCTAGACTCTGATAAAAGTAAACAATAGTCTGTGCTCTCTAGACTCTGATAAAAGTAAACAATAGTCTGTGCTCTCTAGACTCTGATAAAAGTAAACAATAGTCTGTGCTCTCTAGACTAGGAAACATTTCTTAGCTTCAGGAAATCTGCTTTGGAAGAAAAGCTTGTATTAACAGCCTTGTCGTGAAGTACAACTCAACTCAGCTGTTCTTGTCCTGCTAATGACTTCGTGGATGAAGTACAACAACTCAACTCAACTGTTCTTGTCCTGCTATTGACTCCATGAATAAGTACAACAACTCAACTCAACTGTTCTTGTCCTGCTATTGACTCCATGAATAAGTACAATAACTCAACTCAGCTATTCTTGTTCTGCTATTGACTCCATGAATAAATACAATAACTCCACTCGGCTGTTCTTGTCCTCCTGTTGACTCCATGAATAAATACAATAACTCCACTCGGCTGTTCTGTTCTCCTCCTGTTGACTCCATGAATAAATACAATAACTCCACTCGGCTGGTCTTGTCTCGCTACTGACTCCATGGATAAAGTTACCCTAGTGTAGCTGCTATCTTTGTTTCTTGATATCGCCTGTCTCCTGAACATTATCCCATTTTGTAATGCTACTCTTTTCTGTAATGTCTGTAATATTCTGTAATATTATTCTCATTCTGTAATGCTATCCTCGCTCTGTACAGCGAATTGTTATTGATTTATGAGTCAAGTTATGATTATTTTGATATAAATGTAACAAAGAAATAGCGCTTTCGTTTCTTGTGTGCGTTGTAACTTGACTTGTTTATCGTCTCACCTTTGTTACGTGCGAGCATGTTTTTAGTGTTGCCAACATCATCATGGTGGTCTTCAAGCACAGGCAGTGTATCGGAAAAGGAGTGGGTTACAGTACCTTGCTTTGGAGTCACTGGAGTGGAAGAGTCCACCACCTTGAGGATTACATATTTAACCAGGATGAGAGAAGTTACTAGGAGCACCATGAAGTGGTGGGATAGTCAGAGTCTTAGGCGACCATTTCGGCTGTGCCATCCAACTATCACGGTCGCTTGCCCTAGCTTTAGTCATCAAGAAGGATATGCCTGTCACAGAGGTCAGTGTGAAAGAACTTAAGTTTAGATGGCACAAGTCACGTGTTATCTTTCTGTTACATACACACACTCAAGCAAGACCTGGTCAGCAAATAAGGTCAAATTCAGGACCTTATTCCAGTGTGACAATAAAGTATTTGCCTTCAGCAGTGTGGAGGCTACCAATAAGTGTTAAAAAACTGGAGAATTTAACTTTCTCTGAGGATCTTTTGTTGGATTTATCCAGGGATGGACAAACTGAACGTTTACTTAATGTTGGGAGCACAATATCTCCTTGGAAACCAGCACCTGGAGTTCAGTGGTATCACGGGGAGATCATTTATTAACTTTCCCTGGTTATTGCATGGTACTCTTACCTGGTTATTGTACAGGCCGTACTTGGTTATTGTAGTGACATTATCTGGTTAATGTATTAACCGTACGTGGTTACTGTAGTAAGAAGCTGTGGAGAGGAACAGACAGAACTACAAAAAAAGAAGAAGATTTTTAAGGGCATGCATCTTTCCCATCGCAACATATGTCTGTGAGACCTGGACACTTAACAAAACAGCTGAGAAACACATAAATGCCTTTGAATGTAAATGCTACAGAAGAGTTCTTCAAATATCATGGACACACAAAAAGAACAAATATATCCATACTACAAGAACTTAATACTGAAGAAGGTTGGCTAGTAAAGAGTATAAAACAGATAAAGTATAAATATTATGGACATATTAAACGTCATGATAATTTAGAGAAGACCGTCTTGGAAGGGTACATAATGGGAAAAAGGAAGAGAGGAAGACCAAGGCGAAGATGGCTGCAAGCAGCTTACAACTTACAGGAGAGCTGTTAGGGAGGCAAAGCTCCGCAAGGGACTTGCAAATGACTGACTGACTGGTTACTGTAGTAACCTTATTTGGTTATTGTATTTACCTGGTTATTGTATTAACATGAAGCATGAACTCAATGATTAATTGTCTTTTATATATAGTATATACTGTATCGCCTCTCCTTCCTTCCAAAAAAAAACAAAAAACAAAAGCCCACTTTTCTGAATAGGAAATCCTTGTGGATGAAATGTTTTTGTTCTTTGGGTGTCGGGGCTTGGCCCTGGTTTCCAAATGTCAGGTCCGTCGAATGGTTGTAGCTAATTGCTGAGGATGTTGAGGTCCTGATGGGGCGGAAAGGGGGAGGGGGTTTCACATGTCAACGAGTGAAGTGCTCACCTAGAAGTGAATACTGTGTTATGTTCTGTTTACTTTTGGCTTTGTAAGTGTTAGCCATAAGCTTTTTTAGCCAAACGATTTCCGGCTGTCTGAAGTATATCCTTAGTGCTGTTGTTGCTGGCATTTTATGTCAAGTTATGTTTTAAAAAAAACCGCTAACTTTCAACTTCCAAGTTAGTCGCCTTCATCATCATCATCATCATCATCATCATCATCATCATCATGTGCCCTCTCCCTAGGGAAGCTTGGTTTCAGTGGTCCTCCATCTCACCTTCTCCTCTTTTTCCACAGTTCCGCCGGCTAGGCTGAGTTCATCCTTGTATGTAGTATCACTGTCGATCTCTGACTCTTTTCCCCTTCAACTTTCGCCTTCTAGTGTGGTTGTCATTCTTGCACTGTGTCTCTTGATATGATTGATATATCTGAACTGTGCGGTTGTTGTGTTTTCTTATAATTTCTCTTCTCAGTTTTAATTGATTTGGTAGTTCCTTTCTTCTCTGTTTAGTTCTTCGAAGATTTGGTAGTTCCTTTGTTCTCTGTTTAGTTCTTCGAAGATTTGGTAGTTCCTTTGTTCTCTGTTTAGTTCTTCGAAGATTTGGTAGTTCCTTTGTTCTCTGTTTAGTTCTTCGAAGAGTTGGTAGTTCCTTTATTCTTTGTTTAGAACTTTGAAGATTTTACTAATGCCTGTGTTTACTTTGAAGCATCAAAGGCTGACGGGAAGCCGAAAGTGGTGATCTGCTGCAGGCAGTCTTTGGTGTGGAGATTAAGTACTTTTTTCCCGATTATCCGCTGCGGACGTCCACGTTATCCCGTTTTCTCGGGACAGAATTCTGTTTGATTTCTTAGTTTTCCTTCATGCACTTACAAGCCCCGTAGACACGAGTGTCTGTACATCATTTGTAACATAGTGCCTTGTATGTTAGGATAGCTTTATAATTATTGTTAGTATAATTATTATTATTGCTATTAACAGTTTATTACAGTTATGATTATTATTGATAAGTAGAAAGTAGGGAAGAAACGATAGAAAATTTGAGAACCAGTAAGAGAGGAACACCCCCATGGTATTAATAATTAAGAAAGAATTAAGCAGGTACTTAGAAATATCAGACACAGGGACGCTGAATACGCTCTAGAAGGATTTACTCAGATAACAAGAGTACATATGGAGACAGACAGACGGGCACTGTGTAAACATATATGGACTAATCTCCTACATGTACAGCAACACTTAATACTGGATAAGAAGTGTTTATCCACGCGAGAAAATTTAATAAACGGATTTGACGCAAGAGACTTACTGACAGATGAGGCATAATTGCTAATGTTAGGACGCAATTTGCACACATGAATAGTCCAGCGGACTAATAGGATGACCAATGGGGGTGGACTGACTTATTCCGAATTCCAGCTAAGGCCCAATCAGTATGTAATAAACCAGCTGACCAATAGAATGATCTAGAGGTGTGTCCTATTGGACAACTGATTTGCAATATATAAGCCAGGCACAGTTTTGAAGGAGAGAGAGAGAGAGAGAGAGAGAGAATTGGAAGATAGATAGGGATAGGGGAGAAAAGAAGAATAGTAGGATGTAGAAGAGCAACGACAGATAGAACAGATGGACAAGTAGAACCAGTAGATATTCAGGAGATGAGAGTTATTCACGAGTTGTTGACCCAGTGTAGAGCTAGGCATCTTCGGCCACAGTCTGTTTAGAAAAATTACGCTAGAGTTGGAATTTGTGAACAGTGATTATGTGCTTCAATGTCGACACCAAGGAAATGTATGTCCTGTTGCATCTTATTCCAAGTGAAGTTGTCAACAACACATCTGTGACCTTATTTGTCAAAATTAAATGGATTCATTGAACTTATTCAGCGGACTTGGTCAAGTGAATGTTGTAATATTTGTGGAACCTATTCTAGACCAGAGAAATCTTGATTGTATGTGAAGGTAGTGTCCCAAAGTGTCTAAGATTTGAGTATAATACGAGGAATAATTGTAAGGCTTTAATTTCCAGTAAGAGGTTAAATGTCCCGAGCACAGCGACCATTCGTCATATACAAGATAAAGAGGAGCGGAGATTCCTGCAACTTCTCAGTATTAAAACTGCCAAAGTTTGATGTGGAGGATCACCATCATTCAAGTTCCATAAACAGTATCACTAGTATTAATCAACAGTATTAATAAGAAAACACTACTACTTCATCAGTATATAAATCAGAACACTTCTATATTATACAGCGATCTGCGACAAGTTGGTCAGTAGATCTAACAGTTAAGTACAAGGAAGGCCAAGCTGGCTTGTGTGAGTCAGAATACTTTGCCAGAGTTGCATGCGGGTGAGCAGTAGAGTAATGTTCCATGTGGTGTGTGTGTGTGTGTGGTGTGTGTGTGTTTGGTGCTAGTGTTTTGGTGTGTAGTTGTATGTGATGTGTATATGTCTCAAAATCTGTGTTCCAAAGAGCACTCGTTGACGCAGTATCACTTTGTCAAGAGATGGTTTTCAAACACTTGTTGTCAAGAGATGGTTTTCAGACACTTGTTGTCAAGAGATGGTTTTCAAACACTTGTTGTCAAGAGATGGTTTTCAAACATTTGTTGTCAAGAGATGATTTTCATACACTTGTTGTCAAGAGATGGTTTTCAAACACTTGTTGTCAAGAGATGGTTTTCAAACACTTGTTGTCAAGAGATGGTTTTCAAACACTTGCTGTCAAGAGATGGTTTTCAAATATTTGTTGTCAAGAGATGGTTTTCAAACACTTGTTGTCAAGAGATGGTTTTCAAACACTTGTTGTCAAGAGATGGTTTTCAAACACTTGCTGTCAAGAGATGGTTTTCAAACACTTGCTGTCAAGAGATGGTTTTCAAACACTTGTTGTCAAGAGATGGTTTTCAAACACTTGTTGTCAAGAGATGGTTTTCAAACACTTGTTGTCAAGAGATGGTTTTCAAACACTTGTTGTCAAGAGATGGTTTTCAAACACTTGTTGTCAAGAGATGGTTTTCAAACACTTGTTGTCAAGAGATGGTTTTCAAACACTTGCTGTCAAGAGATGGTTTTCAAACACTTGTTGTCAAGAGATGGTTTTCAAACACTTGTTGTCAAGTGTCTTGGTTCAGTTGATAAGACCAAAACATCTGCTCAGAACTCTCTTACTCAGGTAAAGAGAGCGCCTCATCTTCTTCTGTGTTCGCTTTCAAAACAACGTTGGTTGCATTGTATCATGGGACTGCCGTGGGTTGCATTGTATCATGGGACTGCCGTTGGTTGCATTGTATCATGGGACTGCCGTGGGTTGCATTGTATCATGGAACTGCCGTGGGTTGCATTGTATCATGGGACTGCCGTTGGTTGCATTGTATCATGGGACTGCCGTGGGTTGCATTGTGTCATGGAACTGCCGTTGGTTGCATTGTATCATGGGACTGCCGTGGGTTGCATTGTGTCATGGAACTGCCGTTGGTTGCATTGTATCATGGGACTGCCGTGGGTTGCATTGTGTCATGGAACTGCCGTTGGTTGCATTGTATCATGGGACTGCCGTGGGTTGCATTGTGTCATGGAACTGCCGTTGGTTGCATTGTATCATGGGACTGCCGTGGGTTGCATTGTATCATGGAACTGCCGTGGGTTGCATTGTATCATGGAACTGCCGTTGGTTGCATTGTATCATGGAACGGCCGTGGGTTGCATTGTGTCATGGGACGGCCGTTGGTTGCATTGTGTCATGGTTTTCAGCTAGGCTGTGATATTTGCGCCTTTCCACCCGACGCACCTATCATCAGCCTGGCCTGTTGCTGAGACTTCGTTCGCCTTCCCGCTTTTATTCATTTTCACTCGACGAAAAGCGGAGATGGAACAGGGTCTTGACCGGCGGTGATTTACTGTATTTTCTCCCTCGAGTGAAGTTCAGACTTTAGCAAAAGAGAAAAGTGGAGATAGAACAGGGTCTTGACCAGCGGTGATTTGCTGTATTTTCTCCCTCGAGTGAAGTTCAGACTTCAGCAAGAGAGAAAATGAACAAAATAAGCATACTTGGTCTCTTCTCTCCATTTTGAAGCGCGAAAATGTCCGTGCAGCTACAGCTTTTTATAAACACTTTACCCTGTTCGCTAGAGCGACCCTTCACTCTCAGTGTTTAGTTTCTGAAGTGTAGTGTTTCTTCCTTGTTTTAATGGTACCGGTTTTTGTTCGCAGCTTGGCGTGTAAGAGGCAGGAAGCTCCGCCTACATGTTTGTGTAAGCTTTTGTTTCCGCTCTTACACGTGGATGTAGGCATATACTTCCCAGTCAGTTCTGTAAGGAAAGATCTTTTAATCTTTGTACCAGAAGTCAGTACACTGAGGACAGCAGAATAGATTTCTATTAACTTTCTTCTTCCATTTTCTCTCCCATCCTCCGTCCTTCCCTCCTCTCTCTCTCTCTCTTTCTCTCTCTCATTGTCAGTCTCTCTTTCTCTCCCTCTCACTATCAGTCTCTCTTTCTCTCTCTCACTATCAGTCTCTCTTTCTCTCTCTCACTATCAGTCTCTCTTTCTCTCTCTCACTATCAGTCTCTCTTTCTCTCTCTCTCTCACTATCAGTCTCTCTTTCTCTCTCTCACTATCAGTCTCTCTTTCTCTCTCTCAGTGTCAGTCTCTCTTTCTCTCTCTCACTATCAGTCTCTCTTTCTCTCTCTCTCACTATCAGTCTCTCTTTCTCTCTCTCACTATCAGTCTCTCTTTCTCTCTCTCAGTCTCTCTTTCTCTCTCTCACTATCAGTCTCTCTTTCTCTCTCTCTCTCTCTCACTATCAGTCTCTCTTTCTCTCTCTGTGTCAGTCTCTCTTTCTCTCTCTCACTATCAGTCTCTCTTTCTCTCTCTCTCTCTCTCATTGTCAGTCTCTCTTCTCTCTCTCACTGTCAGTCTCTCTTTCTCTCTCACACACTATCAGTCTCTCTCTCACTACCAGTCTCTCTTTCTCTCTCTCACTATCAGTCTCTCTTTCTCTCTCTCTCACTATCAGTCTCTCTTTCTCTCTCTCACTATCAGTCTCTCTTTCTCTCTCTCTCTCACTATCAGTCTCTCTTTCTCTCTCTCACTGTCAGTCTCTCTTTCTCTCTCACACACTATCAGTCTCTCTCTCACTACCAGTCTCTCTTTCTCTCTCTCACTATCAGTCTCTCTTTCTCTCTCTCTCACTATCAGTCTCTCTTTCTCTCTCTCACTATCAGTCTCTCTTTCTCTCTCTCACTATCACTCTCTTTCTCTCTCTCTCATTATCATTCTCTCTTTCTCTCTCTCGCTATCAGTCTCTCTTTCTCTCTCTCACTATCAGTCTCTCTTTCTCTCTCACACACTATCAGTCTCTCTCTCACTATCAGTCTCTCTCTCACTATCAGTCTCTCTTTCTCCCCATCTCACAATCAGTCTCTCTTTCTCCCTATCTCACTATCAGTCTCTCTTTCTCCTCATCTCACTATCAGTCTCTCTTTCATTCTCTCTCTCACTGTCAGTCTCTCTTTTTCTCTCTCTCACTATCAGCCTCTCTTTCTCACTCTCTCTCACTATCAGTCTCTCATTTTCTCTCTCTCTCTCACTTTTTCTTTCTCTCTTTCTCTCTCTTTCTCTCTCTCTCTCTCTCTCACTATCAGTCTCTCATTTTCTCTATCTCTTTCTCTCACTTTTTCTTTCTCTCTTTCTCTCTCTTTTTTTCTCTCTCTCACTATCAGTCTCTCTTTCTCTCTCTCTCACTATCAGTCTCTCTTTCTCTCTCACACACTATCAGTCTCTCTCTCACTATCAGTCTCTCTTTCTCCCCATCTCACTATCAGTCTCTCTTTCTCTCACTCTCTCTCTCTTTCTCACGTCACTGTTGCCTCAAATTGAAGAACCTCCTCAGTCCCTACGCCCTCTCCACTTCCCTTTTCTTCTAATTTTCCTTTTGGAAAACGAAAAAGAAAAAAAAGAAATTCGGTGCAGGTAGAATAGTTTATGGCATCTAATTATAGAGCACCCGGGAAAGGTTTGAGTGACATTCACACAAGCAGGTAAGGCAGGTAAACGTTCACAGATGCAGGTAGAATATCAGATCGTAGATTAGTTCAGAAGGCGCTCAGACAAGACAAAGAGGTGTTCGAAAAGGAAATAATGAGTTTGAAAATAAGAGTAAGTGAGTTCATTGTTAATTGTTTTTTTCAAGTCAAGACACTGTGCAGGTAACCTGGGATAGTTTGTCTATTTTGTGTCAAGATATTGTACTAGAGACCCGGGATAGTTTGTTTATTTTATATCAAAATAGTGTGCTAAAGACCTGGGATAGTTTGTCTATTTTATGTCAAGGTATTGTGCAAGAGACCTGGGATAGTTTGTCTATTTTATGTCAAGGTATTGTGCAAGAGACCTGGGATAGTTTGTCTATTTTATGTCAATGTATTTTGCAAGAGACCTGGGATAGTTTGTCTATTTTATGTCAAGGTATTGTGTTGGAGAACTGGGATAGTTTGTCTATTTTATGTCAAGGTATTGTGTTAGAGACCAGGGATAGTTTGTCTATTTTATGTCAAAGTATTGTGTTAGAGACTTGGGATAGTTTGTCTATTTTATGTCAAAGTATTGTGTTGGAGACTTGGGATAGTTTGTCTATTTTATGTCAAAGTATTGTGTTAGAGACATGGGATAGTTTGTCTATTTTATGTCAAAGTATTGTGTTAGAGACATGGGATAGTTTGTCTATTTTATGTCAAAGTATTGTGTTGGAGATTTAGGATAGTTTGTCTATTTTATGTCAAGGTATTGTGTTGGAGAACTGGGATAGTTTGTCTATTTTATGTCAAGGTATTATGTTAGAGACCTGGGATAGTTTGTCTATTTTATGTCAAAGTATTGTGTTAGAGACTTGGGATAGTTTGTCTATTTTATGTAAAAGTATTGTGTTAGAGACCTGGGATAGTTTGTCTATTTTATGTCAAAGTATTGTGTTAGAGACCAGGGATAGTTTGTCTATTTTATGTCAAAGTATTGTGTTAGAGACCTGGGGTAGTTTGTCTATTTTATGTCAAAGTATTGTGTTGGAGACTTGGGATAGTTTGTCTATTTTATGTCAAAGTATTGTGTTAGAGACATGGGATAGTTTGTCTATTTTATGTCAAAGTATTGTGTTAGAGACATGGGATAGTTTGTCTATTTTATGTCAAAGTATTGTGTTGGAGATTTAGGATAGTTTGTCTATTTTATGTCAAGGTATTGTGTTGGAGAACTGGGATAGTTTGTCTATTTTATGTCAAGGTATTATGTTAGAGACCTGGGATAGTTTGTCTATTTTATGTCAAAGTATTGTGTTAGAGACTTGGGATAGTTTGTCTATTTTATGTAAAAGTATTGTGTTAGAGACCTGGGATAGTTTGTCTATTTTATGTCAAAGTATTGTGTTAGAGACCAGGGATAGTTTGTCTATTTTATGTCAAAGTATTGTGTTAGAGACCTGGGGTAGTGTCAAGCTTAGAGACACGCTACATCAGCTGCAGCCTAGATTTTTGTATGACAAGGACGCAAGATGGCGATGAGGATATTTTGACTGTAGAGACAGAAATCTTGCAGGAAAATTAAGCATGGACTTCTTTTATATTATCAAAGTTCAAAAATGGAAGAAGATAACTGATATGGAATTTAGGAATAAAACAAGATGATCGTTGTATAATTTAGGAATAAAACTAGGTGATCGCTGTATAATTTAGGAATAGAACAAGATGATTGCTGTGCAATTCAAGAATGGAGCATTGGTAGACAGGTTTCATACAAACATTGAAGTGCTAAAACAACAAAGAAAACCGAGTTCCTATACTGTAAAGAATTTCAACTCAGCTAGCCAAACTTGTGATAGGTAAATTTGTGATAGCTAAGCTTGTGATAGGTAAGTTTGTGACAGACAAGACAGCGTGAAACGGTTAAGTCGCAAGTCTGTAGGGTAAACAAAAGGACGTTTGTAGTTTAAAAATACACACTGAATTTTAGATGAATGCGCTGAAGACTTGTTTCTTATTGCACTGTAGATATTAGAACAGTAGCCGTGTCTTGACTAGTAAAGAGGATTAAAAACTTAAATGTTTTGGACACATTAAACGTCATGATAATCTAGAGAAGACTGTCTTGGAAGGGTACATAATGGGAAAAAGAAAGAGAGGCCAGGGCGAAGATGGCTGCAAGAGATCGTTGATGATCTGCAAATGGATGCATCAGCAGCAGGCCATCTTGCTTACAACCGAGAGGCCTACAGGAGAGCTGTTAGGGAGGCAAAGTTCCGCAAGGGACATGCAAATGACTGAGTGACTGAGTGACTGAGTGACTGACTGCCCGTGTCTTGATGCAAGCTTTGGTTGAACCGCTACATTCATGGGCACTAGCTCCACCTCCCATCTACCTTCCCACTCCCTCGTTGCTGCTCCAGCTTTCTCGGTTGAGTGTCGTGTTTATTTACACGTAGTTTTAGGTTTTGTGATAAATATAGTAGGCGTAAATATATAACATGAAGAGTATGTGGCAAGGTACCAACAAGAAAACAAAGTTATGTTTATTAAGAGCTTACATATTCCTATTGGCAACATACGGATATGAAGCATGGACACTTAACAGATCAGTGGAAAAGAGGATAACAGCATTAGAGATAACATGTTACAGAAGAGCGCTTAGATTGTCATGGATAGAACGAAAATCAAATCAGGAGATAATCATGAGATTAGATGTCGCAGAAAACTGGCTCGTTAACACCATCAGAATTAGAAAGCTGAGATACTTCGGCCACATCAAGAGACACGACAGCTTGGAGAGGTTGACAGTAGAGTGATAGTGCCTGGCAGAAGAGAAAAGGGACGACCTGACCTTGGGTGGATTAGGACATCAGGGAAGGTCTGAATGTCTCACTGCAAGATCCCAGTCAACTTTGCACAAGGCTGTGTTACATTCAGGGAGGCTGTGAGAGGGACAACTTTCTGGGAAGGACACGCCATATTTTCTCATAGTTTAAGCTTTTACTGTAAATAGAGGTTTAGGTTTTGCAGTAAATATAGGTTTAGATTTGGGAGTAAGTATAGGTTTAGATTTTGGAGTAAATATGGGTTTAGGTTTTACTGTGAATATAGGTTTAGGTTTTGCAGTAAATATAGGTTTAGATTTTGGAGTAAATATAGGTTTAGGTTTTGGATATATACTGTTCAAAAAACAAAAGAGACGCAACATTACTGTAGTCGTAATGGACACACACCAAATTTCAAACTTGTATCAACATTTTACTTTATGGAATTAATCTTGGCGTGAAGAAACTTTAAGACTTTAACAATGAAATGATGTTCATTAAATTTGGTTTGGACGTTTATTCTTTGGGACTGAGGCCTCCCTTTTAGTAAGGTGTATGGCCTCCTCTGGCCTGTATCAGAGAACGATATGTTCTTGGCATGGATCCAATTAGCTGTTGGATCTGTTGTTGTGGGATGGCTGCCCACACTTCCCACAGTGCAAGAGACAACTGTCGGAGATTGGTTGGCGCCACGTCTAGCTGGTGGACTTGTCTGTTGAGTTCATTTCATAAGTGTTCTAGTGGGTTCATGTCTGATGACATAGATGGCCATGGAATGGTCTGGACGTTGTTGTCAGCGAGGAACTGGGTGGTGAGTTGTGTCACATGAGGTCGAGCGTTATCCTGCTGAAAAATCGACCCTGGTGCAGCCAGAGGTGGAAGGACGTAAGGACGAAGAATTTCGGCAACGTATCGTTGGGCATTCAGACGTCCTTCCGTTTGCACCAGGTCACTTCTTCTCATGAAGTGGATCGTCCCCCACACCAGTACACCTCCACCACCGTGTGGAGAGGCCTCATCCACGCAGTTCTGGGCGTAGCGCTCATGGACTCTGCGGTAAACTCTTCTCTGTCTATCGTGTCGCTGGAGCAGAAAGAGTGATTCATCACTAAACCAAACCCTTCTCCAATCATTCGCACTGGTCCGTTGACGATGCTGGTTCGCCCATTGCATTCGGTTCTGGCGATGCCGGTCCGTAAGAACAGGACCTCTGTAGGGTCTTCTAAGCCCAAAGACCAGCGTCGTGCAGCCGGTTCTTGACCGTTTGATCTGCAATTCGATGAGCTGCTGTCATTGACTGGACTGTTGAGGACACATATGCAAATCGATTCCTCAGTTGACGCAGCCGTATGAAGCGATCTTCGGCAGGAGTTTTGACTATGGGTCTTCCACTGCGCGGCTGGTCTTCAACTGAGCCAGTTTCTTGAAATCATCTCCAAGGGCGACTAATGGTGCTTCTAACCACATTAAATTATCTGGCCACTACACTTTGAGACTGTCCAGTCTGTAAACGTCCAATGATGATGAGTCATTATTCTGTAGTGAGATGAGCCACACTTGCGCATTGAATTTTCAAATGAATTGATTCGAGGAACGTCAATCTTTTATAGGCATTCAATAACATGGTCAGTGAGTTTTGTGTTCAGTAAATTTCAGGAGATTCTTGTGAACCTGTCATGAGGTATTGTCAAAAATGCTGTTTTGACTAGTTTCGCTTTTCTATGCTCATGAATTATCTGCTGAGTACAGTTCAGGTCAGCACGTGAAGGTGATGTCCAAGTGAACATTTCAGGGAATTTGCCCTTGTCTGATCAGCAAACTTCAGTTTAAATCACAACATCGTATTTGTTGCGTTTATTTATTTATTTTTGGAACAGTATAGAAGTAGTTTTATGGGGTAGGATTTATACTTTTTAGGGTTACTTTTTATAACATTTAGAAACAAAATCTCTCTCCCCCCCCTCTCTCTCTCTCCCTCTTTCTCTCTCTCTCTCTCCCTCCCTCCCTCCCTCCCTCCCTCATTTGCCCCTTCTCTTTTACCCTCTCTCAAAATAACAAGTGTGCAGAGTGTGTATTCTCTCTCGCACGTTCTGTCCTTGAACTTTGCAGCCAAGGCAAGCGATCCACTTTAAGAAGATTGACTCTTGAAGCAGCAATCAATACCTTAATTGTCCAGTCCTTCCCCCCCCCCCCCCACTTGCGTGTGTCTGTGTGTTGGATGGGGGGGGGGGTCGGGGCGGGGAGGGGGAGGGGGAAGAATAAAGCGTAATGCACTTCCCCATACAGATCTGTTTTCACTGTTACGTTAGTCACGTGACGTAACAGTGGAGTGTCGGGTTTGGATCTGAGAGCAGGGCCCGCAAGCGAGTAATTAAGTCAGGACTCGGCTTCTAGCGACCTGGGGGGGTGGAGAGGAGGAAGAGGTCAGCATGGAAGTTGAGATGTTTGAAGTACTGGACAAGGGTTTTGCCTGGCTAGAAGTACTAGACGAGGGTTTTGCGAGGTTAGAAGTACTAGACGAGGGTTTTGCCTGGCTAGAAGTACTAGACGAGGGTTTTGCCAGGCTAGAAGTACTAGACGAGGGTTTTGCCAGGCTAGAAGTATTAGACGACGGTTTTGTCAGGCTAGAAGTACTAGACGAGGGTTTTGCCAGGCTAGAAGTACTAGACGAGGGTTTTGTCAGGCTAGAAGTACTAGACGAGGGTTTTGCTTGGCTAGAAGTACTGGACGAGGGTTTTGCCTAGCTAGAAGTACTGGAGGAGGGTTTGCCTGGCTAGAAGTACTGGAGGAGGTTTTGCCTGGCTAGAAGTACTAGACAATGGTTTTGCCTGGCTAGAAGTACTAGACGAGGGTTTTGCTTGGCTAGAAGTACTGGAGGAGTGTTTTGCTTGGCTAGAAGTACTGGAGGAGGGTTTTGCTTGGCTAGAAGTACTGGAGGAGGGTTTGCTAGGCTAGAAGTACTGGAGGAGGGTTTGCTAAGCTAGAAGTACTGGATGAAGGTTTTGCCTGGCTAGAAACCCTCTTACGAGTTTTATGCTACAAATACTAGACGAGGATTTGCCTGGCTAGAAGTGGTGGACGAGGGTTTGCCTGGCTAGAAGTGTACAGTGGCCGTGGAAGTTTGGTTCATGTACATCATGTTTGTGTTGTTGTGGAGATAATTCCTTTTCAGAATGCAGTTTTTTAAAATAGTTTCTTCTTCCTGTTTTAGTAGTAAGCATTAACTGTAGCAGTGGTGGTAGTAGTAGTAGTAGTAGTAGTAGTAGTAGTAGTAGTAGTAGCAGCAGTACACGAAGAAGATGATATGTTATGGCGGTTTGATTTTATAGCTAGAACAGAGATTCTCAACATTTTCTTGAACATTGACCATCTTTCCGGCCGGAGAACAGCAGTGGCCCCTTTTCTGGCATGAGAACAGCTGTATACCCCCTTTCTGGCTTGAGAACAGCTGTGGGGCCCCCTTTTTGGCCTGAGAACAGCTGTGGACCCTTCACTAAAACAATAAATAGAACCCAGATATCTCTAAGGTTTTTTTTTAAGAGTCGAGTCAGTTCATTTCAGTTCATTTGCTGGTCCATGGATCCCAAAGGAACACAGCTTGAGAACCGCTGGCCAAGGAACATTACTCTTGCAGGATCTTACGTGACCGCGAATTTTCTCCATGTTTGTCTATTATAATAGGTCCCGCAGCCTTCAGATTTGGCCTCGTTTCCCCTGCAAATTACATAGCGCCTTGAGAAGTATGGCGTGTATCTCCTGCCTTCCAGTGTGGCCTTCATTTCCGCACTCAGATAAAGCAGATTCTTATGGAGTATTGTCCAGATTGTGATGTGTGGCCGTCCCACGTCGCTCATGGGAGATGAAAGTTGTGAGTTCCAGATACTGTTTCATAAACCGTCAGCACTGACCCAACCTGCTTTACAGATAGAACTTGTAATCCTCGACCTGCTTTACAGACAAAACTTGTAATCCTCGACCTGCTTTACAGACAGAACTTGTAATCTTCGACCTGCTCTACAGACAAAACTTGTAATCCCCGACCTGCTCTACAGACAAAACTTGTAATCCTCGCTTGCAGTTACTGCTGACTGCCAAATTTGAGCGAAAACGCTTCCAAAATGTACCAGGAAATTTCCTAATTTCTGAAACAAACCATCCGTATATGCAATATTACCTCGATCCCAAAACCCCAGTGTATTGATATTTGGGGGTGGGGATAAAAACTTAACAAGGATTGAGATGGCAGCACAGCACTGAGATCATTAATATGATATGATGAACATATCAGAAACATCGGCCCCCCGTACGCGACATTTGCTATCTGTGAATTATGCATCGACCTCCAGCCGGAACTTTTCATATCAGAAGCGTGACATGTAGGGAGATGTAATTGGTGTGTAGGATGGCTGTTAGCTCGTTCATCGGCTTCCGGTTTTCCGGAGTGACAGTGGTTCTTTCTTTCTTTCTGTCTTTCTTTCTTTCTTTCTTTCTGTCTTTCTTTCTTTCTTTCTGTCTTTCTTTCTTTCTTTCTGTCTTTCTTTCTTTCTTTCTTTCTTTCTTTCTTTCTTTCTGTCTTCTTTCTTTCTTTCTTTCTTTCTGTCTTTCTACTCTCTCCGCTTGGCATGAACCGGACATTTCTTCACACGTTGTTTGAAAGTGGCTTCATCATGTTCTTGATGGAGTGATGGAGTGATTGAGGGAAGGAGGAGTGTCTGCAGAAGGAGCACATTTAGATGTACGGCTTTATAGGTCAGATTTGGGATAGGTTCAGTAAGCCGCAGGCAACACGCAGATCCATTGTGTACATTGTGTACACAAACGTGGTAATTGATATTCAGTGTTCAGTTTATGTTCGTCAGGCTCGAAGGGTTCATGTGTAAATATAGCTCATGATCAGTTGTGTTCATTTGGTATACTGAATGTCTCTCTCTCTCTCTCTCTCTTACTGTCTTTCTCTCTCTTGTCTCTCTTCCTCTCTTGTCTCTCTTTCTTTCTGTCTTTCTCCCTGTCGCACTTTCTCTCTTTCTTTTTCATTTTTTCTCTCTTTCTTTCTCACTTTCTCCCTCTTCTCTCTCTCTCTTCTCTCTCTCTCTCACTTTCTTCCTCTCTCTTGTCTCTCTTTATTTCTCTCTTTCTCCTTCTCGCATTTTCTCTCTCCTTTTCTCTTTCTCCCCTCGCTCTCTCTCTATTTCTCCCTCTTGCTCTCTCTCTTTCTTCCAGTCTCCTCCCTCTCTCTCCTTCTCTCTATATCTCTCTCTTGTCTCTCTCCTTCTCTCTATTTCACCTTCCGTCTCTCCTCTCTTTTTCTCACTCTTTCTCTCTGTTTCTCTCTCCTCTCTCTCTTTCTCTGTCCTTCTTCTCTTATTCTCTCTCCTTCTCTGCCTCTCTCTCCTTCTCTGTCTCTCTCTCCTCTCTCCTCTCTCTTTCTCCCTCTCTCTTTTCTCTCTCTTTTCTCTCTCTCTCTCTTCTCTTTTATCTTTCATTCTCTCTGTCTCTCACTCCTCTCTCGTTTTTCACTCTCGTTTTTCTCTTCTCTCTCTTTCTTCTCTCTCTCTCTTTCTCTGCCCTCATCTCTCTCGCCTTCTCTCTGTCCGTGTCTCTCTTCCTCTCTCTATATTTCCCTCTTTATTCTATTCAGAGTTTTGTTCACCGGGTGCCCTACAGGTAGTCGTTGGCGAGCATGCTTCTCTGCTTTATGCGTTTTTTTTCTGACCAGAATCAGCGCCGTCCTTTCTGTCAATTGAAAGAATTTGATGCCCTTTTTTCCTGGTCAGCCTCAGCTTAAGTTTAGGTGCTAAGCAACCGGTGGCATATGCCTTGTTCTCACCCAGTGTTCCGTGGACCACAAGTGTTCCTCATAGCATTATCAGGCGGTCCCCGGCTGTGTTACGGATTTGGTGTCATCTTTTTGGAGGTTAAAAAAAAAAAATCAACACTTCACGGCATTGTGATGAATAAGATGAAGGTCTCCAGATTCTGTGTAGTTGGAGAAGGGGGTTCTTTGATATGAAAAGGTTGGGAACCACTTTTAGAACGTGATAGGAGGCCAGCAGTTTTTTGTTTGTTTGTTTGTTTGTATGGAGATAATTGGGCTTTAAAAAGGCGCAATCAGCTTTATCCATTGATGGAACACAGCGATGTTACCTTTCACAACAAAAATATACAAGACAGAGCAGAAGTAGCAAAAGAGGTGACTTGTATAACTTAACATGTCAGTTATATAGCATGTCAGTTATATAGCATGTCAGTTATATAGCATGTCAGTTATATAGCACAGGAGAAGGGGTAGGTAGGTATCTGGCGGGTTTGTGTCCAGAGATCATCTGAAACTATGAATATCTACCTTTGGATGTTTTCTGGTACTGGTGTCCTGTTTGCTGTCTGTCATCTGTCTGAGTCCTGTTTGCTGTCATCTGTCTGAGCCCTGTTTGTTGTCATCTGTCCGAGTCCTGTTTGCTGTCATCTGTCCGAGTCCTGTTTGCTGTCATCTGTCTGAGTCCTGTTTGTTGTCATCTGTCTGAGTCCTGTTTGTTGTCATCTGTCTGAGTCCTTTTTGTTGTCATCTGTCTGAGTCCTGTTTGTTGTCATCTGTCTGAGTCCTGTTTGTTGTCATCTGTCTGAGTCCTGTTTGTTGTCATATGTCTGAGCCCTGTTTGCTGTCATCTGTCCGAGTCCTGTTTGCTGTCATCTGTCCGAGTCCTGTTTGCTGTCATAAGTCCGAGTCCTACTTGCTGTCATCTGTTCGAGCCCTGTTTGCTGTCATAAGTCAGAGTCCTACTTGCTGTCATAAGTCCGAGTCCTACTTGCTGTCATAAGTCCGAGTCCTACTTGCTGTCATAAGTCCGAGTCCTACTTGCTGTCATAAGTCCGAGTCCTGTTTCTGAACTCGGAAATGATTGCAGAGAGGAACTCCGAAGTGAAGAAATTGTCCGGTCTTGGACCGGGAGACTCGCTGGCTCCTAAGTTCTTTGTACAAACCTTAGACCATTTTTTTGTGTCCCTGCTTGTTTGTGTGTGCCCTTGCGAGTTTTATCTTCTTTGTTAGAGTGGAGAAGATGCCGATAGTCTTTCTATGTAAGTTATCACTATCAGGAGCCGTGCCGATATAGGACGTTGGTGATCAATGTATTTCCAGAGATATCAATTTGTAATTCTTGTAAATAGTTCAGCTGATGAGTTTCTGTCGTGTCATGACGCTGGGCTGAATTATTATCTTCACTCTCAGTCTTCCTCTGCCACTATTTGGGTTTATCACGCCGGGGATAGAGACCGATATACTCTTCGTAATGGTGAGTGTGCAGAGACGCTTCTTTCTGCGCTCCACTCCTGGAAGTATGGAAACTCACCGGCTCCTGACCTGTCTTGCTGCCTCTGGGTCAAGTCATCGCCATCGCATCAGCTGCGAAATAATTCAAGTTGTCAGCTACGTAGAGACCATCGCTCGGTCGGGACAATACATTGATCGTAGAGACCATCGCTCGATCGGGACAATACATTGATCGTAGAGACCATCGCTCGATCGGGACAATACATTGATCGTAGAGACCATCGCTCGATCGGGACAATACATTGATCGTAGAGACCATCGCTCGATCGGGACAATACACTGATCGTAGAGGCCATCGCTCGATCGGGGCAATACATTGATCGTAGAGACCATCTCTCGATCGGGACAGTACATTGATATAATGTTCACTTACCAGACTCTGGCTTTCGGTTATCGCAGGACCTCGCCAAACTAAACACATTTCATGATAACATTAACTATCGCCAGCAGATTGTTCCGTTGATGTTATTAATTGATTAGCCATTCTCCACATCACAGCGGCGGTAATACTTTTTAATTAATCCATACATGGCGGTCATTATTGTGTTTGTTCACGAGAGCGATGTGAACTAGCATGAGCCGTGCGCAAACTCCGGACCAAATGTTCAGGACTGGATGTTTCCTGCAGAATGTTCTTATTCTGCGCAAGAGCTTTCTGTCTCGTTGCTAACGGTTGTCCTTCAGCAGCCTCTATTCCTGTCCAATTGATCCGTTTTAAAATAGCGTAGTTGGCGCTGAAAACAGCCGCTGTATTGATTCATATTTCTAGTCATTATGCGAATTTGAACCAAGCAGAATATCTACACGAACGAGATTGTGTGTGTGTCTGTGTGTGTGCGTGCATTGATTCGGGAGCTGTAAATGTTGAGGGGGTCTCTAAATTAGGTGAAAGAGAAAAACAGACGGTTCCAGAACTGTTACGTCCCCCCCCCCCTTTCCATCAAGGTTTTTCAAGACACACAAGTACAGAAGACGGGCTTGAGATGGAAAGTGATATTACTTTGGTGCATCAATATTTTGTTGTTATATTTGCCGTACGACGCTCTGGGGGTATTTTAAAAGGTACGTGAGTAGAGAAAGAGAAGACAGTTTTGTAGGAGTAGACCTCGAAAAAATCGTAGACAAAGCACTTTTAGTGAGACGTGAGAGAAAGAAAAATCAAAGAGATTTATCTGGGATTCGAACCGCGGACTCGGTAGGACGAGCCACGAAAGAACAGCGTACCAACCAACTACACTATCTCGCACCTCCCTCTCGTGAGTAGAGAAATGCTAGCAAGCCAGGCCCCGACATGGAACTCTCCACGGAAACGAGAAGAGAGGAAAGCAAAGAATACTCGGAGAAGCTTCTAAAATCAGAGACTCACACGGAGTGACGTAGAGAAGGTTCTAAAATCAGGGACTCACACGGAGTGACTTAGAGAAGGTTCTAAAATCAGGGACTCACACGGAGTGACGTAGAGAAGCTTCTAAAATCAGGGACTCACACGGAGTGACTTAGAGAAGGTTCTAAAATCAGGGACTCACACTGAGTGACTTAGAGAAGGTTCTAAAATCAGAGACTCACACGGAGTGACTTAGAGAAGGTTCTAAAATCAGGGACTCACACTGAGTGACTTAGAGAAGGTTCTAAAATCAGAGACTCACACGGAGTGACGTAGAGAAGCTTCTAAAATCAGGGACTCACACGGAGTGACTTAGAGAAGCTTCTAAAATCAGGGACTCACACTGAGTGACTTGGGGAACAAGGTCAGTGATGGAACTGACTGGAAAGTCTTTGTCCGTGGATCTTGCTCCGGAGGAGGGGGCTACGAGCATTGATTGATTTGTTGATTGCGTCGGGGAGTGACACAGCGAAGGTCGGAGGTTCGAATCCCGCTAGAGACGCCCTAGGCACTCAGCTATAGTGCAGGTACTTGACTCCTTCTAGAACTGGAAAGGGAAGCTCATCAAGGCTTGATTATGAGCATTTTGTCCTGGAGTGTTCTTTTACGGGTCAAGGAAACATGGGCACTGACTCAGTATCTTGTAGGTATTTGTGTGAGGTGACTTTGTATCTTGTAGGTACTTATGTGAGGTGACTCTGTATCTTGTAGGTACTTGTGTTAGGTGACTCTGTATCTTGTAGGTACTTGTGTGAGGTGACTCTGTATCTTGTAGGTACTTGTGTGATGTGACTCTGTATCTTGTAGGTACTTGTGTGAGGTGACTCTGTATCTTGTAGGTATTTGTGTGAGGTGACTCTGTATCTTGTAGGTACTTGTGTGAGGTGACTCTGTATCTTGTAGGTACTTGTGACTCTGTATCTTGTAGGTACTTGTGTGAGGTGACTCTGTATCTTATAGGTACTTGTGTGAGGTGACTCTGTATCTTGTAGGTACTTGTGTGAGGTGATAGCTTTAGCTTTGATCTGCCTACCCGTGTCAAAATAAATATCTGAGAACACACACTTATTGTTTGGTTGGTCGCACTGTTTTAATAGTTATTATTTGATATTTGAATATTGTCTTTTGTTGTTGCATATAGTGTATAGTCTGTATCAGTTGTAGTTGTTCATGTTGTTGCTTTCCTTCATTACCTCTGCACACATTCACTGTCAGTTTATTCTCTTCACACAAGCAAATAGCCAGGGGGTTAATACTCAACATACACAAGTACTGCCAGCTCCATTTGTCTGGAGCGAGAATTACAAGTTTAAATACCAGTTGACGCTTGTAACGATGGGTGAAGAATTTCTAACAGTTCAATAGAAAAGGCATAAACAATGGAGAACTCATTCTTAAAGTGCATATCAGCTGGACTACTCGAGCATTTGTAGATAATCTGCCCCCGCCTCTCTCTCTCTCTCTGTCTCTCTCTCACTCTCTCTCATGACCCATCGACTAAATATAAATCGTATTCTTTCAGTTCACTACACACGATCTCAAAATCTATTCTCTAGCTCTCCTAAGAACCTGCATATCAATCTAGCTCGTAGTTTCATCACATCAGCATGACTCTCTGATTCTAGATCTCTCTATTATGCAAGGTTCACTTCAGCTAAATCTTTCTCTCTAAATTTCATACTGTAGCTGTTTGTCGGTTCCTGTCTGCACATCTCTCCTGGTCTTGATCTACCTATCCGTCGCCAACTAGACTTTTGGCTTTTCTTAAATCATTCTAGCGTCCCTGTCCAGTTATCACACCTCGGGCAAGTTCTCGAGCGCTTTGGGTCTGTCGGGCAATTAACTGTCGCCTTCCTGTTCTTAGCGTTCCGTGCGCCGACTGGTTGTCGCCCCTGTTATTTCACCGGATGGTCATGCCGGCCTATTTTACTTACCAGCGTATTTCTTCAGCATGTCTCATCATCGGCGTCATTTTGTCTGTCTTTTTTGTCTGTTTCTTCTGTTTACACTAGTCAGCGTCCAGTCGTAATGGTCTGTCGCTAGTGTCGTGGGAATTGGTTTTCTACCTTGTTGTCTAAGTTTTCTATGTAACTTTTCTTACTTATTTTAATGTTAGCCAATATAACTAAAATAGTTCATAATTATAATCACAATTCAAGGCTACAAGGGGCTGTGTTATACTGACAGTTGAATGGATAGACTGTTGGACAGGTAATCTTCCAGATTAATCAAACAGCGGATAGATAAGGCCCACTCTTAAAACAGGGAAACTCTCCGAACTCTGGAGCCATGCACGGACTGGACACCCTCCCACTACACTCCCCACCCCCTCTCGTGAGGCAGGTATTCTGTGAGGCCTGATTGCAGGTATTCTGTGAGGCCTGACTGCAGGTATTCTGTGAGGCCTGACTGCAGGTATTCTGTGAGGCCTGATTGCAGGTATTCTGTGAGGCCTGATTGCAGGTATTCTGTGAGGCCTGACTGCAGGTATTCTGTGAGGCCTGATTGCAGGTATTCTGTGAGGCCTGATTGCAGGTATTCTGTGAGGCCTGATTGCAGGTATTCTGTGAGGCCTGACTGCAGGTATTCTGTGAGGCCTGATTGCAGGTATTCTGTGAGGCCTGACTGCAGGTATTCTGTGAGGCCTGACTGCAGGTATTCTGTGAAGCCTGACTGCAGGTATTCTGTGAGGCCTGATTGCAGGTATTCTGTGAGGCCTGATTGCAGGTATTCTGTGAAGCCTGACTGCAGGTATTCTGTGAAGCCTGATTGCAGGTATTCTGTGAAGCCTGACTGCAGGTATTCTGTGAGGCCTGACTGCAGGTATTCTGTGAGGCCTGACTGCAGGTATTCTATGAGGCCTGATTGCAGGTATTCTGTGAGGCCTGATTGCAGGTATTCTGTGAGGCCTGACTGCAGGTATTCTGTGAGGCCTGACTGCAGGTATTCTGTGAGGCCTGACTGCAGGTATTCTATGAGGCCTGATTGCAGGTATTCTGTGAAGCCTGACTGCAGGTATTCTGTGAAGCCTGATTGCAGGTATTCTGTGAAGCCTGATTGCAGGTATTCTGTGAGGCCTGACTGCAGGTATTCTGTGAGCACACTCTTATTGTTAGAAAAGTCTAGGACAACAAAGAATGTACAAGTATTGAGGAACAAGTGGCAGCATTCACACAAAGAAAGTGTTTGAAGTTGAAAGATGAATATTTCTCCTGCATTTTAGGCCGGAAAGCGCTGGATAAGAGAGGTCATAGGTGAAAAGAGAGATAAAAATAAAATAAGAGAAGTGGTACGTCTGTTTGGTTTGCTGAGTGCGAAAGGGCGAAGTTCAAGGACGCGGCATAAGTCTGACTATAAATATGAGTCCTTGTATGCCCTGGCTCTGTGCCCGCGTGTTTGTAAGAGCAAGGACGGGGGTCTGGGGGGGGGGGGGGGGTCGCTGGTGTGAAGCTCCAGCCCGAGATCTCGCGAGAAAATCCGAGACAAGAACGTGAGTGGCAGGAAATATTTCTCATCTTTGTGGACGGAATTTTCCCAGGTAGGGCGTCTTGTTGCTTACCTGTCCTGACAGGTAAATCTAGGTGGGGGGGGGGGGGGGTGGGTGGTGGTGTGGTGAATGGATTCTCATTCCTTGACGCCAGCATTCCATATCGGTGACTCTGACATTCACACATCTCTGTGTGTGTGTGTGTGTGTGTGTGTGTGATGGATGGATGGATGGAAGGATACATTTGAAATATAACATTCACGTGTGAACATATATATACATATATATATATATATATATATATATATATATATATAGACAGACAGATAGATAGATGGAGAGAAATTGATCTTTATTTCAAAGGTTTAAGAATTGGGTACGCAGGCCCGTCTGACATTCTGCCCTTTATCATACAACTACTTTCTCTCTGTTCAGACATTCTACACATACACTGTGCATATAACAAACATACGCTCCTAATTAAAGTAACTGTGTGTGAGAGAGAGAGAGATAGAGAGAAAGAGAGAGAGAGAGAATAGATGTTGAAAAAGGAAAACGTTAATTTTATGAGTGAGTGAGGGAGAAAGAGAGTGAGTGAGAGAGAGAGAGAGAGAGTGAACGAGAGAGAGAGAGGGAGAGATTGAGTGAGTGAGTGAGAGAGAAAGAGTGAATGAGAGAGAGAGGGAGAGATTGAGTGAGTGAGAGAGAGAGGGAGAGAGATGAGAGTGAATGAGTGAGAGAGAGAGGGAGAGAGAGATGAGAGTGAGTGAGTGAGAGAGTAAGTGAATGAGAGTGAGTGAGTGAGAGAGGAGAGAGAGAGAGTGAATGTGAGAGAGAGAGAGTGAGAGAGAGTGAATGAGAGAGAGGGAGAGAGTGAGTGAATGAGAAAGAGAGAGAGGAAGAGAAAGTGAGAGGGAGAGAGAGTGAGTGAGAGAGAGGGGGAGAGAGAGGGAGAGAACATGAGTGAATGAGAGAGTGGGTGAGTGGGTGAGTGGGTGAATGAGTGAGTGAGAGAGAGAGCAATCATTAAATTTGAAAAAAAAACACCAACGTTTATTTGTACCTGGTATAGGAGCGGCTGTACCACAATTCTGGAACTGTTTTAAAGCTTTCACACTTAACCAACACGGCCAGTCCTCAACCTCCAGGCTGTGAATAATTGACAGCCTATACTTCTCTTCCACGACCTGGTAACCACTTCTTAAGTGCATTTCTTGCAGGGACTGGGGGCCATTTATATCGCGTCAGCTGATAAACACATTTAGCATTTTAATTACAGCATCATCCGGTTAACCTGAAATGTGTCCGTGTTCTGTCGTTCAAGACGGTGAAGGAGTCATTAGATAATAGAGAGAAGGAAAGTTGTATTTTGTCGTTCAAGACGGTGAAAGAGTCATTAGATAATAGAGAGAAGGAAAGTTGTATTTTGTCGTTCAAGACGGTAAAAGCGTCATTGGATAACAGAGAGAGAGGGATAGTTGTGTTGTGTTTAACACATGAGAGCCTTGTTGCTGGTGGGTGTGTCGGGTGTGTCTAGTGGAGGTCCCTTGCAGGAAACATTTCATTTGTAGAACACGCAAGGCATTGTTGTGACGTGTGTCTGTGTCAGCTGGGTTGGGTGAGAAGTCGGGGAGTTGTCTGTGTCTGTGTCAGCTGGGTCGGGTGAGAAGTCTGGGAGTTGTTTGTGTCAGCTGGGTCGGGTGAGAAGTCTGGGAGTTGTCTGTGTCAGCTGGGTCGGGTGAGAAGTCTGGGAGTTGTCTGTGTCTGTGTCAGCTCGGTCGGGTGAGAAGTCTGTATCTGTTTGCAATGAGGGTGGGGGAGCAAGTAACACTGTTTCTGGGTGGGGGTGGATATTTTGGGTAGGGATAGAGTGGAAATGTGGGTAGAATTATTTGGGCGTGGAAAACCCGTGTGGAAACCCCATGTGACTTGGACACTTAAGATTCAGAGAGAGAGATAGATAGATAGAGAAGATTCAGAGAGAGAGAGAGAGAGAGAGAGAGAGAGAGAGAGAGAGAGAAGAGATGTGTGTGGGGTGAGAATTGCTGGAAAATATACGTGTATGTGGACTTTTGTACGACAAACAAATAGAACTGTGTAACGAAGAGTAAAGATATCGTGGACAGTTTTTTTTTTAAATATAGAAGAGATTAGGATAAAGAGCTGGCGATTTTTAACAAAATTAACCCAAATGTGCCACTTACACGTCTGTTCTCCATAGATACGCAAGAGTTTCTGAAAACGGAGGTTGTGTCACAAGATATATATATATATATATATATATATATATATATATATATATATAGGTGAAGGACATCAAATATGGCTGCCGATGTATGCGAACTAACAGAATAAAGACTGCGGATCGTTATATGCTGAGATTAACCGTCTTAAGTTCATCAGCGGGTCGCTAAAAACACTCGAACAAACAAATGAAGAAACAAACGCAGCGGTGTTCAGCTTGATGCTCCAGCTGAAGGAAAACGAGCAAGCGCAACAGAACTGAAATATACAAACCGCTCACAGAAGAGGAGATGGCAGAAGTTTCATGGCTCGGAGAGGAGGAGAGTAGGGCGGGTGGGGGGGGGGGGAGATTGCTTTAAAAGATTAGATAGATGTTACAGGAGCTGGAACATTCATTCCTTGAAAACTTTTCCAGTTCCACCATCTTAGTTTTACCTGTGTGCACGTGATTGCGCACCTGCGAGTTTCTTATAATCAAGGTAGCGATAGTGCCCATTTAAAAGCACAGTTTTTTTTTTCCGTCAAAGTTGAAAAATGCGCAGAAAGAAGAAAGCTATAACCGTTGCCCTCCACAGTTGTTTATGTGTGCTGGATGCTTGTTATTTATGTGTGCTGGATTTTTGTTATTTATGTGTGCTGGATTTTTATTTATGTATGATAGAATCTTGCTGTTTATCTGTGCTGGATTCTTGTTTTTGGTCAGTGCTGAATTCTTATTGTTTATCTGTGCTACATTCTTGTTGTTTATCTGTGCTAGATTCTTGCTGTTTATCTGTGCTGGATTCTGGTTTTTTATCTGTGCTGGATTCTGGTTGTTTATGTGTGCTGAATTCTTGTTATTTATGTGTGCTTGTTTCTTGTTGTTTATGTGTGCTGAATTATTGTTATTTAAGTGTGCTGGAATCTTGTTGTTTATGTGTGCTCTGTTCTTGTTATTTCTGTGTGTTGGATTCTTGTTATTTATGTGTTCTTGATTCTGTTGTTTATGATTGCAGGATGTTTATTATTTATTTTATGCTGGATTCTTGCTGTTTATGTGTGCTGAATTCCTCTTGTTTATGTGACCTGGATTTGTGTTATTTATTTGTGCTAGATTCTAGTTGTTTATGTGTGTTGGATTCTTGCTGTTTATGTGTGCTGTATTCTTGTTATGTATGTATGATGGATAATTCTTGTTTATGTGTGCCAGATTCTTGCTGTTTCTGTGTGTTGGATTCTGTGTTATGTTGTGCTGACTGTATGTGCTTGTTCTACACGTGCTCATAGCGGGACGCTGTGTCAGGACAACATATCCGTGTATGTTGGTTCAGAATCAGACATATTCTTGCCGCCATACACAATGTCTCCTTGTTTACATCGCTGGGTTTAAAAAAAAATTTCTTAGAGTAAATAGTGGCACATCTTTCTTTCTTGCTTTCTTTCTTTCTTTTTTTGTGTTATTGTTATTTCCAGCATTTCTTTGCTGCTGTTGATCTTGGGTGCCCGGATCTCTGTTGGCTTTATGCCCTTCAGCCAGAGTGGCACATAACGGTATCAGCAGATGGTCCGCAACTGTTATGTTGTTCCTCTAGAACAAACTGCATTTGTTCTATTTGAACGCGTGTGTGTGGGAAGAATGGAAGATGGAGTGATGAAGGGCAGAATGTAAGACGGGCCTACGTGCCTTTAAAAATAGAGATTCATTCATTCGTGTTGTGGACCTTTAAAGTGAGGAAGAAGACAGAAATCTTCTTAAAACTTCAGAGTCTGGGTGACCTACATTACTGTACGGCTTGGACGGTAACTGTGCTTCTAATTAAGACACAAAATCATGTACACATTGTCGAGTTTTCTTCTGTTATCATAATTTCGATTTTCTCGAACGTCTCTTCCAATTTTCCTCGTTGTCTAAATTTTGTCCGACCGAGCGCGGTGTACTCTTGGAAGCGTCGTTCAATCATGAATGCTTGAAATTTACTGAAACAGTCACCACGACTGATTGTTCTGTCTACTGAAAGAAAGTTTTTGTCCAACCTAGCAGCGCGCGCGCGCGCCCGCGCGTCCTTTCTCTGGCCCAGGCACTGGGTTTCTAATCTGGACACGTCGTTGACATTTTGCAGATGACGTATTTATGGGACTTAACGATTGACGCTGGCAGGGTATGCTGGAGTGCTGGCAGGTTGCGTCAGAAACCCTTCCAGCCTGGCATGTGACGTTAGAGTGAGGACTTTTTGACTGCTGGCATTCCGGTTCTAAACATTCTCATTTATCTCCGTAATTCAGATTTATCGTCGTTTTTTTTATTTAAATGATAGAAAATGTCACTGTTTATTTATTTTTTTTCCTTTGATAAAGGCGATAGTAGCAGTTCCTTTCTTTCTTTCTTTCTTTCATTCTTTCTTTCTTTCTTTCTGTTAAAACGACCGTGCCACGGTGGTGTAGATATGAGAGCATAGGTGACCAGAACTCCATTCTACGTCCTCCTGGTGATCTGAACTTATCTCTTTTGGCCTGATTCAGTGGGGATAGGAATCGACGTTGTTCCTGGGTTGGTGGATTCTGGGAAGAAGCTTGCAAGTTGGTTCCACCCTCACAAGGCCAGTGTGTTGCTCGATGCGTCAGCGTGGCGTCACAGAGGCGTCAAGATCTCAGCGCCAGTGGCAGTAAAGGCGAGGAAAAAGTAGATAACAGGGAGGGAAACTGACGGCGGCTCCGTGAATCTTAACACTGGCTGGAGCTGCCTGGGCTGTAGATCATTCGTTGCCTGGGCTGTAGATCATTCGTTGCCTGGGCTGTAGATCATTCGTTGCCTGGGCTGTAGATCATTCGCTGTGCCTGTACCGCGCCAGACCTGCCTGTAGAGCGCAGGTAAGGTCTAGAAACTTGTTTTCCACTTGTGTTTTTCACATGTTTTCCCGTTGACTCTCCCCCATACTCTCTCTCCCCTCCCCCACCCCATGTCCTGGTCTTCCTCAGTCTTCACCGAGTTCCGAACTTAAATGAGGCGCGAGAGGGGGTGGGGGGGGGGGGGCCGAAGTGAAAGTGGGACAAGATTTCACTTTTTCTCTGGAGACAGGATTAATGGTCTTGCCTGGCGGAGTAACTTATGTTTTTATTTTCTTACAGATTGGTGAGATTATTTTCTTACAGATTGGTGAGATTATTTTCTTACAGATTGGTGAGATTATTTTCTTACAGATTGGTGAGATTATTTTCTTGCAAACAGATTGGTGAGATTATTTTCTTACAGATTGGTGAGATTATTTTCTTGCAAACAGATTGGTGAGATTATTTTCTTACAGATTGGTGAGATTATTTTCTTACAGATTGGTGAGATTATTTTCTTACAGATTGGTGAGATTATTTTCTTGCAAACAGATCGGTGAGATTATTTTCTTGCAAACAGATTGGTGAGATTATTTTCTTGCAAACAGATTGGTGAGATTATTTTCTTGCAAACAGATTGGTGAGATTATTTTCTTACAGATTGGTGAGATTATTTTCTTACAGATGGTGAGATTATTTTCTTGCAAACAGATCGGTGAGATATTTTCTTGCAAACAGATTGGTGAGATTATTTTCTTGCAAACAGATTGGTGAGATTATTTTCTTGCAAACAGATTGGTGAGATTATTTTCTTGCAAACAGATTGGTGAGATTATTTTCTTGCAAACAGATTGGTGAGATTATTTTCTTACAGATTGGTGAGATTATTTTCTTGCAAACAGATTGGTGAGATTATTTTCTTGCAAACAGATTGGTGAGATTATTTTCTTGCAAACAGATTGGTGAGATTATTTTCTTGCAAACAGATTGGTGAGATTATTTTCTTGCAAACAGATTGGTGAGATTATTTTCTTACAAACAGATTGGTGGGATTATTGAGAATCAAGGCCTGTGTTGTTTCTTAGTGGATTCTGTTCTCTCTCCCCCTTTCTCTCTCTCTCTCTCTCTCTCTCTCTCTCTGTGTGGGCCATTCGTACATAACACCTTTAACTGATGCTCACCTGTCAACCCTGGAATTCACTCAACAATAACTAAGTGCATCCAATGCCGGTCACATAAAAATTTAACGACACATGATGATGATGTCGGCCGATGAGTTCATGCTGGTGAAATATATCAATGTCATACTTCAAACTGATCAGCAAACCAAGAACAAGAAATCCAGAAGACTTGCATCTCAATACAAGATGGCCGCCACACTATACTAAATGAAACATGACAACACAAGAAAAACGCTTGATGACAAACATTCTAACCGACGCTGACAATCACTAGCTCTACACTTACATTACTAGCTAAACAAGAAGTTCTAACACGGCAAAACTTAACTCTAAACTCATCAAAGATCTAATCACCTTCTAACATTTCCACGGAGTGGACCTTCTAGAAAAACACGAGCTGCATGCTTGGTCCGTGCAGACATTTCTTAAAAATAATTTCATTTTACTCAGAAGATGAGTGGCATCTCTTTAATCATGAGCAGTATTCCTTACATCTCTTTAACCATGAGCAGTATTCCTTACATCTATTTAATCATGAGCAGTATTCCTTACATCTCTTTAATCATGAGCAGTATTCCTTACATCTATTTAACCATGAGCAGTATTCCTTACAACTCTTTAATCATTAACAGTATTCCTTACATCTCTTTAACCATGAGCAGTATTCCTTACATCTCTTTAATCATGAGCAGTATTTCTTACATCTATTTAACCGTGAGCAGTATTCTTTACACATCTTTAACTATGAGCAGTATTCCTTACATATCTTTAAACATGAGCAGTATTCCTTACACATCTTTAACCATGAGCAGTATTCCTTACACATCTTTAACCATGAACATTATTCCTTACACATCTTTAACCATGAGCAGTATTCATTACACATCTTTAATCATGAGCAGTATTCCTTACATATCTTTAACCATGAGCAGTATTCCTTACACATCTTTAACCATGAGCAGTATTCCTTACACATCTTTAACCATGAGCAGTATTCTTTATATATCAATTAGTGGTGACTATTCACAAACAGAAAGGTATAGCGGTTAATGTGAGTATTCACAAACAGAAAGATATAGCGGTTAAAACCGAGTATTCACAAACAGAAAGATATAGCGGTTAATGTGAGTATTCACAAACAGAAAGATATAGCGGTTAATGTGAGTATTCACAAACAGAAAGATATAGCGGTTAATGTGAGTATTCACAAACAGAAAGATATAGCGGTTAATGTGAGTATTCACAAACAGAAACGGGTAACAGCTGGTAGTTATGACGGAAGAAATGGGAGGCAACCATAATTCGGTCGTTGTATGGGAGGTCAGACACAAAGTTCACAACAACATGTCACAGCATGACCAGGCATGTTTACCTTCACTTTAAAATACCGACAGATGGCACATTAGCACAGAACTCTGTGGAAATTATTTACAAAATATGAACCACAACACATTACGTTAAATATATTACTGTAATAACTTTTCAGTGGCTCACACAAATATACACACACGTACGTGCATTCTGTACTCAAAGAATGCTGACACAGCGATCATGATTGTCTCCTTCTCTTGTGCTGTGATGTATGTAGAGAAACATGTGTTTGTAAATCAGCCAGTATGTAGAGCAGCAAATGTTTGTAAATCAGCCAGTATGTAGAGCAGCAAGTGTTTGTAAATCAGCCAGTATGTAGAGCAGCAAGTGTTTGTAAATCAGCCAGTATGTAGAGCAGCAAGCTTTTGTAAATCGACCAGTATGTAGAGCAGCAAGTTTCTGTAAATCAGCCAGTATGTGGAGCAACAAGTTTTTGTAATCGACCAGTATGTAGAGCAGCAAGTTTTTGTAAATCGACCAGTATGTAGAGCAGCAAGTGTTTGTAAATCGACCAGTATGTAGAGCAGCAAGTTTTTGTAAATCAACCAGTATGTAGAGCAGCAAGTTTTTGTAAATCGACCAGTATGTAGAGCAGCAAGTGTTTGTAAATCGACCAGTATGTAGAGCAGCAAGTGTTTGTAAATCGACCAGTATGTAGAGAAGCAGGTGTTTGTAAATCGACCAGTATGTAGAGAAGCAAGTGTTTGTAAATCGACCAGTATGTAGAGCAGCAAGTGTTTGTAAATCGACCAGTATGTAGAGCAGCAAGTGTTTGTAAATCGACCAGTATGTAGAGAAGCAGGTGTTTGTAAATCGACCAGTATGTAGAGCAGCAGGTGTTTGTAAATCGACCAGTATGTAGAGAAGCAAGTGTTTGTAAATCGACCAGTATGTAGAGCAGCAAGTGTTTGTAAATCAACCACAAACTGGATCACAACACATGATTAAATTCTCCATAAGACCGTGCCGTAACTGTCGGTCTCAAGTCGGCGGCGCATGACTGTTTATATCTCAGGGGTAGACAAACCGCAGCCCACGGGCTACATGCAGCCCCTCGACATAAGTTATGCTACTCACATAATTATTTTGGCTCAGCTTCTTTTTTTTACATCTCTGTTAATATAAAAAGTAAAAAAAAATATTTATCACATATAAAGTTAGGGTTAACGGTGTTAAAACTTGACTTTGATGTTCATGGTCAGTAAGTGTATTTTACAATTTAAATATTAATTTGAATGCTAGATCCCAGTCAGGGATTTAAAAAAATTAGGATTAACAGGGATTACTGAGGATTTGTGCTTGAGGATCAGTAGTCATACAAGATGATGCCTGAAGATCAGTAATCGTACAAGATGAATCTGACAGTCAGTAAGTACTGTTACTTACATGTACACGTATTTCTTAATATCTACGTGCACTTTTCCCAACAGAACGTGTATGTGTGTATGTATATATGCGTGTAATATTTCTTGATGTGTTGCGGTCTCTAACATCTGAAAGTTATAGTTTATGGCTCTTAAATTAAGCAAGTTTGGCCACCCCTGATACAGATTTTTGGCCACCCCTGATACAGATGAACAAAATGATGAGAGCGGGTTGTCAGGCGCTTGTGTCACGTTCTCCACCACTGATACAGATGAACAAAACGATGAGAGCGAGTTGTCGGGCTCTTGTGCCACGTTGTAGTTAGCCCGTGTGGAAAAAAAAAAGAATGATTGAAGATTGTATTAGGGAAATCGAGTGTTCTCTCCCGAAAAGCGAAGCGCACGATTGCACAATACACACCTGCTTGTTCGGTTATAACGGGACAAACTGGTTTTTCACGTGTTATCAGTCCCGTGTTTACGGGAATATGCCCAGCGAGCGTAAGAGAAAGGAGAATTAGAGAGTGGATGAAAAAAAAAAAAACAAACATTCTGTAGAGATCTATTATCTGCCTCCTGACTTCTCTGGGCGTACGTGATTTCTCTTGATAAAAGCATGTGATTTCTTTCTGTAAATAGATGTGATTCCTCCGACGGAGGCAAATTCCTTTGGCCGTGGAAGAATTTTATTGCACTCGCTGAAGGTAATTGATTTCTTGCGGTGCAGGAAGTAAGATGGCCCAACAGAGTGGCTTCTAAAATGGAAGTTAAACGATTTTTTTTTTTTTATTATTATTAGCATAGCGCAGTAGGTATTATCTGGCGGAGAAGTAGAGAAATCTGGTTGGTTACGAGTTTCTGATGGGTTGCTGGAAGGGTTACAGGGTCTGGCCCAGACGTTGAAGAAATGGGAGGATTTGAGGGTTGGAGGGTAGGAGCGTTGGAGGCTTGGAGGGGAGAGTTTTGTGTTGAAGCACAGAGAGAGGATTTGAAAGTGAATGATCAGTGTCGTGTTACACATTTGTTACATTCATTATTTTGTAACAGAAGTGTAACATTGTAGTAACACTAACATTTAAAAAAAAATAGTTTTTGCTGGTTGGACACAGAAATGGGCATGGTTAGTGCAGAGAGGTTAGTGAAGGTTGCAGAAGTGAATGTACAAGTGGAAGGATGATTTTTAAAAAACAGTGTGTATTAAACTGATGATTTCTGGAAGGTAGAGATGAGAAGAGGTAACAGGATGTGGTGTCTTAGAAGAATGTTAAGAGTGCCTGGACAGAGCAGAGAATGTCAGACACAAGTCAGTGGGAGGCCAAATGTATTTTAGAACCGTAAGAAAAGTACGGGCTTGTTGTTTGACATTCAGTTTAACCAGACAAGTAAGATGTGTAACCATCATGCAGACTAGAAATAAAAGAGGGACAAAGGAGGACAGAGAGAGAGAGAGAGAGAAGACATGACAGAATGGTAGGAACTCAAAATATCAGAGATCAGAGTTTGTAGAGAATGATGATGATGATTCATGCTTGTAGAGTGTGGGAATGATGGTTTTTGCTTGTAGAGTGTGGGAATGATGGTTTATGCTTGTAGAGTGTGGGAATGATGGTTTATGCTTGTAGAGTGTGGGAATGATGGTTTATGCTTGTAGAGTGTGGGAATGATGGTTTATGCTTGTAGAGTGTGGGAATGATGGTTTATGCTTGTAGAGTGTGGGAATGATGGTTTATGCTTGTAGAGTGTGGGAATGATGGTTTATGCTTGTAGAATGTGGGAATGATGGTTTATGCTTGTAGAGTGTGGGAATGATGGTTTATGCTTGTAGAGTGTGGGAATGATGGTTTATGCTTGTAGAGTGTGGGAATGATGACTTATGCTTGTAGAATGTGGGAATGATGATTCATGCTTGTAGAATGTGGGAATGATGGTTTATGCTTGTAGAGTGTGGGAATGATGGTTTATGCTTGTAGAATGTGGGAATGATGATTCATGCTTGTAGAATGTGGGAATGATGATTCATGCTTGTAGAGTGTGGGAATGATGGTTTATGCTTGTAGAGTGTGGAAATGATGGTTTATGCTTGTGGAGTGTGGGAATGATGGTTTATGCTTGTAGAATGTGGGAATGATGATTCATGCTTGTAGAGTGTGGGAATGATGGTTTATGCTTGTGGAGTGTGGGAATGATGGTTTATGCTTGTAGAGTGTGGGAATGATTGTTTATGCTTGTAGAGTGTGGGAATGATGGTTTATGCTTGTGGAGTGTGGGAATGATGGTTTATGCTTGTAGAGTGTGGGAATGATGGTTTATGCTTGTGGAGTGTGGGAATGATGGTTTATGCTTGTGGAGTGTGGGAATGATGGTTTATGCTTGTGGAGTATGGGAAATAAGAGAAATAAATGGCATAACCGCGGTTTACATCTGAGACACTTTAAGTGTATGGTGTTAGCGGACATGTTGTCCTTGACCTGCTGGCAGCTGACCTTAGGCTGATGTGCAGGGTCTCTGATAGAAATTTTCTACGGTGATGGAAAAAACTCAGTGTTCTGCCTCCACTCCTTATCTTTCTCCACTTTTCTCCCTCTCTCATTCTCTCTCCCCTCCCCCAAATATATTGCTTACCATATTGATCATGTTGCCCACCGGGGCCTCCCTTAAAGCAAAGGAGGCCTTCAGAGCCCTGGGACGTTGTAGTTGCGGGACCCCTTCTCGCTCTCCCTGAGCTTTCTGATGTGGTCAGCCTCACGATTTGTTGCATTCCCTTCCACAGCTTCACACGGAGCCAGGTATTTCTTTTCATAAGTGAATGGCTGACGAATAATTAGTGTACACGTATATAAAACAAAGTATATAAATTACTGTACAAGTATATAAAACAAAGTATATAAATTACTGTACAAGTATATAAAAAAGTTTATAAATTGGTGTATAAGTATATAAAACAATGTATTAGTGTACAAGTATATAAAACTAAATTAGTGTATAGGTATATAACACTAAATTAGCTTACAACTATATAAAACTAAGTATATAACTATACACGAAGCCACTGCATAATATAATGAGTAATAGCAAAATGTATAAACTAGGAGAAACGTGGAAACCGCTTTATTACTTAACGAGCACACAGTTGTGATGTTTTGGTTTTGCACATTATTCTTACAAAAACGCACAGGACGAAGAAATAGAGAAGATAAAATATAAATTCATGTGAATGCTATGTAAAAAATAGGAATAGGAAAAATAGAAAAAATGGAGCAGTTAGCTGTGACTTGTAAGAGGCTGTGCCCAGAAGTGCGCATGGTGGAGATGTAGAGAATGTTTAAATGGAGACTTGTGATGTGTGATAGGCGGGTCGTAACGAGAGAGAGAGAGAGAGAGTGAGAGTGAGTGAGTGAGAGAGAGAGTGAGAGAGAGAGTGTGTGAGAGAGAGAGATACACTGGTAATCTAGTCGGGAGAATGTGGACCAGGTGGTTGTGGTTGGGGCAGAGTGGTTGTAATCTGACGCTGTGAGGAGGTTCTAAAATGTGTGTTGCATGTGAGAAAGAAATAGGACTTAGTGGTGAGGGGATGTGATTGTGGAAGAGGGAGTGTTAGATGTAGCTGCAGGGCCTCCGGCAAGTTCTTACCATCGACCTTCTCATGAAGTTCGATTTTCCTAATCATTTCGTTACTTAGTCGCCCTTAAGAGAATCGGACGCGGTATAAATGGGTCATTGTTGGAAGTTTTACTGGTTTGAGCCTATTAGCCAGTTGTGTTTGAAACACTTGTACTAAACGTGTTTGTGACAAAGAGGAAGTTAAGAGATAAACGGGAAAGTTTCAGATACCTCCTAATAGAGTCTGCGTGAGGATGTTTGTAAGATAGTGTGGAGCTCTCCTTCCGTCCTTCTGTTTACCCTGTCCATCCTTCCTTTTATTTACCCTGTCCCTCCTTCTTTCTGTTTACCCTGTCCCTCCTTACTTCTGTTTACCCTGTCCCTCCTTCCTTCTGTTTACCCTGTCCCTCCTTCCTTCTGTTTACCCTGTCTCTCCCTCCTTTGGGATGGTCATTCTGTTTTCAATCATTACGACCCCATCCTCCCTTTAAATAGAGAAATCATTCTAGACCCCAGGAACGACCTCCAAGCTGGGTCCCGATCTCACCTGACCTGCCCTTTAGTGCTCAGTTCATTACACTTTGAAAATAAAGTTCATTTATTGTTTGTCTTTGTTCTTTGGGAATTGCAGTATACAGACATTTGTAAAAACACTTCTCATATCATATAGTGTCTTTAGTGTCTGAGAGTGTCAGTACAGAAGACCTGTGTAGAGGCTCTTCTCATATCACACGGTGTCTTTATTCTCTGAGAATTCCATTATACAAGATTTGTGTGCAGACACTTCCACCATATCACACGGTGTCTTTAGTTTCCCAGGATGGTTGTGTAAAAACACTTCCCATATCAAACGGTGTTTCCAAGTAGCGCACCTCTGTAATCTCCTTTTGAGAAGAGCTCAACTGTTTGTTCACGTGCGAACATCCAAGAGAGCTGACCTAGAACACGCCAGCTGCCAGAGAAAAAACGCGTTTATTTTCCAAGCTTTTAACTTGTGGAGAGATTCTATTGTTTATTCATCAGCTCAGAAATCTAGCGCCCCCTTCCCCGCCCCCCCCCCGCCCCACAGTGCTTCCGCAGTATCTTAGACTGTTGACGTCTCTGGTCCCAGATGTTTATAAATACCAGGCCGTGCGAAGATTAGCAATGGCTGACAACTTCGTCCCTTCTACATCTGTTATCTCAAGTTGTGACTTGCAGGGCGCTTGGAGATGATGTCTTTCTAATGTAAATTGAAGTCTTTTGCTGAAATAATTTTTTTTTTTTTAGGCAAGAAGCTAGAGTCGGAATCGTTCCCCGAAACACTTTCGGATGTGGTCTTTGGCGTGGTCGGTGTTGGTGTAGAGTTTTGTAGAGTCAAAGAGTCGGGCAGTAAAAAAAAAAAAAAAGCTGAGGTCATGAGTCGGAAGTGAAAAGTCGGGGTATGAGTCAGAAGTGAAGAGTCGGGGTATTAGTCAGAAGTGAAGAGTCGGGGTATTAGTCAGAAGTCAAGAGTCGGGGTATGAGTCAGAAGTGAAGAGTCGGGCAGTAGAAAACTGAGAGTATTATATGAGTCGGAAGTCAAGAGTCAGGGTATGAGTCAGAAGTGAAGAATCAGTAGTAGAAAACTGAGAGTATGGTATGGATCAGAAGTCAAGAGTTGGGGTATGAGTCAGAAGTCAAGAGTCGGACAGTAGAAAACTGAAGGTATGGTATGAGTCAGAAGTCAAGAGTCGGACAGTAGAAAACTGAAGGTATGGTATGAGTCAGGAGTCAAGAGTTCGGCAGTAGAAAACTTGAGGGTATGGTATGAGTCGGAAGTGAAGAGTCAGGCAATAGATCAATAAAAGGAATCAGGAATGGAGCAGCAGAACAGTAAAGGAGACAAGAGTCAGGCAATAGATCAATAAAAGGAATCAGGAATCGAGCAGCAGAACAGTAAAGGAGACAAGAGTCGGGCCATGGAACAAAAAAAGGAGACAAGAGTCAGGCAATAGAGCAATGAAGAGTCGACCGTAGAACAATACATGAGTCAAGATTCTGACAGTAGAACAATAAATGAGTCAAGATTCTGACAGTAGAACAATAAATGAGTCAAGATTCTGATAGTAGATCAATAAATGAGTCAAGATTCTGACAGTAGAACAATAAATGAGTCAATATTCCGACAGTAGAACAATAAAAGAGTCAAGATTCTGACAGTAGAACAATAGAGGAGTCAAGATTCTGACAGTAGAACAATAAAGGAGTCAAGATTCTGATAGTAGAACAATAAAAGAGTCAAGATTCTGATAGTAGAACAATAAATGAGTCAAGATTCTGATAGTAGAACACTAAACGAGTGTGTATGGAAAGTTTTGTGTTGTGAAACAGCACTAGTTTCTGGTTTCTGCTGGCTAGAGAACTGTGATGAGACTATGATCGTGGAACTTGTAGATTCTGGCTAGAGAACTGTGATGAGATTCTATGATCATGGAACTTGTAAATTCTGACTAGAGAACTGTGATGAGATTCTATGATCATGGAACTTGTAAATTCTGACTAGAGAACTGTGATGAGATTCTATGATCGTGGAACTTGTAGATTCTGACTAGAGAACTGTGATGAGATTCTATGATCATGGAACTTGTAAATTCTGACTAGAGAACTGTGATGAGATTCTATGATCATGGAACTTGTAAATTCTGACTAGAGAACTGTGATGAGATTCTATGATCATGGAACTTGTAAATTCTGACTAGAGAACTGTGATGAGATTCTATGATCATGGAACTTGTAAATTCTGACTAGAGAACTGTGATGAGATTCTATGATCATGGAACTTGTAAATTCTGACTAGAGAACTGTGATGAGATTCTATGATCATGGAACTTGTAAATTCTGACTAGAGAACTGTGATGAGATTCTATGATCGTGGAACTTGTAAATTCTGACTAGAGAACTGTGGTGAGATTCTATGATCGTGGAACTTGTAAATTCTGACTAGAGAACTGTGGTGAGATTCTATGATCATGGAACTTGTAAATTCTGACTAGAGAACTGTGGTGAGATTCTATGATCATGGAACTTGTAAATTCTGACTAGAGAACTGTGGTGAGATTCTATGATCGTGGAACTTGTAAATTCTGACTAGAGAACTGTGGTGAGATTCTATGATCGTGGAACTTGTAAATTCTGACTAGAGAACTGTGGTGAGATTCTATGATCATGGAACTTGTAAATTCTGACTAGAGAACTGTGGTGAGATTCTATGATCATGGAACTTGTAAATTCTGACTAGAGAACTGTGGTGAGATTCTATGATCGTGGAACTTGTAAATTCTGACTAGAGAACTGTGGTGAGATTCTATGATCGTGGAACTTGTAGATTCTGTTTATTAAACCGTGTTTCATCTTCTTCTTTGCGGAAATAGCGTCAGGTTGTGAACGGGGGGGGGGGGGGGTGCTTTAAGTGATGTCGGTGGGGATGGTTGTATGTGTGAATGTGTGTGTGTGTGCTCGCGCATGCGCCCGACATTTGCACGAGATAGGTAGGGAGAGCTACCGACTTGATATTCATTACGCAAGCCCCAGTCGCCTTAATCTTCCGTTTGTGAGTGTTGCCAACTCGCATGGAAGCTTAGCCCGTTACACAATCTCACGGTTGATTACTGGAGGTCTTTCCAAATGAACTACGTTATTTTCTGAAGGCAGCCAAGATTGAAGACTCTCTCTCTCTCTCTCTCTCTCTCTCTCTCTCTCTCTCTCCCGCCCCTTTTTTTCCACAAGTCTATCAACAGAAAAATAAATTGTGGATAAATGGAGGAAATATTCGATTCGGCCGTGTGATCTGTTTTTATACACGTCATATACTCTCATTATCATTTTCTTTCAGCGGGTCTCAAGTTTATCCTACACACTTCCTGTCCCTCGTTTTGTTGGTCAAGCGCTGGTTATCGGAGCGTCTACATCAGCGGTTCTCATAGTATCGTTTGTTGTTCCATGATAAATTCGGGGTTAAATTTGGTTTTCAATAAGACAAACAAGGAACTTACAAATATTTATCGAAGTGTAGTATTTAAAAAAAAACCTGTTATGTCCAGAAATTATGCATTTATGCTATGGTAAGTTAACAGATACCATAGGCCGAAGAAAAAGAGATCGACCACGTGAAACTCTAAAGAGGACATTATTAAGAGAAGCCAATTCAGTGGGCATAACATCCCTTGATGAGATTGAAAAACTCACCGAAGACAGGAAATCTTGGCGAGCTACCATGCGGTCCCTGTGTGACGTTTAGCGGCACGGGAAGCATGTAAGTGTAAGAAGTTAACATATTAGGTAAAATTAACAATGTTAAAATACCAAACTTGATCGTTAATTAAGCATTTTTTTAGCGGTAAGTTATGTATATAAGCCATGAATTTTAGCATTTTAAAGCAATTAGAAAGCAGAAACAGGACACAAAACCAAACAAAGCAAAACAAACAAACAAATGTTGAAAATTTATTGTGTTTTATTTCAAGTCTTTGGGAATGTTCATCCCCCAAGGAATGATCTAGAATTGATTAGATCATTCCACGCTGACGGCTTCCAGATCGATAAATAATTGATTAGTTTTGTGGACAGGAATGTGAAATTTCTCTTCCTGGAATTAATCTACTCTTTTTTTTTCCGACCCTCTGATTTAGCCTTCTGTAGCAACATTTTGATTGTCCGCGAATGTTGTAGCAACTCTGTGATTGTCCACGAATGTTGTAGCAACACTTTGATTGTCCATGAATGTTGTAACAACACTTTGATTGTCCAAGAATGTTGTAGCAACACTTTGATTGTCCATGAATGTTGTAACAACACTTTGATTATCCACGAATGTTGTAGCAACACTTTGATTGTCCATGAATGTTGTGTATGTGTGTCCCAGAGATAGCCCTGAGAGACCAAATGTCTCAGTTTGTCTTGTGTCTCAGTTTGTCTTCAGTGTCTCAGTTTGTCTTCAGTGCCTTCACTGAGTGAGAGTAGCTGCGAAGTTGATGTATGTCTGTCTGCAGGTAGAATGTTTGGCTCCGTCTTCCATGCAGGTAGAATGTTTGGCTCCGTCTTCCGTGCGAGTAGAATGTTTGGCTCCATCTTCCATGCGAGTAGAATGTTTGGCTTCATCTTCCATGCGGGTAGAATGCTTGGCTCCATCTTCCAAATTTAAAATTACTGAAAAACTTAACTTGTAGGGAGCAGTGGTCAGAAACGTGTCACGGTATTTTTGGTAGTAATAATCATAGTGCTGAAAATATTTTTTTTTTGGACAGGTAGAAAATTTTGGAATTGGTTTTGTTCTCGTGACACGGTAAAATTGAAATGGTTAGTTTGTCTAGTTTGGAAAAAAAAATCTTATTTTCATTTCTGTTACCGTCATTCTTTGACGTATTTGCAGCTTGTTTGCGACATAAGCCGAACGCTTACCATATTACTCCGGCAAATTTGGTTAAAAGATGTTGCCCAAATGTTGGTAACATCAGAAGCCATCATGTAGGACATGTAAAGTAACACCGTAAGGGTCGGACAATGAGAGTACCAGTTTTACTTATTCATCTGTTGAGAAATGGGATAATTCCTTTACCGTAGTCACATTCTCTGTATTGGCCGTCTGTATCCATATGGTCTAAATTCTCATCTTAGAAATTTTGTTGTGTATCAATTGGTGTTTATTTAGTGTCCTTCATTTTGACATTTTAGTTGATCACTTTTTATTTTCAAATACCTTTGTGCTTTTGTCGTTTTTTTTTTTTTTTGGTCTTTCCCATTATCTCGAATAATCTCTATCGTTGAAATATTGCTTGTGTTCATTGTCTCAGTGTTCACACTTCCATTCAGATTCAGTCTTCCTGCGTTGTGTGCGGTTCATTAAGCTTTCCTGAGATAACGCCCAAGTTTGATTTATAGGTAAACGATTTCTCTAATTAAGGCACATAATGTGTCATTCGTTCCACGTCAATCATTGATTTCATAGAAAGGCCCAGGTCGCGAATCAGCACGCGAGTAGGGAGGCTAAACATTGTATATGCGGGTTTAATGGAGGAACTAACAACAAAATAACAGTGAAATCTGTCGTAAAAGGAAATGTTATTTTAGACGTAAAAGTATTATTTAATTCACATACATTTATGGAAAGTTTCTTTTTTTTTTTCTTCTATGAGTGTTATATTATGGTAGGAAATGTCATATGTTAAGGAACAGGCAAGCTAAGCAACATGGGAGAATTGTTATGAATTCACAGGCTGTAGTATTAGGTCCCGTATTCCTGGAATTTACGACTTTTCCCCATCATTGTGTGGAAATTAACGTATTCCTGGGATTTACGACTTTTCCCCATCATCGTGTGGAAATTAACGTATTCCTGGAATTTACGGCTTTTCCCCATCATTGTGTGGAAATTAAAGTCCGTTATGTTTCGTCATGTTCTGTGTGGCATTTTCCTCAACACTGATGTGTCAGGTGCCAATATTAGCGGCTGAATCAACTGCGGATCCAATTAGTGGATACGTAACTTACACCCTTGGCCTGATAAAGTAGTTGAACTATACTTCTGTCTTCCCCCATGTTCTAGAGAGGGTGTTTTAGCGTTTAGAAAAATGGTCAAGTCTTCCAGGGTAAAATAAGGAGGGTAGAAACGTGGACATGCTGTTTATGCGAGCCACAAACTTGGACATGCTGTTTATGCGAGCCACAAACTTGGACATGCTGTTTATGCGAGCCACAAACTTGGACATGCTGTTTATGCGAGCCACAAACTTGGACATGCTGTTTGAGAGAGCTGCAAACCTCTTCATGGTGTTTGATGAATCTACGATCCTGGACATCTTGTTTGATGGAGAAAAGAAAAGTGGACATCTTGTTTGATGGAGAAAAGAAAAGTGGACATATTGTTTGACGGAGAAAAGAAAAGTGGACATCCTGTTTGATGGAGAAAAGAAAAGTGGACATCTTGTTTGACGGAGAAAAGAAAAGTGGACATCTTGTGTGACGGAGAAAAGAAAAGTGGACATTGCGTTTGACGGAGAAAAGAAAAGTGGACATTGTGTTTGACGGAGAAAAGAAAAGTGGTCATCCTGTTTGAGAGAGAAAAGAAAAGTGGACATCTTGTGTGACGGAGAAAAGAAAAGTGGACATTGCGTTTGACGGAGAAAAGAAAAGTGGACATTGCGTTTGACGGAGAAAAGAAAAGTGGACATTGTGTTTGACGGAGAAAAGAAAAGTGGACATTGCGTTTGACGGAGAAAAAAGTGGACATTGCGTTTGACGGAGAAAAGAAAAGTGGACATTGCGTTTGACGGAGAAAAGAAAAGTGGACATTGTGTTTGACGGAGAAAAGAAAAGTGGACATTGCGTTTGACGGAGAAAAGAAAAGGGGACATTGTGTTTGACGGAGAAAAGAAAAGTGGACATTGTGTTTGACGGAGAAAAGAAAAGTGGACATTGTGTTTGACGGAGAAAAGAAAAGTGGTCATCCTGTTTGAGAGAGAAAAGAAAAAAAAGTGGACATACTGTTTAAGGGAGGAAAAAAATGGAAATCCTGTTTCAGGGAACAAAAAAGTGAATATTCTATTTGAAGGAGAAAAAAGTGGATATCCTGTTTGAAGGAGCAAAAACATTGGACTTAAAGCTTGAGGGAGTAAAAAGAGAAAGTGGACATACTGCTTGAGGGAACAAAAAATAAGTGGACGTACTGATTGAGGGAACAAAAAATAAGTGGACGTACTGATTGAGGGAACAAAAAATAAGTGGACGTACTGATTGAGGGAACAAAAAAAATAAGTGGACGTACTGATTGAGGGAACAAAAAATAAGTGGACGTACTGATTGAGGGAACAAAAAATAAGTGGACGTACTGATTGAGGGAACAAAAAATAAGTGGACGTACTGATTGAGGGAACAAAAAATAAGTGGACGTACTGATTGAGGGAACAAAAAAGAGAAAGTGAACATATAGTTTAAGCAGGCTACAAATCTGAAAATGCTGTTTAAATGAGAACTGTTTACATACACGATAAGAGCAGGACAGGCTGTCGAGTTTATCTGATGCTGTTTTATTTGCGCTGGCGGCGAGGAAACCTTGAGTTCTGGACGTGACCTAGCTCTCGGGCAGAGCTGGCCAAAGAATGACGGGCCGAACTAATGGCCATCCTGCGTCCAGCTGATGCTACAACTCCTCCAGAACGGCCTTTAATATCGACCTTTTCTCTTGGACGTTACAAAGAAACAAAGCCTTCAGCCTAGCAGGTATGCTGCTTAAGATCTTCCATACTCCTCCCCTCCTCCCCTCCAATCCCGATTTGGAAATAACCTCAGGCCATTATCGTGTCTGACCATCAAACGGGGAACACTCGGATGGTTGAGCAAAGGGTTGCTGTCCATAAACAGGTTGGAGCTAGCAACACGGTAAACCTCTCTCTCTAGCTATTGACTGGTTTTTTTTTCCCACTTCATGCTACAAAGAGAATTCAACATTTGATTTATGTCCCAGCGCGGATAAGGGCAAGAATAGAACATTCTTCAATATTTATTCATCATTCCACCGGGCCTCATAGAGGGAATTTTCCCGTGGACTTGACCAAGGCTCTTTAGATATCAGGAATTTTATCGGCCGATTTTAATAGATCAATTATTCCTGGCACAGAGTAATCGCCCTTGCCTTGTAACAGCGGCTGCTGGCCCCTGCCTAATAAAGCTGGCAGAGGTTTGGGCTGTTATTTAATGTTGTGTTTTCTCTCACATCTCCTCCCTCCCCTCCTTCCAGCTGTAGTGGCACGGTCCTTACTCTCTTAGCTTCCAGTCTTATATTCTCTTCACCGACGGACATTTCTGACTTCTTCTTCTTCTTCGTCCTCCTACTTATCCGCTTCTTTCTTCTTCTTCTTCTTCATCCTACCCATCCGCTTCTTTCTTCTCCTCCTTCCTCCTCCTTCCTCCTCTTCCTCTTGTTTTCCTCCTCCTCCTTTTTCCTCTTCCTTCTTCCTCCTCCTCCTTTTTCTTTCTCCTCCTTCTTCTTCTCTTGTCTCTATCCAGATATTTTCACTAGAGCCTCTTGTCTCCATCAATACCCTCTTCCTTTTTCCATACACTCCACTCATTTTCTTTCTTCTGCGTTCAGAATCTCTTCTCTTCTTTCAGTCTATCCTCTCTCCATCCTGCTCCTGTTCAAGCTGTCTTATTTTTCATCCAGCCCCTCTGCTCCTGTCTAGACCGTCTTCTCTATCCAGCTTCTCTTCTCCAACCCAGACCATCTTCTCTGTCCAGCCTCTCCTCTCCAACTAAGACCATCTTCTCTATCCAGCCTCTCCTCTCCAACCCAGACCGTCTTCTCTATCCAACCTCTTCTCTCCAACCCTGACCATCTTCTCTATCCAGCCTCTCCTCTCCAACCCAGACCATCTTCTCTATCCAGCCTCTCCTCTCCAACCCAGACCATCTTCTCTATCCAGCCTCTCCTCTCCAACCCAGACCATCTTCTCTATCCAGCCTCTCCTCTCCAACCCAGACCATCTTCTCCTCTCCAACCCAGACCATCTTCTCTATCCAGCCTCTCCTCTCCAACCCAGACCATCTTCTCTATCCAGCCTCTTCTCTCCAACCCAGACCATCTTCTCTATCCAGCCTCTCCTCTCCAACCCAGACCATCTTCTCCTCTCCAACCCAGACCATATTCTCTATTCAGCCTCTCCTCTCCAACTAAGACCATCTTCTCCTCTCCAACCCAGACCATCTTCTCCTCTCCAACCCAGACCATATTCTCTATTCAGCCTCTCCTCTCCAACCCAGACCATCTTCTCCTCTCCAACCCAGACCATATTCTCTATTCAGCCTCTCCTCTCCAACCCAGACCATCTTCTCCTCTCCAACCCAGACCATCTTCTCCTCTCCAACCCAGACCATATTCTCTATTCAGCCTCTCCTCTCCAACTAAGACCATCTTCTCCTCTCCAACCCAGACCATCTTCTCCTCTCCAACTAAGACCATCTTCTCTATCCAACCTCTTCTCTCCAACCCTGACCATCTTCTCTCTCCAACCCAGACCATATTCTCTATTCAGCCTCTCCTCTCCAACCCAGACCATCTTCTCCTCTCCAACCCAGACCATCTTCTCCTCTCCAACTAAGACCGTCTTCTCTATCCAGCTGAACACAAACTGTCACTAGCGTTGTGGATGACCTGACCTGGAACAGATTATGTAGGTTTGACAGACAGCGTCACTCCTCTGTCCCTTGTCCTGAAACCTCGCTCTTCATCGAATAAAATCGATAACGGGTCTTGATTCTCCCCGTCCCACCCCCTGGGTCTCTTGTTACAGTAACAGTAGCTGGCTGGTAGCTGTCATGCTCAATCTTGTCACGAAAGTAACAAGTGAGATTTCTAGTAACATTATATACTCCTATTTTCTTTTTGTTTTCTTTTTCTGTCGTTCTCGGTTACATTAGTAGAAGGGAGAGAGAGTGAGAGAGAGAGAGAGAATGAGGCAGCGAAAGGGAATGAAAAGAAAGGAAGAATATAATGTCGTTCGTGTAAGAACTTGCTCCTGCAACTCTTTCTTTCTTTCTTTCATCATTCATTCATTCATTCATTCTTTCTTTCATTTATTCTTTCTTTCTTTCCTTCTTCAGAATAGACACATCACTTTAGATACCTTATCTAGAAAACCTGATTAGATTAGAGACGCTGGGTTGGCAGGAAAACTAAAATCGTCCCCTGACTTTTTGTGTTTGGGTTTTGTTTGTGGAGTTGGTATGGGCGAGATCTTGCGATGTCTCGCGAGACCTCGGGGGAGATATCACGTTTCGTAAATCCTGGTTTGGTGTAAGGTGGGTTAATGTATCCAGCCATATTGTGGGTTTAGTGTCCGGCACTCTTTGGCCTGCTCAGTCATATTATGAGTTCGTTTGCATGACTGCGTGGTGCTCTCAGTCAGAATGGTTTCTGTTAGAAGCGCGGGCCGTCTTGCGCATATTGCTTCGGGTATCTCGTCTTGCCTGTCAATTTATTGGTCTAACCATGAATAACCTCCTGACCTTCACCTCGCCCTTAATGATGTATGTTGGCGACCTTCAACATAGCGATCGTCGTGTGGAGGTTGTTATCGTCTAGAGAACTTAGCAAGTACTGCTTATATTAAGTAGAAGTTAAAGCATTCGCCTGTCGACAAGAAGGTTCTTGGTTCGATTCCCCACTGGCGTAGAATTTGTGTCAGATCGACCTGTACTGGAGTGAACCGACCGTAAAAAAAAAAAGCGGGCACCTGTAGTCATCATCATCATGTGCCGTGCCGACTGGCGTTGGCTATTATGCTTCTCCAGAGTACCCGATCCTTCATGCAGGCCATCAGTTCAGTTGGTGATCTCCTCTCACACCATCCCGTCAGACTGTCCAGTATCATTTCTCTTGGTCTTCCTCTTGATCTTTTTCCTTCTATTTTTCCTGTTGTTATAATATTTTCAATGCCCCCTCTTCTCATTGCATGTCCTATGAAAGTACATTGTAGTGTCCCTGGAAAAATTAGGACATCCAGGACAGGTACTGGTCTTCTTACATCACACTGAGGTAGTGGCCTAGAAATGAGAAGGCAGAAACACTCCAGACCCTTTGCAGCAGGCACATGCCAGGAGACTTAATTTTGTTTTCTGTAACGACATCTCCAATATATTTCTTTCGAGCTGTGTGTGTTACTGGGACATTAACGTGCACCAGGCAGGGGAGGTAATGATATACTGGCGGGCAAAGCATGCAAGAACTGTCCCTCCTTCAGTGACATATCGATCTACGGCCGGAAATGATTGTATGCGTATACTGGACAGACTGATGGATGGATGTACAGACAGAAATGTAGGTCAGTGCGAGAACACTAAGATTTTGTTGTTAAGATTCAATTTTATGTGATCTTTTACGGTCTGTGGGTCAGAATATGCCCGGAGGAAATGAATCATATCTGCGCCATCACGTGACCTTTAAGTCAAGATCTGTGTCAGATGTAAGAATATGTGTAATCGTGATAGTTTAAGTGGGTGGATAAGTGGCCGGGTCACGTGGTACAGGACACACATTTTGACCGTTGATTTGGTTGCTGAAGTGAGATCTTTCTGACGATATGGAACCCTCGATGTGTGATTCTGTTTACATTCAGCCCTCTTTAGGGCTCGACTTCAGACTTTGACAGATGAAAGATCTTTTCCGTCAGGGCCCGAGTTAGCCAGGAAACGCTCACCGGGTCTTGTGAATCGATAGGAGCAACAGAGAGAAAAAGGTTTTCATTGTTCAGATTTTTACTTGCCCTTCTAGAGGAAGTGGATAGATCTGCCAGATCTGGGGGAAGATTTACAAGATGGAGGCGGTCTGCGGTTTTAACATTATTCCACCATTTTGTTTTTTAAGTTCGTCTCGTAACTTACTTAAGTATAAAGTCTGTCCTGTGTTCAAAGCTTAACACTGGACCTAATGATGTATTGATGTGGCAGAATTCTGCTTGCTCTCTCTCTCTCTCTCTCACATATTCTCTCTCTCTCATTCTCTCCCTCTCTCTCTCACACATTCTCTCCCTCTCTCTCACACACATTCTCTCTCTCTCTCACACATTCTCTCTCTCTCACACATTCTCTCTCTCTCATTCTCTCTTTCACACATTCTCTCTCTCTCTCTCACACATTCTCTCTCTCTCACACATTCTCTCTCCCTCATTCTCTCTCTCACACGTTCTCTCTCTCTCACACATTCTCTCTCCCTCATTCTCTCTCTCTCTCTCACACATTCTCTCTCTCTCTCTCACACATTCTCTCTCTCTCACACATTCTCTCTCTCATTCTCTCTCTCTCTCTCATTCTCTCTCTCATTCTCTCTCTCATTCTCTCTCTCTCATTCTCTCTCTCTCTCATTCTCTCTCTCTCATTCTCTCTCTCTCTCTCTCGCTTGGAAAAGGAATCATTCTCGGAGCTTTTAACAAGTAATGCTGTTAGTGTCCTCGTATCACGTGACATTTAGTAATAAGTAAAGATGTGTGGAGAATGTAAAAGTTGTTCATGATTTATAGAGGGTACGCGTAGATAAAAGTTGTTCATGATTTGTAGAGGGTACGCGTAGATAAAAGTTGTTCATGATTTGTAGAGGGTACGCGTAGATAAAAGTTGTTCATGATTTGTAGAAGTTACGCGTAGATAAAAGTTGTTCATGATTTGTAGAGGGTACGCATAGATAAAAGTTGTTCATGATTTGTAGAGGGTACGCGTAGATAAAAGTTGTTCATGATTTGTAGAGGGTACGCCTAGATAAAAGTTGCTCATGATCTATGAAGTATACATGTATGTAAAAGATGCTGAAGATCCGTCGAGTATATGTAAAAGATGCTGAAGATCTGTTGAGTTTGTGTAAAAGATGCTGAAAATCTGTGGAGTGTATGTAAAAGATGCTGAAGATCTGTGGAGTTTGTGTAAAAGATACTTAGAGCCTGTGTATCAGAGATGTCACTATCACTGGGACTAAAGACACACCTGATCATGGTTTGCTCTTATCTCTGGACTCTCGTCTCTTGATTAGACTCTCGTTTTTTGGTTTGACTCTCGTCTCTCGTCTCTTGGTTAGACTCTCGTTTCTTGGTTTGACTTTCGTCTCTCGTCTCTTGGTTCGACTCTCGTTTCTTGGTGGACTCTCGTCTCTCGTCTCTCGTCTCTTGGTTGGACTCTCGCCTCTTGGTTGGACTCTCGTTTCTTGGTTTGACTCTCGTCTCTTGGTTGGGCTCTCGTCTCTTGGTTGGGCTCTCATCTCTTGGTTGGGCTCTCGTCTCTTGGTTTCAGTGGCCTCTGTTCTGTTTTATTTCTTATGACCATTATGTGATTATATATATATATACACATACACACACATATATATATACATACACACATATATATATATACATACACACACAAATATATATACACACACACACATATATACACACACATATATATATATATAATACATCTGAACAGAAAATATAGGTTGATAATTAGCCAGAACCATTTTTTCCCCCTCTTTTCTTGCTTGTGTGTTAAAAACCTTTTTTTTTTTTTTTGTTCTTTCAATTAGCGTTTAATTTGTTCAAAAAGAAAAGTCAGGAAGAAAAATCACAGCGACAGAAAGAAAGTGACGATAGTAAGAAATTTAACAAAGGACACAAAAATGATTCATTAATTAATCCATCAAAAAAAAACCGCGGTGGATATTTCTGTCGTGGAGTATGTCACAAATTGCCAGGGTTGTTTCTCGCCGAATTCCGCTATAATTTGGTTTAAATCATGACAGTTTTGTTTCCGTTGTTGATACATACGCACGTATGTTTTAATATTCAGTTTTCTTTATGGTAATTTCAGTTGTATATTTCTTTCTATAGACACTAACCTAGTTATGTGTATGTCTCCCTCCACACTTTTACGTAGAACTCCGTCCCCTGTTTCTGTAGACGCTAATGTAGCTATGTGTGTGCCTTTCTCCACTATCTCTCATAGAACTCCGTCCCCTGTTTCTGAAGACGCTAACGTAGCTATGTGCGTGCCTTTCTCCACTATCTCTCATAGAACTCCGTCCCCTGTTTCTGTAGACGCTAACGTAGCTATGTGCGTGCCTTTCTCCACTATCTCTCATAGAATTCTGTCCCCTGTTTATAGATGCTAACCTAGCTATGCGTATGCCTCTCTCCACAGTTTCACATATAATTCTGTGCCCTATTTCTGTAGACACTTAACAAAACAGCTGAGAAACACATAAATGCCTTTGAATGTAAATGCTACAGAAGAGTTCTCCAAATATCGTGGACACAAAAAAGAACAAATATATCTATACTACAAGAGCTTAATATTGAAGAAGGCTGGCTAGTGAAGAGGATTAAAGAGAGAAAACTGAAATATTTTGGACACATTAAACGTCATGATAATTTAGAGAAGACCGTATTGGAACGATACATAATGGGAAAAAGAAAAAGAGGAAGACCAAGACGTAGATGGCTGCAAGACATCGTTGACGATCTGGAAATGGATGCAACAGCAGCAGGCCATCTTGCTCACAACCGAGAGGCCTACAGGAGTGCTGTTTGGGAGGCAAAGTTCCGCAAGGGACATGCAAATGAATGAATGATTTCTGTAGACACTAACCCTTCTATGTATATCTCCCTCTGGTTTCACATAGATTTATGTCGGCTGTTACTACTGTATGAGACTGACCCAGCTATAGTTATGCCTCGCTTACATATCGATCGTTTATTCTGGCACTTGTGTAATCAGTTGTCCTTTATTCATTATTTATGTGCATGTCAATGATTTCCGACTTTTAGTTTCAATAAAACAACGTAACTTAGTGCCTTCGGGACGGATCGTATTACATGTTTTACATGACAAAAGGGGAAACAAGGGGACGCAACAAGGAAACCTTGTACATTCAGTGAAACAGGGCTAGCCATGCTGTGCCACAGAGGGTACATGGGAGATAAGGAGCTAGTGTCCATATTTCCCTTGACTTGTCGGTACACTAGAGGGTAATGTGGTCAGCATCACGTCTGGCCGCCTTTCTTTTCGCAGGTCTAGGAGCCATTTCTAGATCTGGGACACGGGCGGGGGGGGGGGGGGGGGGGGGGGCGGGGCTTCTGTGGACATGAGCCATCGACATCGCTGACATGCAAGGTCACGAAACGCTGCACTACTCAGATGCGTACAGAGATCACTTTCTGTCTGAGTTTATTAAGTTAGTGCAGTAGGTTTGCTAGTATGTCGTTGCACTGTTTGCACTGTTATATTGCAGCGGTTCTCAAACACTTCTTCTTCGTTCGCTTCTACCACCAAGACCGCCCCGTGATCCTACTGAATTTACTCATGTGGTCCTTCTGTGCTCCTCCTGTGGTCCTCGAGAGGACCACAAGAGGTTCAGAGTATAGCGGGGCTTGGGCCTTTATTCTCGGTGGGTCACAGAAGCGGGATTGCGTGACACCGTGGTTTTCGTTGCACCAGTTTAATCTAGAGTTGGACTTTCTCACCGGAAAACATCGATGTGGTTTGAGATACCCGTGTATCACCGCCGGGCGAGAGGTAGTTGCCCATCCAGTCCAGCGTTGGACTTTCTTACCGGAAAACCTCAGCGTGATTAGGATACGCGTATATCCCCGTCGGGTGAGAGGTGGTTGCCTATCTAGACTGCACTGGTCAAGAGTCTCCGATTCAACATTTTGTGGTCCTTCGTAGTTGTGACCAGGACAGAGCTTTTGTCCAGGAGGACGAATCCTCGCCACTACTAGGTTTCACCCCTGGGTTAAGCCAGTTTAGGCGTATTATCCTAGTATGGGCGTATTTAGGACATGACTGACCTCTAGAGCGGAGGTACTGTGACATGAGTAGTCATCAAGTTTCACCCCTAGGTTAAGCCGGTTTAGGCAGTCTGCCCCAGTATGGGTGTAAATAGGACGTGGCCGGCCTCTAGAGCAGAGGTGCCGTGATTTGAGTACCCCTAACCTCGAGACTACTGGTTACTTCACGTAATCCTTTCCTTCACCTTTTCCACGGCGGCGCCGTGCGTCAACCCTAATTGCATTTTTCTTCGCTGGCCGATAAAAGTTTCACCTCACGCACGGCAGCTGAAGAATCTCGCCAGCAGCGGGTTTTAAATCAGAATTTTCCTTCTCCCAGATGAGCTACCAATCAAGACTCTCATCTGCCCGAAGCGTCTGGTTTTCAGGCGCCAGATATTCGCCTTTCGCCCGTTCTCCTGTCAGTTTAAACAGTTCCGCCACGAGAAGGCCAGGAGCTGGACTTGGACTGTCAGAGGCTATTTGAAACGCACGCCTTGGAGACATTTAATTGGAGTGGAGAGCGTATCCCCCACCCCACCTCCGGCTATGACAGTCCTTAACTATGAAAGCTCACAGCACATTACATAGAAAACAGTGTTAACTTTGTAGCATACTTGTTTCACCCAGCGGCTCATAAGTGGACACACAGTAATAAATATTCTTCTTCTTCTTCTTCGTTCGCATAAAGTAAATATTAACAACAAAATAAGTGTTGTTGTGTTTCATTCATTCCTTTGCTTGTCCCTTGAGGAACTTTGCCTCCCAAACAGCACTCCTGTAGGCCTCTCGGTTGTGAGCAAGAAGGCCTGCTGCTGCTGCATCCATTTCCAGATCATCAACGATGTCTTGCAGCCATCTTCGTTTCGGTCTTCCTCTTTTTCTTTTTCCCATTATGTATCCTTCCAATATGGTCTTCTCTAAATTATCATGACGTTTAATGTGGCCAAAATATTTAAGTTTTCTCTCTTTAATCCTCTTTACTAGCCAGCCTTCTTCAATATTAAGCTCTTGTAGTATAGATATATTTGTTCTTTTTTGTGTCCACGATATTTGGAGAACTCTTCTATAGCATTTACATTCAAAGGCATTTATGTGCTTCTCAGCTGTTTTGTTAAGTGTTTATATCTCTTAAAATAACGACAGACTAAAGTAACATTCACGACACAGTTTGATGATAATCCACCAATAGTGGTTTATAGCGAGGGTCGTTAGTGGTTTTTACAGTTAAACATTGTGACTAGACTCTACAACTCGTGTTATAAATACACTGACTAGACTCTACACTATGGAGAACATACCTCCAGCAGCTTTAGGGTACAAACAGGAGTGAAGCAGGGATGTATACTATCATCAGCATTATTTATCTTAGCAGTAGACTGGTTAATGAAGGAGGCAACATCAGACAAAAGCAGAGGATTACAATGGACCCTTGACACAGTGTTGGAGGACCTTGACTTTGCGGACGACATTTGTCTACTATCAAGCAGTCACAAAGATATGCAAGATAAAATAAACAAGCTAACTCAGAATGCAAACAACATAGGACTATAGATCAACGTAGGAAAGACAAAGTTAATGAAGCAAAATGTGAACAATAGAAATGTACTGAGAGTTGATAGCAAGTTAGTGGAGGAAGTCAATGAATTTGTATACCTTGGCAGTAGAGTAGTAGAAAATGGAGACAGCATAGAGGACATCAACAGCAGACTTACTAGAGCAAACCAGGCTTTTGCTATGCTGCAGACTATATGGAAATATAAAAAAACTAAGCATAAATATGAAAATCAGGATATTTAAGAGTAATGTTCTAAGTGTATTACTCTATGGAAGTGAATGCTGGAAAATCATCAAAACAATAGAAAACAAGTTGAATTATTTCCAGACAATGTTTACGAAGAATTAGAAAAAATATTTTGGCCAAACACCATAAGAAATAACATCTTTTTGGCAGAAATGCAGATGAAGCCACCGACAGCAATTATTGAGAAAAGACGCTGGCGATGGTTGGGACATGTGTTCCGAATGACTGACAACTCACTACTAAAAATAGCACTAAGATGGACACCACAGGGAAAAAGAAATAAGGGTAGACCAAAAGAGACATTGAGAAGAACAACAGAAAGGATGTTGAGCAATAGAGGGCTCACCTGGGCAAGAGCAGAAAAAAAGCAAAGGACAGGCATTTGTGGAAAATCCTTGCGGAAGCCCCATGTGCCCTGGGCACTTAAGGTTCAGAGAGAGAGAGAGACTCTACAACTCGTGTTATAAATACAGTGTCTAGACTCTACAACTCGTGTTATAAATACAGTGTCTAGACTCTACAACTCGTGTTATAAATACACTGACTAGACTCTACAACTCGTGTTATAAATACACTGACTAGACTCTACAACTCGTGTTATAAATACACTGACTAGACTCTACAACTCTTGTTATAAATACACTGACTAGACTCTACAACTCGTGTTATAAATACAGTGTCTAGACTCTACAACTCGTGTTATAAATACACTGACTAGACTCTACAACTCGTGTTATAAATACACTGACTAGACTCTACAACTCGTGTTATAAATACACTGACTAGACTCTACAACTCGTGTTATAAATACAGTGTCTAGACTCTACAACTCGTGTTATAAATAAAATGTCTAGACTCTACAACTTGTGTTATAAATATAGTGTCTAAACTCTACAACTTGTGTTATAAATACAGTGTCTAGACTCTACAACTTGTGTTATGAATACAGTGTCTAGACTCTACAACTTGTGTTATAAATACAGTGTCTAGACTCTACAACTTGTGTTATAAATACAGTGTCTAGACTCTACAACTTGTGTTATAAATACAGTGTCTAGACTCTACAACTTGTGTTATAAATACAGTGACTAGACTCAGATAAAGAGATCGCATGTACTGTGACGATATATCTAATGCCTGTGACATGGACACTGTGACTTGCAGCAGAAACTGTTAAGATCGTTCAGTGTTTGTTGTCACAAAGTCAAGACTTCTGGACAGACGAAAAGCGGAAAGTATTAAGTTTCTAACTATAAATAAGAAAGAAAAAGATATACGTAGAGAATTATCCGCGAAAGGCGAATTCGCCAAGAATGTATAAATAATGAGAATGAATGAGGCATGACAGAAGAGAAACAGCAGCCGTAAGCGCTCACAAATGTGGAGTAAACCCCTGTCGCGAGGTCGGAGGATGGGCAGGTTAGGTTGAAGAAAGAGGGGACAGCGAGGAAGGAGGACGGACAGATTAGGTTGAGGAAAGAGGGGACAGCGAGGACGGAGGACGGACAGATTAGGTTGAGGAAAGAGGAGACAGTGAGGTCGGAGGACGGACAGATTAGGTTGAGGAAAGAGAGGACAGCGAGAACGGAGGATGGACAGATTAGGTTGAGAAAAGAGGGGACAGCGAGGACGGAGGACGGACAAATTAGGTTGAGAAAAGAGGGGACAGCGAGGACAGAGGACGGACAAATTAGGTTGAGAAAAGAGGGGACAGCGAGGACGGAGGACGGACAGATTAGGTTGAGGAAAGAGGAGACAGTGAGGTCGGAGGACGGACAGATTAGGTTGAGGAAAGAGAGGACAGCGAGAACGGAGGATGGACAGATTAGGTTGAGAAAAGAGGGGACAGCGAGGACGGAGGATGGACAAATTAGGTTGAGAAAAGAGGGGACAGCGAGGACGGAGGACGAACAGATTAGATTGAGAAAAGAGGGGACAGCGAGGACGGAGGACAGACAGATTAGGTTGAGAAAAGAGGAGACATCGAGGACGGAGCACGGGCAGATTAGGTTGAGGAAAGAAGGGACAGCGAGGACGGAGGATGGACAGATTAGGTTGAAGAAAGAGGGGACAGTGAGGACGGAGGACGGGCAGATTATTTTGAGGAAAGAGGGGACAGCGAGGACGGAGGACGGACAGATTAGGTTGAGGAAAGAGGGGACAGCGAGGTCGGAGGACGGACAGATTAGGTTGAGGAAAGAGAGGACCGCGAGAACGGAGGATGGACAGATTAGATTGAGGAAAGAGGGGACAGCGAGGACGGAGGACGGGCAGATTCGGTTGAGGAAAGGGGACAGTGAGGACGGAGGACGGGCAGATTAGATTGAGGAAAGGAGGGACAGCAAGGACGGACAGATTATGTTGAGGAAAGAGGGGACAGCGAGGACGGAGGACAGACAGATTAGGTTGAGGAAAGAGGGGACAGCGAGGACGGGGGATGGACTGATTAGGTTGAGGAAAGAGGGGACAGTGAAGGTGACCAAAAAAAAAAAAGCCAGAGCTTCCTAGAAGAACAAGCCACAATATTGTAGACAGGAAAAGAGTAATGGCATTTATTACGCTGTTCTATCGATCCTTCCGTTGTAATTATTCTGCCGTATTTGACTTGCCAATAAACGGCTGCTACAATAACGACATCGGAATATCTGCCAGACCAAAGATTGATGTTTGCAGGAGTATTACTACGCTAAAGTTCACTGGAACTAACGGCGATATTGAGGTAATCGTTTCTATCTATCTATCTATCTATCTATCTATCTATCTATCTATCTATCTATCTATCTATCTATCTATCTATCTATCTATCTATCTATCTATCTATCTATCTATCTATCTATCTATCTATCTATCCGTCCGTCCGTCCGTCCGTCCGTCCGTCCGTCCGTCCGTCTGTCTGTCTGTCTGTCTGTCTCGTTATATTTCTTTCTTCTTGTACCTCTCTATGTCTCCTTTCGTCGTCCTCAATTTGTGTTTTTCTTTGTCTCTGTCTATCTATCTGCCCGCCTCCCTGCCTAGCCACCTTTCCTTCCCCACCTCCAGAAAAAGTCAGGTACCAGTTTTTACATCTGGGTGACCGGCGCCACCAACCCCCGACCTTCGTCATGAGAGGCTAGTGCACTACCCCCTTCACTACTCTAACGCGTGAATTGTGTGTACTTTAGATAAATTAGTGGTAATTTTCTGTGCACCAGAAGATGGCCGACTTCGTGTGATATTTAAGATTATTACATTGCTACAGAGTAGGTTTAGAGAAACGGCGAAAGTGGGCGATTTATATGTAGAAATCATATGCTGATAGTATGGTTTCGCCCTTTTAAAGTTGAGTTTTCCCCCCCCCCCCCCCCCTTTTTTTTTGTTGTCTTGGCGATAAACAGATTCGAGTACACTGTTAGTTAACTGGTATCGATTGTCCCGATGCTCATCTTGTCCGCGAGCGAGAGTAGCGGCTATATCTTTCTTACGCTTGTTTCTGGAAAGTTTGTTGTTGGTCAGAGACGAAGAGGAAGAAAGAAAATAACAAAAATGATTGTGGTGATGATGATAATAATGATAATTTTCAGGTTTCTAGCCGGCTTGTGAAATTCCGCGCGTTTAAGTTACGGGGCTGTACAGGCGGAATCAATATTGGGTGGTATCGAAGTCGTCAGAAATGTAACGGTTAGGAAATATTTGAAGTCGTAGAGAACAGAAATAGAATCGACGTCGGTGTAGGTTTATAAAGGATTAGGATTGGTGTACATACATCATTTATGATAGACTTGGAGTCTGTGTACATACATCATTTATGATAGACTTGGAGTCTGTGTACATACATCATTTATGATAGACTTGGAGTCTGTGTACATACATCATTTATGATAGACTTGAGTCTGTGTACATACATCATTTATGATAGACTTGGAGTCTGTGTACATACATCATTTATGATAGACTTGGAGTCTGTGTACATACATCATTTATGATAGACTTGGAGTCTGTGTACATACATCATTTATGATAGACTTGGAGTCTGTGTACATTTGTATAAAGGACCAAGGAATGTGACGAAGAAAAACGAGAAAAGTGATTCAGAGTTTGTCGTACAAAACTGAGTATCTGACGATCATATTTTCGCTCTCTCTCTCTCGCTCTCGCTCTCTCTCGCTCTTTCTTTCTCTCGCTCGGGCTCTCTCGCTCACTCTCCCTCGCTCTCTCTCGCTCTTGCTCTCTCTCACATTCGCTCTCTCTCGCTTTCTCTCTCTCGCTCTCGCTCTCTCTCGCTCTCTCTCGCTCTTGCTCTCTCGCTCTCTCTCCCTCGCTCTCGCTCCCTCGCTCTCTCTCTCTCGCACTCGCTCTCGCTCTCTCTCGCTCTCTCTCGCTCTCTCTCTCTCGCTCTTGCTCTCTCTTGCTCTCTCTCGCTCTCTCTCTCTCTTGCTCTCTCTCGCTCTCTCTCGCTCGGGCTCTCTCGCTCTCTCTCGCTCGGGCTCTCTCGCTCTCTCTCCCTCGCTCTCTCTCCCTCGCTCTCTCTCGCACTCGCTCTCTCTCGCTCGCTCTCTCGCTCTTGCTCTCTCTCTCGCTCTCTCTCTCGGTGTTTCTCTCGCTCGGGCTTTCTCTCTCTCTCTCCCTCGCTCTCTCTCGCGCTCTCGACTACATGCCTCCATGAATCCTAAAACTTTAAAATTATCTTAAGCTGCTCTTACAGACACCGAATACAGTTAATTGTTTATTCTGAATAGTCCCGAAAATTTTGTTTAGTAAATATTCATTTGGGTGTTTGAGTGGCGAAGTGGTTAGTGCACTGGTCTCTCGTGGCGAAGGTCGGGGGTTCGAATCCGGTGGGAGGCACCCCAGTCACCCAGCTGTAGAAATGGGTACCCGACTTCTTCTGAAGTTGGGGAAGGAAAGGCGGCCAGGCGTGATACTGACCATATCATCCTCTAGTGTGCTGACAGGTGAAGGAAAATATGGGCACTAACACCATATCCCTATGTGCATCTATGGCATGACAGGATTACCTACCAAATATTCATTTATATATGTATGTAGTTACTTCTGTACTGAGTGAATGTTTAAGAGCGAAACGTAAATGTTATATTTTATGTCTCTCAGCTTCAATGTTAGTTATATTTGGTACATGAACAGCATATTTGTAGAATGTCTGGAATAGAGTGAAAGATGTATGATAAAAGGCAGAATGTCAGAAGGGCCTGCGTGCCCAATTCTTAACCCTTTTGAAATAAAGATCAATCAGTCAATCTCTCTCTCTCTCTCTCTCTCTCTCTCACTGTCTCTTTCTCTCTCTCTCCTCCACTCTCTCTCTCTAACCCCCATACTTTCCCCGCTCGCCTCGTCTTTCTCTTCATTTCTCTTCCCGATGCAACCAGAGTCTGAGGCGATATTAAAGGAATTAATTTCTGAGAAGAAGAAGAAGAAGCAGATCCCCAGGGAGCAGATTTTGGCCGAAGATCTTAAAATCCCCAGAGCAGGGAACTTGTTTTCTCTGGAAGACTGATAGTGCCAGATATCTTGTGCACGTCAGATCGGCCCACACAGCCGCCCCCACAGCCCCCCCCCACATAGCCGCCCCACAGCCCCCCCACAGTCGCCTCCACAGCGCCCCACACAGCCCCCCACACAGCCTCCCACACACAGCCCCCCACAGTCGCCTCCACAGCCCCCCCACATAGCTGCCTCCACAGCCCCCCCCCACAGTCGCCTCCACAGCCCCCCCACATAGACGCCCCCACAGCCCCCCACAGTCGCCTCCACAGCCCCCCACACAGCCTCCCACACACAGCCCACCACAGTCGCCTCCATAGCCCCCAAACAGCCCCCCCCAAACAGCCCCCCCCACATAGTCGCCCCTACGCAGTCGCCTCCACAGCCCCCCACACAGCCTCCCACACACAGCCCACCACAGTCGCCTCCATAGCCCCCACACAGCCCCCCCAAACAGCCCCCCCACATAGTCGCCCCTACACAGTCGCCTCCACAGCCCCCCACACAGCCTCCCCCACACAGCCCCTCACACAGTCGCCTCCACAGCCCCCCCCCAACCACAACACATACCCTCCTCCTCCCCCGCAACGTGCTTCGCTTCTCCCCTCTCCTTTCTTTCTTCAGAGGTCTCAAGAGGGCGATGTTTCAATTTCCTGAAGGAAGTCCATCTTGCAGACATGGCGGACAAGTAGCATGATGGGAGCTCGAAGGAAATGCTTTGAAGCTGAAGTTGCGCACGTGCACTTGTTGCTGCATGTGATAGGGATCTTGCATTATTGCTTTTATAATACCAACACTATATTACTGTTATTTTTCTCGCGAAGCACGAATAGCCTGAGTGTAAGTATGTCTAAAGCTAAATATATAAATATACACAAAGCCACCGCAGTAAAGCTGTGGTAACAAAATGCTAAAACTATTTAAAACAAAAATAGGAACAGCTTTATTAGTTTTTCCGGGTGTTAGAAAAATAATCGACTTCTTTTGGTTTGGTCTGGGAGAGTTGGATTCGGTGATTGAATATTGCGATATGTGAAATCGATTATATAGGATTACTCATAAGTCCGTGACACATTTCAAAACTTGGAAACAAAGAAACAACGTAACTGATCGTGATAATTCTTACGCCAAGAGAGTGACAGAGAGAGAGAGAGAGAGAGAGAGAGGGAGAGTAAAAGAGTGAGAGAGAGGGAGGGAGAGTAAAAGAGACAGGGGGAGGGAGAGTAAAAGAGAGAGAGGGAGAGTAAAAGAGAGAGGGGAAAGGAGAGTAAAAGAGAGAGGGGGAGGGAGAGTAAAAGAGAGAGAGGAGGAGGGAGAGTAAAAGAGGGGGAGGGAGAGTAAAAGAGGGAGGGAGGGAGAGTAAAAAAGAGAGGGAGGAAGGGAGGGAGACTAAAGAAAGAGAGGAAGGGAGGGAGAGTAAAAAAAGAGAGGGAAGGAGGGAGAGTAAAAAAAGAGAGGGAAGGAGGGAGAGTAAAAAAAGAGAGGGAAGGAGGGAGAGTAAAAAAAGAGAGGGAAGGAGGGAGAGTAAAAAAAGAGAGGGAGGGTGGGAGAGTAAAAAAAGGAGAGGGAGGAAGGAGGGAGAGGAAAAAAAGAGAGGGAGGGAGGAGGGAGAGTAAAAAAAAGAGACGGAGGGAGGGAGAGAGTGTAAAAAAAAGAGAGGGAGGGAGGGAGAGTAAAAAAGAGAGGGAGGGAGAGTAAAAAAGAGAGGAGGGAGGGACAGTAAAAAAAGAGAGGAGGGAGGGACAGTAAAAAAAGAGAGGGAGGGAAGGAGAGTAAAAAAAGAGAGGGAGGGAGGGAGAGTAAAAAAAAAAGAAAGAGAAGGAGGGAGAGTAAAAAAAGAGAGGGAGAGAGAGAGTGGAAGAGAGAGAGAGAAAGGGAAGGGAGAGAAGAAACTCGTCAAGTTTTTTTTTTTTTAAGATAAAGCCCGCACACAGAGTTCCTGTGGTTTGCCACTAGGGGGCAGCAGTAGCAAACATGGCGTTCAGTAAACGTGAGCAGTCATTTTGTGTTTTGGAATACGCAAGAACCTCGTCCGTTGTGGCTGTGCGGAGACGATTTCGAGCGGAACTCGAGAAGGCAGCACCTGTTTTCAACAGTATCAAGAAGTGGTATGCGAAATTGCGGGATGAAGTCTGTCTGTGCACAGCTCCTCGACAGGGACGTCCAGGACCAAGCGAAGAAATTGCGAATCGTGTTAGAGAAGCTTACCAGCGAAGCCCCCGCCTTCTGTCACTAACCGGAAGCCAGTATAACATTTTTGTTATAAAATATATTACCTTTATGTAAAAGCATGCAGAAACTTTACAGTTATACACTTACACACACCCCCCTCCCCCCAGAAAGAAAGTTATTTTTCGTGCTTGCCAACTGAGAAGTGAAGACGTCAGCACAAAAGCAGGAGCAGCAATCCATCGCCCTTCAAGACTCAGATCTCCATTCCGTACTACTGCACTTGGGTAACATGCATGTTTCATGGCACAACAGCCTGAGGATCTTGGCAAGGATAGAAAAGATCCCCCCCCCTTCGTGGTGGAGCGTACCTAGCATGCAGTCGCTGGGTGGATATCTTTCCATCTCCTATTGCTATTACCGGGACATGGGAAAATTCATCATCACCGTCGTCACCATTAAGGTCATTAAGGCTGTCGTCACCTTCACTATTCTCGTTATCATTCATCTCATTAGCGTCAGTGTCACAATTTATATCATCATCATCATCACCACCACCGGTAATATTATCATTGCCGTCAGTATTGTCATCATCGCTGATATCATCAACATCAGCTGAATAGAAGAACAGCTCTTTTATCGACGTCGTAGTCGGAGTAAATAATAACGTACTGACAGTCGTTAAGAAGTTTGTCCACGTGACAGTCATGTGGCCTAAACCGACCCGTTGAAGTTCCTCCCCTGGGGTGGTAGCTAAACCCGGGAGTCTCCTTAATGGTTGTAATGAGTTGGCCGTAGCCACGTGGTCGGTATTGATTGGACAGTGTGTTTGTGTGTGAGTGCTCTCCGAAGTTGCCTTCTCCTGTCTCGAGCTTCCCCGAGAGAGTTATCTGGAGCTTGTGGTTTTAATGTGAGCCCGGAACCATCGTCTTTTGTCACGTGATCGGTGTTGAAGAGTTCTTTTGATTGTGCGGGAGCACTTATGGAAGGTGCGATGATATAGTTTGTGATGAAGTAGTTATTTATGAAATAGTTATTGATGCAGGGATTATTGATGAGATTGACGGGGCACTTGTTTGATACTTTGATGGGGCATTCTTGTCGAGAGTTTGATGGAGCAGGTGTTTGATAGTTTGATGGAGCAGGTGTTTGATAGTTTGATGGAGCAGTTGTTTCAGTAGTTAGATTGATTAGTGGTTGATATTTTGATTGAACGGTTGTTTTGTTTTCCTTTGATGAAGCAGTTGTGTGATAGATTGATGGAGCAGTTGTTTTGCAGTTTTGATGGAGCAGTTGTGGAATAGTTTGACGGAACAGTTGTTTGATAATTTGATGGAATGATAGATAGTTCTGAGAGCGCTTATTTATTTGGTATTTCGTTTATCATAGATAAGATATAAGTTTTGTTTAAATAAAGTTATATTATCATAGATAAGAGATACGTTTTGTTTAAATAAAAGTTATAGTATTATAGATAAGAGGTAAGTTTTGTTTAAATAAAAGTTATAATAATGAGCTTCAAGTTCTTATCTGGAGCGCCCTGTTCTTATCTCCCTGTTACTATATGTCAGGGAGACAAATCTAAATCATCCGTTTAGACAAAGAAATACTTGAAATACTGACCTTGAAATACTTGGTGTCTGCTTCAGAAACGCTAGTCTATATGGTCAAGAATTCTCAGATATTTTGATTCGTCTATCTAGCTCATGTTGGTAGGAGCCTTATGATTGGTGCTGTGTGTGATGGTTTCCGCATTGTGTGACGGTCTGTATGATGTATTGTGTTCTGTGTCATGTGTGATAGTTTGTGCAGTGGTTTGTATGATGTGTGATGATCTGTGTGATGTGAGGTATGATGTGTGATGGTCTGTGTGATGTGTGATGGTATGTGTGATGGGTGTTGGTTTGTGTGGTGGTCTGTATAATGTATGATGGTATTTGTGATGTATGATGGTATATGTGGTGATGTGTGTGATGTATGATGGTGTGTGTGATGTCTCTACAGTGTGAGCTTGTCCTTGTGATGTGTGATGGTCTGAACAGTGTAAAATGGTTTGTGTGGTTCAGATAATCCATACCTTCTAAGGGAAAAAAAAGATATGTGAAACCATATATGGAAGCTCTCTTTAATTATCTGTTTTGTAATGCCTGATGTTTTATGCATCCCAGGATGTGTGAGTGAGTGACGTTTGTCCCGTGACTTACCAGTCTTACTCTTTGTTTCAGGTAGGACATTTCTGACACTCGCGTCGATCAGAGAGGTTAAGTTTGTCTCTCCTGTTTGGTTACATCTCTCACAGACTTGAGTTAAAAGCGGGCCGTGAGTTTGATTTCATTTCCTTTATCCGGGACAGATCTGTACAACTTTTCATTTGTACAGGAGAAGGGAAATTAGCTCACGGATTATTGTTGTGTGGTCATCTGCTTATCACGCCCTGTCATCGCCTCGTGAATGTTATCTTCGCTGTCTTCAGTGATCATCAAGTGAGACCTCAGTTATATCTGTAATAGAACGTGCACAGTGCCGGTATCTGTAACCTGAAACATTTAGTGTACACATATGTACACATAAAGTTTCATAAAGCTAATATCTGTATTTGTTTTTGAGTACAAAAATTGTTATCGAGACCTTTTACTGTGTACACATCTGTTATCAGGACCTTTTACTGTGAACAAATCTGTTATCAGGACCTTTTACTGTGAACAAATCTGTTATCAGGACCTTTTACTGTGAACAAATCTGTAATCAGGAACTGAGTGCAGATTTGTAGCGAAGAACGTGGTCTGTAGCAACGAACTAAGGACAGGGTGGAGTTGGCGAGCGCTTACAGGTTTCAGAGGTTCTCTATGTGGACATGAGTGGGCACAGTAGACGAGGGTTCTCATCTGCCTCCATCCGTGGCTGTTGATTGTCGCAGCAGAGACAGAGACATCTGGAGAGGTCAGTGATCCTCGCGCTGCAGCAAATATTAATGTGAACTTCGTTTGTGGATTTATTTCGTTGTACTGATACTAGAACCAGAAGCTGTTGTGGCGCCGTGTGCTGCTGGGTACCTGCTGAGCAACGAAAAAAAAAAACGGGTTGAGAGTGACATTATGGGTAATTTGTGTTCATCCGGGACTGATCAGGCGGAGAAGAGGGAGGAGAATAGGGTACCTGACAAGCCAAGGGACGGGGAGGATGAGGTTCTGCTGCCCAAGGCTGAGGCAGAGGTGGAGGCTGCTCTACAGGCCTCATCTCTAGGTGGAGGTGGAGGTGGAGGATGTGCACTTGTGGGCGGGGCGGTGAAGTCTGCCGAGGCAGGGTTTGCTGAGTTGGGAAGAAGTGCCCAGGAGGAAGGGCAGAGGGTGGCAGAGAATTTTGTGCAAGCTGGGAAAGAGGAAGTGGCGAGACACGTTGAGGACGTGCAGACGAGCGCCACGTCCGCTGCTGCTGAAGCTGCTGTAAGCGTCAGAGCTGCCGGCGAACAGGCTGTCGCTCAAGGCGTGGAGAGTGCGGAAAGAAAGGTCGCTGAAATATCTCAGAGCGTGGCTGAGAAGATAGAGGATGTTGCTGTGCGGGGACAGAATCAGGTCGTTGCTGCTGTTGGGGGTCTGGGATCTGGGGTGACCAATGTTGCTGCTGTTGGGGGTCTGGGATCTGGGGTGACCAATGTTGCTGCTGTTGGGAGTTTGGAGTCTGGGGTGACGAATGTTGCTGATGTTGGGAGTTTGGAGTCTGGGGTGACCAGTGTTGCTGCTGTTGGGGGTCTGGGATCTGGGGTGACCAGTGTTGCTGATGGTGCGGAGAATGCCGAGAATTTGAAAGATCGTGCAGATGTTTCTGCCAGTTCGACGGCAGGAGATGCTGGTTTTACTGTTGGCTTCGTCGGGCAGGTGGTTGGCCAGAAAGTGGATGAAGTGAAATCATCAGCCGCGTATGAGGCTGAAAGTATTAGACAAACTGCTGAAAATGCGGCTAACGAGGCTGTAGAATCCGCCAGGCTGTCCACGTCAGAGGCTGTTGGGACGTGGTCGGAAGGGCTCAGTCAGAAGGTGGGAAACCTGGCAGCCAATGTAGGCCGTGCGAGCCAGGCACTCACTGAAAGTACACTCGCCCAACAGCCGGCACTGGAAGAGAATGCTAGAACATCGTCAGAACAAGCACAAGAAGAAGTTGCAGACAGATTCAGAAACTCTGAAATTTCTGGTGAGGAAGTTGGCCAGTCTGGTGTTGATGAGCCCCAAAGTGGACAGGATTTTGCTAGAAACGTGGAGCAGTCTGTCCAAGAAGGTATTCAAAATGTTTCAGACTACTTCACCTCCTCGAAGGCTGGCCTTCAACAGTCAGGTCGCGAACAGCTTGAGAACCTGCAGGCGTTTGCTGGTCATGTGACACAGGGCGCAGTAGATTCAGCCGGGACTGCGCAAGCTTCAGTTGAGCAAGAGCTGGAGGCCACAGTGAGTCAGGTACAGGAAGCTGCTGCCACTGCTGGTGTCGAGGCAGAGAGGCTGGGGAGTGAAGCCAGGGAGTATTCGAGCTCCGTGCAAGACGCAGCAACAGCTGGAGCTGTGGAGGCTGTGGAGGCTGTGGAGGCTGTGGAGGCAGTAAGAGATATCCAGGCATCAGAACCTCAGCAGAAGAATTTTGAGGAACCCAGTTCCCCAGGAACTGTAGATGAACCTTCTTCACAAAATCAGAAATCAGAAAGTGTCGGTCTGTTTGGTGATGTCGTTTCCGCGGCCAGAGAAGCAGTACAGTCTGGCGTGGAGTATGTTAAGGAGTTAGTCCAGGAGAAGACGGAGAGTTCTGCTGGAGAAAGTCGTGTACCCGAGCTCGAGGGGGAAGATGTTGACCAGGAAGTTACAAGCACTACCCTGGAGCCAGAGCAGAAAGCTCCCGCCGCGGACGAGGATTTCATAGAAAAGGCCAAGTCACTGCTGGAATCCCACAGAAGCTCTGTGGACGGAAGCAGAGTTACTTTCTCTTCTGTGAGCTTTGCTGAAGCAGATGTCCCAGAGAGCAGCGACAAGCCCAGCCCGACTGTCATGTCTGAAAGTGAAAGTCAGGAGGCCACAGCGAGGGATTTTGTGGAGGCTATCATAGAGAAGGCCACGTCGCTGGTGGCCGAGTCACAGGAAAGAAAGGAGCCTGCAAGCGAGGACTCCTCCTTGAGTGACCCTGGCGTCGATCGAGGAGAAGAGAATTTAGCGCCAAAGAAGCGAGGAGTTATGTTTGTGTCCCCTCAGATATCAGAGAGGTCCTCATCTTCGTTATCCTCACCGCAAGAGCTGTCGCCGCCTCCGCCTCACGAGTCGGACTTATCCCCTCCTGGTGAGAGCACCAACAGCAGCATCTCCCAGGGCGACCTGGTGGAAACTGAAGAGCTCCTCCACCCTCTCTCATCATCTGCTGAATTTCTAGTCCACGAGAACAACAATAACAACAACATTATCAACAACAATGCCGAGGATGATGACGAGTCCATTCAGCGTATTGCCATGGAAGTGACGGCTAAAGCCGTCCAGGACGCCATCAAGATCGTCACAGAAAACGGCTCCGGGTCGGTCCTGGTCTCCGAGAACATCCTCAGCAACGACATGGGCGCCAGCTCCCCCTCCAGCCCCGACAACGACGAGGAGGACATGACCACGACGGACTCGAGCCAGGTCGAGCGCGGGAGTCCGGTGTCCGACCTGACGGACACTTCAGCTCACGGCAGCGTCTCGGAGTCCCTGTCCAGCTACGACCCAGGGGCAGTGTTCCGCCAGGACGTCGCCAACTTGACCGACCTGACCATGTCGCCGGCAGAAGCTAGCTCAGCGGTCGATCCTGCCGCCCAGCGCGCGCACGACGCTAGCAAAGCGACTGAGAAATTGGCTGACGCCATTAACTTCGAGGGTGGGTCCCCCACCCACGTGGAAACCCCGACGCCTACCAACGCCGTCACATTTGACTCCTACACGCACCCAGCGTCCCACCCCGCCAGCGATGACCAGCAGAAGCCGGACATCACCCCACCCCAATCCTTTCCTTCCGAAGTGCCTTTGCCCCTCCTTCCCTTCGATGAATCCTTCTCCTCCTCCTCCAACAAACCAACGATCGTCATCAATTCCCCAGACAGCGCACATCACACTGGCTCAAGTGAAGATATGTCAACATCTCAGACAGAAGCACTCATCTAGACACCATGTGCTTTCTTCCATTCTCTCATCACCTCCACTCATTGTCTGACCAATTATTCTCACTATACTCTCAGACATCATACCCACCCTCTCAGTGTCTGGAAGCGTCCTCTTCACCAGGGTCATCATGACAAATTGATCGCTGATTTTTCTCTCTGATGTTTATCTATAGCCATGACTCTTCGCCGGCGCAGAAAGGGAACTGTTTGACAAAATCATTGAACATTTTCTCATAGATGTCAAAATTCAATATTGAAAAGTCTGAGCAGTTATCATATTAGCAGGATTCATATAATTTCTAAGTTTTACGGAACTGGAAACTTTGACAATTGTTATCAGGTTCCGCCCGGGTAGTTTATCCACACAGAGGAATCCGTTTTATAGAAAGAAATCAACATTGAAACCGTTTTCTAGAATATGAAACCAGGTTTTCCGTCAAATTCTTGAACCTCTTCTTCTGCGGAAGGGTCAAGGTCGTGAAAAGTGAAGATGTTACCTGGACTAGTCCGAGCATTTGATCAGTGAGCGAGGCTAACCACCACGTGGTGCCAGGTGTCTCGGACAGGTGCGCAGATTAAAATGAGATCTGCAGAAATGATTGGTCATTGTGTTTCTAGTGCTGCTCAAAAACTTAATAGGTGAGCTGTGATCAGCTTATGCGCAGGTGTGATTTTGACATACAGACAGGTGATAAAAAATATTTTTTAAAAACTAGTATACGATTACAGGTATAGTTTTCTTAAACGAAACAAATGATTGTAGATGTAGCTGTGTTAAACCAGGTAGATGATTAGAGGTGTAGCTTTGTTAACGAACTAGATGATTATAGGTGTAACTTTGTTAAACTGGTAGATGATTACATGTGTATTTTTGTTAACGAGGTAGATGATTACAAGTGCAGCTTTTTAAAACAAGTAGATGATTGCAGGTGTAGCTTTGTTAAACAAGTAGATGATTGCAGGTGTAGCTTTGTTAAACAAGTAGATGATTGCAGGTGTAGCTTTGTTAAACAAGTAGATGATTGCAGGTGTAGCTTTGTTAAACAAGTAGATTATTACAAATGTTGCTTTCTTAAAAACACGTAGACGATTACAAGTGTTGTTTTGTTTTGTTTTTTTTGTTTTTTTGTGTTTTTGAAGCAGGGATAAATACAAGTTAGCAGTTGTTGTTTTATTTTACCCAGGTAGATGATTATAGGTGTAGCTTTGCTAAACAGGTAGATGATTATAGGTGTAGCTCTGCTAAACAGGGAGATGATTTCAGGAGTGGCTTTGCTAAACAGGGAAATGATTATAGGTGTAGTTGTGCTAAACAGGGAGATGATTATAGGTGTAGTTTTGCTAAACAGGGAGATGATTATAGGTGTAGCTTTGCTAAACAGGGAGATGATTATAGGTGTAACTGTGCTAAACAGGGAGATGATTTCAGGAGTGGCTTTGCTAAACAGGGAGATGGCTACAAATGTAGCTTTGTTAAGCAGGAGGATGGTTACAGGTCTATCTGTATTAAACAGGGAGATGGTTACATGTGTAGCTTTGTTAAACAAGGAGATGGTTACAGGTGTAGCTTTGTTAAACAAGGAAATGGTTACAGGTGTAGTTTTGTTAAACAGGAAGATAGTTACAGGTGTAGCTTTGTTAAACAGGGATTTGGTTACAGGTGCAATTTTTGTTATATAGGTAGATGATAACAGGGGAAGTTTTTGTTAAAATAGATTGCAGGTCCTTTCTGCTGGTCCGTTTTTTAATGTTCAGGTAGAAAGCACTTGTACAACTGTGCTAGATCTGTATATGACACAGAGTCCAGTACAAGATTGTGGAAAAAAAGTGCAATGAAATGTGTAATCATGTAATTTCGTTTCTTTTCTTACATTTTTTTTTTATTTTGATATTTAATTGGTGAAATGTATTCCCACGTGACTTATGTACATGTACAACAATTTATACGCATAATAAATTTGTGTGTACTGTACCTTCACTCTACCATGCAGTAAGAACGTCTGGACTTCGATAAAGATAGTTCATCTAGGAGCTGCCTCGAGGAGTGGAGCGTATAAAGAAGTAGATACTGACTGTGTGGTAGTGTCATCCCTGTTCGTTGATTGATTTTACTTGTGTGGTAGATTCGCCCCGTTGTTTGACTCACTCTTCCTGTCTGTTCACCTCATCATCCTCGTGATTGAGCCCCATCCCCTCTGTTCACTTCATCACTCGCGTGAATGAGTCTCATATCCTTTTGTTCACTTCATCACTCGCGTGAATGAGTCTCATATCCTTTTGTTCACTTCATCACTCGCGTGAATGAGTCTCATATCCTTTTGTTCGCTCCATCCCTCGCGTGACTGAGCCTCATCCCCTCTGTTCACTTCATCCCTGGCGTGACTGAATCTCATCCCTTCTGTTCACTTCATCCCTGGCGTGACTGAATCTCATCCCCTCTGTTCACTTCATCGAACAAACAAAGAAACATCGAGTTATCTGCTGACTCAAGTGCAAGAAAATAAAGAGTCATTTTGGTGTGTATAAATTCTTTGAGTCACTTTATTTTATTGAGTCATACAACACAACCGAAGATCATTGACCCGAGTAATTGTTCTAGTTGCTGATGGCAGTTTGTTCTCACTGTAACAGAAACAGAAGACTTCTCTGAGGAGAGCACTTTAAAAAGGGGAAGATTTTATACCAGAGAGGAGATCACTTTAAAAAAGGGAAGATTTTATGCCAAAAAGGAGATCACTTTAAAAAAGAGGATATTTATGCCAGAGAAAAGATAACTTTAAAAAAAGAGGATATTTATGCAAGATAGGAGATCACTTTTAAAAAGAGAGAGATTTATGCCAGAGAGGAGATCACTTTTAAAAAGAGGGATATTTATGCTAGAGAGGAGATCACTTTTAAAAAGAGGGAGATTTATGCCAGAGAGTAGATCGCTTTAAAAAAGAGGAATATTTATGCCAGAGAGGAGATCAGTTTAAAAAGAGGGAGATTTATGCCAAAGAGGATACTTTGTCCTCCTACAACTTGACAAGATTTAAAACAAAAATAGGGAGAATGATGATAATGATGATGATGATAATGATGATGGTAATAATAATAATAATAATAATAAATCATAATAATAGAACAGTTGCTATTAAATAATGAGAAAAATTGAAAGGTATTTGAACCACCAGTTCTTGTGACATTTTTACCAAAGGTCTTCATAGGACTTTAAAATTTACAACAGAAGGATGAAAATTAACAAGAATATACTTTTCTCCCGTAAAATATGTTTTATGCACCTAATATTCGGCTGGTTGTACAGAGACAGTTTTTTTTTGTTGTTGCCATATGTCATGGTGTAAAATCGATCATGTTTTCTGCTTGAAAGAGTTCTTGATAGCTAGTTTACGGTTGGGTAGCTATATGAGGTACAGCTTAGCTGGCAATGTGGGTGGGAAATCTGTTTGGTTGCCACACAGACTTGGTCCCTGGCCATGAAGATTACAGTTGGAGTGTACCTGTTTCTGTGGTGATGACGACGACGACGATGATGATGATGATGATAGTTACTGTGATTATAATGGTACTAGACTTGATACCAGTAATCGGAAAAAATAATGCCATGGTTACAGACGATAGCATTATCATCATCATGCGCCATCTCCAAGTGAAGACTGCATTATAATTCTCTGACTCGCTGAGTTACAGGACTCTATCAGAATATACATTTTTAAAACAATCTTTCTGATGATAGACAGAAGGAAATGGAGAGATGGAAAGACGGGCATAGTGTAGCATAGCCTTGTCAGTAACGGATATTGTTGTTATGATTATTATTGTTAATGAATATGATTATGAAAATATACTGTAAAGAAAATAGTAACATCGAATAACGACAGAGAAAAATGGAGAGGAAAGGAAGAGAAAGGTATAGAACTTCCATGACATGGGAACAAGACTCGGACAGAAGTAAACAGTGGAAACAGTGAATAGAAAAAGACGAGACTCAGTGACGCTGAGATTTAGGTAATACAAAGGAAGGGCGCCAGAAAGTAGGATAGTCCAGTGATAACAAGGCAGTGACTGGACGTTGACACGAGTAAACAAAATAGAAAAGACAAATAGAAAAGGCAGACACAATGAAAAGCGAGGACACAATAAAACCTCCGACATGAAATAGCAAGATAATGACTTAGGTAAATAACAATTGTATAGACGGAGTTGACATTTGACACCTGTTAGGTGACACGCGTTAGAACGCGACTGCACACGGTGTTTAAATAAAGGAGTGACCAACTCGGCCAGCTGACCAATTAAATATTTAAAGGAGTGGCCTATTGGACAATTGACTTACGACATATAAGCAACCGGGCAGTTTGAATGACGGACAACCAGAACGCTCATGGGAACGAGTGGACATCTGAAGGGTGGAGCCAAAATACTTATTGGTTAATCCATCAAACTGCACTTGAAGATAAAAAGGACGAAGAAAGAAGAGGAGGACGGAACGAGGAAGAAGAGGAGTCAAAGGACGGAGCCCCGAAGACAGAGGAGCAAGGACGGTCAGTGAACTGAGACCGGTCCAGACAAGAGAAGAAGAGAAGGACAGACAATCAGAGAAGACACGAGATAGAAAGAAGACGTAGGTAACGACAGTTGGAATAGATGGACAATTAGAGCAACAGATACTCAGGAAAAGCAGTCTTGCAGAAGTAGTTCTAGAACAGATTGAAGATCTGTTTGAAGTGATTCAAGTGATTATGAATATTTGTTACTTTAAAACTTCGACTACAGTGATTTATTCGTGTAACTGATTGACCACGTGTTTCAGATGGAATATAGTACAGAGTTTAGAATTGTCCTCTTATCAAATGTGTAGAATAATGTGAAGTTGAGAACATTGAGAAATGCTGCATGTAGAATATGATGGTTTGATTTAATGAACAAATGGTTATGTGCTTCAACGACGAAACCAAAGAAGATGATGTCATACTACATCTTAGTACAAATATCAGCAGTAAATCTTTGACCTTAATAGTCAGAATTCAATGAATTCTGTAGAGAGCATTTCATCGGGTATCCTCTGATTTAGTGAAGTGTAATATTTGTGAAACGTCTGTGTGCTATGATCAGAGAACCAAAGAACACTTCTACTGTCAGTCATTACAAGAGAAATATATAGTTTAAAATCATCAGTATTATAATGCAACTTCATCAATAATATGATAGTGCACACATTGACAATATGTTTGTGAAACCTAATCTAAACAACAGAAATATGGATGCGTGTGAAGATAAAGTCAGTACTAACCAAGAACATCTTATTTAGTCAGAAATATATGATTCGCAACTGTCAGAATTATACTGGTGCCATCAATAATATGATTCGCTCAAGTACAATGTTATAATAGGATAAGAATGAAAGAAATAGATATACTGACAAAGAGAGAGAGAGAGAGAGAGATAGGAGAGAGAATGAGAGTTATAAGCAGGAAGGCACAAGAGAGAGAGAGAGAGAGAGAGAGAGAGAGAGAGAGAGAGAGCCATAGTTAAGCAAGCGAGAAAGAGATTGATTGATTGATTGATCTTTATTTCAAAAGGGTTAAGAATTGGGCACCCAGGTCCGTCTGACATTCTACCTTTTATCATACATCTTTCAGTCTATTCCAGACATTCTACAAATATGCTGTTCATGTAACAAACATAACTAACATTGAAGCTGAGAGACATAAAATAAAATATAACATTTACGTTTCGCTCTTAAACATTCACTCAGTACAGAAGTAACTACATACATATATAAATGACTATCTACTAAACAAAAATTTGGGGACTATTCAGAATAAACAATTAACTGTATTCGGTGTCTGTAAGAGCAGTTTAAGATAGCTTAGAGAGAGAAAGAAAGGTATGGACAGGTAAGGTACAAGAGGAGAGAGAGAAAGAAAGGTATGGACAGGCCGAAAAGAGAGAAAAAGAGAGTGAGAGAGTAAGGTATAGACATACAGGCAGAACGGAAAGAATGAAGGGAATAGATATCCAGGCAGAAAGACGGGTGGGGTGGGGTGGGGTGGGGTGGGGTGGGTGATAATAGATGCACAGAGTAGGAAAAAGATGGCCTGTTTTTTGGATTTCCTGTAAAATTACGTGTCATGACACATGTCAGCACACTTGACCAGGACAAGGAATGAATGACAGCTTTTGTCTAAAAAAAATGCTGTTAAAATGTGCTTTCCGCACTAAATCTGCACATACATAGACACATTCTTCTCATGTCCTGGTAGGAGAATGTGCAACAAAAAACGCGCGGCCAATTTTTGCCCGCTACTGCTGTTCTGTGGGAGAAAATCTGGCAACTGACTGGCTATTACAACGGAGAGCGTTAATGGATGCCTTGTCAGTGCTGCAGATCCGGCATTTCTGGCTATTATTCCGCGCGAGGAAAGGGGGAAAAAATTTCGAAGCCACGGTCTGTATGTCGGCAAACTAGCACGTTTTTTAACAGCAAATTTCGAGAACGCTGAGGATAACCACAAGAAACAGGAATTTAAAATTAAAAACAAAAACAAAAACAAAACCAGGATTTGACGAAAATATCGAGTGTTCCCACGAAGGCCATAAATAACTTGGAATAAAGAAACGACAAAACATTTCACATGTATCATGTGCCTTCATACTTTTTAGCATAACATACAGAGGATATATATATATATATATATATATATATATAATATATATATATATATATATATATAAAAGTATAATATTATAAAACATATCATGATCATTCCGTCTTCCGTACTTCCATTGCAGCATAAGGGATCAACAAAGGTTCTCAAGCCAGCCCTGTCTTGAGCAAGCTGGGAAACCATGTCTTTCCCAGCTTCCTTAAGTTCTTCCTGTCTTGTGCGCCTCCATGTCCCCAGTGAGCTCTATTCCCTTGAGGTGTCCAAGTCAGGGCGGTAGAGGGGGGGGGGTCTTGTTCTTTCCATTCCTAGTACGTGGCCACGTCTTCGTCTTGTGACCTCTTTAGTAATGTTCTCAGTGGCTGTTCATTTGGTTATGTCCTCACTTGTCACATGTTCTTCCCAGCGTGTTCTTGAACATTTTCTGAGGTCATCTTCCTCCAAATCCTCTCAATCCGCTTTTGATTCTCTAATTGGTTCTTTGTGTTTCGGCTGCGTAGAATAAAATGAAGTGAGCACTGGATTTATAGATTCTGAGCTTGTGGCTCGTATGAAGAATGAATTTCCATGTTTGCTAATTTTTTAAAGCCCAGAGATGCCTGTCTAATTCTTGTGGATATTCCCTTTCCCTCCCTCTCTCCCCCTCTCTCTCTCCTTCTCCCTCCCTCTCTTCTCCTCTCTCCTTCTCTCTCCCCTCTCTATCCCTTTCTCCCTCTCTCCCCTCTCTATCCCTCTCTCCCTTATATATATATATATATATACACACACACACACACACACACACACACGCGAGCGTCATGCCGAAAGTCGTGAGCAAATATTTTTTTAAAAATCAGAATTTATGGACAGAGAAAATATACAAATATAAATGTATCACCTTAACTTGCATTCCTTGCACTTCATGTAGAGGTCACATGACGTCACTGTCATGTGTCTCGTGATCACGTGGGGCATAAACAAAATGACGGGTGCTGAAGTATCGTTTCTTCAACATGCAGTTATTGAGCTCCTCGTTAAAGAGGAAATCCCCGCTGCTGAAAGTCACCAAAGACTTCAACTTCCTTATGGAGATGTGTGTATGGATGCTAGCAGTGTTAGGAGGTGGGTGAAACATTTCAAAGATGGAAACATAAGCATCCAAGATGTGCCTTGTAGCGGTCGCCCTCGAACTGCCTCCACTGAACACAACGTGGGAAGGGTTGACGACGTCATTAAACAAGACAGACGTACCACAGTTTCTGAAATCGCTGTAAATCTTGGAATAGGACACGGTGCAGTACAGGAAATGATTGAAACCCTAGGCTATAGAAAAGTTTGTGCCCGCTGGGTCCCACAGGAGAGAACGTCCAGAAAGCAGTGCGTCTGTGCCGTTGGTCAGCTGGAACGGAATTCTACCGGGAGGGCATTTTCAAACTTGCAGGGCGATGAGAAAAATGTGTGCAGAGAAATGGAGATTATGTTGAAAAGTGAAGAAAAGGGTGCAAGTTAAGATGATACATTTATATTTTCTCTGATTAAAAAAAACAAACATTGCTCACGGCTTTCGGTATGACCATCGTATTCCCATTTCCGGGACATTAAGACATACTGAGGATAAAATGTTAGGTCCCGTATTTTCACAACCTTCAGCACACGCAAATCTGATGTGGTCAGTATTACACCCGGCCCCGTTTACCTTCCCAGTTTCTCTGGGTACTCGCTGTTAGGGGCTGGGTGGATCCCCAGGTGTGTACCAGGAAAGAAAGTCCCATATATAATACACAAAATATTGTAATAACTAGTATAACACACACATAAATACCCAAGCACATTGTATCAACAAATGAAACATGTCCAATTTCTGTCTGTTGAGACATTTTCTGACATCTCATTTCTTCTGGCTGTTATCACAAAACGCTATGTAGCTAGTGGTCGTATCATGAGATCTCAATAGAATGGGAGAAGATTAAGGCAACATGGACTAGGTATCTTTTCCATATTTGTCCAGACGAAACAGGAAGCGGATCTAATCATCTGGAAGCTGCCTTTTCAGATGAATAGCTGACAACCAGCCATGCGAATCAGCCAAGGGGATATCCGTAACTACAGATACGGATTGTAAACACAATGTGGTTAACTTTATTAAATATGGCAACACATGTGTGACATATTCGGCCAAAATGCATAAAATCAAAGTGGACGTGTGAACGTGACGCCATGTTTTTCTCCCTGTATGTTGAGTTTAGAAGCATTGTTATTGTTATTTATTGTTTTTTTCTCTCAGTATTTTGCTTGTTTTGTCTCTATATAGTTTAGAAACATAGTTATTGCTTGTTTTTGTCTCTGCAGAGTTTAGTAGCAATGTTATTGTTTTTTTTTGTCTCTATAAAATTTAGAAACAATGTTATTGTTTGTTATTGTCTCTATAAAATTTAGAAAAAATTTTATTGTTTGTTTTTGTCTTTTTAAAGTTTAGAAACAAGGTTATTGCTTGTTTTTATCTCTTTATAGTTTAGAAACATAGTTATTTCTTGTTTTTGTCTCCATAAAGTTTAGAAACAATGTTATTGTTTGTTTTTTGTCTCTTTAAAGTTTAGAAAAATTGTTATTGCACGATTTTGTCTGAGTATGTTGAATTTAGAAACACTGTTGCAGCCTGTTTATTTCTCCGTATGTTGAGTTCAGAAACATTGATATTGCCTGTTATTTGTGTTTCTTATTGCTTGTTATTTGTGTTTCTATTTTTGCTATTTACCTTTTTTATGATTCAGTTCTTTTATTGCCTGTTTTTTATATTTCTGTTGACTTATTGCTTGTTATCTGCGTTTCTGTTTACAAAGAAAGAAATGAGAACATAGCCCAGTGATAATCTTAGTTGTATCTAGAAAACTTGTGACAAAATGAACTGGAAACCTAATGCATCATTGCCTGTTGGGAGACGGAGCAGGATGATGATGACGAAACTGCCAAATGTAAAATATCATATATAAAAACAAAACAAAAATACACATTAATTGATGTGTTACGATTTCTGTGTGTGGATGTTACAGGTCTAGCTGCCTATGGACCATAACGATCTAGAGAAGGAATCGATTACTGGCTAAGTGATGTTTTTTTCTGCTCTGTTATGGGACCGACAACCACTTCAGGTCGGGCCGGTCTTGTAATGTCTTCCTGTCTCTTTCATTGACTGAGAAAAGAAAATATGGGCAACCCAACGGCCGCTTCAACCCACCAATCAGAAGCAAGAAATACCGCAGTTACCCTTTTTTGTGTGTTTATGCTGAACATAACAAAACGGTTAACCGTACAATTACATTGACTTTACAGGAACTCTTACTGAACACTCTGTTTCAGTTTTTTCAACTTCTAGACTTGAGACAGTGTGGTGTGCCTCGTGCTGCCCATGTAATGTTATTGTCGCTCGCGAATAACAACCATCCTAAGTGTGGCTTCATCCACCCAGACAAGTCAAAATTACGTTAGAACTGTTTATGAAACTCATTGTAAACTTTTCGAGGTCAAATGAAGTTTGCTAGAAGTACGGAGAGCTGTTTGATCACATGAAATAATTTCAAGCAGCCACACTCATTACTGTGGCGCGATTACAGCATGGAAACTTAATTTATACACAATCAACAGTTTGTGGATGAAATGTGCCCGATTTCTGTGGGCTGGCCACAAACCGTCTGTGAATATGGGAGCTCTTTGGCTTGTAGTTAGTCAGTAATCTTGTGTAGTTTTTGTCCACTTTTACATTTGATCAATATAAAATTTCCTCACCTGCACTATTTCTTTACTTTAAAAGTGGGACTTTGGCAACAGATGACCCCTTTTTTAAAAAAAGGAAACTTTTTTTTTTTCGAAAAGGGAGATGGCGCCATCTTGGATTTTCAGTTAAAAAGAAAGCTGTTCCCAGAATTATTGGTACAGGGAAGCATTGAAATCAGCGCTTGCTTGATTCTTTTTTAAGGAACAATTTTTTATAAATAGGAAACTACGAGGTTTTGGTACGGTAAAGAAAGAGAACAAATATTGTAGGATTAAACCTCGAAAACATCGTAGACAAAGCACTTTAGTGGACGTGAGAGAAAGAAAAATCACAAGAGAGGGGTGCTAGTTGGCTAAGTCGATAGTACGCTGTTCTCTCGTGGCTAGACGGCTGCTCGTCCTACCGGAGTCCGTGTTCGAATCCCAGGTAATTCTCTTGTGATTTTTCTTTCTCTCACGTCTCACTAAAGTGCTTTGTCTACGATTTTTTCGAGGTTTAATCCTACAATATTTGTTCTCTTGCTTGATTCTTTGTCTGTTTGTTTGTCTATTTATTTGTTTGTCTGTTTGTTTGTTTGTTTGTCTGTTGCATATTTGTTTGCTTGTTCGTTCGTCTGTCTGTCTGTCTGCCTGTTTTATTTTCCCTCGATACTTTCTGTCATCTTTAAATCTCCAGGAAGTTTACTGATCGTACCAGGCCGGAACATCCAGGAATGTAACAGAACATATGTTTGCGTAATTTCAAAACTTGTTAGTTTGACCCAGAAACTTAAATGTCAGAATCAATTTTAAGAGTCAGGAAACAAGGCGGAAAAAAAAATGTCATGGGGACCGAAGTTTTCCTGACTGTGCAGTTCGTGAAGAGATTCCCTGAAGTCTGTAGCAAAGAAAACGCCGTCATCAAATATTAATGGATAAATTGGAAAGAAACATAATGGAATATATAACGGTATTAAAATGTCAAAATCGGGACATTATATGTATGCCTGCAGAGTGGAACAATTTTAATCCACCCAGGAAAAGCCACCATTTCAAGTATTTGTCTAAAATAAACAGTTATCGTAAGTTTAGGAATATGTAACTTTGGGTGTTGATGTACTGTAACTTTGGGTGTTGATGTACTGTAACTTTGGGTGAAAGTGGATTCTGAAGATTAGGATTAAGAGGAGCAAGTAAATGCATTATAAAGAACATACAGAGAGAGAGAGAGAGAGAGAGAGAGAGGTGGGGAGGGGGACGATACTCAAGCACACAAAGAGAGAGAAAGAGAGTGAAAGAGAGAAAGCGAAAGAGAGAGAAAGAGAGAGAAAGAAAGAGAGAGAGAAAGGGAGAGAGAGAAAGAGAGAGAAAGAGAATGAGAGAAAGAAGAAGAGAGAGAGAAAGAGAGAGAAAGGGAGAGAGAGAAAGAAAGAGAGAAAGAGAATGAGAGAAAGAAAAAGAGAGAGAGAAAGAGAGAGAGAAAGAGAATGAGAGAAAGAAAAGAGAGAGAAAGAGAAAAAGAGAGAGAGAAAGAGAGAGAGAAAGGTGAGGAGAGGGGACGATACGCAAGCACATAAAGAGAGAGAGAGAAAAAGAGAGAAAAAGGGAGAAATAGAGAGAAAGAGAAAGGTGGGGAAGAGGGACGAGACGCAAGCACACAAAGAAAGAGAAAGAGAGAGAACTTGAGAAAGGGAGAGAAAAAGAGAAAAGTGGGGAGGAGGGACGAGACACAAGCACACAAAGAAAGAGAAAGAGAGAGAAAGCAGGGGACGGGACGGGACGGGACGCACATACAAAGTGGGGGAGGAGATCAGAGACTCACAGAGAGAAAGAGAGGAGGTAGGGACAAAGGACAGACACAGGGGGGACAGAGAGAGGGGGAGGAGACACTCAGACAGAGAGAGAGAGGGAAGGTGAAGACAATGGACACACAGAGAGGAGATAGAGGGAGGAGAGAAGCGGAGGGACAATGGACACACACAAAGAGAGAGAGGGGGAGAGAGGACAGGGCGCACACACAGAAAGAGAGAGAGGAGGGAGGGACAGGATAACAGACACTCTGTGTGTGTGAGAGAGAGAGAGAGTGAGAGAGAGAGAAGAATCACTGAGCCAGAAATGAGCAGACTTTATCTACAGAGTACGAAGACTGGGCGCTCATGCTCCTCTAACATTCTGTCCTCTCTAAATTTTCATTCTGACCTAAACATTCAACATTAGTTTAGTACTTGCATTTCACTTGTAAATAGTAATAGAAAAATATGGAGAAGATAAAGGAGAGAAACAGAGGAGACAAGGGATAGCACACTCACATGTGGGAGGTCAATGAGAGATATAATTGAAATCTCAGATGGGAGATGAAATCTCAGAGGAGAGGTCAATGAGAGATATAATTGAAATCTCCTCAGATGTGAGGTTAACGAGAGATATAATTGAAATCTTCTCAGATGAGAGATCAGTGAAAGATATAATAGAAATCTTCTTAGATGGAAGATCAATGAAAGATATAATAGAAATCTCCTCAGATGGAAGATCAATGAAAGATGTAATAGAAATCTCCTCAGATGGGAGATCAATGAAAGATATAATAGAAATCTCCTCAGATGGAAGATCAATGAAAGATATAAATCTCCTCAGATGGGAGATCAATGAGAGATATAACAGAAATCTCCTCAGATGGGAAATCAATGAGAGATATAATAGAAATTTCCTCAGATGGGAAATCAATGAGATATATAATAGACGTGTCTACAGATGGGAGATCAATGAGAGATAAAATAGAAATCTCTACAGATGGGAGATTAATGAGAGATATAATAGACATGTCTACAGATGAGGAGGTCAGCCAGACCACAGATGGGGAGGTCAGCCAGACCACAGATGGGGAGGTCAGCCAGACCACAGATGATGAGGTCAGCCAGACCACAGATGGGGAGGTCAGCCAGACCACAGATGATGAGGTCAGCCAGACCACAGATGGGGAGGTCAGCCAGACCACAGATGATGAGGTCAGCCAGACCACAGATGATGAGGTCAGCCAGACCACAGATGATGAGGTCAGCCAGACCACAGATGATGAGGTCAGCCAGACCACAGATAAGGGAGGCTAGTGAGGGGATGTATCAGGATGGCCACTTGATCCGGCAAAAAACCAGGAAATTGACCCGTAATCCAGATATGGATTTCTCGTTGAGCGAGTCTATTCTCCAGCAGCGAGAATCTCATGGTTGCGATACCCGACAGTCTGATATAGGTTTCTGTCCACATATCAGGCTGGTAGCGCCGCTCTGCCGCTGGTGCCACGTGGCTCAGTAATTGTGAAAGACCTCACTCATTGATTATATATTTTGAATATAAATATTGGAATGTTTCTGGCAAACTTGGATTGGATATTTTGGCGCAAATCTTGGAGCAGCTTTCAGACAAACTTGGGTTTCTATAGCAAAAAAGGTGGAAATTTTGAACATTTTTATATTGTTTTCACTAATGTTCTATCTGCTGTTTGTTCCATTTTGTGTTAGTTGTTTGTCTGTGTTTCTGCGTGTAAGATGTATTATTTCCTGAAAACAAGATGTTGTTTTAACGGAAAATAAAAAAATTAGACCCCCCCCCCTCCCAAAAGAATGAGTATAGTTCCAACATTTGGCGTAGAAAGAGAGTGAAATTCACGACTTGGCAAACAAAAATGTTTACTTTCACGTATTTTAGTTGTAGCAGAGACCAAGTGAGTTACAGGATTGTAGTTGCCACAGGAAAGTGGTGTAGTTGTGACAGGAAAATGGTGCAGTTGTGACAGGAATGTGGTATAGTTAGGACAGGAATGTGGTGTAGTTGGGACAGGAAGGTGGTGTAGTTGGGACAGGAAAGTGGTGTAGTTGGGACAGGAAGGTGGTGTAGTTGTGACAGGAAAGTGGTGTAGTTGGAACAGGAAAGTGGTGTAGTTGTGACAGGAAAGTGGTGTAGTTGTGACAGGAAAGTGGTGTAGTTGTGACAGGAAAGTGGTGTAGTTGGGACAGGAAAGTGGTGTAGTTGTGACAGGAACGTGACAGTCTTGTATGGCTGGCCTAGAAAAATCTAGAGCAGGTAGGAGAAGTAGGTGACCGAGTGGATAGTCTGTTGGCATCTCGTTGGTAGACACTTGTTCGTCATGTTGTATTCCGTGATTAGAGTCTTGACCAAGAAGGAGAGAGAGAAAGAATGAGAATGAGAAAGAATGCTACTCTCACACCCCCAACATAAAGTGCATTGAATGTCCCTGCTACTCTCACCCCCAACATAAAGTGCATTGAATGTCCCTGCTACTCTCACCCCCAACATAAAGTACATTGAATGTCCCTGCTACTCTCACCCCCAACATAAAGTGCATTGAATGTCCTTGCTACTCTCACCCCCAACATAAAGTGCATTGAATGTCCCTGCTACTCTCATCCCCAACATCAAGTGCATTGAACGTCCCTGCTACTCTCATCCCCAACATAAAGTGCATTGAATGTTCCTGCTACTCTCACCCCCAACATCAAGTGCATTGAATGTCCCTGCTACTCTCATCCCCAACATAACGTGCATTGAATGTTCCTGCTACTCTCATCCCCAACATAAAGTGCATTGAATGTCCCTGGTACTCTCATCCCCAACATAAAGTGCATTGAATGTCCCTGCTACTCTCACCCCCAACATAAAGTGCATTGAATGTCCCTGCTACTCTCATCCCCAACATCAAGTGCATTGAACGTCCCTGCTACTCTCATCCCCAACATAAAGTGCATTGAATGTTCCTGCTACTCTCACCCCCAACATAAAGTGCATTGAATGTCCCTGCTACTCTCATCCCCAACATAACGTGCATTGAATGTTCCTGCTACTCTCATCCCCAACATAAAGTGCATTGAATGTCCCTGGTACTCTCATCCCCAACATAAAGTGCATTGAAAGTCCCTGCTACTCTCATCCCCAACATAAAGTGCATTGAATGTCCCTGCTACTCTCATCCCCAACATAAAGTGCATTGAATGTCCCTGGTACTCTCATCCCCAACATAAAGTGCATTGAATGTCCCTGCTACTCTCACCCCCAACATAAAGTGCATTGAATGTCCCTGCTACTCTCACCCCCAACATAAAGTGCATTGAATGTTCCTGCTACTCTCATCCCCAACATAAAGTGCATTGAATGTCCCTGCTACTCTCACCCCCAACATAAAGTGCATTGAATGTTCCTGCTACTCTCATCCCCAACATAAAGTGCATTGAATGTCCCTGCTGCTCTCACCCCCAACATAAAGTACATTGAATGTCCCTGCTACTCTCACCTCCAACATAAAGTACATTGAATGTCCCTGCTACTCTCACCCCCAACATAAAGTACATTGAATGTCCCTGCTACTCTCACCCCCAACATAAAGTACATTGCATGTTCCTGCTACTCTCACCCCCAACATAAAGTGCATTGCATGTCACTGCTACTCTCATCCCCAAGATAAAGTACATTAAATGTCCCTGCTACTCTCTTCCCCAACATAAAGTACATTAAATGTCCCTGCTACTCTCATCCCCAAGATAAAGTACATTAAATGTCCCTGCTACTGTCATCCCCAAGATAAAGTACATTAAATGTCCCTGCTACTCTCACCCCCAACATAAAGTACACTGAATGTCCCTGCTACTCTCACTCCCAACATAAAGTGCATTGAATGTCCCTGCTACTCTCACTCCCAACATAAAGTGCATTGAATGTTCCTGCTACTCTCACCCCCAACATAAAGTACATTGAATGTCCCTGCTACTCTCACTCCCAACATAAAGTGCATTGAATGTCCCTGCTACTCTCACTCCCAACATAAAGTACATTGAATGTCCCTGCTACTCTCACCCCCAACATAAAGTGCATTGAATGTCCTTGCTACTCCCCCCCCCCCCCCAGCATAAATGAGACAGGCTTCATTTTCATGGGACAATGAATCGAGTCTAATACACTACTTAAGAAAACGTCCAGGCACAGAGCATAAGCGTGATTGCTGTGATGTAACTTTGTCTTGTTTCTCTGATGAGCACGAAGCAGCAGGTGAGCAGAGTGATACAAGGTAAGCCACAGGTGTGCTGCATGAGTCACGTGCTCGTGATCCGGCACACCTGTCGGCTGAGGACTCACTCTGAAAATATGTGGACAGAGTGTGAGTTTATGAAGCACTCCACCAGCTGCTGGTCTGTCAGAACTTTCATGTTTCTTTTCCGGAGTGGGATAGGAGCAGTTTGTTTTGAAGCACAAAAGAATATCTTAACGTGCCATTTTGTTTTTCTTCTTGTCAATGAAATAATAAGAGAAAATAGAAAGGTAATTATTCCACACGTGTTTGTGCTAGCTTACATTTAATGTTTACACCCTACATCCTCTGTTCCTTGTTTTTTTTAAAAATTGTTATCGTTGATTATGTTGGACTACCGTCACAAAATTTGTTTCGTTTTCCTGTAAGGAAGTTCTAAAAACCGAAATCCTGCTTTTGGTATTATCAGGTCACGTGGTTGACATGAAAGTGTGATAGTACAAATGATTCATGTTCGTTCTTTACTTATATATCAATGTTTTTATTTGTGCTATGTTTCTTTCAAAGTTCTCCTCATATTTGCTCGTCTTAATCTTTATGTTCCTTATATTCTTTCTTAAAAGCATGTTTTTTTACACCCACTGATCTAAATACTAGATGTCTCCATCACCGACAGCCCAAACTTTCCTTTAGTGGCGTGTGCAGAACTTGCTCACTCTGATCTCTACAAGTCGGACGTGCTGCTCACCCTTCAGGTCAGTCCTGGACATATAGAGAGCAGCCTCTGTGTGTGGCGGCTGAATGGTTCCTGTCAGTCAGTCAGTCAGTCAGTCAGTCAGTCAGTCAGAGCGTGGCTAACGGTTCAGGGATCGCATGGTCGCCATGGTGGTGGAGTCTGCTAAAGAAGCAACGCACGCCCTTTTTTTTAAACTTTCACTCAGAAACTGAAAAAAAGAACAGCCGCTATAACCCGCTCCAAATCCGACACCATGCTTTGGCTGAACATCTTCACAGCATCGGCCGCAAAGAACGCCATCTCGCATCTCGTAGAACACGAATTATTACTTTAGCCATCACGACAGCCAGGCTCTGCTTGTTTCCTGGGTTACCAGTCGTTGACAGGAACGGGGGCCGTGTGACACAGGAAACTGGGTCGCGTGACGCAAGAAAGTGGGTCGCGTGACACAGGAACGGTGCCGTGTGAAACAGCAAAGCGAGTCGCGCGACACAGGAAAGTGGGTCGCGTGACACAGAGACGGGGGCAGTGTGACACAGGAAAGTGGGTCGCGTGACGCAGGAAAGTGGGTCGCGTGACACATGAATGGGGGCCGTGTGGCACAGGAAAATGGTCTATGTGACACAGGAACGCGGGCCGTGTAACACAGGGAAGTGGGTCGCGTGACACAGGAACGGGGGCTGTGTGACACAGGAAAGTGGGCCGTGTGATACACCTGTAAGGTAGAGCTTTATGTCAGTGTTCGTGTTCTCTAAACGTTTCAAGCAGATCAAGAAAAATGAATACACCCTCTCACTTGCTCTCACCATTTCTGAGATCCACATGTAGTTCTTGATTCACACTCCCTTAGTTCTTTCTACACACTCCTTAGTTCATGATACACACTCCCTTAGTTCTTTCTACACACTCCTTAGTTCATGATACACACTCCCTTAGTTCATGATACACACTCCATTAGTTCATGATACACACTCCCTTAGTTCATGATACACACTCCATTAGTTTATGATACACAGTCCCTTAGTTCATAATCCACACTCACTTAGTTCATGATGCACACTCATTTAGTTCATGATACACACTTAGTTTATGATACACACTTCTTTAGTTCATGATACACACTCACTTAGTTTATGATACACACTTCTTTAGTTCACGATACAGACTCATTTAGTTCATGATACACGCTCAAAGAATATATCCAGCAATTTTTGTGTTTTCATTGTCAGATCATTGTTAGCTCTCTGTTAATGGAAACTGTTTGTGTTATTATTTATTATGTTTTGTTTTCCTTTTAACACAGCGCTTTGCTATTATCCGAAGTTTTATATTTCAGGCAGATCAATCATTTATATGCTTGCCCTTTATATGTAATAAATATCTCAATTCACTCAGTTCGTTTCTATTGAATTTTCCTTCCCAGTTTTCCTCGCATTAATGCAATTGTTTTTGTTCGGATAAAGAGTATTTTCGGTTTACTGGCAAATGTTTTTGTAGGTTTGTAATTAAACCAAACTTCTAGTCCGGCTCCTAAAGTTCATGTTATTTATTTATTTATTTATTTTTTATTACATATAAATAACCGCGAGTGTGAAGTATTACAAAATGAAGTGATATTTTGTCAGTGCAGGATTTTTCTTTTTGTCTTTTATGGATCACGAGATGAGGCGGAAACTGGCGAGAGATCGTCTTATCTGGAGGGCGACATACCCGTGAAGACTGAGCCTCCCTTGAGAAAGAAACGCGGGCTAAATTTGAAGACAAAAGACGCGAGAACAAACGAGGCTTAACATTGCTACACTGCCTTCCCTTGTTGCTATGGCCAAATATGGAAATCGGGCGTTGTTAGTTGGTGAGCATAATGGAGGTCAGCACAGTGCTCAGCTGATCAGATCCTCCAGGTTGATAGACGTCTTCTGAGGCCGGATGTGACATTTAATTCTGTGAATTATCTTGTTATATTTTGTCAGTCACGTGAAAGGTTTTCCACATTTGTCACTTACGTGAAAGGTTTTCCACATTTGTCATTTACGTGAAAGGTTTTGCACACGTGTCACTTATGCGAAAGGTTTGCCACTGTTGTCACTTGCGTGAAAGGTTTTCCATACTTGTCACTTACGTGAAAGGTTTTCCCCACACTTGTCACTTACGTGAAAAGTTTCCCCACACTTGTCACTTACGTGAAAGGTTTGTCACGATTGTCACTTACGTGAAACGTTTGCCACACTTGTCACTTACGTGAAAGGTTTTCCACGGTTGTCACTTACGTGGAAAGTTTGTCACTCTTGTTAGTTATGTGAAAAGGTTGTCACACTTGTCAGTCATGTGAAATGGTTGTCATATCTGCCAGTCACGTGAAAGGTTTGTCACACTTGTCAGTCACGTGAAAGGTTTGAGAAAGGTTTATCACACTTGTAAGTTATGTGAGAAGGTTTATCACACTTGTTAGTTATGTGAAAAGTTTATCACACTTGTTAGTTATGTGAAAGGTTTATCACACTTGTTAGTTATGTGAGAAGGTTTATCACACTTGTTAGTTATGTGAAAAGTTTATCACACTTGTTAGTTATGTGAAAGGTTTATCACACTTGTTAGTTATGTGAGAAGGTTTATTACACTTGTTAGTTATGTGAAAGGTTATCACACTTGTTAGTTATGTGAGAAGGTTTATTACACTTGTTAGTTATGTGAAAGGTTTATCACACCTGTCAGTTATGTGAAAGGTTTATCACACTTGTCAGTTATTTGAAAGTTTATCACACATGCCAGTTATGTGAAAGGTTTATCACACTTGTCCTTTATGTGAAAGGTTTATCACATGTGTCAGTCATTAGAAAGGTTTGTGACACTTGTCAGTTGTATAAAAGGTTTACCACATTTGTCTGTCATGTGAAAGGTTCGTCACATTTTATCAGTCAGGCATAAGAATTGTCACACTTGTCAGTTATGTGAAAGGTTTGTCACACTTGTCAGCCGTAAGAAAATTTACCACATTTATCAGTCTTGTGAAAGTTTTGTCACACATTCTGGTAATGTAAAAAGTTTCCCACTTATATGAAAGGTTTGTCCACAGCACAGTTTTGAGTTATATGAAGGTTGTCACTGGTAACACACTTGTTCGTTGTGTAAAAGGTTTGTCGTGCAACACCTTTGTCAGTTATATAAAAGGTTTGTCGTGCAGCTGACTTGTCAGTTATATAAAAGGTTTGTCGTACAGCTGACTTTTCAGTTATATACAAGTTTTGCCGTGCAGGTCAAATGTCAGTTATATAAAAGGTTTGTGGTACAGCTCACTTGTCAGTTATATAAAAGGTTTGTGGTACAGCTCACTTGTCAGTTATATAAAAGGTTTGTGGTACAGCTCACTTGTCAGTTATATAAAAGGTTTGTGGTACAGGTCACTTGTCAGCTGTATAAAATGTTTGTTGTGTAGCTCTCTTGTCAATTATATAAAATATTTGTATATAATCTTGTTATATGGAAGTGAAACATGGACAGTAGGCAAGTCTGCACAAAAATCATTGGAAGCAGCAGAAATGTGGTTTATTAGAAGAATGTTGCGAATCTCCTGGACAGCAAAAATAACTAATGAAGAATGTATGAGAAGAACTGGAGAGACAAAAAAACCTTGTCAAAAAGATAAGAGAGAGACAATGTACTTTCATAGGACATGCAATGAGAAGAGGGGGCATTGAAAATATTATAACAACAGGAAAAATAGAAGGAAGATCAAGAGGAAGACCAAGAGAAATGATACTGGACAGTCTGACGGGATGGTGTGAGAGGAGATCAGCAACTGAACTGATGACCTGCATAAAGGATCGGGTACTCTGGAGAAGCATAATGGCCAACGCCAGTCGGCACGGCACATGATGATGTTGATGATGGTGTAGCTCACTTGTCAGTTATATAAAAGGTTTGTGGTACAGCTCACTTGTCAGTTATATAAAAGGTTTGTGGTACAGGTCAGTCACTTGTCAGTTGTATAAAAGGTTTGTCGTGCAGTTCACTTGTAAGTTATTAAATGATTGCCAGAATCAATAACCGGAATGATGATTTCCCACCGTTTCTCGCGGGCTCATACAAAAAGCTAAAACTCAAGGATCGTCCTACATGGTCTGTAAGTTGTCATTACTATTTTGAGATAAATGACGTCATCGCTCGCCTCGTTCTCAGCTGTCTCGTAACTTACTGGCTGTGTATAGTCACATGATCTTTGCGCATGTCCAGGGAATGAGTTCACAATAGCAGACGTCAAGTTTAGATTGACGAAGTCTTCGTGTTACCCAGTTATTCTTGTCTGTTTCCCAGTTCTGTTTCTTGACCTTCATTTCTTGTCTCATGTCAGGTAGTAGTGACACTGTGGTGGCTGGAGCAGTGAAGAAATGTCCTGCTTCCGTGACTTTAAGAACAGTTAGATAAAGAAATGTCCTACTTCCATGACTCTAAGAACAGCTTCATAAAGAAATGTCCTACTTCCATGACTCTAAGAACAGCTTCATAAAGAAATGTCCTGCTTCCACGACTCTAAGAACAGCTTCATAAAGAAATGTCCTGCTTCCATGACTCTAAGAACAGCTTCATAAAGAAATGTCCTGCTCCCATGACTCTAAGAACAGCTTCATAAAGAAATGTTCTGCTTCCATGACTCTAAGAACAGCTTCATAAAGAAATGTCCTGCTTCCATGACTCTAAGAACAGCTTTGGTAAAGAAATGTCCTACTTCCTTGACTCTAAGAACAGCTTTGATAAAGAAATGTCCAAGCTGGACTTTGTGGGCTTGTGTGGTTGAGGTGAGAGAGTGGCTGAACTTTGTGAGATTGTGTGGTTGAGGTGAGAGAGTGGCTGAACTTTGTGAGATTGTGTGGGTGAGGTGAGAGAGTGGCTGGACTTTGGAGGCTTGTGTGGTCGAGGTGAGAGAGTGGCTGGACTTTGTAAGCTTGTGTGGTTGAGGTGAGAGAGTGGCTGGACTTTGGAGGCTTGTGTGGTTGAGGTGAGAGAGTGGCTGAACTTTGTAAGCTTGTGTGGTTGAGGTGAGAGAGTGGCTGGACTTTGTAAGCTTGTGTGGTTGAGGTGAGAGAGTGGCTGAACTTTGTAAGCTTGTGTGGTTGAGGTGAGAGAGTGGCTGGACTTTGTAAGCTTGTGTGGTTGAAGTGAGAGAGTGGCTGGACGTTGTAGGCTTGTGTGGTTGAGGTGAGAGAGTGACTAGCGGTGTGTACTTGAGCTGTGTGTTTTAAAGCTGTGAGAGCTTCTTGTAGATTAGGCAGGCATCGCTTTTAATGTTGATTCAGATTGTAGTAGCTGAAGAAAACGAAGAAGATGATTATGATGATGACAATGACTAATAATAATAATAATAATAATATGATGATGATGAATATGAAATGATGATGGTAATGATGATGAAAACCTAGATTTTACCATGATTATCTGTGACTCTGAAGAGGGAGTTTTTTTTATTGGAGAGAAACTTTGTAAGTCTGTGCAAAATTCACTCACTCACTCACTCACTCAATCTTTCTCTCTCTCTCTCTCTCTCTCTCTTTTTCTCTTTCTTTCTCTCTCGTCTTAAATCTGTTTTAATCCACTGCAGGTTCTCCTAAACCCTCTAAGCACCCCCTCCCTTAAAACAAACGAAACATACGGGCCCCGCTCGACCTGGACCCCCTTTTCTTAGGGCCTTCTCTCGAATGAGAATCCTGGGCACCGAACCGGCTTTAACGTTGAAAATCGGTGGAAGGGAAATAACGCTGAATATTACAGAAGACATTCAGTTCGGCTGTGGTTGCTTTCCCTGTCTCTGAAATGTTCTCTAACAAGTTTGCTCGCAATTCTGCTGGACATTCTCTCGCAAAGACAAGTAAACTAACACAAAATGGCTTTGATCTTCAGCTTTGAAACGACTGGATATCTGTCATGTCTGCTCTGGTACAATCTAGCACTTAAACTATCGGTCAGTGATTACTTTGTGGTTTCAGAAAATGCTTAGAAATATAGAACATATGCCCAGAACGTTTGCAGCTTTAGAATTGTATGAAAGACTTGTTGACCCACTTCCCATCCTACTCTGTGTTAGTAACTTCAGCATTGTGTCTGGTGAAAAGATCCATTAACCCACTCCCCATCCTACTCTGTGTTAGTAACTTCAACACTTCCTGGAAAAGATATTCATAACTCAAAGGGAAATAATCAGTCAAGCGAACTTTATCTTTAAAAATGTCAAGTTGTTTTCCATGTTTTGGCTAAAAACACACATTGACCTGTCAGTCACACCGTCTTTTAATCACCATGTCCAGGTCAGGCAGGTTAAACTCACACATTACGTGGCGCTTGTTGTCTGACCTGTACCTGGAAACTGAACTCGGCTATCCTCGTAAGCGTTAGGAACAACTTTGATTGAATTAAGTGGTTCTAAGGACTGTTATTGCCGGAGGTGGGGTGGAGAATTCGATCTCCGCTCCATCGGCGCGCGTCTCAAACAGCCTCTGGCAGTCAAGTCCAGCTCCTGGCCTTCTCGTGGCCGAACTGTTTAAACTGACAGGAGAAGGGGCGAGGGCGAATATCTGGCGCCTGAAAACCAGATACTTAGGGTAGATGAGTGGCACGTTTGGTAGCTCATTTACCGCTGTTGGCGAGATTCCTCAGCTGCCGTGCTTGGAGCGGTGTTCCTCCCGGCCAATGAAGAAAGATGCAAATGGGGTTGCCGCGTGGCACCACTGCGGAAAAAGGTTTTAGAAAGGATAAAACGAAGCAAACAGTCAAATCACGGCACCTCTGGTCTGGAGGTCGGCCCACGTCCTGAGTGCAGTCATATCGGGTGAAATGCATGAACCGGCTTAACCCAGAGGTTAAGACACTACTGGCAAGACTCTTCGAATGCCGCGCATGGAGTGAAGCTCCTCCCGGTCAAGGAAGAAAATGCAGAAAAGAAATAAAGGTTGCTGTGTGGCGCCGATGTGAAAAGGTGGTGGAAAGGATAAAGTGAAGTTTAACCGGTATGTCCAGTAGTATCGCTGCGAGAGCTACACATACCACGGCGCCTCTGCTCTAGAGGCCGGCCACGTCCGATATACACCTACACTGGTGAAATATGCCTAAACCGGCACACACCAGGGGTGGAACTTGATGGCTAGACATGTCATGCCACCTCCGCTCTAGAGGTCGGTCACGCCTGATATACACTCATACTGGTGAATTTTGCCTAAACCGGCTCACACCAGGGGTGAATCTTGAAGGCTATGCATGTCACAGTACCTCTGCTGCAGAGGTCGGTCACGTCCCAAACACGCCCATACTGGGATAATATGCCTAAACCGGCTTAACCCAGGGGTGGAAGTCACTGCAGGTTCTCCTAAGCCCTCTAAGCACCCCCTCCCTTAAAACAAACGAAACATACGGGCCCCGCTCGACCTGGACCCCCTTTTCTTGGGGCCTTCTCTCGAATGAGAAGCCTGGGCACCGAACCGGCTTTAACGTTGAAAATCGGTGGAAGGGAAATAACGCTGAATATTACAGAAGACATTCAGTTCGGCTGTGGTTGCTTTCCCTGTCTCTGAAATGTTCTCTAACAAGTTTGCTCGCAATTCTGCTGGACATTCTCTCGCAAAGACAAGTAAACTAACACAAAATGGCTTTGATCTTCAGCTTTGAAACGACTGGATATCTGTCATGTCTGCTCTGGTACACTCTAGCACTTAAACTATCGGTCAGTGATTACTTTGTGGTTTCAGAAAATGCTTAGAAATATAGAGAATATACCCAGAACTCTTGTGGCTTTAGAATTGTATGAAAGACTTGTTGACCCACTTCCCATCCTACTCTGTGTTAGTAACTTCAGCATTGTGTCTGGTGAAAAGATCCATTAACCCACTCCCCATCCTACTCTGTGTTAGTAACTTCAACACTTCCTGGAAAAGATATTCATAACTCAAAGGGAAATAATCACTCAAGCGAACTTTATCTTTAAAAATGTCAAGTTGTTTTCCATGTTTTGGCTAAAAACACACATTGACCTGTCAGTCACACAGTCTTTTAATCACCATGTCCAAGTCAGGCAGGTTAAACTCACACATTACGTCGCGCTTGTTGTCTGACCTGTACCTGGAAACTGAACTCGGCTATCCTTGCAAGCGTTAGGAACAACTTTGATTGAATTAAGTGGTTCTAAGGACTGTTATTGCCGGAGGTGGGGTGGAGAATTCGATCTCAGCTCCAACGGTGTGCGTCTCAAACAGCCTCTGGCAGTCAAGTCTAGCTCCTGGCCTTCTCGTGGCAGAACTGTTTAAACTGACAGGAGAAGGGGCGAGGGCGAATATCTGGCGCCTGAAAACCAGATACTTAGGGTAGATGAGTGGCACGTTTGGTAGCTCATCTACCGCTGTTGGCGAGATTCCTCAGCTGCCGTGCGTGGAGCGGTGTTCCTCCCGGCCAATGAAGAAAGATGCAAATGGGGTTGCCGCGTGGCACCACTGCGGAAAAGGTTTTAGAAAGGATAAAACGAAGCAAACAGTCAAATCACGGCACCTCTGGTCTGGAGGTCGGCCCACGTCCTGAGTGCAGTCATATCGGGTGAAATGCCTGAACCGGCTTAACCCAGAGGTTAAGACACTGCTGGCGAGACTCTTCGAATGCCGCGCATGGAGTGAAGCTCCTCCCGGTCAAGGAAGAAAATGCAGAAAAGAAATAAAGGTTGCTGTGCGACGCCGATGTGAAAAGGTGGTGGAAAGGATAAAGTGAAGTTTAATCGGTATGTCCAGTAGTATCGCTACGAGAGCTATACCACGGCACCTCTGCTCTAGAGGCTGGCCACGTCCGAAATACACCTACACTGGTGAAATATGCCTAAATCGGCACACACCAGGGGTGGAACTTGATGGTTAGACATATCATGCCACCTCCGCTCTAGAGGTCGGTAACGCCTGATATACACCCATACTGGTGAATTTTGCCTAAACCGGCTCACACCAGGGGTGAATCTTGAAGGCTACGCATGTCACAGTACCTCTGCTGCAGAGGTCGGTCACGTCCCAAACACGCCCATACTGGGATAATACGCCTAAACCGGCTTAACCCAGGGGTGGAAGTCACTAGTGGCGAGGATTCGCCCTCCTGGACAAAAGCTCCATCCTGGTCACAACTAGGAAGGGTAGCGGCCACGACCGCAAAATGCTGAAGTCGGAGACACTGGACCAGGGCAGTCTAGATAAGCAACCACCTCTCACCCGGCGGGGATGTTTGCGTATCCTAATCACGCTGAGGTTTTCCGGTGAGAAAGTCCAACTCTGGCCTGGGTGGGCTACCACCTCTCACCCGACTGAGATATATACATATCCTAATCACGCTGAGGTTTTCCAGTGAGAAGCTCCAACTCTGGCCTGGGTGGGCTGCCACCTCTCACCCAGCGGGGATGCACTGATATCCTAAACACGTCGAGGTCTTCCGGTGAGAAAGTCCAACTCTAGACTAAACTGGTGCAACGAAAACCACGGTGTCACGCAATCTGCTTCAGAGACCCACCAAGAATACAAGCTCAAACCCTGAGATACTCTGAACCTCTTCTGGTCCTCTCGTGGATCTCGTGTGGTCCTTTCGGCGACCATCCGGGGGACCAAGGGACTTAACGAGGACCACAGGCGTAAATTCAGTAAGATCACAGGGCTGTCTTGGTGGTAGAAGCGAACGAAGAAGAAGAAGACTGAATTATGTGACAATAAAAACGAAAGTTAGGTCTAGTTGCGTGACAATATTAGCAAAGTTATGTGACAATATTAGCACAGTTATGTGACAATATTAGCATAGTTATGTGACAATATTAGCAAAGTTATGTGACAATATTAGCAAAGTTATTTGACAGTATGAACATCCCATGAACATTGAAAACACTTTTGCGTGATTAGTTAGTTTGTCTTCAGACGCCGATAATTAGTTCGTCTTTACACACTGATAGTTAGTTTGTCTTTACACACCGATAGTTAGTTTGTCTTTACACACCGATAGTTAGTTTGTCTTTACACACCGATAGTTAGTTTGTCTTTACACACCGATAGTTAGTTTGTTTTTACACGCCGATAGTTAGTTTGTCTTTACACCAACAGTTAGTTTGTCTTTACACACCGACAGTTAGTTTGTCTTTACACACGAACAGTTTGTCTTTACACACCGACAGTTAGTTTGTCTTTACACACGAACAGTTAGTCTTTACACACCGACAGGTAGTTTGTCTTCACACACCGACAGTTAGTTTGTCTTCACACACTGACAGTTAGTTTGTCTTCACACACCGACAGTTAGTTTGTCTTCACACACCGACAGTTAGTTTGTCTTCACACACCGACAGTTAGTTTGTCTTTACACACCGACAGTTAATTTGTCTTTACACACCAACAGTTAGTCTTTATACACCGACAGGTAGTTTGTCTTCACACACCGACAGTTAGTTTGTCTTCACACACCGACAGTTAGTTTGTCTTCACACACCGACAGTTAGTCTTCACACGCCGACAGTTATTTTGTCTTTACACACCGACAGTTAGTCTTCACACACCGACAGTTAGTCTTCACACACCGACAGTTAGTTTGTCTTTACACACCGACAGTTAGTTTGTCTTCACACACCGACACTTTGTCTTCACACACTGACACTTTATCTTCACACACCGACACTTTGACTTCACACACCGACAGTTAGTTTGCCTTCACACACCGACAGTTAGTTTGTCTTCACACACCGACATACGTCTCTCCTTGTAATCAGAAGTAATGTATCTTTGTCAAGCCAGGCTGTGGATTTAGAATCGATGCCGCGGAGTTGGATGTCTGATTCAGTTACAGGCGGTGTCGAATACGAAAGAAATGTAGCATATAAGAGGGAGTCGGAAGTCGAATACGGCAGAAATGTAATAGACGAGAAGAGGGAGTCGGAAGTCGAATACGGCAGAAATGTAATATACGAGAAGAGGGAGTCGGAAGTCGAATACGGCAGAAATGTAATATACTAGAAGAGGGAGTCGGGTCGAATACAGTAGATATGTAACAGTTAAAAGGGAGTCAGGAGTCGAATACGGCAGAAATGTAACATATATGAGGGAGTCGGAAGTGGAATACGGCAGAAATGTAACAGTTAAAGGGGAGTCGGGAGTCGAATACGGCAGAAATGTAACATATAAGAGGGAATCGAGATTTGGAGAGTAGACAAGGAGTAGATTTGGAGTCGACGTTTTGGCGAACAAACTCAGCAGTCCTGATTTCAAGAGAAAGTCTCCCTAACATATGTTTGTCATGTCCCAATTTTTTTTTTTTTTACATATAGATAAACCGGCATCCACCGTTTGCTGTTATCAGACCCACAACTTTGGCATGAAAATACTGTTAACTTTCAGCTGTGCTACACAGCCAGATAAGTCCAGAATCACTGAAGATTAGATGTGTCTGTCTGCAGGGTGTATCCGTGTGTAAGGTGATCAGTTATCAGTTTGATAAAGTCTCCCCAAAGCTGGAACTGCTATAATTATATCTCCTACGTGCCAGGACAATAGACTGACAGCCAGGCTGGACAGAGTTCCTGTCTATCTGAGACCTGCTGGCCATGTTTGGTCATGTATGCTCACGAACTACAAGCGCTTGCTGTTTGCTCGGTTCGTGCTTCTACCTTCCCTTGTGGCTTGGGTGAGCTCTACCCCAGGGGAGGGGCCAGAGCACGTGCATGCATTCAGGACTTGCCCTCGGGGCCCAGGGCCCGGGGGGGGGGGTGGGGGATGTGAGACGATGAGTTTTAGTAATAGCCGGTCAGAGTCGTTCTTTTGCTGTTGTTGTTGTTGTTATTATTGTTGTTGCGAAAATGGCGACGGCGTCCGTGACAATAAAGAGAGTGTGCAGTTAATGAAATTGTTATGGGGAGTAAGGTTTTCTTTCTTTCTTTCTTTCTTTCTTTCTTTCTTTCTTTCCTTCTTTCTTTCTTTCCTTTATACCACGGCTCGCCAGCCGCCGAGTTCTGTTCTAAAAGAACATAGTTCTAAACGTAACTTGTTAGACCTTGTGGGAAATGATCTTAGTGAATGCGCAAGAGTGGAATGTCAGAAGAGCTTCATTAAAATGTGTTTGTGTGTGTGTATGTGTGTGTGTACATGTGTGTACGTGTATGCGCAATATCTTGTTAGATCAGTTATCTTTCATGTAGTTATTATCCTTTATTTGTGAATGTAATAGTATCATCTTGCATTCTTAGATATTTTTTTTTTGTAATTTATATACTTATATTTCATATAATTTCATCTTCTATTCTTAGATATTTTTTTTTGTAATTTATATACTTATATTTCATATCATTTCATCTTCTATTCTTAGATATTTTTTTTTGTAATTTATATACTTATATTTCATATAATTTCATCTTCTATTCTTAGATATTTTTTCATTTACTTTGTATACTTATATTTAATATAATTTCGTCTTGCATTCTTAGATATTTTTTCATGTAATTTATATACTTATACGAGGGGTGATTGATAAGTTCGCGGCCTAAGGTACAACGTATGATTTGTGGACAACTTTTTTGGGGTTATTTCTCAACGTAGTCCCCTTGCAAGTTTATGTACTTAGTCCAGCGATCCTGGAGCATACGGATCCCTTCTGTGTACAAGACAACATCTTGTGCCAGTAGAAAGTGGTCTACAGCATGAATGACGTCATCATTTTTGCGACCAATGACCTCCCTTTTGAGTTTGGTAAACAGGTAATAGTCCGAAGGGGCCAAATCTGGGGAATAAGGAGGGTGCTCAAGAAGCTGGAAGCCACAATCATGAATGGCAGCCATTGCCACCGCCGACTTGTGAACTGGAGCATTGTCTTGATGAAAGATGACTCCTCTCGTCAATTTCCCTCGACGCTTTTCCTTCAGTTTGACCCGCAGTTACTTCACAAGATTAGCGTAACAGGCCCCGGTGACTGTTCCACCCTTTTGAAGATAGTCTACCAATAACACAGCTTCTGAATCCCAAAAGATGGAAACCATCACTTTGCCTGCAGGCAGAACCACCCTTGCTTTCTTTGGAGGTGGGGATCCATGTTTCCACTGCTTTGACTGATCTTTGGTTTCTGGTTGAAAATGATGAACCCAAGTCTCATCCATAGTCACAAATTGCAGAAGAAACTTTTCAGGATGTGCAGAAAAATGGCCAAGATTGTCTCTGGACATGTTGAGACGCATATAATTTCATCTTGCATTCTTAGATATTTATTTTTCATGTAAATTTGTATACTTGTATAAAATAGGGTGTGGGAAGAATGAAAGATGAAGTGATGAAGGGCAGAATGTAAGACCGGCCTGCTTGTCAAATTCTTTACCCTTTAAAAATAAAGATCTTTCTTTTCTTTCTTTCTTTCTTTTGAGAATGATGATGATGACGATGATAACTGCCATGGTGACGATGGTAGCAGTGATGATGATGACGATGATGAAGGTGATGAAAATTATGATAATGATGAGAGTGATGATGCTGCTGATGATAAGCGAGCTTCGTCAGCTCACTTCCGTCAGTGCCTCCTTCTTTATTGTTGTGCTGGTGTACGAGCTAGTTTTGCGTCATAAAAAAGTAATATTTGTTAAAAAATAATGAAAAATAACTGTAAAAATATTGAAATGAAAGAATTACAAAACATAAAAAGAAGAAACCAATGGACAAAAGAAAAGAAAATGATGAAAACAAGTTTATGGAAGGAAAATTTGAAGGCAAAGATCACATGATTAGTTCTATAAATAGCTAGCCAATTCTGATCTAGACCAAAACAAAACAAAAACCCGCGAAGAAATAAGACGAAGTCTAAGTTTAGGCCACTTCTACAAAAACTGACAAGGAGGTAAATGGTTGTCCCGTTCTCTCACAGTAATTGTTTCATTCAGTTACTTTACAGTAACAAAATTAATCTATAAAGTAGGACCAGCTTTATTACTTAACGACGACAAAGTTGTGACGTTTCAGCGTGAGCCTTAATCATACAAAAACATAGAGGACGAAGAAATAGAGAGAGGAGAATGCTAGGCGTAGCTGAATAACGAGTTCAGACCGTCTAGAACCACACGGATTAAAATCACTATTCAGCTACACTTAACATTCTCCTCTTCAAGAATTATAATCCCTATCCACTAAGCTCCAAACCCTTCTCACTTGTTACACATAGTTCAGAACCTCCTCACAGCATCATATTACAACCTCTCTACCCTAACTGTAATCATCTATGTCACCTTCTCCTGGCTATGTTAACATTGTACCACTCTCTCTCCCCTCCACGGTTTCCCCACCCACCACCCTCAGTTACGACCCACTCATCACACATCACAGGTCTCCATTTAAACATTCTGTACGCTCCACCATGCCCATTTCTGAACAAGCGTCAGACAAGCATGTAATTTATATACTTATACGAGGGGTGATTGATAAGTTCGCGGCCTAAGGTACAACGTATGATTTGTGGACAACTTTTTTGGGGTTATTTCTCAACGTAGTCCCCTTGCAAGTTTATGTACTTAGTCCAGCGATCCTGGAGCATACGGATCCCTTCTGTGTACAAGACAACATCTTGTGCCAGTAGAAAGTGGTCTACAGCATGAATGACGTCATCATTTTTGCGACCAATGACCTCCCTTTTGAGTTTGGTAAACAGGTAATAGTCCGAAGGGGCCAAATCTGGGGAATAAGGAGGGTGCTCAAGAAGCTGGAAGCCACAATCATGAATGGCAGCCATTGCCACCGCCGACTTGTGAACTGGAGCATTGTCTTGATGAAAGATGACTCCTCTCGTCAATTTCCCTCGACGCTTTTCCTTCAGTTTGACCCGCAGTTACTTCACAAGATTAGCGTAACAGGCCCCGGTGACTGTTCCACCCTTTTGAAGATAGTCTACCAATAACACAGCTTCTGAATCCCAAAAGATGGAAACCATCACTTTGCCTGCAGGCAGAACCACCCTTGCTTTCTTTGGAGGTGGGGATCCATGTTTCCACTGCTTTGACTGATCTTTGGTTTCTGGTTGAAAATGATGAACCCAAGTCTCATCCATAGTCACAAATTGCAGAAGAAACTTTTCAGGATGTGCAGAAAAATGGCCAAGATTGTCTCTGGACATGTTGAGACGCATATAATTTCATCTTGCATTCTTAGATATTTATTTTTCATGTAAATTTGTATACTTGTATAAAATAGGGTGTGGGAAGAATGAAAGATGAAGTGATGAAGGGCAGAATGTAAGACCGGCCTGCTTGTCAAATTCTTTACCCTTTAAAAATAAAGATCTTTCTTTCTTTCTTTCTTTCTTTCTTTTGAGAATGATGATGATGACGATGATAACTGCCATGGTGACGATGGTAGCAGTGATGATGATGACGATGATGAAGGTGATGAAAATTATGATAATGATGAGAGTGATGATGCTGCTGATGATAAGCGAGCTTCGTCAGCTCACTTCCGTCAGTGCCTCCTTCTTTATTGTTGTGCTGGTGTACGAGCTAGTTTTGCGTCATAAAAAAGTAATATTGTTAAAAAATAATGAAAATAACTGTAAAAAAATATTGAAATGAAAGAATTACAAAACATAAAAAGAAGAAACCAATGGACAAAAAGAAAAGAAAATGATGAAAACAAGTTTATGGAAGGAAAATTTGAAGGCAAAGATCACATGATTAGTTCTATAAATAGCTAGCCAATTCTGATCTAGACCAAAACAAAACAAAAACCCGCGAAGAATAAGACGAAGTCTAAGTTTAGGCCACTTCTACAAAAACTGACAAGGAGGTAAATGGTTGTCCCGTTCTCTCACAGTAATTGTTTCATTCAGTTACTTTACAGTAACAAAATTAATCTATAAAGTAGGACCAGCTTTATTACTTAACGACGACAAAGTTGTGACGTTTCAGCGTGAGCCTTAATCATACAAAAACATAGAGGACGAAGAAATAGAGAGAGGAGAATGCTAGGCGTAGCTGAATAACGAGTTCAGACCGTCTAGAACCACACGGATTAAAATCACTATTCAGCTACACTTAACATTCTCCTCTTCAAGAATTATAATCCCTATCCACTAAGCTCCAAACCCTTCTCACTTGTTACACATAGTTCAGAACCTCCTCACAGCATCATATTACAACCTCTCTACCCTAACTGTAATCATCTATGTCACCTTCTCCTGGCTATGTTAACATTGTACCACTCTCTCTCCCCTCCACGGTTTCCCCACCCACCACCCTCAGTTACGACCCACTCATCACACATCACAGGTCTCCATTTAAACATTCTGTACGCTCCACCATGCCCATTTCTGAACAAGCGTCAGACAAGCCACATCTTCTTACAAGTTACAGCTACGTACTCTATTCATTTTTTAAAAAATATAGCATTCTTGTGAATCTATACTTTATCTCCTCTCTCTATTTCTTCGTCCTCTATGTTTGTGTATGATTAAGGCTCACGCCGAAACGTCACAACTTTGTTAGTCGTTAAGTAATAAAGCTGCTCCTACTTTTCCCCTAGTTTATACATTTCCATATCACAGCTTTACTGCGGTGCTTCATGTATGGTTGTATACTTATACACTAATTATGATGTGTTACTAAGTAACAAAATTACCAGTGGAGGATGTTAACAGTCACAGACAGAAGGAAAAAAAAGGTTATACTACAGGTGATTTTGTCCATGTGGATTAGGTTTTCTAAACGTCTGAAGAATTTTGTGAGTCTTAACTAAATGGTACGGGAGGATATTGTAAAGGTGAGCAGCAGAGCGCGGAAGACTTTTTTTTGTTTATAGATCAGACTTAGCTTTTGGCATAATGCACTTGTTTAAACGACATTATTGTTTCAGTTTAAATACTGATCCAAAAAAAGACAGATCATTATAAAATATATATATAATTCCGTTAAACATCTTAGCCTCGTTATACATCTTAGCCTCGTTATACATCTTAGCCTTGTTATACATCTTAGCCTCGTTAAACATCTTAGCCTCGTTATACATCTTAGCCTCGTTATACATGAAAACGTTTTCTGAGAAGCAGAATTCGGAGACGTTTGTGTTAATCTGTAGCGTGCTCTTGGCGCATCCCAGTAACAAGTTGCACTACAAGTTAGTGCTTATATCTTCTAGTCGTAGATGGTGCATGATGATGATAATCGTCCAGGAACACGGAGCTACAAAAAACATGTGTTTTAAAATTGCAACAAAAATGTTGTATAAGACAGAATATACATCTTGTTGGCGGGTGTGGGCCAGCCATTTTCTGATGAATGTCGGAGTGGATGGACGTTTTAATGTGAGTTTTGTTCCTTTTGCTGCACTCAGAACTGGCCAGCGCGGGTACCCAGCGCGGGCTGTCACGATCTGGCGGGCATTCTGGTCCGGTATATCGCGGGCTGTGGTACCCAACGTCAGACGAGGATAAACTTCGGGGGGTTTTGGGGTCGAGCGCCGGCAGTTTAGCTCCATGTGTGAGAGTTGCTGGACTCTTGTGTTCGATGTCTCTTCAGTTGTGGCTGAACTGTTTTTCTTGATAGCAGGCAGCGTGGTGTGTTTGCTACAGATATGTAAACAAGTCATGTTTGTTAAAGTTATGTAAACAAGTGATATTTGTTACTGATATATAAACAAGTGTTATTTGCCACGGATGTATAAAACGGAGTTGTTTTGTTATAGATATATAAACAAATATTGTTTGTTACAGATATATAAAATAGTTATTTGTTACAGACATATAAGCGAGTGTGGTTTGTTACAGATATATAAAATAGAGTTATTTGTTAGAGAACTATAAAAGAAAGTTGTTTGGTACAGATATATAAAATAGAGTTGTTCGGTACAGATATATAAAATAGAGTTGTTTGGTACAGATATATAAAATAGAGTTGTTCGGTACAGATATATAAACCAGTGTTGTTTTTACAGTTGTATACAAACAAATGTTAATTGTTACAGCTACATAAACAAGAATTAGAATAATCTATGTATTCCTATTCGTGTGCTTCGTTTCTTGTATTATTTTCTATCCCTAAAATACTTATCCTTCTTGTCTATATTCTTAAACTCCCTCAGTTTTCTTTTATATATATCTAATACTGTACTCTCAGTTTTCTTTTATATATATCTAATACTGTACTCTTAGTTTTCTTTTATATATATCTAATACTGTACTCTCAGTTTTCTTTTATATATATCTAATACTGTACTCTGTTTTCTTTTATATATATCTAATACTGTACCCTCAGTTTTCTTTTATATATATCTAATACTGTACTCTGTTTTCTTTTATATATATCTAATACTGTACTCTCAGTTTTCTTTTATATATATCTAATACTGTACCCTCAGTTTTCTTTTATATATATCTAATACTGTACTCTGTTTTCTTTTATATATATCTAATACTGTACTCTCAGTTTTCTTTTATATATATCTAATACTGTACTCTCAGTTTTCTTTTATATATATCTAATACTGTACTCTGTTTTCTTTTATATATATCTAATACTGTACTCTGTTTTCTTTTATATATATCTAATACTGTACTCTGTTTTCTTTTATATATATCTAATACTGTACTCTGTTTTCTTTTATATATATCTAATACTGTACCCTCAGTTTTCTTTTATATATATCTAATACTGTACTCTCAGTTTTCTTTTATATATATCTAATACTGTACTCTCAGTTTTCTTTTATATATATCTAATACTGTACCCTCAGTTTTCTTTTATATATATCTAATACTGTACCCTCAGTTTTCTTTTATATATATCTAATACTGTACTCTGTTTTCTTTTATATATATCTAATACTGTACTCTGTTTTCTTTTATATATATCTAATACTGTACTCTGTTTTCTTTTATATATATCTAATACTGTACTCTCAGTTTTCTTTTATATATATCTAATACTGTACTTTCAGTTTTCTTTTATATATATCTAATACTGTACCCTCAGTTTTCTTTTATATATATCTAATATTGTGCTCTGTTTTCTTTTATATATATCTAATACTGTACTCTCAGTTTTCTTTTATATATATCTAATACTGTACTCTCAGTTTTCTTTTATATATATCTAATACTGTACTCTGTTATTTTATATATATCTAATACTGTACTCTCAGTTTTCTTTTATATATATCTAATACTGTACTCTGTTTTCTTTTATATATATCTAATACTGTACTCTGTTTTCTTTTATATATATCTAATACTGTACCCTCAGTTTTCTTTTATATATATCTAATACTGTACTTTCAGTTTTCTTTTATATATATCTAATACTGTACCCTCAGTTTTCTTTTATATATATCTAATACTGTACTCTCAGTTTTCTTGTATATATCTAATACTGTACCCTCAGTTTTCTTTTATATATATCTAATACTGTACCCTCAGTTTTCTTTTATATATATCTAATACTGTACTCTGTTTTCTTTTATATATATCTAATACTGTACTCTGTTTTCTTTTATATATATCTAATACTGTACTCTGTTTTCTTTTATATATATCTAATACTGTACTCTCAGTTTTCTTTTATATATATCTAATACTGTACTCTCAGTTTTCTTTTATATATATCTAATACTGTACCCTCAGTTTTCTTTTATATATATCTAATATTGTGCTCTGTTTTCTTTTATATATATCTAATACTGTACTCTCAGTTTTCTTTTATATATATCTAATACTGTACTCTCAGTTTTCTTTTATATATATCTAATACTGTACTCTGTTTTATTTTATATATATCTAATACTGTACTCTCAGTTTTCTTTTATATATATCTAATACTGTACTCTGTTTTCTTTTATATATATCTAATACTGTACTCTGTTTTCTTTTATATATATCTAATACTGTACCCTCAGTTTTCTTTTATATATATCTAATACTGTACTTTCAGTTTTCTTTTATATATATCTAATACTGTACCCTCAGTTTTCTTTTATATATATCTAATACT